>CM056734.1:103191658-104441658 GCA_029844215.1 Przewalskia tangutica | reverse complement strand
GTGGTAGGAGAACAGGGGGAGTTCACGAGATAGATGTCATTGCTGCCTTGAATGCCCAAGTGGCCCTTTTGAAAACGATTGCAGCAACATCTGATGTCGATGAATGCGATGCGGATGCCAAAGAGATGTGAAATATGTGGTGGCCCACATACATTCGATAGGTGTCCTTAAGCTGATCCTAATAATGTGCCAATCGGCGGCGAGTGTCGGTAGTGGGTAATTATCGAGGCCCGCGAACAACCCATACTCCAACACATATAATCCAGGGTGGAGGAATCACCCAAATTTCTCATGGAGAGACCGAGCGGCGAGAATCAATATAGGGGCGATGCAAAACCAGTGAGAACCAAAATCAGACCTCTTCACTCAGGCCTCACGCCTCAACAATTTAATACACATGTCCAGCCAGAAAAACCAGACGAGCTGAGAGCAGCTTTGTTGGCACTCACCAACGCCCAGACCCAGTTCGTGACAGACGCTAGATCCTCGTTCAGGAACTTGGAAACACAAGTGGGTCAGCTAGCAAAGCAAGCAAACAGCAGGCCACAGGGTACACTGTCAAGAAACACAGAGGTGAATCCGAGGGAGCAATGCGAGCGATAATTGAGAAGTGGCAAGCAATTGGAAGCGGCACTCCCCGAGTAGTTGAGCAAAGGGCAGAGATAGAAAAAGAGAAGGTGATTGAATCTCGCCCAGTAGTAGAGAAAACTCCAGAGAATGAGTATACAGAGAAGATCCCATTCCCACAGAGATTGCAGCGGAAGGCAGTTGATAAACAATTCTCTAAATTTTTGGAGACATTCAGAAAGCTGCATATCAACATACCTTTTATAGAAGCGTTGGAGCAGATGCCCTCCTATTTCAAATTCATGAAGGAGATCTTGGGGAAGAAGAAGAAAGCGGCAGAGTGCGAGATGATAGCACTAACGGAGGAGTGCGGTGCTATCTTCTGAGAAGAAGTTGCCCACAAACTAAAAGACCGGGAGCTTTACACTACTTGCACGCGGTTGGCGGGGTGACGTGCAGCAGGGCTGCAATGCGATTTAGGGGCAAGTATAAATCTGATGCCTTTATCGGTATTTAAGCGGTTGGAGTTAGGTGAGGCCAAACCAACGCGGTGAGCTACTGTGGCCGATGGGGCGGTGGTTCATCCAAGTGAAGATTGAGGACGTGATTGTTAAAGTAGGAAAATTCTTTTTCTGCGGACTTCTCATTCTTGACATGGAAGAGGATGCAGAAATCCCTATCATATTGGGGAGACCATTCCTGGCGACAGGGAGAGCATTGATCGATGTAGAAAGAGGAGAGCTGACATTGAGGGTGGAGAAGGAAGAAATGATGTTTAAAGTATTTAAACACATCATTGAGCCACCAACCATGGCAGTGCTTGCAATCAAGACCATCAAACCCCGTGAGCCAATTCAAGTCAAACCAAGGGAAATGAGCCTACAAGCGGGTATGTGACGCGAACCTCCACAGCGGTATGTGTTCCTGAACCTTCCCTTGAAGATAATTCTAAGAAGAGAAGAAGAAGAAGAAGAAACTGAAAACGAAAAATGTGGAGAAAATGGATTGGTTGTGGGGTTAATCCACCCCACACTTATTGAGTCAAGGAACTTGCGTCCGGCTAAAAGACGTTAAAGACAGCGCTACTTGGGAGGCAATCCAAGGTATTTTGATTTATTTTACGTTAATATAGTAGTTTTATTAAGAACGGTCTCACGGAGTAGAATTTATGTTGTGATTGTGGTATAGGCCAATAAATTGAAGAGGCGAAAAAATGAAGAACGCAGGATTTCAAAAAAAAATACGGGAAGCGCTTGGCTGAGCGCGAACGCGCTAAAAGAGCGAAAGGTCTTTGAAGATTAAGCGTGGCTAAAAACCAGAAAAATTGCCAAGTCTAAGCGTATGGCTTCAGTATGGCCATGCGCGAAATTCCCAAGCGGTCTCAGAACATTTAGCGGCTAATCTGGCCATGGCCACAAGTGGAAATCCAAAAGTGATAAACGCCCAAACTGATTTTCCCCAATTTCAAAACCAAAACCTAACCCCTCTTCTCCACAAAACCCACAAAAATCCACAATTTACCCACAAATCTTCCACAAATCAAACCCAACCACAACCAAAAATCTTAAATCCCTAAAACCCTTAGCCATCTCAACCAACAAAACTCCATCCCATTGCCTCAAATCACCATTAGAAGCAAGAACACCTTGAAGAACACCATAAAAAGGTAATCTTTTCTGGTCTTGAAAGCCTTACGGTAGTCAAAGGAGGTAGTAGTTTGGAAGAGTGTTGTATTGTTCAAGTCGTTGGGGTGTCGAAAAATTGATTGTGAAAAAGTGAGGAAGAGTATACAAAGAGGGTTGGGTATTGTGTAGTACGGGAGTTGGAGTTTGGGTATCCTGAAGATCTCTTAGATACATAGCCATGATTATTGGAGAATAGCAAGTAAACATGCCATAGGAATTTTGAAATTAACATGCATGACTCAGTATGTGATTTCCATTAAGCATGATAAAGATGAGTTTGCGAAATATCTAGCTTAATGTGTTTAGTGTGCTAAAATTTCATGCTATATGTTCCTGCATATTATTTTGCCAATCTTCATGTTTTTCTAAGTAACGCCAATGCAACAAAAGTGATCAATGTCATTGAGTCTGTTTATTTTCCTTTTTCTTGAGTCTTTATTTCTTTTTATCTTTGCTCGAGGGCGAGCAAATGTTAAGTTTGGGGGTATTTGATCGGTGTATTTTATATACACTTTTTGAGTCATTTTTAGTTAGTCTTTTGTCCCTTTTTTGTACAAATAAGTGTCGTATTAGGATAGATTTTCTTTCTTTTGAGTCAAAGTGGTTAAAATGGCCAAATGGCGGAAAAGAAGCTAAAAGAAGGCAAAAGTGGAGGTTCCAGAGCTTAAAAGACGAGAAAGTGGCGAATGAGACAATCGGACCAGCCGCATGGCTACTCTGAATAGGTCGGGGCGCGGCGCGATATCCGAAAGCGCGAAGTTGCAGCGCCACGACGCCTTTAGGGCCTGAGCGAGGCGCGGCGCCAAATCATCCAAGTATCGCGAACTTGGCCGTGGCGCGCCGATAGCAGTCGCGGCCGACGCGGAAAATCGAGTTTAATGACGATTTTACGGGCGGACTGAAGGGAAAAGTTAGAGGCGGTTTTGAGCCTATAAAAGGAGAACCCTAGGCAGTTTTTAAGGGTGTCCTTTCTTGCACAACACAAGACTTCTTGGATTGAAGATTGGAAACCATAATTTAGTAACTTTCTTTTCTTTTCTTTTCTTTATTTCAGTTTTATGATGAACATTGAATTAATTTTTGTCATGTCAATGGCTAGGAACTAATTCTATTATAGGGTTTTCCATGTTAAATCACTAGAAACTTATGTTATGAATTGATGCATGGTTATGGTTATTCTTCTTCTTGTTGAGATTTATCCAATAATTGCTTTGAATGCTTGGTAATTAATTGATCACTAATTATCATTATTTATATGATTTCTAATCAAACTTCGAAAGGAGGAGGTTGTGAATATGTTGTAAGTTGGGTAGACATATTTTGGATTGGGGATGAAAATACCTCAATTACTTGTGTAGCGTTAACGAGAGGTCTAAACACCTAATTTTACGCATGGCGCGTGACGGTTAACTAGGTTTTTGGTCTTAATCCTCCTATAGAGTCATCCTTATCACCGAAAGGTAGAAAAGAGCAATCTTTGAAGTGAGTGTTTATATAGCCTTAACGGGAGTATAAAACGATTTAGTAAACCTGCTAGCTCCAAAAGAAAAAGAACCATAATTCATTGCATTAATAAGTAACATAAGCGGATAGTTGAGGAGACGTGAAAGCCCTATTTCCATCACTACTGAAGTAAACAAATAGTTAATTAGTATTTACAATTGTTAGTTATAAACAACAAAATCAAACATCGGTTACCAAATAGATACCAAAAGGTAGATAATTGGTACTTGAACACTAATCCTTGTGGACGATATTCGGTCTTACCAAGACTATATTACTTGTCACGATAACGTGCACTTGCGTTAAAGTGTGTGCATCTTTTCGCGCATCAGATGTCAACGTGCAACAGATTCATTCAAGTGATAATGTGACTGATTTGTTCACTAAGTCTCTATCAACTGTAACTTTCGAGAAGATGGTGCACAAGATTAAAGTACGAAGACTCAAGCATTTGGACTAAAGTTTTCATCAGGGAGAGTTAATACACGTTGTACTCTTTTTTTCATATAAGGTTTTGTCCCACTGGTTTTTTCTTATAAAGTTTTTAATGAGGCAACCAAAATGTGTATTATTAGAAATATGTACTCTTTTTCCTTCACTAGAATTTTTTCCACTGGATTTTTTCTAGTAAGGTTTTAATGAGGCATATTATCTACCAAATAAACATTCAAGGGGGAGTGTTATAAATGATATTTATTATTATGAATGTTTACAAGGAAAGTTAGGGTTAGAACAATGTACCTAGACCCTATAAATTGAGATGTTACGTATTTCATCCTCAAGAAGAAAGAAAAGAACTCTCTTGCCTTTCTCCTTAATACTCTTGTTCTAGTTTTGTTCTAGTTTTATTATTTCATAACACTAAGTTTGAAAAATTCTTCAATATATAAAAATGGAAGGGGTGAGTTCATCAGTCTTCAGCCCTATCTTCAGCATCATTGCATTGAACACTTAATTCCAACTCCCCACACACCACAACGTGTTGCCATTGCTAAACATCAACATCGCCATATTCTTGAAACTGCTAATACTCTTCTTCATAAAGAATCCTTACCACCTTAACTCTGGTCTATTGCCTGTTACTATGTTGGCTACCTTATTAACTGACTTCCCACTCTCATTCTAAACAATGAGTCACTTTACTACAAATTATTTGGTCCATCTCCTGACTATACCACCCTAATAAGTTTTGATTGTCTTTGTTGCTCGTGGCTCAAACCTTATATCAAAAATAAATTTGAACCTCGTATATGCTTTGACCCAGTCCCGTCCAAATTTATTGAAAACGAATTTCCTTTTAAAAAATGTACATCCATTTACCCAGAGAATCCAATCCTCCACCCATGCCATCCCAATAAGGTCCAAATCTCACAAATCCATCAGTCATTGATCCCTCCCCTGAAATGCATGTTGCCCCCGATTGCATTATTGTTGGAAATTTACTAAATGTGGAATTAAGTTTATTTCATTATTTATGACTCGAACAATTTGGGGCCCCGCACGTCAGAAATATCGTTTCCACACACGTGCACACGTAGTGCCAAATATCGTAAATTTCGTTAATGAAAGAGATATTGGTACGTAACTAACATGTTTGAGACATAGAATGATGGACGGTTATTGGCCAAATGACAAGTGTTTCAACATTGGTAAATGAAGGAAGAAGTGTGCGACGTGTAAGATGAAACGAGTCGGAAAGGACCGTGGAGCTGCGAAGGGCCGCGACGCCAATCCGTCGGAGCTGCGGCACCGGAGCATCGCAGCACCTCTAGCCAGAGCCACAACACTAATTGGTTGTTCAGCTACTGGAGCTCAGGCACCACGACATTCCTAGGCAGTAAAGGTCGCCGGAAGCTGAAAGGTTTATGACTCTTGGGATGGTTTTGGAGCATTGAATCTCCATTACTTGACACATGAATTTAGCCATTATTTGGCTGATTATACCCTCTCAATAAGTGTCATTACATGGCTATTGAAAGCCATTAGTTGGCTAGTTGAGAGGTCATTTATCTTACACTATAAATTGAAGCATTTGACTCAATTGGAAGAACACACCAAAATTTAGATTTATGATATTCTTCTTCTTCTCTAAGATTTCTTTCGCACACTCAAAGATTCTTCTTTTAGTAAACATTTGAGTTTTCTTTGCTTATTTGTTTGTTGTTGTTTTATCTTGGGAGACAGTTGCCCATTACCGTAAAAGGATATATACGGGGCAATATTGTCTTAAGGACAGAGTGAATATCACTTGACTCAGCAAACCTTGTTTTGTTCTTGTTTCTAGATTCTAATATTTGTAATAGTTACTTACTTCTCGTTCCTAGAAATTGTTGGAATCACAATCATTGTACTCACAATCTTAAGATAATATTCGTTGTAACTGCTAACAAAGATGACAATTTGCTGCTAAATCTCCCATCGCTCAGCGCAACGATGCCACTCACATTGCTCGAAGGCACACCTGATCCCTTCCGATTCTTTGCTCAAGGATCACACAACGCCTTTTCTACTGCTCAAGGGAACGCTATTGTTCCTCCCGCTGGATTCCACCATGAACGCCCAGAGAAGTTCATGGGATCCAACTTCAAGAGATGTCAGCAGAAAATGCTGTTTTATCTGACTGTTATGAGAATGACTCATTTCCTAACATATTCTCCACAAGCTGGAGATGAAACGGACACTCATCCAAATAAAACGGATGGAGGGGGCCAAGATATCTATGTCATTAATGACATGAAACTCTTGATGCATGTAGTTATAGTGCTTTCATCTGCTGAAATTATATTCTTAACTGTTTGTCTGACCGTCTCTACATGGTGTATTGCACCGTTAGCACCGCCAAAGAGTTGTGGGATAAAATGCAGAAAAAGTACAACGCACAAGATGCTGGTACTAAGAAATACATCATTGAAAAATTTCTGAAATTTCAAATGGTGGATAACAAGACTGTGATGTCCCAAGTCCAGGAATTTCAAATGATTCTACATCACCTGGATTTTGAAGAAATGAAACCAAATGGACCATTTTTGGTTGCATCTCTAATTGAGAAGTAACCTCCCTCGTGGAATGAGTTCATGAGTTACTTAAAACTCAAGATAAAGGAAATGTCCTTGAGGAACTTATTATCATCACGACCGACCGGGCATGGCTGGTGCCTACTACAGGCACCCGCATCAGTATACATCGAGAGAATAGCGTGAACATACACAACATACATAAAAACTTAGACGATATCAACAACGGGCTAGCCGATAAGGCCACTTTCCGTAAAATATACTCGATCCAGAATAAAGCGAGACATTTTTTCTTTCTGACCCAATCCACAATGTGACTACTGACCTCTAGAATAACAACTCACGGCGGGACGGGGCCGCCATACCTGAATGTACAACAACCGACAATACCGGGGATAAGCCTCGAAATGAAGGAGCTTCTCAGCGGTGAGCAGTGATCCTAGAGCGAGGACCAAAGACTGAACTTTACTGCGGCGTGACGCGGCCCCGAAGGAGGTCGACAACATGTACCAAATATGTGGCCAGAAATGCGTAATGAAATCATAAGTCTAAAATAAGCGGAGACATGTATGATTACTCGATTAACGATTACGCGTGCCTTACTAACAATGAGAGTAAATAGGTGTATACTTACAATATAAAGTAGGAGGCTCGCGATCAAAGCGGGACCACGCCGCAGATGTCATAAAGCGATCCTATTCTTGGGACTATTTCACGCGACAGATCGCGTGGACCCGCGAGGTATTCCTCGCATGGGACTATTTCACCGCGTAAGCCCTTACGGACTCGCGTGAGGTATTCCTCGCATAGGTGGACGCCGCGTGGGACTATTTCACCGCATAAGCCCTACGGACTCGCATGAGGTATTCGCCGCATCGTGGGTAGCAAATCCACGGAAATATGCAATGCCACAAACCCGGGTAATGACCCAGTAACGAATAATATATCACTAGCACAAATCCGGCTATCACACATAACATAAGCACTACCGGCTTATCATACAATATATAAGCAAGTTAAGAAATCACAACCTTTATTATTCTTGTTCGTATGCGCTCTCATTTTAGTTTACCTAAGGCCAAACATGTCATTTTAAATCAGGAGTTTAACCCAAGTACTACGTACTTCTATTCTTTTAAAATGACTCATTTCATTATAAAACTTCCAAGATACTAATAACCGTAGTATCAAGTTACAATTCTTTTCAAGACAAGTCACAATACTTTTAGAAATAAAAATTAGGCTTCTAAATCAAGTGACTTCTTTTCTCGTAAAAACCTTAGGCAATTGATGCCTTTAAATCAAATTGCCTTTCATTAAATCAAGCCATTTATCTTTCCATAAAACCAATATAACCAACTCCCCATAAAGTCGTTATATTCACTTTATACCTTAGTCAAGTACAATTTCCTATCCAAGGGACTTATATGTTTAAAACGAAACAAGTATCACATACTTTAAAACTCTTCAAGTCCCTTAACATACTTAAATTACTTAGAGTAAACCACTCTTTAAACTTTCCATAAAAACAAGTATCAAAATACTTTCAACATACTTAAAGTCTCTTAACTTTTGAAAACCAAGATATCCTTATAATATAAACAAGTGAGTTAATTCCTAACTTTCAAACAACTTGGGCATTCTTAAAATAAGCCAAGGATATCAAATAGACTAGATTTGTCAAACTCTCAGACGTCTACCGTACTATACATTTACAACTTAATCATGCTCAAGAGATAAGAAAGTTCCACATACCTCTTGGTTTAATCCACTTGCTAAGTCCAATCGCGTCGTAGTATGTCAACCTATAATGACCATCAGACGCCTATTAACTTCTAGTTTCAAGCGTAGAATATTCCAAGTGCAAGTCACTAAATTCTACGGAAAATCGGACAAAGACTTCCTTTGTTTTTACTAACTTTGCCACCTTTTCCAAGGTCGAAATACAATAACCAAACAGCCCCAATTGGCTCACAACAAAATGAAGGTAATCGATGCAAATGAACAACCAAACAACCCCAATTGGCTCACAATAATATAGAAGGTAATCCAATGCAAATGAATAACCAAAACAGCCCCAATTGGCTCACAATAATATAGCAATACCAATTCTTATTCAATTTCCATTTCAATCCAAATTGGTAGCATAATAAGATATCAAGCCGCAATTGATTCTAGCTACTACATTCTCCAAGTAGGTAACATGCGACAATTCAATTTATCGATCAAATTGGATTTCAATTTCAAATGGCTAAATATGACCTTTCCGGATTTTTAGCTTCCAATTCCATAATACTTAACAAACTTCATAACACATATCACATGACCACTTATAACTTATCATAATATGAAATCTTCAATTACAAAAGTAAAACGAAGATTATACCTCAATTAGCCCAAATATGCTCCAAGAGTACAAGTCGATCCCTAGCACCTTTAGCTCCTCCTTCCGACATTCCAATCCACCCAAGCCACCCTGAAGCTTATGAAAACTCATCTTCAAGTTTCAACTTCAAAGTTGAATAACCCTTTAGGTTTTCGCCTTGCGACTAATACAAAACGCCTCTTTCCGGATCTTTCTATTGGGAAAACCTTACAATACTCTTAAGAACCCTGGTTTAAAGTATGAGAATTATTGGACAAAAATTGCAAAATTTCTTCTTGGAAAAAATCTCATGGCCGAGAGCAACATAGTGCTCTTCAAGGTTTTCTTTGGAAATTTTTCTAAGTGTTAAGAGCCTTGTCTTGCTACTTGTACTCATATATAATACTATGGAGGGTCAAGATCTATACAATTGGTTGGCAAAGATGAGTTTCATGGATCCTAGCAGTGCCGCCCTGGACTTTAGTCAACAATGTCAAGCTAAGTCATTGCAAGACTTAGTCATCCAAGACTTATGGTCAATGACCATTCTATCCATGTATTTCGTCCAAGACAACATAAGGGGGGTGACACGTGTCGCCCTCCCATTCGTCGTAGTACTTCGTTTTCCGACAATTCCATAATTCCGATAAATTTTTACTCGTCTCAAATCTTAACATTTTTGAGTTCTTACGTACGTTCTTATAAACATATCCTGAAATTCCGGGGTGTAACATTATCAAACTCCAGATTCAGGAGGATAATAAGGACATGACTAAGGGGAAGCAACCCGCTAAGGCAAAGGCAGATTTGGTTGAGGCCAAAGGGAACACAAGCAAAAAGCGCAAGTTCCAAAAAGATGGCAAGACCCCAACAACAGAGAAGTTTAAGGGGATCTGCCACCACTGTGGGAAACTTGGTCACATGATCAAGGACTGCCGCAAACTCAAGAATGAGAATAAAGAGAAGACCAAGGGCAAGGCTAAGGCTAACGTCGTCGAAGACACGCTTTTGACGATATGATTGAGGAGTTCTCGGCGGTGGTGCTTGAAGCAAACTTTGTTGAGAATACCGTGCAGTGATGGATGGACACGGGTGCTACCCGTCATATCTGTTCCAATAAAGAAGTCTTATCCACATATATACTAGTCACTAACAAGAAGCTATTTTTCATGGGCAACAACGCTTCCTCTTACGTACTGGGGGTAGGAAAGGTGGTCCTGAAGATGACTTCTGGCAAGGAGCTCACTTCCTTTATTGGTTAGTGCTAGTTTTAGGCTAGTGTTTGAGTCCAATAAATTTGTAATCACTAAGAATGAAACTTTTGTAGGAAGGGGCTTCGTCTGTGAAAGCCTCTTCAAAGTTAACGTCTTGTCTGTAATGCATTCTATTAGTAAAATTAAAGTTTTTTCTTATTTGCTTGAGTCATTTAATTTATGGCATCATAGATTAGGACATGTAAATTATCAATTTATCCAAAGGTTGGTAAAGTGGAGTTGTTGTCGTCTATCAACGTAAACCCTCAACGTAAATGTGAGGTGTGCGTAGAGGCAAAACTCTCAAAGATTCCCTTTAGATCCGTCAAAAGGGAGACTGCTCCTCTAGAACTTATTCATACAGATATATGTGATTTAAAGATTGCACAAACTAGAGGGGGGAACAAGTATTTTGTGACGTACATAAATGATAGCACAATGTATTGTTACCTTTACTTGTTAAAAAGTAAAGATGAAGCCTTTAAAGCGTTCAAACGCTACAAAGCAGAAGTTGAAAACCAACTAAGTGTGCGGTTTAAAAAAATTCATAGCGATAGAAGAGAAGAATACGTAGCGCCGTTTGAAGAATATTGTGCTCAATCAAGCATTGTTCATCAAACGACGGCTCCATACTTACCTCAATCAAACGGTGTTACTGAACGCAAAAACCGTACCGTGAAGGAAATGATGAATTTCTTGCTCATCAATTTCAATCTTATCCAAAATATGTGGGGAGAAGCTATCCTTATCGCTAATAAGATTCTTAACAGAGTCCCACATAAGGGTAAGAACAAGACTCCGTACGAGCTATGGAAGAAACTCACCTACAAATATCTGAATGTGTGGGATTGTTTGGCAAAGGTTGAATTACCTAAGCCAAAGCAGGTCAAGATTGAGCCTAAGAACGTAGATTGCATTTTCATCAGATATGAAAATAACAGTAGTGCTTATCGCTTCTTAGTGCATAAGTCAGATGTACCAGACATTCATGTGGGTACAATTATGGAATCAAGGAATGTCAATTTCTTTGAGGACATGTTTCCTAGAAAGGAAAGAGTCATAACCTTTCGCAAATGAAGTTACGAACAAAGCTCACAGGATCCCGGAGTTATTGACTGCCCAGATCTAGGTGGTTCAGATCTAGTAGACTCTGATGTGGCGGATTATCCGGAATCTAGTGTTCCAAATTCTTAGGACTTGGAGGCTCCAGAGATGGAACCAAGACTAAGTAAAAGGGCCAGGAAGGATAAGTCCTTCGGTCTAGACTTTGTAGCTTATATGGTTCATGACAAACCACAGACAATTGCTGAAACGTTGTCAACTCCAGAAACACAACCATACATGAGAGTTGGTTGATCTTCCTCCGGTAAACAAACCGTTGGGGAGTAAATGGATACTCAAATGAAAGTATAAAACAGATGGATCTATAGATAAGTACAAGACCAGGTTGATAGTCAATGGCTATCGATAAAAGGAGAGCCTTGACTAATTTTACACTTACTCCTGCTGTCTAGAATGACATCCATACGAGTATTCATTGCGATCGTCGCGTTGCGAGACCTTGAGATACATCAAATGAACGTTAAGACAACCTTCCTAAATGGTGATTTAGAAGAAGAAATCTATATGGACCAACCCGAAGGGTATATGGTTCCAAGGCAAAAGAAGAAAGTATGTCGGCTAGTCAAATCTCTGTACGGGCTGAAACAGAGCTTGAAGCAATGACACGAGAAAATTGATAGTACTCTACTATCGAAAGGGTTCGCCATTAATAAGTGTGACAAATGTGTCTACACGAAAGAAAATGTCGACTCGTTCGTCATGATATACCTTTACGTAGACGACATGTTGATCACAGGGAGCAGTCCTAGGTTGATCCTAGAGACTAAAAATATGTTGAAACAATGTTTCGACATGAAATTGTTTCGACATGAAAGATATGAGTATTGTAGATGTCATCTTAGGAAGAAAGATCTCTAAGACATATGACAAACTAGTCTTATCTCAGTCTTACTACATCGAGGATGTGCTGAGAAAGTTTGAGATGTTCGACAGTTCGCCGATAACGTCACCACTGGTATTATCTCCATAGATTATGTAAAATCCAAGAAAAACATAGCAGACCCTTTGACTCAGGGCATACAGAGATCAGACGTTCTGCCTATCTAGGAGAATGGGCTTTTAATCCAATTAATAAGAATCGATACGGTGGATACCCAACCTTACTGACCGGAGACCCTAGGAATTAGGTTCAATGGAAAAAATAAGTCGTAAAGGTTCAGTTGAGATGATGATTTCTATAAATAAACCTGAATCTAAGGTCGTTCCGTGATAGACATTAAGTGCTATCTGCAATGTGGGTATAGGTTAAGTTTCCAAAAGCTTTAATGATCCTCACCGGTTGAGTTAGGTTTGGGGAAAGTTTTAATGGTCCTAACACTTGTGAAGTAGGGTATAGCAGGATACCTTGTAGGAGATCACCTATTTAAGTGCGAGGACATGCCGCCTCAAATGAACACGTTTAAGAATCCAAGAAGTGTCCACGGCTACAACGGACAAAACATTAAAGAATAACATAGTAAGAAAAATTGTTGTGTTGGTACCGATAACTTGGATTATACTAAACACTGATGGTTCAAGACATCACGTTCACTGCGCAGTAAGTATGTTCGATGGTATTCAACTATGGGAGGTTCAAAGCTATGATTGCCTACCCAGATACAACATCGGTCTGTCGAAAGATTGCTTGAAAGACACCTTGAGTGCGCCAAAATCTCTTTCAAGAGGGGATTGTTGGAAATTTACTAAATGTGGAATTAAGTTAATTCCATTATTTATGACTCGAATAATTTGGGGCCCCACACGTCAGAAATATCGTTTCTACACACATGCACACGTAGTGCCAAATATCATAAATTTCATTAATGAAAGAGATATTGGTGCGTAAGTAACATGTTTGAGACATAGAATGATAGACGGTAATTGACCAAATGACAAGTGTTCCACGTTGGTAAATGAAGAAAGAAGTGTGTGACGTATAAGATGAAACGAGTCGGAAAGGACCCCGGAGCCGTGAAGGGCCGCGACGCTCCTCCAGCCAGAGCCGCAACGCTAATTGGTTGTTCAACTACTAGAGCTCAGGCAGACAGTAAAGGTCGACGGGAGCTGAAAGGTTTCTGACTCTTAGGCTGGTTTTGGAGCATTGAATCTCCATTACTTGACACCTGAATTCAGCCATTCTTGACTGACTGTAACCTCTAAATAAGTGTCATTACATGGCTATTGAAGGCCATTAGTTGGCTAGTTGAGAGGTCATTTATCTTACACTATAAATTGAGGCATTTGGCTCAATTGGAAGAACACACCAAAATTCAGATTTCTGATATTCTTCTTCTTGTCTAAGCTTTCTTTCACACACTCAAAGGTTCTTCTTTTAGTAAACATTTGAGTTTTCTTTGCTCATTTGTTTGTTGCTGTTTTATCTTGGGAGACAGTTGCTCATTACCGTAAAAGGATATATACGAGACAATATTGTCTTACGAAATATCACTCGACTCAGCAAACATTATTTTGTTTTTATTTTCAGATTGTAATAGTTACTTATTTTCCGTTTCTAGCAATTATTGTAATCACAATCATTGTACTCACAATTCCACCACCAAACCGATTATAACGAGGTCCTAGAACAATATCTTCAAGACAAAAAGCAAACTTTCTTTTTTGAGCCATTTGGATCCTATGTGTGGAAGGAAGGTAAAATTGAAAGATGAATCATTTCCCCGGAGCTGGAATAACTTTATAACTTTCAAAAAAACTGATAAACATGAAGAGCGGAGACAAGCAAAGAAAGTAGAGTATGATGCTTTCATAAGAAATCAGACTTAGGAACTGGTACCGCGAGACCCATCCAAAAATGTTGTGGACTGTAAATGGTTGTATCGGATCAAGAGAAAAGCAGTTCTATAGACCGTTTCAAAGCTCGTCTAATTACTAAAGGGTTCACGCAGCGTCCTGACTTAGATTTTCATGAGACATTCAGTCCGGTTGTCAAATCGTCAACGGTAACGTTGGTGCTACGTATAATTGTGCAACACAATTGACCAATCCATCAACTTTATGTCAATAATGATTTTCTACAAGAAAAGTTGAATGAATAAGTTTTTATGTCTCAACCCAAGTTTTTATTAATTCGCAATTTCTAACTCATATTTGCAAACTGAACAAGGCTATTTATGGCCTCAAACAAGCCCTCTGAATCTGATCTTGGTATAATGATCTGTGTGAACATCTGTTGAAAATGCATTTTATAAAAATAGAATCTGATACCTCTTTGTTTGTGTAGAAGCATCTAGTTGTAACTGTTATTTGCTTGTCTATGTTGGCGGCATCATAATTACTGGAAACCATCCACAAGTGATTAAATTTGTCGTCAGATTCTTGGTCGAAAGATTTTCATTGAAGGATCTTCACTATCTAAACTACTTCTTGGGTGTCGAACTTAAGCAAGCACCTGATGGTCTCATTCTTTCGCAATCAAAATACATTGTGGACATTCTTTCCGAACTGGATATGAACAATTGTAATGGTGTTTCTATTCCCATGTGTTCTTGTGTACAACTTTTGAGTAGGTGAAGGTTCCCCACCTATTGATGCCATGTGTTACAGGCACACCCTTGACAAGTTCTAGTATTTGTCCTTCACTCAGTCTAACATCGCTTATGCAGTCAATAATTTTCCACAATTTATGCATGCTCCAACTGGTAAACCTTGGAAAGCGGTTAAGAGAGTACAATATCTCAAAGAAACAACGAGTTTAGGACTTCGCTTCCTCTGCAGTTCTGACTAGTTTTTATATTTATGTTAATGCTGACTGGGCAGGTGACACTGGGGTATCCACTAAAAGCATGCAGTTGCACCATCCGTTTTTTTTTTTTATACAAAACGACGTCGTTTTATACTAAAGACTATTAGCGATGATATTATTATGGAACATTTTCAACAAATGGGATGTAGACGATTTTCTTTGTAAATGTAAGAATATTTATTATTTGTATGACTTTCTTTATATATTGTTTTAATACAACTAGTCTGTTTGCTATATTGGTCTCTTGATAACATTCGTAATTTCATTTTTTTTGCTTCGTACGCAAAAAATTATTACTTCGTATGTTTGCACTATCGGATTTTATTGTCTGGATCCGCTACTGGCCGGTGATCCGAATGACAGAATCTATTGTGATAATGTTGGAGTTACTTATTTATCTCACAACCTAGTGTTTCATACCCGTATGAAATGTGTTGCTGTAGATTTTGCATATGTTCGTGACCAGGTTCAAGCTCATCAAGTTCATGTTACTCATACTCATGCTTGTGATAAACTTGTTGATACATTCACCAAGCCACTACCTAAACCAGCCTTTACTAGGTGTCGTTCCAAGTTAGAAATTGTTGCACCATGCCTAACACGAGGGGATGTATTAACTGTTACTGTTCACTTTTACGCGAAGGCATAAAAGTTACTGTATTTTTATTTATTCTAGAGTTGCCACCGGAAACCATTTATTTTAATTTTTTTCAAAATAGAGAAAAATTCTAAATCAACCAGAGTTCGGGTAAGGGTCCAAATAATCCTCAGGAGAAAATGTTAAGCATCCCGATATTAAGGATCCGTAAAATACAATTGTCCTCGAATTTATATTATATATAATTTCTTAAAAATTACTTAGTGTTTGAAAATATTGCAAGAATATATTGTGATTTAAAATCTTCCGCCAAATTAACTTTTCACACACTTTAAGAATCCATTTCCTTTAAAGTCTTTTAAAAATGAAAAATACTTCCTTCATGAATGAGAAAATGGTTTATGGTTTTTCCCAAATATATGAAAAATATTCAATTATACATCTTTGGTATTCAATGAGAAAATCTTCCTTCATTAAGAGTTTGTTCCCTTTTAGCCCGAACTATAGTACTTAATTTTTTACAATAATAAAACTCTAACTAAGGGTTCCAATAATACTTAATTTTTTTACAAATAATACACATAACACAAGATAATAAATAAAAAAAATAGGCTAGCGGGTATACAGGTCCACTAGTTACCACGTACAAGAAAATAAAGACCTATTATTTCTACGCTATTTTCACCCATGACTGGACCTTCTATCATTTTTTGACTGAGCCTTCGTTCAACCGGACTCAATGAAAAAATGATATCGTTGGGACTTTAGGCCCAACAACTCAAATGTTGCACAGGAAAGAGGATATGGTTTGCCAAGTGTCACACATAGTTTGACAAATGTGGTTTATCGGCTGACGTGGTTATCTACCGACGTCGGCGCTATCTGCGCTCACAAGACTGAAAGAAAGAGTACATGCGCCTTCAAAAAAAAAGGAAAGAGGATATGTGGGCCCCGTGGGCCCATGGCCATGCCCAAGAGAGGGAAAAGTCGAAAACAAATGTCTCAGCTAGCAAATACCCAAATATATCAGATATGAAGAAGTATTGATAATGAAAACTTACACCTATTTCATATTCATTAGAAAATCAGATAGACAGCCCAGTGGGCCTAAAGGCATGACAATCTAAGTGTTTCAACTTTCAACTCAACATTGGGCTTAAACAGCATACAAGATATGCAGAAGACAAAAGAAAAACAGGCCCAATAACTTGTATTTTGTCCCAGATTTTAAAGAGAGGAAAAGAAGACGGGCTTAAAGCACATATCAGCCTAATTGCGCACTCACCTTAGATTTAAACAAACATGCAGGCCCACTTTCAATACACCAGGACTGATATACGAAATACTCTTAATGCATATGATATATCCGAAAGATATACAATTTATGCATACACTGGGTGTATACCAGAGTCGTATACTTCGAGATAGATCACCACACACCAGAAATCGACTAGGAAAAAAAGTTACAAAATCATATGCAGGGTAGACATAGACTAGATACAGAAAGACTTAGATGATTAACACAATGACAATCAAAGGGAAAATGAGCAGTAAACAGACAGATCCAACTTTGACAAGAGGGGAGATGGATAATGCACATGGCTCAGAATTTTGGAATGGAAATCAATACCAACTCAAACATAGCAGATAAACAGCCTACACTATAGTCACACTTATCCCCATCAGTCATGCTATCCTTAATTTTTTATCTCACAGAACTGAGAATAAAAAAGCATATTGTATCAGAGGGATATACTCACAATCCAAGGTGAAGATAAACATTTTCCTAACCATCTCAAGGTCACACAAGGCTAACACAGCAAAGGCATACCTCAAAAAAAAAATACCAAACAGGACCAACAGAGAAGGGACCTGTGCATCCTGACAATACACTAGAGATGGATCATTTCAGTGCACACACATATTCATGGTCAGGGAAGAAGGGCATGCTTACATGGACTAATCCAAAGACTAAAGCAAGATGAACACATATCCTTTCACATGCATGTGGACAATTATGACAAACAAAATTATGTCCTAACAGAGTATATTGATAGGGAATCATCATGGATATACTGAACTCAATTATCAAACTACAACAACATACCCGGTGAAATCCCACAACGTGGGGTCTGAGGAGGGTAGAGTGTACGCAGACCTTACCTCTACCTTGGTAGGTAGAGCGGTTGAATTCAATTATCAAACTACGTCAGTATTTCAATTATGCTTGCACATCTTTGTATGAAATCAAAATTGCAAATCAAATAGGCAGACAGGGACCTAGGATTATCATGACATAGTTGGTTTCAAATCAAAGGAACAGGATGCCAACACTAGTATCAATTGATGACTTGATACTCACTAAACATAGCATGTCACAGGAAGGCCTAAGGGTATTGCAATTGCTATTATGAGAGTATTCCACACTTAAACAAGCAGGACAAGCATGTGATCAATTTAGGAAGAGCGTGGAGACCCAGAGTGCATAGTTGATCATTAAAACAGGTGAGACAGATGCATTAATATCATAGTTCAGGGTGGATTCTCATGTTAGTATAGAAACCTTTTCACACTAAGATAATCAAGGGCTAAGATGCAACTACCTCAAACAGTCATGGGATCCAAATAATTCTAGTGAAGTAATCCTTTGAGAGGGGTCATGTCTCAGATGTACAAGATTCAAAACATCAGTTTAGGCAATGTAAACATGTTTCATATGGTATTAGACATGGTGACACACGGGATTAGACAAGGCCTAGTTGACATAGCAGAAATGGGAATGAACAAGTAACTAATCAAAGCAGCATTTCAGATAGGCAGGATCACTCAAAGCATTCTAAACATACACAGTCACCTCTATACTATGTACCTAGGCATGGTGACTCTCAATCAAGTAGGATAGGCATGTAATTAATCCAATAGACATGTGAGGCAAACAAGGATGATAAGATGGCAAATCAGAGACAACATTATAAGACAAGATATACACAAAATCCCATTCATACTGTCTACTAGACATAGCAACATTCTAAGACTTATGGTATAACATGATGACATGGCCTCACAAAACACAACACAAGTCAAGCAACATAAATAAGGGATAATGACAGTTTGGATGGGCAGATCTCATATTTTTGGCCTGTAACTAAACAAACAAGGAACCAAAACACCTAGACCTACACAAAACTTTCCTATTGACTAACCTAAACTCAAAGAAAAGCAAGTTTCATATGCATACCAACAAGGTTTCAGAGCTAAACATGCCCTATGCCACTTGTTAAATCACATAGACATACAACTAGGTTCACAAAGAAGCTAGAGCTGTGTTATCATCACTCAAATAATCTCAAGACATGTTAAAGACCAAGCCACAGTCACATAATCAAACCTCAAACTAATCCAAGTTATGATTTCTACAGGCAAAGCAAACATTATACTACATTATTCATGCTAAAAGCTCAGTCAACCTATATCACAGTTCACTAAATAAGTGCTAAAATTCACCTACGCTCCCCTATATTAAACATAACCTTAACACAACATCCAAACATTGATCATTAGCTAAAACAGGTTGATAAGTAACTTCAGTACCAAATGTTATCCATATAATGCCATTTCTAGATTGAGATTAACACCATGATCAACTCATTACACTAAATCAGTGACTTCTCGAACAAAACATAATAATGTTATCTAACAGTAAGCACATAATCTACATGGCATGGGATAAATCAAAGGATGGCCACCTATCATTTCAATTGTGGCCAAATTGACCGGATTTAACTAATTAAAGCTAAAATTAAGCAAATAAAAATGAGATGCTATTTGATACTGTATTTAATTAATATAATTTCTTTAATTTCACGAAGTAAAATATTTATCAATTTAATATAATTAATTTAAACAATTAATTGAATAATTATCATCTTTAATTTATAGAAATTGATAGGTATTTCTTAAAAATATGTAAACATAGGAAAACGATATACAATAATATATTCGATAATATTTATCAAATAACATGACAAAATGCTACTGGAATAATTTCGTAAAATTATTTTTGCTTTGTAAAATGCAGATTTCACTCCGTTCATGATTCAAGAAATTTTGAATAATTAAATAAAATATTGAAGGGTAAAAATTAAGTGTAAAAAATAACTATCTTATCTTCTATAAATTTTCACTAATTCATAGGATTTACTAGTTTGTTATGGTTTGGATAAGTCTCCTGATGTTTGGAAGCATATATAGGAATAGGGGTGTTCACCGGTCCAGAACCGGAACGAAATTTTCTGAACCGAGGACCGGAAAATTCCGATCCGGACCCGGTTTTGGACCGGTTGGACCGTTTTTTTTTTTGTTTGTTAAATGCAATTTATAAATTATAAATTTTTAAGATTGTGTTCGTTTATCAATCTCATTAAATATGCTTGTTTTTTTCCTTATCCTTCAATAAACTTTATTTCATTAATATGACTAACTTAAAGAAAATCACCAAATGTACTTGGTTCATATACGAACTACTGAACTACTCATTAATTAAAGTTACACACCACATTTATATTTTCTATTTTCTATTTTCTATTTGGAATTTGGACATTCCTGAAACTAGGGGTGCACAAAAGGTTAAAACCGGACCGAAGACCGAAATTACAGATTACTCGGACCGAAGACCGAAATTACAGATTACTCGGACCGAATGATTTGCCCTACCCCACGCCAGGCCCCCAGCCATCCACCCACCCACTTCTCCCGCCATGGCCGGACGTATTGACATATCAAATATAGGTTGTAAATTGATCAAACTTTATACGGTCATAACTTTGCGCTCGGACGTCCGTTTTGCCTAATTTTTTTTTGATTTCGCGTATTTTTTCGATACGGGGGCGGCCAAACTGCTCAAGCTGTTTGATTCTACCGATTTCTCCAAAAACGTCCATCTTGCTCCTCAATTTCACTTTTCCCCCAAATCGTTACGTTTTCCCCCTTTTCAAATCTAAATATCTCGCGATGTACAATTGATTTCAACGTAAAAATTGCGTGGCACCGCATCCGAGAATGTCAATTTCAGTATTGGAAATTCAATTTTAAAAAAAAACTGGGCCCCGGAATCCGACCCGACCCGGAATTATATAATATTATATATTAGAAATTTAGAAAATTAGGAATTATATATATTAAGAATTATATAATTCAATATATATTATAAATTATACATATTATGAATTATATATATTATAAATAAATAAAAAAATCGGTCCGATCAACCGAACTCGACCGAACGGACCGAAAACCGAAACTTATATTTCAAAGGACCGAAGACCGGACCGATAATTTCGGTCCGGTTCGGTCCGGTCCATTTTTTCGGTCCGGATCGATTTTTGTGCACCCCTACCTGAAACATCGACATAAATTATAGGTAGAGAGAGAAGAAAGTAAAGTAGTTGTAAATTGATCAAACTTTATATGATCATAACTTTGCGCTCGGACGTCCGTTTCACCTTCTTTTTTTTTTGATTTCACGTTTTTTTTTTATACGGGGGTGGTCAAACTGCGGCCAGGCTAATTTTCTAAAAAACGTCTTTTTCCCCGCTCAATTTGAATTTCCCCCCAAATTGTTACGTTTTTTCTATTTTCAAAGCTAAATATCTCGCGATATACAATAGATTTCAACGTTCCAATTTTCTGGTAATGTGTCCGGGAATGTCAATTTCAATATTGAAAATTCAATTTATAAAAAATAAAAATAAAAAAAATCCGGTCCATTCCGGTCCGGACCGGAAAATCGGAATCAACCATTTTGACGGACCGAGGACCGGACCGGAATCCATCGGTCCGGACCGGTCCGGTCCATTCCGATCCGGTTCCGGTCCGGTTTTCCGGTTCGGTCCTGTTTTGTACACCCCTATATAGGAATAGTTATTAGTTCCTATTATATGGAGCTTGTTTAGCATATAGTTGCCTACACTTTAGTGCCCAACTAATGAGAACTTTCTTTGCAAATTATGTATTTAAAAGCATGCGGCTAGATTCAATAAGATTATCGGCTGACCTCCTTCTGATCTGAATCTTATAGAAGCAAATCAATAGAATTTCATGTTATTTTAAACATAACTATCTTGTTGGATAACTTACAAACTCTACCGAATTGTCTTGATTTCTAGTTTTCATTCAAGATTACCTCATTTAAACTTATTTCATTTACTCTATGAAATTGTCATGATTTTTAGTTTTCACTCCTAGTACGTACCTCATATAAACTTATTTCTTTTGATCTATCAAATTTTCATGATTTCTAGTTTTCACTCCTGATACATCATGTTAACTTATATTCCATTTTACTCTAGCTACAAGATTATTATGATTTCTAATTTCTAGTCATGGTACCTCATATAAACTTATTCTATTTCAGTATTAACTCATGGGACCTTATATATGACAGTCTCAAACATTTTGGGACCCTGTTCTAATTCGTAAGAGTGAGCCCTTAATATAAGTAAATATATGATTTCAATAATTAGAAATTATTTTAAACTGTAAATAAAACTAATACAACTTCAAGTTAATCAACCCTTACTTTGATTGAGCTAAGACCTGCGAATTATGAGTATTTACAGCAAATTATGACTAATACTACTTGATAAAAAATGAAAAAAGGGGCGCCTAAAATATTTCATTTTTCGAGGGCCCTGTGCGATAGCACAACTCGTACGGGCCAAAGACGGCCTGACCTCATATAAACTTATTCTATTTTAGTATTAACTCATGGTACCTTATATAAACTTACTCCATTTACTTAATCAAATTGCCACTATTTTTAGTTTTCGCTCATGGTTCCTCATGTAAACTTATTCCATCTTATACAGGAGCATGGGCTTACAATCGAAGGGCAAAAAGGTCTATTGCCTTGTATAGTAAGCAAGCGAAGCCTATTTAGTTATTTCTGCAACAAAATGAAAAACGAAGACAATATTTAAAGACCAGCCACACACGGGGACACTCTGTGCAGCAGACAATTAGATAACTTTTTGGTAGGGCGTTTAGTGGACCTACTCGATGCGAATTTGAATTAATCTGGTCAATGAATTTCGAGTAATTCACACGATTGCCCCTATTTTAAGACGGTCTTTAATTTTTGATCCTGAAGGAGAGCTTTGAAGTAATTGATAAAGTTGCTGTCATATGACTGAGTTATATGGGTTCAAGACTTCATGGAGAAATAGACTCTGGCAGAATGCTGATTATGATCACAGATAATGCACTTATGGTCCGATCCTTTCCTGGACCGCATGATAGTGAGTTTATCCTTTGCCTAGAAAAATGATCGAAAATATCCACGAGGGAGGTTGTGGGTTATCCCTGCAGAGTCAAAAAGAAAAAAGATTTGCAAGACCAAATTTCATAAAAATTATGCCTATTCGGCCAAAGTTCTATAGAGATTATGCCTTAAGGAAATAGTTTCTATTTAATTATGTTTGAAGGCAAAGTTCGGTTGAAAAATTAAGATTATGCCTTGTCCGGCTAATTACATAAAAACTATGCCCCAAGCGGCATAGTCTCTACATAACTTTGGCCGAAACATAATTTTTATGAAAATCTTCCTTACGTTTTTTTTTTGCCTCCGTTGAGATTCGAACTTAAAATCTATGGATAAATGATTCTTTGACCCACAAATTTTCATTAAAAATTAAAAACCAGTAATTTAAGGACCAGTCTATAGGAAGGACAATCCGCGTAGAAAAAAGATGAATTTCGAATGTAAAAATGGACGGGCTTCAAGTTTTTTTTACTGTACAAGGAGAAGTGAGCAACAAAGAGAAATGTTAGCTTTATAAAATGTAGATCTACCTAATTTTTAGCGGATATATTCGAGTCAATTTGCATATAATGGACTATTACATTAAATATTCAATTATTCTCCATTAACATAGATATCATGTAATTCTATTCATCAAAATATACACATATGGGGAAAAACTCACCCTTAGGTGCATAAAATGTTACCTCTATCACAGAGAGTACATGCTTAGTAACAAATGCATCTGAATCCATTATTTCCGATTCGGACTAATATATATACACACATAGGAGCGGAGAGGGGTTCACCCGATACAAGGTTAAAATTATTATATATATGGGAGATGTTGAACTCCTTGACTTCTTCATTTGTTTACTTCTTTATATTTTTGAACCCTGGCTCCACCACTACATACACTTGTATATCATAGCTCTTCACAATTAGTAACTAAAGAAAAAGAATAATGTATAGGTGCACTGATACTATGCATATGTTGATTTAAAATCCTAATCTCTAGTTATCACTAAAAAATAGGAGCAAGGATGGTGGAGAATTCCTAAAATCAGACTAACCAGACAAGCACAAAAATAAACAAAATTCCTCCATCCCACTTTTTCTTTGTAAAAAAGACAAAATTTCATCATATCCAATTTTCTTCAGAGTTTCTCCTATTGTGTGCCATTTAATCTTTCAAAAGAAAATTCATTATCCATTTCCCTTTTGTCTAAATTTCTTTGTTAGATAATTTGAGATTCATGTACCCTTTTAGCAAAAGTTTCCTAATGAAATGGCTATTGAGTCGAGCATTATTAGGAATTCAATATGGAAAAATGTTAAAACTTCTTTAGAATTTTCTTTCACTTTTGCCAAGAATCATCCATTTGTTTCATGCACATTATTATTCTTCATCCTGTTTTTTGCTCTTTCACCATCAATCACATGGTTTTTCATATATTCCCTACCCCTTTTGTTCTTTTTCACTATTCTTCTTATAGTCTTTTTTAGCATTCCAAATTTTAAACACTTCGAACGAGATGTTGATTCGAAGCCTTCTAGGAAAATAAGTCATGTTGATAAAGATGATGATGATGATGATGCCGTTGACAGTAAACAAAAAGCTTTTCTTCGAGCTAAATCTGTTAGACGAAGAAAATCCAAGAAATGTATAGAAAATGGGGCCGAGGAATTTATACAAGGTGCACCATTTCGAATACCTTTTAGTGATCAAGATTTTGTTGACAAAGGCGCGTTGATAGAAGAAAAATTGAAAGATATTCGAGAGGTGGAAGTGCATTCGATAAGTGATCGTGCTGAATGCTCTTCCAGCTCGAGTATTTTCAAGAATTCAATGCCTGATGAGTATTCTGAGTGCTCTTATGAAGCAAATGGAAAATGTTTTAAATCTTTTAGTTGTCTGTATGAGAGAAAAACAGAATGTTTTGGTGATCAAACAGAATATGAAGGGGCAAGAAATAAGGTTGTGCAATGGAAAGATGATGATGAAAAGAATCTCATGGATCTTGGACTTTCTGAGATTGAAAGGACTAAAAGATTGGAAAGTTTAATGGCACGACGACGAGCACGAAAGATGCGTAGTCTCCAAGTTAGAAGATCACTAATGAATATAGGTTGCAAAGAAACATTTGCTCCTATTTCTTCAATTTTAATTCCAAAGAACAAAGAATCATCTAGTCCATTTTCCCCTACCCCGGGTTCTGCCCCTTCAATTTTGGGACCAAATCGGAATCCTTTTGACCTTCCATATGATCAACATGAAGAGAAACCTAATGTTAGAGGTGGAAGTTTTATGCAAGAGTTCATGCTAGCTCAGGAACAGGAGTTGATGTTATGTAGGCATGCAAGCTTCCAAATAGGGGCTTCATTTCCAGGGGATTTGAACCTTGATCAACGCGAATGGACTCTTTACTCTGATCTTCCGTCCAGGCAAAGGTTTCCGGAGGCATCTGAAAGTTCCAAATCAAGAGACCGATTAGGTAAAATGATACGTCTATTCTTTTTACTATGGAGGTTCAAACAAAGCATGGGCGGAGGGGACCGGATGCGAACCCCCTTCGTCGGAAAACTACAATGTATATACAAGGTCAAAATTATTATTTACGTATTCATAGTAGGGGTTGAATCCCCTTGGTTTCTTCATATATTTACTTTTTTATATTTTGAATCCACTTAGTGAAAATTATGGCTCCATCAGCATGCGTTCATGGTGACATTTTATACCACGTATTCTGTATTGTGCGAATTCATCATAAATTGACTAGTTTTATACTGGCTGTCGACCTATCGCAACCCTCCTCCTCTATCTCAGGCTTGAGACTGGGAATGTCCTTTAAGTGAAACTTAACAAATGTGATCTATTTGCAGGTAGGGAAGATAATGATAGAGTAGTTGAAGAAGTACCATCTCAAGCGTCTGAACCGGAGACGAATGTGGCCTATAAAGGAGATCATAGTACGGAAGGCCTGGATAATAGTCAGGATGCAAAATGCAGTAATGAAGAACAGATAAAGTCGGTACTAGTGGAAGACATTAGCAATAGGACAAGTTCATCGTCTTCGTCGGAAGACGATAAACCATTCTATAAGATAGACAAAGATGCAATCTTGAAGTCCATTTCTTCTCCTGCTCTAAGGAACTTATCAGGAGATCCGTCACATTCCGGTTCATCCTCGTTAGATAACACGAGAGAGGAGGACGAACGGATTTACTATCCGAATCGTCCTATGCATCGCGCTCCCGGCCAGTCTATTGATTCTGACTTGCAAGTGGAGGTTTCTGAAGTCGGTTCACCTCCATTGACAAACGATGGAAGCACATCCGCGGATGAAGAAATTTCTATAGACGGGGAGATACAAAAAGCTATCGCCAATGAAAACACAACACTGATGTCTTCATCTCACCTAGCTAGAGTAGATGAAAATGAATCAAATTCAAGAGAAGTACGCGAGGTTACCGAGCAAGATATAGTAGAATTTGGATTTTCGAGGTTCAATAACATTCCACATAATATTCCATTGGAACGAACAATTGAACCGGATTCCACTGGTACCTCAAGCTCATTTCCACCTCCAAGGACAGACAGGAATCAAGCTAGCAGCAGTTATCAACAGCGTAGGCCGGAAGGACTTTCTGTAGTTAATGAGAGATTTCAAGGTTCAATATTACAACCAGAATTTTATGTACAGCGACTCCCTTTCGCATCAAATTCACTTGTCTCACCGACATCTGTTCTACAACCAAATTGCTTAATCGAACAAGAATCCTTTTCGAATTTTGATCAGGTACAAAATGATAATAGGTCAGTGAACATATCCAGTGAGAGATCAGATTCAATTGCTTCACAGGAATCAGACCTTAGTTTAAGCAATTTGACATTACTAGTTTCAGAATTACCTTCAGAAACAGAAAATTCAGTTTCAGCCAACGAACAACATAGTGAAAATGTGTCATTTTCAACTATTGGACAAGGGCATCATTCATTTGAAGCCTCTAGTACATCATCGTCTAAGTCTGTATCACAACCAAATTTTGCAACTAGTTCAAATTTTGGTCAAGAGATGCATTTGGAGGCTCAACAAGTAGACACACGCAGAGTAAAAAATAAGCTGCCGGATGAAGAAACTGCTGAAACTTGTGATCCAAGCACTTCTCAGTGCTCAACACTTAAGTTAAGAAATCCGACAGTGCAAAGTTCAGTTCCACATTCGGAGACACAGAAGTCTGCAGAAAATTCTCAGTCTGTCACTTTAAATAACATTCGGGAAACACTTCGTGATAATACAATTAGCCAGAGTATCGAAGATTCCCAAGCATCATCATCACCACAAGCTTTGGTGGTTGAACAAGTTCCAATTGCTTCGACTTCATCCCCTTCTCCCAACTCTATGATTCAACCAAAGTTCTCAGAAAATGAAGGTTCCTCAAATGTTGAAGAACAGAAGAGAATGCAGGTTTGGTGATTTAATGAATGGACCATGATGAATATGGAAGTTAAACTAACCATTAGAAGTTCGAACTCACATTTTAGTTGTGGATCAACTTATTAAAGGTGGAAAAGATATAACATTTGTAGTTTGTATAAACAAGAGGAACAATGAACATTTATCACAAATGTTTATAAAATTATAATAGAATATCGAAGTTAAACTGACTAGTAGAAGTTGAACTCTAACATGAAAATAAAACCTTTTGTCAGAATTTAGCTGCGTATCGACTTGTTAAGGGCTGAAACATGTGTGGTTTGTACTTTGTATAAATCAGAATTATCAACTTTTGTCATATGCAGTATCTCTTGTCATTAGCATAGCAGTATCTCTTGTCACAAAGGAAAATGATCATTTACTCAAAAGAAAGTATAGCAAATCAATATCTAGGGCATTCATTGTTAAGCATAGCAGAACATTTTCTTTCTAGATTCTCACATATAGACTGTTTGAAATTTCATTTTTGAATTGTTGCTTTCTGTAATTTAGGATCCTAAACCTGGTATTCCATCAGAGAGAGATGTCAATCGAGACTCCATCAGCTTACATTCTACGATCCGAGAATTCCCTACAGCCTCGAGTTGTACATCATCACCAAAGTCTATACTCGAACCGAAGTCCTCAACAAGTCAAGGCCCTTTGTTAAACTTTGACAGGGAGGAACAGATTGGTGAAAGTCCAAGTCCAAGAATGTCTAGAAACACAGCGGCTTCGTTAATTGATTCTTCAGCAGACCAACTTCATCATGCAGATGCTAAAATGGTACGTTTCTATAGTTAGTGTTGGACTTATGCATGTACATCCGGGGAATAATTGAACTAACTATTACAAGTGATCTAAAGGCTAAACTAAGGAGATCATCTACTTACAATCATTAAGATCTAATTTCTTGACTATCAAGTTTCGTGATGTGATGTCTGTAGATTCAACAGCTACATGCTTCATCGGACAACTTCAACTGCTGTAAGCTTTTGATCCTTTTTCTCTGAAATAAGGACTCAAACAATAAATTGGTTAGGTTTCACCACACACTGAGTCAAGGGATGCCCCTTTCTCTTTAAGACAAGATTGCCCCCGTATACATGCTTTTACATTAGCAGGGCAGTTTTCTCTCCAGATAAACCAGCGGATTATCTTCTTCCTAAAGTACAACGATGAAGATCTATCGAAGAAGGAATTGCTAAGAAAAAGGATTGACTCAGAGATTTGTTTGAACTTTGTGGTGTAACAAGTTCATAACATTCTGAAGTAACATATTTGAGAAGTGTGTAAGACTTTCATCTGAACTGAAGTGCATGAGATTTTCTTAATCTGAAGTGAAGCATGTTAGACACACCTTAAAACTGATCCACAAATGCATCAATTTACAGGACAAAGATACCTATTCACTTGCAATGTGAATGCTTTAATGGAGGTTCATTGAACCAAGTAAAGAATGTGTGAACACAATCAAAATAATGACTCACATAATGGGTGAATTAATGAAGGTTCATTATTCCAAACCCAACACAAAATTCAAGAGAAACTCTTAAATTTCCGTCTCTAGATTCACTGCCCGGGAAGCGCCGCGACGCCTAGCAACCAGAACCATTCGGCCCATAGGGAGTCGCGGTGCTCCACCGCCTCGGCTCGGTCCGTCCGGCGCCGCGGCCCTACACGGCTCTGCGGTATTTTTCGACCCGTTCCATCTTACACTTTGCACAATTGTTTCTTCGTTAACCGACGTAGAATATGGGTTATTGTCGACAATAACCGTCCATCATTCTATGTCTCAAACACGTTACTCTTACGTGTGCCAATATCTCTTTCATTAAGGAAATTTATGATATTTAGCCTCACGTGTGCACGTGTGTGGAAACAAGGTTTCCGACGTGCTGCGCGCCTTATGTTTGATTCACAAATGACGGGATAAACTTATTCCCCCGTTAGTATAATTTCCAACAATCCCCTCTTGAAAGAGATGTTGATGCACACACATCATGCCACTTTTTAGCAATCTTCCAACGGAAGATATTGCATCGGGAGAGGTAGCGCTTGGCCTTGAACCTTCCCTAATCGAATACCATCGGACCTATTTACTGCGCGGTGAACGTGATGAACCGTCAGTATTTAGTGTAAGCCAAGACAATGGTACCAATACAATACCTTACCTTATTTGTTTCTTCTTATAGCTCTGTCCGTTTTGGCCGTGGACAACTTCTTGGATTCTTAAGTGCATTCATTTGAGGCGGCCACACCTAGCACTTAAATAAGTGATCTCCTACAAGGTATCCTACTATACCCCACTCCACGAGTGTTAGGAATCATTAAAAGTTTCCCAAACCTTAACCTCAACCGCTGAGGATCATTAAAAGGTTTAGAAACTTAACCTTTACCCAGTCTGCAGGTAGCACTTCAAAGTCTATCGCGGGAATGGCTGTTGGACTTATGTTTTTTAACATAAATCATTATCCGAAGTGCTATTGCTTTCACTGAAGTGCTTTACTGAATCTTTTACAACTTAGTTTTCCCATTGAACCAAATTCATGGGATCTCCAGTCAGTATGGTTGAGTTACCACCGTAAAGATTCGTATAGTTTGGGTTTTAAGCACATTTCCCTGGACAGACAGAACTCTTGATCTTTGGGTAGGACCTTAGTGAAAGATTCTGATGGATTATCCTTTGATTTAATCAACGGAAATAACACCAGTGGTGATCAACTGCCATACGGTCTTATGTCTCTGACAAATATATCGAGACACCGTCATCCGTGCCCTTCCAGAAGCCGACTGGCTAGCAACAGTGTGTAACTGTCAAAGGCACGGGTTCCTCCCGATAAGGGACTTCCTCTAAGATATAGTGAAGTTACTCAACTTCTTTTCACGCTTTGTATAAAGCGAAAGATTCTGATTTCCTCACGAATCGGCCGATGCAAGTTTGCTTAGAGGATTTTTATAAGATACACCATACACATTCTCTTGTGGCTATGTCGTTCTTCATATCTGATGTCTAGTTTGCATCGTTGTGTTCTCCCAGAACGGCCAGACATCCGGAATACCATAATCTGTAGATTAGTGAACATCTCAGATATCGTCATATCTGTCTTAGTGACATCCAGTGATTGTTTCCAAGATCACGAGTGAACCTGGTTCAACTGGTTGATTTGGCAAGCGATATTAGGTCGATTGTAGTGTGTAGTATACTATGAACTAACTGAGACCTGCGCATATCGCTCTTGGTATATGGGTGCACCATGATTTTAGTAGATTTTATGACTTCTATCCATTGGTGACTTCAACGAGACTGTCAATCTATAACACATATGAGTTTGATTTAGACCAGTCCGTTTAGATATCTTAGAAATCCCAATTCCTAAGATGTCATCTGCAATACCCATATCATTCATATCGAAATATTATTTCAACATACTCTTAGTCTCTAGGATCAACCTAGGACTTCTCCATGTGATCAACATGTCGTCTACGTAAAGGCACATCATGACGAACGAGTCAGAATTACCTTTCATGTAGACACATTTGTCACACTCATTAATTAAGAAACCCTTCGATAGTAGAGTACTATCACAGTTTTCGTACCATTGCCTCGTGACCTGTTTTAGCCCGCACAGAGATTTGACAAGTCGACAGACTTTATTCTCTTCTCTAGAACCACATACCCCTCGGGTTGTTCCATATTACTTTCTTTTTCCACTTTTGGACTTTTGGTTCTCCCAACTGTTGGCTTTCTAGCTTGAGAGTCAATGTTTTGTAGTCAGATTCATTGTTTCTGTTTTATCTGAAACTTCCAGGACCAAAATGTAAACATTTCAGGGACAAGAATGGAAGTTCAGGAAGAAGCCCAGCAGGCCACAAAAACCAACTCTCCGGTTAGGAAGGTTGTCTCAACATCCATATCACGCAATACTGGGTGACCCGGGAGGTTAAACTATTCACAGGGGAGCACACGTACAAATTGCCGAGGTTTTATACTTGTCATTAGATCCATCTATATTATAATCAATTTGAGTATTCACTTTTACAACCCAAAGGTTCTTTTCCCGGAGGAAGGTCAACCAACACAAGTATGGTTCCATCGGATGGAAACTGTTTCTCCTTGTAGCTTCTTTCCAAAGAAGTGCTTTTGGAAATGACAATGCTTCTGCACTTGTCCTTGGTTCATTCTCAACCGTATAAGCTACAAGGCCTGGAACAAATTCTTTGTCCTCTCTTTGCTTCGTCTCAGTTTAACATTTAGAGTCTCTGAGTTCTGTAGACCAGAACATCAAGTTCCGGACAGTCAGCAACTTCCGAATCCTATAGATCTTGGAACGTCTAGTTCCGGACTACCAGACACTTGCGGGTTCTTGTTAACCTCGAGCAAATACTTTTTTTCCCTTCTCAAGGGAAGATACCTTCAAAAAATTCGAAATTCTTTGACACCAAGAGGCGATAATCACTACTGTTATTTGTAGATCCAGTGGATATGCAATCTACAGTCTTAGGTCCAACTTGACCTGTTTCGATATTCCAACCTCTGCCAAACAACCCTACACCTCAATATTTCAGCGTATGGTTTTTTTGCTTTGCGAATACCGTTAGACTGAGGTGAGTAAGGAGCACTATTGCGACCAGAACCATTCGAACCATAGGGCGCCACGACCAGAAACATTCGAACAATAGGGCGCTGCGACTCTCTAAGGAGGCGTCATGGCGCTCCACCGCCTCGGCTCGGTCCGTCCGGCGCCGCGGCCCTATACGGCTCCGCGGACTTTTTCGACCCGTTCCATCTTACACTTCGCACAATCCTTTCTTCGTTAACCGACGTGGAATATGGGTTATTGTCGACAATAAATGTCCATCATTCTATGTCTCAAACACGTTACTCTTACGTGTGCCAATATCTCTTTCATTAAGGAAATTTACGATATTTAGCATCACGTGTGCACGTGTGTGAAAACAAGGTTTCCGACGTGCTGTGTGCCTTATGTTTGATTCACAAATGACGGGATAAACGTATTCCCCCGTTAGTAAAATTTCCAACAGTTAGCTATGTTAGGATTTGTGTCACAAATACTACCTAATCAGAAAACAGTAAATAAGCGAAAAATAAATAACACATACAAATTTATAGTGGTTCACTCTTAAAGCGAGAGCTACGTCCACTTTGACGCTGCAGATTTCACTATTATCAAAGTAGGGAGTTTGTGTTTACAATTCTCTCTTTTTTCTTACTGAACCTCAAAAGAAAGAAAAACGACGCCCATAGTCTATATACAGCGAAAACTAGGTCGAACATAATAGAAGCTCAAAATTCCCAAAATATCCTCCACTAAATAACCTTAGATTATAAAAAAAATTAGGGAGCTCCGCCCCCTACTCCCCCGGGAGGGGGGTTTACCACCATCTTTCACACTCTGCGAAGGATCTTCATAGTGTCGGCGATGAATTAGGCTCCACAACTTAACAATCTCCCACTTGGAGACTAATTTCAATCATCTGTCTCCATCTGCAGCGGCGACTCCGATCCTCATCCAAGAAGTCCAACTGAAGCTCCACACAACTCCAATTTATCATTCGGCACGACCTTCGTCAGCATATCGACTGGATTCTGACTCCCTGAAATCTTTTCAAGCACTAATACTCCATCTTCCAAAGTTGATATGATGAAATGGTACCGGAGTTGTATGCGTTTCGTGCGAGCATGGTAGACCGGGTTCTTTGTCGAATGAATGAATGGCACTCTGGCTATCATAGCATATCACACTCCCTTCGTGGTCCTGGTCCAATTCCTGCAGAAAAGATTATAGCCGCATCATCTCCTTCGTGGCCCCCGTCACGGCAACGTACTCAACCTCACAACTAGAGAGAGCTACTATCTTCTGCAACTTTGAAACCCAGCAAATCACAGTACCTCCGAAGGTGTAAACATAACCGGATGTGCTCTTTCTGCTATCAAGATCACCATCATTATCAACATAAATATATCCTTGCAATTATGTCTCTGACTTCCGGAAATACAACGTTGAACTTGAGCTGCCCTTCAAATACTAGAAAATCCACTTCACAGCCTCCCAGTGTTGCTTTCCCGAATTGCTCATAAACCTGCTAACAACTCCCACTGCATGTGCAATGTCTGGCCTCGTACATACCATCGCGTACATAAGACTGCCAATAGCAATAGCAGAGGTATAAGGTACTTTGTCCATATGCTTCATCTCGTCACCGAGACGACTGATCTTTTGACAAACGAAAGTGTCCAGCCAAGGGAGTACTGACGGGCTTGGCATTGTCCACGTTGAACCTCTTGAGAACCTTTTCTACGTATTCTTGTGAGAGCTTGAGGCCTTCCTTACTTCTGATGATTCTCATTTCAAGGATTTTCTTTGCGGCTCCCAGATCCTTCATTGCAAATTCTTCTGACATCTTCTTCTTCAGCCTATCAATCTTATGTAGGTATGCTCCTACGATAAGCATATCGTTTGTAGGAGTCTTCAAATCTTTTGAAGTAACAATAGTGATCCTCCTCACACCTTACGAATTCGACTTTCTTCATAAAGCTGTCAAACTTTTTATACCACTGTCTTGGAGCATGTTTCAATCCGTACAGGATCTTTTGAAGCTTGCACACCAACTTCTCTTTCCTTTTGACCTCAAATCCCTCAGGTTGTTTCATGTAGATTTCCTCCTCTAAATCGCCGTGAAGAAAATCAGTTTTCACATCCATCTGTTGAAGATGCATATCTTGCTTTACTACCATCCCAAGAACAGTTCTGATTGTCACCAACTTGACTACGGGAGAGAAGATCTCCGCATAGATAATGCCTTCTTTCTGTTGAAATCCCTTCACAATCAGCCTCGCTTTATAGCGCTTACTTACATCGTGTTCTTCCTTTATCATGTAGACCCAATTGTTCTGCAATGCCTTCTTCTCCTCTGGTAACTTAGCTAACTCCCATTATGATTTGACAACAGTTAGTCCATCTCATCTTTCATTGCCAGCTCTCACTTGATCGATTCATCAATTTGCATTACTTTTTCATAATATTTTGGCTCCCCTTTGTCAGTGAACAGAATGTAGTTGAGATACTGAGAGAACATGTGAGCCGACTTACTGTTCCTGGATGATCTGCCTAATTCTGTGATCGGCGTCAATGGATTTGTTTCAGAATTATCATTTTCATCAACCTCGCCATCACTGGCTTGTTCCTCTACCGCAGTAGTACTTGTAGCTCGGGTGTCAAGAAGTCTCTCAAATCAACTGTTTCTGATTCCTTATTTTTAGAGTCATTGCTTTCTGAACTCTCCCGCAACTTGTCCTTGTACAACACCTATTCATTGAAGATGACGTCCCTGCTTCAGATGATCTTCCGATTTTGGTCATTCCAGAATCGATAATCAAACTCGGTGTCACCATAGCTAATAAAATAACACTTCTTAGATTTTGGATCAAGTTTACTTCTAAAAGTAGCATCAATAGAAAGATTTACCCTTTTTTTTTCACTCCAAGCCTCTTTTGGAATTCTGAAACCCAAAGGAACAGATGGTCCTCTGTTAATCAAGAAAGTTGCGGTAGTGATTGCATCTGCCCAGAATGTCTTGGGTAATCCAGCGTGTATTCTCATGCTCCGTGCATGTTCATTCAATTTTCGATTCATCCTTTCCGCTATTCCATTTTGTTGGGGCGTTTCAGGAATAGTCTTTATCATCTTGATCCCATTATCAGCATAATATTGTTTGAAGTCACCATCAATGTATTCTCCACAGTTGTCGGACCTCAGACTCTTCAACTTGAGGTTTGTCTCATTCTCGACCATAACTTTCCACCTTTTGAAGACAATGAACACGTCATATTTATTTTTCATAAAATAGACCCATAACTTCCTGGTTAAATCATCAATGAAGGTCACGTAGTAATGTGATTCTCCGAGTGAGTGGACAGTAACATGTCTCCACACGTCAGTGTGCACCAATTCATGCTTCTCAACTTTCAATTCTCTACCTGCATTTGAAAAACTTACTCGCCTCCATTTTCTGATAATGCAGCTCTCACACATATGATGATCCACCAACTTTAGTTCCGGAATCATGTTGTTAGTCACCAGAAGCTTCATCCATTTCTCGCTCATATGCCACAGCCTGCAATGCCACAACTCTGTCTCATTGGTGTTGTCAACAATATCAACTATATCACGACAGCTCGTCGTCATATAAAGAGTACCATTTTTCTTACCTCGACCAACCACCATAGCACCCTTCGTCACCTTCCAAGACTCATTACCAATGTTAAGATCATGTCCCTCATCGTCAAGCTAACTTACTGAGATCAGATTACGCATCAACTTCGGTACATGTCTGATCTTTGTGATACGTGTCCATTTGACATCTTCAAATTAATGTCTCTAATACCAGAAACGTCTAAAGGCTTACCATCTGCCAAATAGACTTTCCCAAGATTCCCAGCAACGTAATTCACCATTATATCATGATATGGAGTGGTATGGAAAGATGTTCCTGAGTCAAGCACCCAAGAGTCGATCGAGCTGTCAACAGACAACAACAGTGCATCAACAATTCTTCTTGATGTGACTCGTTTTCCCACAATTCTAACACTCAAGTGTTCGCCCAGATCTGAATTGACTCATGTCATTCCTTGACTTCGACTGACCCTTTTTTCGGTTGTAGTTTCTGTCATAATTTCTGCTCTGTTCTCAACATTCAAAGCAGAACTCGTCGATGCTTCACCAGAAACTATCCTGCAAACCTCCTAAGCAAGAATATGATTTCTAACATCGTTGAATTTCAGTTTTTCACTGCCAACAGAATTACTAACTGCTGCTCTCATCGACTCCCAGCTATTCGGTAGAGACACCAGCAAAATTAGGGCTTGCACTTCATCGTCAAACTCGATTGCAATAGATAACAATTGATTGACAATCGTGTTGAATTCATTCACGTGTGTTGCAACATGAGCAACTTCCTACATCTTTAGATAAAATAGTTTCTTCATGAGAAATGCCTTATTTTTTGCCGAAGGTTTCTCATACATGTCGGACAGAACCTTCATTATGCCAGTGGTGGTCTTCTCATTCACCAGGTTGTGAGTAACGTTCTTCGACATCGTCAATCGAATGACTCCCAGAACTTTTCTGTCAAGGAGATTCCAATCTGGCTTCGGTCTCAGCAGTTGATGAAGCTTTTTACCGTACAAATAATCTTCAATCTGCATTTTCCAAAATCCTACCTAATCAGAATTTTCCGATGGCGTGCGCCGAACCATCTTCGCCTCCCATCATTTTCTGAATCGCAACACAACCTGTCGCTCTTGATATTAGTTGTTAGGATTTGAGTCTCAAATCCTACCTAATCAGAAAACAGTAAATAAGCGAAGAACAAATAATACACACAGATTTATAGTGGTTCACTCTCAATGCGAGAGCTACGCCCACTTTGTCGCTGCATATTTCACTATTATCAAAGTAGGGAGTTTGTGTGTACAATTCTCTCTTTTTCTCTCTTGCTCGACCTCAAAAGAAAGAAAAACGGCGCTCCTAGTCTATATATAGCGAAAACTAGGGAAAACATAATACAAGTCCGAAATTCCCAAAATACCCTCCACTAAATAACCTTACATTATAAAAAAAATCAGGGGGCTCCGCCCCTTACTCCCCGGGAGGGAGGTTTACCAACCCCTTACACATTCTGCGTAGGGTCTTCGTAGTGTCGCCGATGAATTAGGCTCCACAACTCAGCAAGCTACACGTAACTGCCCATAATAAGTGGAACTAGTTATTTGAAGAATAAGACATACAACCTGCTACAACGAGTTAAATAGCATTGATAGTGTGAATTTACACCGTGAGTATATATAAGTTAAATCCTTTATATCAATACCACGCCTAGCTGGCATATGAGAAAATAACGCTTATTAGCAGTAAGCACAATACTATTAGCAAAACTTAGTTGTAAGAATGCAGCTAGTTGTCTTTCTGGAACCTGAAATCTCTGTACTGGAACAAACGATTCCTTAAACAGCTTAAGGTGGTGTTTGGCCAAGCTTCTGAAAGTGTTTCTGTTTCTCAGAAACACTTATTTGGCCAAACATCCTCTTTCCAGAAGTAGAAACATTTTTTCCAGAAGCCAAAAAGTGTTTCTAGATGAGAAGAAAAGCAGAAACACCAATTTGGTGCTTCTGGAAAAGTGCTTCTGGAGAAGCCCTTTTGCTCATTCATTGAATTTTTTTTGGACCCATTTACCATTTTATTTTCACAAAATTTCTTTTAATCTCATATAAAATAAAAATTTGGGAATAGGGGTAGGGGTGGGGGTAAGAAAAAAATTCATTTTTTTTTTATAAAAGTAACAAAAAATATGAAATAGAAATTTGAGGATGGCAATGAGGTGGGGTGGGTGGGGTAGGGGCGGGGGGAGGAGAAGAAAAAATTCATTTTTTTTTATAAAAGTAACAAAAAATATGAAATAGAAATTTGAGGATGGGTAGGTCAATGGGGTGGGGGGTAGGGGTAGGGCGGGAGGGTAAGAAAAAAATTCATATTTTTTAATAATTTTTTTATAAAAATAACAAAAAATATGAAATAGAAATTTGAGGATAGGGTAAGGCAATGGGGTGGGGGTGGGTGGTAGGGGTAGGGCGGAGGGTAAGAAAAAAATTCATATTTTCAATCATTTTTTATAAAAGTAACAAAAAATATGAAATAGAAATTTGAGGATGGGGTTAGGGCAATAGGGGTGGGGTTGGGGGGTAGGGCGGAGGGTAAGAAAAAAATTCATATTTTCAATCATTTTTTATAAAAGTAACAAAAAATATGAAATAGAAATTTGAGGATGGGGTTAGGGCAATGGGGGTGGGGTGGGGGTAAATGGGGGAAGAAAAAAATCATATTTTTTATAAAAGTAAAAAAAATATGACATAGAAATTTGAGGATGGGGTGGGGGTAGGTGTGGGTAGGGCGGGGTAGGTTTGGACATATTTGAGTCTTTGACTATCATATTGTCGTTACATTTCTTATGTACAATATAATTTTTTGATTAAATGTTGCAATTAAATAATTTTAAAAATAATTATTAAATTGTAAAGATATTCTAATTTTTAGAAACATATGATAGAAAAGAATATTTTAAATAGTTTTAAATCTATTAAAAAGAATATTCTAGTAAATTTGCATAAATGTTGGCCAAACAAAAAACTGTTTCTGTTTCTCATAAGCACTTCTATAATTATAGGTCAAACACCCTAACTGATTCTCCAGAAACAGTTTCTGCAAAATTACTTCTGAGAAACAGAAACACCTTTCCAAAAGCTTGGTCAAACAGATCCTAAATTATATATACCAACAGTATAAAAACCATAAGGTCGTTTTGTTCACAGACATAATAGTGAAAGGATTGTACAAGAAGTGAATAATAATATAGAGATTATTATGCAGTAAATAATAATGTTGAATTGTTATGCTTGGATTGATTACTTCAATACAGTGGCGGATCCAGAAGACTATATTTGGTGGTGCAATTTTTTTTTAATTTATTATGCCTAAAAGGATTTTTTTTTATGCCTATAAGGCAATTTTTTAAAAAAAATCTGGTGGTGCAACTGCACCACCCTATTAACTGTGCATCCGCCACTGCTTCAATAGTGTTCTTTTTAATCCATATATTATTAATACACGTTTTCATATTTCACATTCTATCACACAATTTTTTTTTACAGATCTAGCATGTTTAGGCGATATTGGGTATGTTGTTGTTGTTGTTGTAGTTGCATATTTAGGCGGGCATAAGCAATGCAGAGTTAAATACGGTGGCCAACCAAGTATTGTATCTTTTCTTTAATAACCAACCAAACATGGTATTACTTGTTGCCAAGTTTTATGGTAGGATTATTTTTGTTAGTATGGTAAACCAAACGACCCCTTAGAGAAAAGGTTTTCCTATGTTCGTACAATCAGTGCATAAAACTTACACTGCAAGAACATAAATAGATTCCCTTCTTTCACTATATTCACTCTATCATATCTTTGTGCCTGTGAAAATAATGTTTAAAGCAATGCCTCCCCAAATAGGGTCAAGACTGGTCAGCTGAACATTCTTTGCCGGTAAATTACCCAAATTATATGTGCATATAGCTTAAGTATATCTTTTATACCTATGATATATTGAATCTTGAACACTCTTAGCAAAATTTGTGGCTTGTCATTGATTTCAAGCTTCAAAGTGAAACTTTGACCTTTATGTTTTGCAATGCTGAACAGAAAGCATCCAATGATGAAGAGAAGTCTCATGAAGAAGCCACTAATCACAAGGAGGATTTACCCAAAGAAGTCTCTGAATCACCAAACAAGACCACTATGGTGTCTTCCAACAACACCACAAAACATCAAAAGTCAAGTGATGTAACAAATTCGGGTTCCTCTTCAACTAACAAGAATGAAAATTTAGTCACTCCTATTAGTGTAAGTGAAGAAACTTCAGAAAAGGGTAATGCTGCAGCAGCAAAGGAAAAGGAAAACGATGAGTCACACACTGATAAAACAGACAGTAAAGAAAAGGCTAAAGATTAATGAGGGATAGTTAAAAATATTGTTTTTCTTTTTCTTCAGAAAATGAACATATACTTGTTCCTATGTTGCTCAGACTCTTCAAAAATGTCGATAGGTGCGTGTCGGGATTCTTCAAGAGGTAGTACATTTTTAAAAGATCCGACACGAGTGCGACAACATTTTAGTAGAGCCCGAGCAATATAACTTGTTTCTTCTTTCTGCATGGTGGAAGATTTTGCCCATAAGACTCCTTAATTGTGTAACTCAAATTAATTTGTAAGATACTGGTGTATAGGAACCCTATGAAGTTTGATGTATACACATTGGGGAGCCAGGGGAAGTTCACTGTTGTATAGTATTTTAGGGTGTAGTTTATACATAATGACATTGAAAACATGTTGTAGCTGGTAACTTCCCTTAATATTTACTATGTTATTAATCCCACTTCTTATGGGAATACACATGCAGGGGATTTTTTGTAGAAATTTTGTTTAATTTAATTATTTTTGTTTTCTTCTTTCTTTTTGCAAAAGAAGAAAGAAATTGAGAGAAGAGGGGCCACAATTCTTTTTTTTTTCTCTAGATTATAAGAAGTTCAACATAACATTCGTTTTAAGGCATATACTAGTTTTTATGTACACTGTATGAAAATTTAAACATTTTTCTCAAAAGAAATGAACCGACGCAGGATAGTGAGAAAATAAAACTAACAAAATGGCAACACACAAGACAAGTGTAATAACAGATAGTAATACACACTGCGATAACTAAATAATACTACTAAAAGGAAAAAGAGGAGAGCCTCTCCCACACAACGTGCTATAACACTTAGATACCTACTAACCTTCTACCCTAATCCTCAACCTTAATACCTTCCCATCTAAGGTCATGTCCTCAGTCAACTGAAGTTGCGCCACATCCTGTCTAATCACGTCCCCCAGTTCTTTTTCGGCCTACCTCTGCCTTTCCTAAGTCCTGCTACAGCCAACCTCTCGCACCTCCTCACTGGTGCGTTCTTGCGCCTCCTCTTCACATGCTCGAACCATCTCAACCTCGCTTTCTTTATCTTGTCCGTCAGGGAGGCCACTCCCACCTTGGCTCGAACTAATTTATTCCTAATCCTATCTCTCCTAGTGTGCCCTCACTCCATTTGAGCATCCTCATCTTTGCCACCTCCTTCTGAACGTAGTCGTTTTTTACTGGCCAACACTCAGTTCCATACAATAATGTAAGTCTAACCACCACTCTGTAGAACTTACTTTTTAAGATTTGGAGATACATTCTTATCACACAGTACCCCGTAGGCGAGCCTCTATTTCACCCACCCGGCCCAATGACATTCTCGTCAATCTCTCCGTCTTCTTGAATTATGTACTCAAGATACTTGAAGCGGGTATGACTAGTGCATCCAGCTTCACTTTCACCTATGCCTCACACATTACGTCACTGAACATACATTCCAGGTATTCTCTTCTAGTCCTACTTACCCTGAAACCTTTAGACTCTAGGACATGTCTCCAAAATTCTAACATATTGTTAACTCCAGTTCGTGTCTCGCCAATCAGTACTATGTTATCAGCGAATAACATACATCATAACACATTCCCTTGAATATGTCGGCACTAAGACAAATAGGAAAGAACTAATGGGTTGACCTCTAATGAAACCCTATTACGATCGAAAAGTGTTCTGAGTCACCCCAACTGTCCTATTATTATTTTTCTGATAGCCTATCTTTTACAACGACAAAGTAGTAATTTTTTAGTGTTACAAGCACTTTTTGGTACCATTATTTTGTAATCCCCCTCCCCCTCCTTAACATTTCTCCACTATGGACAAGAAAAGATTAGCAAATACAATTGAGAATCAAGCTTTCTTTATGTGCTAATATATAGGTGATACTTTGCATTATTTATCGCTATCTTTAACAAAAACTTTGATCCACATCAAATTAAATTGTATAATTAACATTAATACAATTATGTAGTAATTATTCATTTTATTAGCTTCGTATTAGTAATGTTCTAAGTAATATTAATTATAGCATTAATTTGTGTTTTTAATTCCTTTTTCCTAAAACAATGAGGGAATTATCAAGTTAAGATTCTTGAGAAAACAAGCATTGGAGTTGAAAATGGTATCTTCTTTGTTTTAATTCTCAATCTATTATCAATGATGAATGCATGCAAGTAGTCTGCTTAGTTGTGATTCAACTGCAGCTAGTCTTCGAGAATGAAGAAGAAAGAGGGAGAGATAAGGAAGAAGAGAAAATAGAATTATGGAAGCTTTTCTGTAATTTCTATTATGTCTCTAAAACTGAGCACCACCCTTATTTATACAAGCTAAAACAACACCTTAACTGAAAATGTTAACTAACTAACAAACTCTTAATCAAATTAATAAACTGCACAAGGGAAATTATGTAGTGAGCTGCTGCTGCACACTTTGTTCATGTACCCCAACTTTTCATAATGCTATACTTCAATTAAAGATCGAGTCAAAGGAGAATTCCACTTTACAAAAAAAACCTTCTTCTTTTGCTACAGCTACCGGGTATTCATTCAAAAGGCTCATTTCCCTGCTACATAAAGAAAAGTGGCTCCGCGCCTCTCACTTTCGTTCGAGTTGCTTTCAGCTCTTTTCCCTGCGGTCAAGTGGCTTCGCTCCTCTCCTTCCTTAGCTTTTTCTTTCCTATCAGAAATCTATGATTTTCCATCAAGGTCCAGAAACCATACTTTGGGGAGGGGATCTTTGAACCTTGTTTGAGCTCCTCTCTTCTCGGCAATGGTTGAGAGTAAAAAAGGGGAACCGGGGATTGTCGGCAAAGAGAGCGAGTGAGCGAGTCAGGTTTAGGCTTGAACCCAGGTTTTTTGAGGAACAGAAGGAAGTTTTGGGGGTGCCTTTAAGTTTAAGGCAATGAAATCGATTTTTGTATGAGAAAATAGGAAAAAATTTGATCTGGGTGCAGCTAGCATGATTCGAACTTCTGATCATCCGAAAAGACCAGCTAAGCATCATTGGCTTGGTCAGCCTTTACCTGATCAACGATCGTTCTGTCCACTGGACTTTATGGTCTGAAGCAGTGTTAACCTAGGTTTACCTGATTAATAGGGATGCTTTCCGTGGTATTGAAAGGGACATGTACAAGTGTGAAATCCTAATGCTAAAAACTTGATTCTTCTACCATCAAAATTTACAAAAACATTGTTGTCAATTGTAAAACGTCTAACATAGATCAAGTTTTAATCAGTTTTGGTGCATGTAAGACATTTTTCAAGTATAAAGGTGGGTGGGGAGAGAGTTGTGTTACTTGACCAATACCACGAATTGGAATTTCCTGTCAATTGCCGACAACAATATTTTTTTACCGCTTGTATTAAAATAAGATAAAAGATTACCTTGAGATGTCGTCATGTGTGACATAGCCCCTGTATCCATGTACCACGATTCATCTGGAATATTTAGATTCATGTGGCTCATGGCTTCTTCAATATCCATGGGTGCATATCCGACGAAAGATGGTGCATGTGTCGCAAACGCATGTTGTGAACAAGATCCAAGAATACCGAGTTGACAATTTGAAGAAGGAAGTGGTCGGGCCTACAAAGAGGTCGAGTATGGGCATGATGGGGCAGCCCACTGTGGGGCCCAGGCCTACGGTGGATTACTGCCCCCACTGTCTGACGCCACTGCCAGCCCGCCACCGCCGCCCTTCCCCGTCCTTTTCCACCATTATTTTTTTCTTTATTTTTACAATTTGACCCCTATTTTTTATAATTATGTATCAAAATGACATGCTCTTAGATATGTAGTTATATGGACCGACCAAACCACATATGTAATGGTTGAATAATATATATATATATATGAATTAATCATGATTAAGTAATAAATTTTAAATATATAACTGTTATGATTTTTTTTGGAGAGACCTTCTCTTTAGGCTCCGAGATGCAAATAATAAGTAAAAAATATGAATGAAAATTGTCTCATATAAATTTTATTAATCATAAATTTTTATATAGTCACATAAATAAAGTAGTAGACTCCTCTTACAACAAACGAAAAAGTTGAATATTCAAATAAATCAATTATTAGACTTGACATATAACTAAATAAATAATTATTCTAGAAAACAGTTTCAGTAAGACATGCAAAATCCAACAATAACACTTATATGTCATACTCTTTTCCCTTAGGTGCATGTATGTATGAACAAGTTTATAAATCTCACCAATATTAAAATATTAAAAGTTCGGTATTTGCAAATAATAATAGTCAAACCAATAATTACAAATAGTGAATTTCAGTGAAATATTATTTATGGTTAAACTTGGATACATAGTGTTATTATAAGCCGTCGATTACTTCTTGATTTTAGCTTCAAGAAACGTGAAAGCATTGTCTTTTTTTTTTTGTGAAAACACAGCCTAATGGACTGGCGCTAAATTGCAGGCAGTGCCATTATTCATATCAGAAATAGCTCCACCAAAATACAGAGGCGGTCTCAACATTTTATTCCAAATGCTCATCACAATTGGTATATTATGTGCCAACATTATCAACTATTTAACTTCAAAAATTCACCCAAATGGTTGGAGAATTTCCCTTGGTGGTGCAGCATTTCCAGCAATATTTTTTGGCCTAGGCTCTTTACTCATTGTTGAAACACCAACTAGCCTAATTGAACGTGGCCAAAATGAACAAGGCAAAAAAACACTCATTAAAATTAGAGGTGTAGATGTTGAAAAAGAGTATCAAGAGATATTACAAGCTACTCAATGGGCACAACAAATTAAACATCCTTTTAAAAATTTGATGGAAAAACCTAGTAGGCCACAACTTATATGTGGTACAATTCTTCAAATTTTTCAGCAATTTACTGGCATAAATGTTGTCATGTTCTATGCTCCGGTGTTGTTTCAGACGAAGGGGTTCGGAGGAAATGCACCGTTGTTATCAGCTATTTACTGGTTCGGTCAATGTGTTGTTGGAACTTGTAAAAGAAGAAGAGATAAAGTGATCAAAATAAGCGTTGCGATTTTAAAGCGCTTGTGCATGGCTGAGGCGAGGCGCGATGCGAGCGATGAAAAATTCTGTCGACAGCGTCACGGCGCCAAAACTTCAAAGAGCTCTGCAGATTTTATAGCGCCTCGGCGCAGGTGTCATCGCCGCGGCGCTAATCCAACGGGAAAATCCAGTTTGAACCAAAAGTTGTGTCTCTTCACATAAGGTCACAACCTTTGAGTGAAAAGTTGTCATAGACGAAAATTCATGCTATAAAAGCATGATTGATCACTTGTTTGAAGGATATATAATCAAGAAACTAATCTTCTGATTTGAGAATCAAAATCATTTGAAGATTATTACTTGTTTCTTCTTCATCTTCTTCAAAACACATTTCTGAAGAACACATATAGTAAATTCGCCAGAAGTGAAGTTCTTGTGCTAGAACTATCATTTAGATAGTTGTATCCTCAAGACAGACGTCCGAAAAACTACAGCACAAGTGGGGACGAATTTTTGCCTTAGGACACTACATTGTAGGCCTCTATCTACACCAAGTTAGTAAGTGTTGTACTTATGATTGTTGATTTAAAGTTATATTGAATTACTTTAATATTATTGTGATTATTCATTGATGAGTCTAAATTGTCAATAACAATCTAAGACAAAAAATTCTCAGAAAACTTTTCTGATGTGTTGAGCTTGCAAAAAAATTCAGAGAATTCAGTTTCCTGATTTGCAAAAGATGGATCAATTTGGATCGTCAATGGTGAAAAACCATGTGGAGAAACCCGAGAAATTCAAGAGTTCTGATTTCAAACGCTGACAACAAAAGATGCTATTTTCTTTGACCACTCTTCATGTGGCAAATGAATTGACTGTTGATGCTCCAACGGCATTGCCGGAAGGAGAAGGGGAGAATGCTCCTACTTATGCGGAGAGAGCCGAAAGGATGAAGGCTATTGAGACTTGGTGGAGCCAAGAGTTCCTTTGCAAGAACTACATTCTCAACGCTTGGATGATACTCTCTATGATATATACTCCATGTTCGGATCAACAAGGGAGTTATGGCAGTCAATGGAGAACAAGTACAAAACTGAAGTTGCTTGTTCTAAGAAGTTCGTCATCAGAAAGTTTCTCAACTTCAAGATGAGCGATGCAAAGCCTGTTGTCAAGCAAGTGGAGGAACTCCAAGTCATTGTTCACGAACTAGATGTTGAAGGTATGAGCCTTAACCAATATTTCCTTGTTGGTGCTATTATTGAAAAATTACCGCCTTCTTGGAAGGATTTTAAGGTTTATTTAAAGCATCTAACCGAGGAGATGAATTTTGAACAACTGGTTCTGAAAATTCGTGTTGAAGAGGACAACCGGAAGAATGAAAGGGCTAATGTTGTTTCATTGGAGCCTAATGCTAACATGGTAGAAGGAAATGCTTTCAAAGCCAAGTTTCAAAAAGGCAAGGGCAAATTTATTAGTGTCAAGTCATCTTTTGCAACCGGGAGGAATGCACTAGCCCCACAAAGGACTAATGCATTCAAAAAATCACAATCAGAACTATGTTGGGTATGTGGCAGACCTGGGCACAGGTAAAAAGATTTTCGCCTTCGCAAGAGTCAAGGTGGTGGTATTGGAGGTTCGAGTAATGTCAACCAAACCAACCGGGCTGAAAATAAGAACCAATTCATTGGGTTGTGGCTGCTCAAACAAATCTGGTTACTAATTCAACCGATTGGTGGATGGACACGGGTGCTACAATGCATGTATGTTCCGAGAAGGACATGTTTTCATCTTATCAAGTCATCAAGGATGGAGAACCACTTTTCGTGGGAAATGTCGCTGCTGTGAATGTAGAAGGGAAAGGGAAAGTGACGTTGAGGCTCACTTCCGGGAATGATCGTGTGCTCACAAATGTGTTGCACGTGCCTGAAATTTATAAGAATTTAATTTCTGAGTCTGTTCTTAGTAACAAAGGCTTCAAAATTGTAATAGAATCTGACAAATTTGTACTCACCAAAAGTGGGGTGTATGTAGGAAATGGTTACCTCACTGAAGGGCTCTTCAAACTAAGTATTGTACCTACTCAGGCTATTGCCATTATCAATGAAAATGCAGGCACTAGCACTGCTTCTATGTATATGATTGATTCCCCTTCTTTATGGCATTTTCGATTAGGCCATGTTAATTATCGTTCCTTACAAATAATGGTAAAGATAGCATGTTTTCAAAATGTTCTATGAATAAAATGACTAAATATGTGGTTTGCATAGAATCAAAATATGCAAGTCATGCTCATAAATCTGTTGTGAAATCAAATGAAGTGTTTGATTTAGTTTATAGTGATTTGTGTGATTACCAAGCAACCCATCTCGTGGAGGAAAGAATTATTACATAACGTTTATCGATGATTGCAGTAAATTTTGATATGTATACTTAATACATATCAAAGATGAGGCTTTGAACATGTTTAAAACGTACAAAGCAGAAGTGGAAAACCAACTTGACAAAAGAATTAAGATTCTAAGGTCAGACAGAGGTGGTAAATATCAATCAAATGAGTTCAAAGAATTTTGTTCTACTCATGGTATAGTTCATCAAACCACTGCGCCATATACTCCAAAACAAAATGAAGTTGCCGAACGTAAGAATAGAACATTGAAAAATATGATAAATTCTATGTTGATTAGTTCGGGGGTGTCACGACCCGACCCGTGGCGCGACTAGTACCTCTTTGGGGTACATCACAGTATATGTCAGAGAATAGCAGCGGAACATACATAACTTTATAAAAGGGTAAAACATCTCTGGCCAGCCGATAAGGCTGCCTTCCATAAACATACTTAAACAAAGTATTTATATTACAACTGGTTCTTGTAGCCCAAAACACATACGTGACCACAGACCTCTAAAGATAACAATTGTGGCGGGACAGGGCCCCGCCATACCCCTGAATGTACAAAATACCTATAGCATCAGGGAATATCCGTACCAATAGACAAGCTTCCGGAGGGATGGAGCTTCGACCGGAGTAGTGATCCTAAGAACGAGGATCCTCGATCGCTACCCTTACCTGCGGCATGACGCGGCCCCGAGGAAGTCGGGTCTGTGATATGTACCAAGTATGTAAAGCTGAAAAAATACTGTAATAATGATATCATAAGTCTGAAAGTAAGCTGGAGTCATGGAAGTCAATAAAATACCTTTTACTGTGCCTTAGTAACAATGAGAGTGACGAGTATATATATATATATAATACTGCATAAAATAGGAGGCTCATGATCGAAGCGGTACTCGCCTGTGGTATCAATAAAACCATCCTACTCTGGGACTATTTCACCCGCGTGAGGTACTCGCCGCATCGGGCCACTTACGGCGTGGGACTATTTCACCCGCGTAAGCCCATAAGGACTCGCGTGAGGTATTCCTCGCATCATGGGTAGCAAATCCACGGCAGGTGGTATAACGATCTTGGGGACTTTCCTCGATATACTCTTACCCCGGCAGATGGTATAACGATCTTGGTGTAATCCTCGATATACTCTTTGCTGGAGCGGATGGTATAACGATCTTGGGGCTTGCCGCCGGATATACTCTACACCGTGCGGATGGTATAACGATCTCGATGCGCCCGCCGGATATACTCTTACCTGGAGAAGGTGGTATGGCGATCTTGGGGCTTACCGCCGGACATACTCTTACCACGGAGAAGGTGGTATAACGATCTTGGGGCTTACCCTCCGCATACTTTTACCGGAGAAGGTGGTATAACGATCTTGGGGCTTACCCGCGATATACTCTTACCCTAACTCAAATGTCATCATATCATAATCATAAATAAGTTAAGAAAACTTATAACTTCTTATTGGTCTTGTTCATATACCTCTCATTTTAGTTTACTTAAGGCACTTAACCACATCTTTAATAAAAGAACAGGAGTTTAACCCAAGTACTACATACTTGACTCTTTTGAAAATGACTCTTCTTTATACATAAAACCTTTGGGCAATTGATACCTTAAAACCAATTTGCCTCTCCATATACTTATCTTATTTAGAGTAAATCTCTTCTCATTAACCTTTTATGAAGCTAATAAACCAACTTCCCATAAAGTTGTTATATTAACTCTATACTTTAGTAAAATCATACTTTTCCCCTAACTAAGGGAATTATACATTCTTAAAATGAAACAAATCATTATATACTTAAAACAAGTAAGAATACCAAATCTTGTACGTCTACCGTACTACATAGCTTCATCTATTCATGCTCAAGAGATAGGAAAACTTCACATACCTCTTTGGTCAATCCACTTGCTAAGCTCAACTACCGCAAGTAATATTTCAACCTATAATAATCATGATACGTTTGTTAACCTCTAATCTCAAAGTAGAACAATCTAATTTCAAGGCCACCAAATTCTATGGAAAATTGGGCAGCATTTCCTTTGTTTCTACTCACTTTGCCACCTTTCTCAAGGCCGAATTTATCATCCAAACACCACATTTAAGGTTCAATCAACCCAATGATTCAAAGGGGATTACATACCCAAAATTCTGCCCATAAGTTTACAACAATTCACTTAACAATTCTAAGGTAGTTTTTAGGCTACAACATGCTCATAATCTCTTCTTAACCCATTCTTCATATCCAAACCACATTTCTAGCATGCAATGACTCTAAGAGCATTATTTACTACCACAAGTTCTTTCTTCTTAACATGCAAAACTAAATCTAAAGGAAGAATCATTACCTTAAAGTTTTAGCCAAAACTTATTCCAAATATTGCTAGCTCCCTTGCCAAGAACACCACCACAACAATGCCAACAAGCTAGCTACAAGCTTCCTTTTTTGTTCTAAACTATTCAGATTTTTCTTGGGTTTTTAGAGAGAAGGAGGAGCTGATTTTTAGAGAGAGGAAGATGTTTGAGAGATGACCAAGTCTACAAGACTTGGTCAATATAAGCCATGCAAGCAAAATCAGATGGGGGGGACACTTGTCACCTCCCATGGCCTTTTAAAGAGAAATCGGACTTACCTAAGTTTTTCCGCCCAAAAATCCCGCCTCGGCCCCGCGGCCCCGTCTCCGGCGCCCCGGCGCCGAAACCTCCGAGCTCTGCGAACTTTGGCGCGGCCTGCTATCCGGCGCGGCTGCAACTTCAGCGACCCTCGATGCTGGCGCGCGACCCTGCATCGGCGCCGCATCTGCGCTTTGCAAACGCATTTACGCCCATTGCGCTGAACTTGTAACTCTCATAACTTTCTACTCCGACGTTCTATCGACGAACGGTTGGTTGCGTTGGAATCTAGGCTCAACGAACTACGCCCTAGGCCTTTAAAATACTTAGGAACTCTCAATGAATCGGGTCATAACCCGCCTCAAAGTTGACTAAAACCCGTCCGAAATAATCCGTCAACCTATCCTTTGAAAATTTTAAGTCTTACATTCTTTCGTACGCTCTCATACGTAGGGTCAGAACTACGGGGTATAACATTCTCCCCTCCTTAGAAACATTCGTCCCGAATGTTCCTTCTAGGCTTACTCAAATCACAACGTCAACATAGACCCTCTTACTATTCTCTTGCAAATAAGGAAGCTCCACGAGCCACAACATACTGAAGCGTAAAGGCTAAATTAAAACTAACAAGCAGAAAAGTGGGTTACCTGGAGGTATAGGAAATAGGTGAGGGTACTTCTTCATCATGCCATCCTCTGCTTCCCACGTCATTTCCTCCCTGTTCTCGTTCCGCCATAGGACCTTGACGGAAGCCACGTCTTTCGTCCGAAGTCGTCTAACCTGACGATCGAGTATCGCTATGGGACTCTCCTCATACGATAACTCCTCTGTCACTTGGACATCCTGAACCGGGTGCACTCTAGATGGATCTCCAATACATTTCCGCAACATGGACACATGGAAGACTGGATGTACCGCCTCCAAATCGGACGGAAGATCTAACTCATAGGCAACCTTGTCTACCCTACGGACAATGCAGTGCGCCCGATGTACCTTGGGCTAAGCTTCCCTTCTTCCCAAATCTCATCACGCCGCCATGGGCGATACTTTAGAAAACCCAATCATCTATCTCAAATTCCAAGTGTCGATGATGGTGCGCATCGACTTTTGCCGACTACGAGCCGCCAACAACCGCTCTGGATAAGCTTCACCTTATCCATCGCTGTGAACTAAGTCTGCCCGACTAATCGAACTTCTCCCACTCGAACCAGCCTATCGGTGACTGCACTTCCTCCCGTATAAGGCCTCGTAAGGCGCCATGTCGAATCTTTGGAATGGTAGTTGTTGTAAGCAAACTCCACAAGAGGCAAATGATCCTCCAGCTACCACGAAATCAATAACACAAGCCCGGCATATCCTCAAGTGGTGGATAGTGCGCTCGTCCGTCGACACGAGGATGAAACGCCGCGTCGAGACTCACTGTGTCCCTAATCCATATGAAAAGACCTCCGAAATTAGCCGAGAACCGGCTCTCTATCGATATAATCGACACCGGACTCGTGCGCCTCACAATCTCTAATATATAATCTGGCATAGTCCTCGGTGAAACGTCGTTCGAGGAAGAAAATGGTGATTTCGACTGTCGACAATCACCCAAATGGAATCATGCTTCCTCTGAGTGGTAGGTAGTCCTGTAATAAAATCCATATTTATCACCTCCCACTTCCAAGTCGGAATATCAATGGCTCGCAATGCCACCACCGGGCTTCGTGCTCAATCTTAACCTGCTGACAATTCGGGCACTGTGCCATGAACTCTGCAACGTCCCTCTTTAGGCCATCCCACCAATACACGCATCTGAGGTCATGGTACATCTTAGTCGACCCCGTATGAATAGAATAACGAGCATTGTGTGCCTCCCGAGAATCTGGCGAAGTCTGTCCGCATCGGGAACACACAGGCCGCCGAATCTTAGCACCCCATCAGGCGCTACCTCAAATAGACTCCTCTCTTTCTGAACAGCGGCATCTCGATGCCGTGCGGAATCGGATCCTCATCACGCCGCCTCTTCACCTCGCCGACGATAGAAGACTCGGCAACCTCTCGAATCCGAACTCCATCACTATCGAGAATCAACCAAGCGAACCCGAGGCTCGCTTGATGCAACTCTCGGACCATATCCTCTTTTACGGTGAACATCGACGGACTACCCATCGATCTGCGACTACGGGCATCTGCAACCACCTAGGCCTTCCCGGTGTGGTATAGAATATCAACCACCTAATCCGTAAGTAGCTCCCACCACCGTCTCGACGCAAGTTCACTCCTCGGGTGAAGATGTCGAGACTCTTGTGGTGCGTGTAAATGTCACATGAACTCCATATAAATAATGCCTCCAGATCTTTAAAGCATGAATCATCCCGCTAACTCGAAGTCATGTGTGGATAGTTCTTCTCATGCTTCCTAATTTGTCGAGATGCATAAGCTATAACTCCTGCCGTCTGCATCGTGACGCACTCCAAGCCCGACACTGACGCGTCACAATAAACCACGTATCCATCTAAGCCCTGCGGAAGAGTAAGAATCGGGCGGTCGTCAACTTCTCCTTTAGCAATCGGAAACTTTCCTCACAAGTATCCGTCGCCGGAGCGTACGCGCATACGAGTCGGCTTAGTCAAAGTCTTTGAAATAGAAGCAAACTTCTACAAACCGCGATAATAACTGCAAGGCCCAAAGCCGCGCACCTCGTCGGTGTAGTGGAGTGCAGGCGAGTCTTGGCTTCAATCTTATTGTATCAACGAATACCATCGGCCCGATAACATGTCCTAAGAAAGCCAGCGCCAACGAACTCGCTTCGAGAACTTGGCATACAATCGCGGTCTCGGAGGACTCGAATACCGCCTCAAATGATGCGTGTGCTCCGCTGCGTGCGCGAATACACCAAGATATCATCGATAAACACTATAACGAACATATCCAGAATGGCACGAACACCCTATTCATCAAATCCATGAATCTTTGTTGGGCGTTAGTCAACCGAAAGACATCACTGAACTCATAGTGCCCATACCGGGTCTGAATGCGATCTTTGGGATATCTATCTCTCTAACTTTTGCACTGATGATAACGGACCGCAAGTCTATCTTGGAAAAACACTTTGCACCCTGCAACTGGTCAAACAAATCGTCAATCCTGGGGAGGGGATATCTGTTCTTGATAGTTACCTTGTTCAGCTGCCTGTAATCAATACACATACGCAGCGTCTCATCCTTCTTCTTTACAAATAACATTGGTGCTCCCCAAGGAGAAACACTTGGCCTAATAAAGCATTTCTCCAGCAAATCTTTCAGCTGTTCCTTCAACTCCTTCAGCTCGGCAGGTGCCATCCTGTATGGCGGAATAGATATCGGTCGAGTATCTGGCGCCAAGTCAATGCAAAACTCAATCTCCTCCGGGAGGATGCACGGAAGCTCATCCGGGAATACGTGGAAACTCTCTAACGGCGAATCGATGAAGGTCGGTACCTCGACCTCGATGTCGAATACCGAACGGATGGTAGATATACCCTTCGCACCATCTTCCTAGCTTTGAGGTAAGAAATAAACTTACCCCGGCGTCGCGATATTCCTTCCACTCGATAAGCGGCTCGCAGAAAGCGGAACCGAACTAATCTCTCTACGCCCACGTTGGCATAGCAAGATGCTAGCCAATCCATACCCATAATCACATCAAAGTCTGTCATATCCAACTCTATCAAGTCGGCCAGAGTCGGCGGCTATCTATAGTCACAGGCAAGCCTTATACACCTCATTTCGGCTACCACCGAATCACCTCGGCGTAGCCACCAAAAGGTCTTATGGACTCGGGCTCATCCCTATTCTACCGTGATATGAGGAGATATGTAGGACAAGATAGAACACGGATCTATCAAAGCATATACATCACAAGAAACCAATAATGTACTGTGGCGACATCCGGGGCGCCTCCGGTCTGTCATTTGGACATAGCATATATGCGTTACGAGGACCGTTAGAATGGAACCCTACCACGACCTGCGCGCGCTGGCTGCCCATAAGTACCACGCCTCCGGCGTCGACCATCGAAGATGAAGATCCAAAGAACCCGTCGGTGAACGTAATGCTCCCGCCGCTGGCGGACGACAATCCTTCTTTAGATGGCCTGGCTACAAGAGTAACATGCTCTCGAACCCATACGGCGCTCGCCCGGATGAGACCTACCTCATCGAACACACCGAGAGGTAGGTGGTCTCGATTGTCTTTGGTCCTCGCCTCACTGAAAACACGAAGTCACGGAGCCACGACCGCCTCTGAATAACCTGGCTGTCGGACCTCCTGCGGAAAGCGAGAAGGAGCACTCTGTCTTTGGTGGAAGGTGGACTAGTCTCGCCGAGCTGCACGCCAAAAGCGCCACGAGAACACGATGTCTTGCCTCTTGGTGGCCCAAATCTAAGCGATCCCGCTCTCTCGCCTCAATCCACGCGTATGCTGCGTCCTAGCAATATCCATCCACGGTGAAGAGCCACCCCAAACACGATGAATCATATGACGGTCTAACCCCATCACATATCGATGAACCCTGTCTGCCATGTCAGCTACTATGGTATGCGCATATCTGGCCAAGGAGTCGAACTCCAGGCTGTACTCCCTGATAGTCCTCCCGTCCTGTCTCAAGGTCAAGAACCTATCTACACGGGCTCTCCTCACCTCAGGAGGCAAGAAGTGGTCTAGGAACGCCTCTGTGAACTCCTCCCAATCAGCTGGAAGAGCATCCTCACCCCTCGACAATACCCATGACTCAAACCAGTTCAACGCAATATCGCGTAACCGGTAAGAAGCTAATATAACAGACTCAGTCTCCGATGCCCTAAGGACCTGCATGGTCCGCTGTAACTGCCGGACAAACTCCTGCGGATCCTCCTCAAATCTCGAACCATAGAACTCGGGTGGGTGTGACCAGAAATCCGAATCAAGTAAGCGTCGGCTCTGGGTTGGCGCGCTCTCTGCCGCCGCCACCTTATCTTGGTCGAATCGAACATTCCCGTAATCTCTGTACTCGGGCCACATTGTGGGGTGGAGGCTCGTCGCGGTCTCGATGGCCGCGTCCCGCTCGAACTCGCTGAAATGGCGACGGCGTGGAACTCGCCGCCTAAACATCATCTCTCGGTAAGATCGGGCTGTGCCTGCGTGACTCTCCGCGTCCCACTAGCGGCACTCACCGCCTTTCCTTCGGCGCGGTTGCCTTGCGTGGAGGCATAACTGATACATAAAGGAAAACATCAGGGGATATTCAACCTATAACTCAGCTCTATTGCACGATCTTAGAGTGAAAGAATGGAAACCAATCCTAAATATCCTGCTGACCTCATGATTATAGATGTGGTGCGCGACACGCGATAATCAAGACTCTACTAGACACGATGCTGTGGACACTTTCCGAGGACTAAGCGCTCACGATACCACTTTTGTCACGACCGACCCGGGCGCGACTAGTACCTGCGGGTACCTGTCGGTATATGTCGAGAATAGCGGGAACATACATAACTTTATAAAAGGGTAAAACAACTGCGGTAGATAAAGTGCTTCCATAAACATACTTAAACAAAGTATTTATAATACAATGGTTCTTGTAGCCCAAAACACATACGTGACCACGCACTTAAAGATAACAATTGTGGCGGGACGGGGCCCGCCATACCTGAATGTACAAAATACCTATAGCATCGGGAATATCCGTACCGATAGACAAGCTTAGGAGGATGGAGCTTACGACAACGGAGTAGTGATCCTAAGCGAGGATCCTCGATCGCTTACCACTGCGGCGTGAGCGGCCCAGGAAGGTCGATACAATATGTACCAAGTATGTAAAGTGGAAAAATCTTGTAATAATGATATCATAAGTGCGAAAGTAATTTGGAGTCATGGAAGTCAATAAAATACCTTTCTTGTGTCTTACTAACAATGAGAGTGACAAGTATATATATATATAATCTTGCGTAAAATAGAGGCTCGTGATCGAAGCGGTACCTCGCAGTGGTATCAATAAAACCATCCTACTCGGGACTATTTCACCCGCGTGGGTCATGTGGACCCGCGAGGTACTCGCCGTCATCGTACTGTAGGCGTGGGACTATTTCACCGCGTAAGCCCATAAGGACTCGCGTGAGGTATTCCTCGCGTCATGGGTAGCAAATCCACGGAGCGGTGGTATAACGATCTTGGGGACTTTCCGCCGGATATACTCTTACCAAGGCGGATGGTATAGCGATCTTGGTTTGTAATCCTCGGATATACTCTTACACCGGAGCGGATGGTATAGCGATCTTGGGGCTTGCCGCCGGATATCTCTTACAGTAGTGCGGATGGTATAACGATCTCGGATCGCCTCGATATACTCTTTGCTGGAGAAGGTGGTATGGCGATCTTGGGGCTTACCGCCGGACATACTCTTACCCTGGAGAAGGTGGTATAACGATCTTGGGGCTTACCCCTCAGACATACTTTTACCCTGGAGAAGGTGGTATAACGATCTTGGGGCTTACCCCTCAGATATACTCTTACCCTAACTCAAATCATCATCATATCATAATCATAAATAAGTTAAGAAAACTTATAACTTCTTATTGGTCTTGTTCATATACCTCTCATTTTAGTTTACTTAAGGCACTTAACCACATCTTTAATAAAGAACAGAGTTTAACCCAAGTACTACATCTTGAACTCTTTTGAAAATGACTCTTCTTTATACATAAAACATTTGGGCAATTGATACCTTAAAACCAATTTGCCTCTCCATATACTTATCTTATTTAGAGTAAATCTCTTCTCATTAACCTTTTATGAAGCTAATAAACCAACTTCCCATAAAGTTGTTATATTAACTCTATACTTTAGTAAAATCATACTTTTCCCCTAACTAAGGGAATTATACATTCTTAAAATGAAACAAATCATTATATACTTAAAGCAGTAAGAATACCAAATCTTGTCGTCTACCGTACTACATAGCTTCATCTATTCATGCTCGAGAGATAGGAAAACTTCACATACCTCTTTGGTCGATCCACTTGCTAAGCTCAACTACAGCAAGTAATATTTCAACCTATAATAATCATGATACATTTGTTAACCTCTAATCTCAAAGTAGAACAATCTAATTTCAAGGCCACCAAATTCTATGGAAAATTGGGCAGCATTTCCTTTGTTTCTACTCACTTTGCCACCTTTCTCGAGGCGAATTTATCATCCAAACACCACGTTTAAGGTTGATCAACCCAACAATTCAAAGGGATTACATACCCAAAATGCCCATAAGTTTACAACAATTCACTTAACAATTCTAAGGTAGTTTTTAGGCTACAACATGCTCATAATCTCTTCTTAACCCATTCTTCATATCGAACCACATTTCTAGCATGCAATGACTCTAAGAGCATTATTTACTACCACAAGTTCTTTCTTCTTAACATGCGAAACTAAATCTAAAGGAAGAATCATTACCTTAAAGTTTTAGCCAAAACTTATTCCAAATATTGCTAGCTCCTTGCCAAGAACACCACCACAACAATGCCAACAAGCTAGCTACAAGCTTTTTGTTCTAAACTATTCAGATTTTTCTTGGGTTTTTAGAGAGAAGGAGGAGTGATTTTTAGAGAGGAAGATGTTTGAGAGATGACCAAGTCTACAAGACTTGGTCAATATAAGCCATGCAAGCAAAATCAGATGGGGACACTTGTCACCCCATGGCCTTTTAAAAGAGAAATCGACTTACAAGTTTTTCGCCCAAAATCCGCCTCGGCGCGCGGCCCTCCCGTGCGCGTGCACTGAAACCTCCGAGCTCTGCGAACTTTCGGCGCGGCCCGCTTATCCGGCGCGCGGGCGCTGCAACTTCAGCGACCCTCGATGCTTTAGCGCCGCGACCTGCATCCGCGCCGCGCGCTTTGCACGAAACGCATTTACGCCCGATTGCCTGAACTTGTAACTCTCGTAACTTTCTACTCAGGTCCTATCGGCGAGCGGTTGGTTGCGTTGGAATCTAGGCTCAACGAACTACGCCTAGGCCTTTAAAATGCTTAACTCTCAATGAATCGGGTCATAACCCGCCTCAAAGTTGACTAAAACCCGTCCGGAATAATCCGTCAACCTATCCTTTGAAAATTTTAAGTCTTACATTCTTTCGTACGCTCTCATACGTAGGGTCAGAACTATGGGGTATAACAGGGGGAACCCCTCAGTCTATGGGGTGAGACGCTAATTACTGCAAATATGATATTGAATAAAATTCCTCAAAAGAAAATTGACCAATCTCCTTATGAATTGTGGAAAGAAAGATTGCCTACTTTCAAAAGGATGAAAGTGTGGGGTTGCCTAGCGAAAGTTCAAGTTCCCTTTCCAAAGAGAACTAAACTTGGACAAAAAATGGTGGATTGCATATATATTGGTCATGTCAATAATAGTGCAGCATATACGTTTTTTGTGTATCATTCCGATGTTGAAGGTATTCACAAAAATATACTTATAGAATCTGTTGAAGTAGAATTTTTTGAGGATATTTTTCCTTACAAAGACAAGGATAAAAGTGTTCTTAATAATAACAAGAGGACACTGCCTCAAGATGAGTCATACCAAGACACTCAAAATGATGAAAATCTTATTTCCTCTATTCAAGAACCAATGAGAAGTAAACGTGGGAAAGTCGCCAAAGGCTTTGGACCGGACTTTATGACCTTTTTCGTTGAAGGAGAACCTCAAACATATAAGGCTGTTATGGAATCATCCGAAACACCTTATTGGAAAGAGGCTATCCAAAGTGAGGTAGAATCCATTGTACAAAATAATACATGGAAATTGGTTGATCTCCCTCCGGGACAAAAACCAATAGGCCATAAATAGATCTTCAAACAGAAATTAAGACTTGATGGTACTATAGAAAAATACAAAGCGTGTATAGTAGCCAAAGGATTTAGACAAAAAGAAGGTGTAGATTTCTTTGATACCTACTCATCAGTATCTAGAATTACATTTATAAGAATGTTAATTACTATAGCAGCGATTCACAATTTTGAAATACACCAAATGAATGTGAAAACTGCATTCCTAAATGGTGAACTAGATGAAGAAATTTACATGGAACAGCCCGAAGGGTTTGTTGTTAAAGGTCAAGAGAAGAAAGTCTGTAAATTTATTAAGTCTTTATATGGACTTAAACAGGCTCCAAAACAGTGGCATGAAAAGTTTGATAATACATTATTATCAAATAGTTTTCAAATAAATGAATGTGATCTACATTAAGGAGTGTAATAATGCATATGTCATTATATGCTTGTATGTGGATGATATGCTAATTATGGGAACAAATAAGGATTTAATTAATCAAACTAAAAAAATGTTGCATGCCACTTTCGATATGAAAGATATGGAAATAGCGGATGTCATTCTTGGTATTAGAATTCAAAAGAATTTTGAGGGTTATATATTAACTCAATCTCATTATGTTGAGAAGGTCCTTAGAAAATTTGGACACTATGATGATAGACCGATTGTTGCCCCATTTGATCCCGCTATTCACCTTAAGAAGAATGAAGGTGATAGTGTGTCTCAATTGGAGTATACGCAAGTTCTTGAAAGCTTGATGTACATAATGAATTGTACGAGACCGGATTTAGCATATACAGTGAGTCGACTTACTCGATACTCACATAATCCTGGAAATGATCATTGTGTTGCGCTAATAAGGGCACTACGATACCCAAAGCATACAATGAACTATGGAGTGCACTATACAAAATATCCTCCCGTATTAGAAGGATATTGTGATGCTAATTGGATTTCCAACCATTCTAAAAGTAAGTCCACAAGTGGGTATGTATTTAAACTTGGTGGAGCATCGGTATCTTGAAAATCATCAAAGCAAACGGTAAATACGAGATCAACTATGGAAGCAGAGTTTGTAGTCTTGGATAAAGCTGTCGAAGAGGCAGAATGGCTAAGAAACTTCCTAGAAGGTATTTCGTTGTGGACAAAGCCTGTGACAGCCATTTGCATACATTGTGATAGTATGGCTGCCCTGACGAGGGCAAAGAATCAAATATACAATGACAAGTCAAGACATATAAGGCGACGTCATAATACAATACGAAGTTTGCTGAAGAATGGAATCATTTGAAGATTATTACTTGTTTCTTCTTCAAAATATATTTCTGAAGAACACATATAGTAAATTAGCCAGAAGTGAAGTTCTTGTGCTAGAACTATCAATTAGATAGTTGTATATTCAAGGCAGACGTCCGAAGAATTACAGCACAAGTGGGGACGAATTTTTGTCTTAGGACACTGCATTGCAAGCCTCTATCTACACCAAATTAGTATGTGTTTAAGTATTTATTGTACTTATGATTGCTGATTTAAAGTTATATTGAATTACTTTAATATTATTATGATTATTTATTTATCAATCTAGATTGACAATAACAATCTCTACGTTGGTCGCGATACTCGGTGTTGATAGATTTGGAAGAAGAGGTTTACTTGTTGAAGGTGCTGCCCAAATGCTCATTGCCCAGGTACAATCATTATTTTCAATGAGTTGTAACTCCGATATAAATTGTTTTGCCACATCTTCTAAAATATACAAATAATGTAAAAACTATTTACATTCTCAGTATTTATAAGTAAAATATTTTTGTTCTTCCCAAGATAGTGTTATTTACTCCCTTGTCCCAATTGATGTGGTACATTCTAATTTTGAGAGTTAATTTTTTTAATTTAAATGTAAATTCAGATATAAAATTTTGAAATTTATTAAATTAAAATTTATAAAATCACGTAAATATTCTAAGATATGAAAAAATTACGGTCAAAAAAATTAAAACTCATATGACTCTCGACATCTGAAAGGTGTCACATAAAGTAGTACAGAGGGAGTACACTTAAGATTGTTTTTAATTTTATTGCTTGTGATTTCTTGGATGTTTTGTGCAGGGGGAATTCTTGCAGTGCATTTGAAATCCACAAATGAAATTCCAAAGTACTATGCACATATTGTGGTTGCCTTTATTTGTGTCTTTGTGATGGGATTTGCTTGGTCATGGGGACCTTTAGGATGGTTAATTCCAAGTGAGATTTTCCCATTGGAGACAAGAACTGCCGGACTTTTCTTTGCAGTGAGCATGAATATGATTTGCACTTTCATCATAGCACAAGCTTTTCTCACAATGTTGTGCCACATGAGGTCTGGGATTTTCTTCTTCTTTGCCGTTTGGATTGTTGTAATGGGGACTTTTGCATTTGTGTTACTTCCTGAGACTAAGGGGATTCCAATTGATGAAATGAATGAAAGAGCTTGGAAGAAACATTGGTTCTGGAAGAGGTACTTCAACAATGATTCTACTGATCATCAAGATGCCAAAATCCTGGAGAACTAGTGGGGCCAGTGAGTATCAAACATCGGATGATTACTCCCTCTGGATCAAAAAGAATGTTTACTTACCCCTTAAAAACACTAACTTCTAGGTAAAAATATATAATTTGATTAAAATGTCCCTAATTAAATGTGTATTGGGATTTAGTCACTTAACACCTATTACGGGCAAATTTGAAAAAATAATTTTTTTTTTCTTAATTTGGTAAGTGTACACTCTTCTTTACTAAAAAAATAAAGTTTAAGTGAACACTTTTTTTTATTACGAGGGAATACATACAAACTCTCTTATAGACACATGATAAATTTGGAAAATAATAATTAATACATTTTTAATTATGTAAAAAGACATTTATTTTGGACCAAAGTAACGGAAGGGAGTACTCCCTTTGTTCATTTTTACTTGTGCACTATATTGAATTATTATTTTTTATTTATTCACTTAGGAATATCAAGAGAAAGACAAATATTTTTCATGTTTTACCCTTAACTTTGATTACTTATTTCTAAATTATTTTTCAAGTCTATTTAAACTATATACAAATTAATATAAATATTATGGTAAAATATATACTTCATCTGTTAATTTTTAAGGACGGTACAAAGTCAAAACTAGACAAGTAAAAGTAAACGGAAGGAGTAATATATATTTTCTCCGGATAAAAAAGAGTGTCCACTTAGTCATTTGCACACCCTTAAGACAATATTAATTTCTAACTAAAAATAAATAATTTAACTAAAATATTCCTAATTAAGGTGTTGAGAATTGGTCCTACTATATATTTAAATGGTAGTACTATATATTTTTATGGGAACATGTCAACATGACACTTTTTGGTTGCACAAAGTATAGTGATGATATCTATAGTGAGCGAGTTGCTGCATGCGATCCGCTGTCACAGTCCAGGTGATGTCAAGTGGGAGCCATTAGAATTTTTTGACACAAAATTATATTGTATATATAAAATTAAAATTAATTTTTACTTTTTATTTTGTAAAATAATTGTCATTAAAAATTATTATTTGCTTTCTACTTATCTCAAATTACTTATTATTTTAAAAGTTCAATATTATTCTTTTCCTATTTTACTCTTAGTAGTAATTGTTTTTTAAACTACTAACACCTCAATTACGAGGAGATGACACATATATAAAGTAAATAATAAACGAATAGATATTTTATTTTAAGAAATGTAAATAACTGTAAAATAGTCAAAACCCCTCCTAATTTCTCCCTATGTCCCCATTTATGTGACGCATTTAGAATTTTGAGAGTTTACCAAGTTTTTCTTTTATTAGTTATTGTAATTTATAGATTTTTTTACGTAGTTTTCAAACTATATAAGTTTTATTTTACAAAATTTGAAGTTTTCGTGTCCAAATTCACGGTTAAGTTAATAAGTTTGAATCTCGAAATTCAATTGTGTCACATATATTAAGATAATAAAATAATATTTTTATAAAAGACGTGTAATAGAGAAATACAACACATAATTTCAGACAGAGAGTATGTATAGACTCAGCACCCTAGCGTCACATTATGTAATTGGCAATTTCCTGGCAGCAACACACACATTTGACACTTCTCCGTCAAAGTCGTACCTTGCTCTATAAGTTGTGTTTCCATATATTCCCTTCATCCATACATACTCCAAGCACAAAAGCTTAGCTAAGCAATTACGTAACTTCAAAATATACTAATATTAAAAGTCTGATCCAACATCTTGTGCTTCAAGAAAATCCATTTATTTATTTGCTTCAACTTAAAACAATATAATACTAGCTAGTACAAAATACGCCATCTGATTTTGTGTCTGTGTAATGCATAAGTTAATTAAAATTTGAGTTGAGCGGCAGCCGGCCAGCAGCAAGATCTTATTTCGTCGACCGCAGAAGCCGAGCTAGAAGTTCAGATACAGATTCAACCGAACTTAGTAAATTTTATTTAGTTAATATATTTGTGTTAAGAAATTTATTAAATATTAAAATTTAGAACTCAGTTATTGATATTTGAAGTCCCGTCATTTTAAAATTTAATGGTTCAAGAATGTAAATAAGTATTCATTACCCACAAGGAAATTCAAACTTTACACCCATAAAGTGCACTGTCAGAAGAATCTAGACACTAAAACAAGACAACCATGTTTGACTAGTAGTAGTAGTTGGTGAGTCCCAACTCCCAAAACCTCAACTACCGTGTCAGTTGTCTGTTACTCAGAACTCAGAAAGAGAAGAAAGAAACTCAGATCAGGTAAGCAGGTTAATCATATTCATATATCTATGTAATGCATCTTTTGCTATCTATTTTTCTCTGCCTTCTTGACTACCTTGTCAACCGAGTGCCGATGAACTATACGTTATGCCATGGTTGTAGTATTTTTTCAATTTCTTCCACCCCAACCAGACCCCCCGGGGGGTTGGTTTGTTCATAATATTTCCACTCTGTTGTGAAACTGAATAAATCAGACACTAACTACTGGGTTAGTGGGATCGGAAATGAAGGGCCTGCTGGCAGTTTCGATATATATATATGAGAAAATTTCATAAATAGCTATAACTTAGAACCTAATGGCCAAACGTAGTTACAATTATTGTATTAGAAGAGCCATATCAGGTATCAGTTGTATCAGTGCAGACTATCAGTGTTGTATCAACTAAAACGAAATCTCTTTAGAAAGAAAATCTATTGTCTCATGGTAGTCTGCTCCAGTCCCCTTAAGAAACTTTCGTTTTTGGTATGGCTATACACTTCACATGTTTCTAGCAATTCACATGGCATCATCAAACAGTTCTTCCTTTGTAACTCCTGTAACTTCTTCGTAGTCTCTCCTTACATGCCTCATTTCAGAGGATGACCTTTGGATACAAATCACGAGAATGTGTATTTGTTCTTGAATCTGTCATTGAGTGGGAAAAAAATTAAATCGTTCCTCATATAAAAGTATTGACTCTAGAAATATAGTAATATGGAGAAGACAAATTTGTTTGAAGCACCACGAAAGAGTTGTATCAGCTCATACAATTATGTGTATGTGCTACAAAACCCAAAATGTCGCTACGTTTCATAATTTTTTGAAACTATAGATCTATATCGTATATACGGTCTAAATGTTTGCGACATCGCGTGATTTTTCCTTTATACATCCTTTTCAAATTCATTGGGCAGTCATATATTGAATCCAAATGAAGAGTCAAATATCATCCATTTTAGATAGATATCTTCTCATGTTACTATCCACTGTCCAGATAATTAATCAGTACTTGTTTGTTGCTTTCTTCCCTTCTGTGTTTCTATTATGCTTTTAGTAAAATGCTACTCTTTCTCAGGTCTGAGTATTAGCCTGCCAGCGGAAATTATATGCTGGTCTAAATTGGGACTCAGGGTGTTGTGACAAAGGAAATTACTTCTAACATGATTTAAGGTTTTGATAGGTTGGTATGATGAATTTAAACTGGCCTGTAAAGTTCCGTTGGAAACCAATATCACTTGGCCGGGTTTTTACAACAGTTTGCGTTCATATGATATCTCATGCATATTACACTTGATGAATCATATGGTTATAGCCCCACGTGATCTAGTTGAATCTGGTTCCGGGTGGAGTGATGTTATTAAATTGCTACTCTTTTCAGGTCTGAGTATTATTAGCCTTCCACCGGAAATTATATGCTGGTCTAAATTGGTGTTGTGACAAACGAAATTACTCTTAACATTGGAAGCACAGGCGCAACTATGGCTGAAGGGAACGGTTTGAATAGAAATACAGGATGCAATGAAGCGTCCTCGTCATCAGGAGGGAAAACTCTGGCTGATACAAATTCTGAAAACAATACAGGCCAACAACAAGATTCAGACAAGGAGAAACAAACGGAGAGCACTAATACAGTTCCCTTTTACAAGCTCTTCTCCTTTGCTGATTCCAGTGATATAATTTTGATGATCATTGGAACAATAGCAGCTATCGGCAACGGATTGTCCCTTCCCATTATGACAATTCTTTTTGGAGAATTGACCGATGCATTCGGACAAAACCAAAATAACAAAGATATTCTTCGGATAGTCTCCAAGGTAATAGACTTTACCTTTTAACCGTATGCTTTCATGAACATTTTACTTGATCTTTTATAAACTGAGTAGTACCCTTCTGAAAATGAGATCTTCTAATTTCATGTAGGTCTCATTGAAATTTGTCTACTTAGCTTTGGGATGTGGGGTAGCTGCATTTCTTCGTAAGTTATTCATTCTGATGAGCGTTCTGACTTACTAAGCATAGACAATTTTGAATTATTATTGAATTTTTAAATTAATTGAATGTTGTTCAGAGGTTACTTGTTGGATGATCTCCGGTGAAAGACAGGCTGGTCGAATAAGGAGCCTCTATCTGAAAACTATTTTGCAACAAGATATTGCTTTCTACGATAAGGAAACAAATACGGGAGAGGTGGTGGGGAGGATGTCTGGTGACACTGTTCTTATACAAGATGCAATGGGCGAGAAGGTACTCATGCTGAAAAGCAGAGTTGATTTCTCATATAGTCACTCAACAAATAGTTATTATCTCATGAAGTCACCTTTCTTCTTGATTCTAATTTTCTTCGACAAATAAAATGACTTTCTGTGATAATAACTATTAGTTCAGTGACCATATGAGAAATCAACCCCTGAAAAGCAACTCTACTAAGCCCTTCCTTGTGAAGCCACTACATAATTCATTTTCTATACTTGATGTTATTTCCTCAACTGTGGCAGGTAGGGAAATTTGTACAGCTGATATCAACATTCATTGGGGGCTTTGTCATTGCATTTACCAAAGGATGGCTTCTCACACTTGTCATGTTATCCGTCATTCCTCTACTTGTCATATCTGGTGGAGCGATGTCCATCGTCCTATCTAGGATGGCGTCCACTGGACAAGATGCTTATGCCAAGGCTGCAATGGTGGTTGAACAGACAATTGGCTCCATTAGAACGGTATGTCCTAAGTTTGAATTAGGGATAATTACATTTTTGGACCGCTCTAAAACATAATAGCCTGGTTAACTATATATGTTTTGTATATTACGTATAAATATATGTATAAATATACATACATATACATATAAATACATACAATATACGCATAATATACATAATCAGCTTATATGCTTTTTATATTTCGGCTAGCGCTCGTAATTAATCTTGGCCGAAGGGCGAAAAATGAAAAAAATCCCTTTAAATTATTGGGATGCCCATGCTCATTCTCATGATCTGATGAAATTTGTATCGGAGTAAAGCAATCTTTTTTTCACTTTCTTCTCAGAAAATCGCGACCAGTAGAAGTATGATACATATCTTGTTCTTTTCCGCCTCAGGTTGCATCATTTACAGGGGAGAAGCAAGCTGTGGTTAACTATAACAAGTCACTAATTAAAGCTTACAAGTCAGGTGCAAATGAAGGGCTGGCAACTGGATTAGGTCTTGGGTCACTTTTTGCTATTATATACTGCAGCTACGCTTTGGCTATCTGGTATGGCGCAAGGCTCATCTTGGATAAAGGATATAGTGGTGGCCAAGTTCTCAATGTAATTATTGCTGTGTTAACTGCTTCCATGTGAGTATTTGTTGAACTACTAAACTCCTTAAAAGCTCTCTTTTACGGGATTTTCTAAGCTTTAATTCATGCGATATGATCGAATATTACACTGCATATGTATATTTATGTATATTTATGTATCTTTTGTGTATATAATGTGTATATTATATGTACATCATAGGTATATACTTAGTATACAAAATCTATACATTTGCTGGCTATTATTCTTTTGAGCGGTCTAAAAATGTAATAATCCCTTAAATATTTCTATTTCAGGTCCCTGGGGCAGGCATCTCCCTGTATGTCCGCATTCGCTGCAGGTCAAGCTGCAGCTTTCAAGATGTTTGAAACAATAAAGAGAAAGCCGGAGATAGATGCTTATGATACCAGTGGAAAAATATTGGACGACATCCGTGGGGATATTGAATTGAATGATGTGTACTTCAGTTACCCAGCCAGACCTGATGAGCAAATATTCGGTGGATTTTCACTATTTGTACAAAGTGGCACTACTGCAGCTTTGGTTGGGCAAAGTGGAAGTGGGAAGTCAACGGTGGTAAGTCTGATAGAAAGATTTTATGATCCTCAATCTGGTCAAGTTCTGGTTGATGGAATTAATCTCAAGGACTTCCAGCTTAAGTGGATTAGGGGAAAGATTGGTCTTGTGAGTCAAGAACCTGTGCTTTTCACAGAAAGCATTAAGGAAAATATTGTGTATGGCAAACACGATGCTACTACTGAAGAAGTCAAAGCTGCAGTTGAGTTAGCAAATGCCGCAAAGTTCATAGATAAACTACCACAGGTTTTTTTTGGAACTTAGTTTGGGCTGCTTCTTCAGCATTCTTTTTGTCTTAAAATGACGTTGTATCATTAACCATTTATTTACACGAAAACTTCTTTGTTCAGGGTCTAGACACCATGGTTGGAGAACATGGAACTCAACTTTCTGGTGGGCAAAAGCAAAGAATTGCCATAGCAAGAGCAATTTTAAAAGATCCACGGATATTACTATTAGATGAAGCAACGAGTGCATTAGATGCGGAATCTGAGAGAGTTGTACAAGAAGCATTGGATAGAATTATGATCAACAGAACAACCATTGTAGTTGCACATCGACTGAGCACAATAAGGAATGCTGATATGATTGCAGTCATTCATCGGGGAAAAGTTGTTGAAAAAGGTATTGAACCATATAGACTTAGTTAGATGTGCTATTAGTATTATCAATATTGACTTCACTATTATTCTGTTCAACAACGTATACTAATCCAGAATATTATAGTAGTCTGGTTAAGTGACAAATTCATGATGTCCGAGTTCAGACACATCCAAATAAGAACCAACAACTTTGTCATTAGTATTATTTGTGTGTCTTGTTTCAATCACTAGAGACTCTTATGAACCTAATGCTTGTTTTCTTAATCTGTAAGTCTTTCCTTTAAAGGACACCTCCACTGAGAGTTACTTTTCCGTCAAAATAATTTCTTAAAAGAAAGACACAAACATTCTCTTTAATATCATTGCTGTGGATTGTTCAGGCACACATAGCGAACTACTCAAGGATCCCGAGGGAGCGTACTCTCAGCTGATATGCTTACAAGAGGTGAACAAAGAAACAGAAAAATCAGGCTTAGATGAGTCTATGGGATCTGGTAGACAGTCAAGTCAAAGAATGTCACTATTACGATCTGTCAGTCGGAGTTCATCTGGCATAGGAAATAGCAGCCGCCATTCAGTCTCCGTCTCATTTGGTTTACCTACTGGACTTAGTGTAGCTGATGCAGACACAGAAACTGGTATCCAGGAAGTATCTGGAAAGCCGTTAAATGTTCCCATTCGTCGCCTAGCCTATCTTAACAAGCCTGAGATACCCGTACTCGTCATTGGAACTGTGGCTGCAATAATTAATGGTGCTATACTTCCAATTTTCGGCATCTTATTCTCTAGTGTGGTCAAAACATTTTATGAGCCACCACATGAACTAAGGAAGGACTCAAAGTTTTGGGCTCTCATGTTTATTCTTCTTGCAGCTGTAACTTTAATTGCGTTCCCTGCAAGGACATACCTTTTCAGTATAGCTGGATGTAAGTTGATAAGAAGAATTAGATCAATGTGCTTTGAGAAAGTGGTCAACATGGAGGTAGGATGGTTTGATGAATCTGATCACTCCACTGGAATGATTGGTTCTAGGCTTTCTGCTGATGCAGCCACAGTGCGTGGTTTAGTAGGAGATGCACTTGCTCAAATGGTCCAAGATAGTGCAACGGCAATTGTTGGTTTAGCTATTGCTTTTGAAGCGAGTTGGCAGTTGGCACTTATCATCCTTGCTATGATACCTCTAATTGGATTGAATGGATATATTCAAATCAAGTTCATGACCGGATTCAGTGCAGATGCAAAGGTTAGTTTGTCTGAATCCTTATTACTATACTGCTTACATAATAGTGCATGAAGTTGCCCGTAATATGAAAGAATTCAATTTTTTTCTTAAACATCAGTAAAATCACTACATTAGCCAAAGCTATAAATCGTTTTAGTCTTCAGATGGTTCTTTTGGTGACGATGTTACTGATTAATCGTACTTTTCACAGTTGATGTATGAGGAAGCAAGTCAAGTTGCGAACGATGCTGTAGGAGGTATAAGAACTGTTGCGTCATTTTGTGCAGAAGAGAAGGTGATGGAAATATACAGAAGAAAGTGTGAAGGACCATTGAAGGCGGGAATAAAACAAGGTTTGATTAGCGGGATAGGGTTTGGTGTATCATTTGCTTTGCTGTTTCTTGTATATGCAACCAGCTTTTACGCGGGAGCTCGTCTTGTTCAGGATGGCAAAATCACTTTTTCAGACGTTTTCCGTGTATGTACAATACTCCCCTGTTACATTTTCTTTTCTTTTTTTCAGGATTTTAGTTAATGTCTGTTACTTATGAGGCTAATTTGGAGTATCTTGCAACCTGCCAGGTTTTCTTTGCTCTGACGATGGCAGCTGTAGGCATTTCCCAGTCAAGCTCATTGGCTCCAGATTCAAGCAAGGCGAAGGTTGCCGCTGCTTCCATATTTGCTATTCTAGACAGGAAATCAAAAATAGATCCAAGTGATGATTCTGGTATGACACTGGACACTGTGAAAGGAGATATTGAGTTGCAGCACGTAAGCTTTAAGTATCCAACGAGACCAGATGTTCAAATTTTAAGAGATCTTTGCTTGACCATTCGCAGTGGAAAGGTGAATTTACTGTTTGATATAGTTTTTCCAGGAAAAGTGGTTAATTCATTGGTTAACTTTGTTATGAGTTGAAATTTCAGACGGTTGCTTTGGTTGGGGAAAGCGGATGTGGAAAGTCAACCGTAATATCTTTGCTGCAAAGGTTTTATGATCCTGATTCAGGCCAGATTTCGTTGGACAGAATAGAGATTCAGAAGTTCCAGGTAAAATGGCTAAGACAGCAAATGGGGCTTGTAAGCCAAGAACCAGTGTTGTTCAACGACACAATCCGAGCCAATATTGCATATGGAAAGGACGAAGGAACTGCAACTGAAGCAGAAATTATAGCAGCAGCAGAATTAGCAAACGCGCACAAGTTCATCAGTGGTTTGCAACAGGTAATTGGTTTGAATATTGTTTATACTTTAATAATTAACTCCTAGTTATCCATGCATGCATATTGTCAATGAAAGTGATTGATAGGCGAGCTTACTTATTAGTCAAACCTTTCTATAACAACATCATTTGTTCCGATACTTTTTTGTTGCTATATAACGAAATGTTGTTATAAAGAACACATAGATCAGTTCCATAGAAAACATGATTGTTATAGTGAAGTGTTTTTATAGAGAGGTCTGACTGTATACATGAATGAATATAGGGTTATGATACGACAGTGGGAGAGCGAGGAACTCAGCTGTCTGGTGGGCAAAAGCAACGAGTCGCTATAGCGAGGGCCATAGTGAAAAATCCGAAAATCCTGCTATTGGATGAGGCGACGAGCGCATTGGATGCAGAATCAGAGAGAATAGTTCAAGATGCACTTGACCGAGTGGTGGTAAATCGTACAACCGTGGTGGTAGCACATAGATTATCCACGATTAAAGGAGCAGATGTTATTGCTGTGGTAAAAAATGGAGTTATTGTGGAGAAAGGGAAGCATGAGATTCTTGTCAATATCAAAGATGGCTTTTATTCGTCTTTGGTGGCCCTCCACACCAGTGCATCCTAGTTCTACTACTTCTTCTTTTACTTTTAATTACTACTGATATTGTATTCATTTTTTGAATGAGAGGAGCAAGTCAATGTCATCATGTGTTCTATTTTTCGAAGAATGATCGAAAGAACCACTTTAACTATTATTCAGATTTTAAGACGAAAGAACTCTTTTGCTATTAAAAATCCAATGTTTTGAAAAATATTCACTGATCACCCATAGTCAAGGAATAATTGAGGGAAAGATATTACGATGATTAAAAGAAAAATCAAAATGACTTGCAAAAGATAAATTGGCTAATTGTCATTATTTCATATTTTAATTAACCATTTCATGACTCATGCCAACAGTAATGAACCTACTTCTATATTTGTATATGTTACTTTATTATTTCATGTTTGATCTAGAAATATGAAAATTGGTATATCAATATTTACAAAAATCAGATGCAACATTTTAACAATATAGTTTCATTAGATACACTAAAATTACGCTCTTATAAACTTCAATTTTTTTTCTCAAAATCATATTAATAGTGGTATTTCCTTTAAAGAAAGACAAACATCACAAATCTAAACTATAATAATAGTGGAGTATAGGGCTGGCAGTTTAGGGTGGGTTAGGGCAGGGCAAGCCTTGACCTGCTAAGATGTTAACCCGCCTTGTCCTGCCCTGTCCTGCCCTGTCCTGCCCTGTCCCGTTTAGCATTTTTAAAAAAATTTACCTTCCCTGCCCTGCCTTTTTTAAGCCATGTCCCGCCCTGCCTTGACGAACGAAGCACTACAGAATTAAGGCTTTCGTCTTACATGGCCCTTCCTTTTTGATCATTTTGATAGAGGATGTTATTTTTCATTTTTCACTTTCAACTTAGTATTTATTTTGTTAACTTTTTTATTTTATTTTTTTAAAATGGATGAACAATCAGTCTATTGTCATAATTTCTTAATATTGTTATGAAATAATAAGACTACAACAAAACTAGAACAAGAATATTATGGAGAAAGGGAGGAGAGTTCTTTATATCTCTTGAGGGATCAAATACAAAGAGAGTAACATCTCTATTTATAGGGTCTAGGTACATTGGTCTAACTCTAACTTTCCTTTTAGACATTCATAATAATAAATACCATTTATAACACTCCCCCTTGAATGTCTATTTGGTAGATAATATATCTCATTAAAACCTTACTAGAAAAAAGCCAGTGGGAAAAATTCTAGTGAAGGAAAAAGAGTACATATTTCTAATAATACATTTTGGTTGCCTCATTAAAAACCTTACAAGGAAAATCCAGTGGGACAAAAACTTATATGAAAAAAAGAGTACAACATGTATTAACTCCCCCTAATGAGAACTTCAGTTCAAATGCTTGAGTCTTTGCATTCCAATCTTGTGCACCATCTTCTCGAAAGTTGTTGTTGGTAGAGACTTAGTGAACAAATCAGCTATATTATCACTTGAACGAATTTGTTGCACGTTGATATCACCATTCTTTTGGAGCTCGTGTGTGAAGAACAACTTTGGTGAAATGTGTTTTTGTCCTATCTCCTTTTTTGAATCCTCTCTTCAATTGAGCAATGCATGTTGTGTTATCTTCCTATAAGGTTGTGGGTATTTCAAACCACATTACTTCCAAGCGATTCAAATAGTCATAACATCAATTGGATTTATTGATATTTCTTCATTTTCTTGAGTTTGCGGCTCATTGATTTCTTCAAGAATATCAGGATTGATCAAATCTTACATTTCTTTATGAGATTCATTCTTAGTGTCATGTTGATCATTTATTTTTATTTTTCTAGGATTCCGATCCTTAGAATGCAATGGTCTATCACACTTTAGGCGTGCTTTTGGATTCATTTGCTATGACACTAGTAGATGGTCCTACATGGACATTAATTCGAATTGGGACATTCTCTGCAGGGATATGTGATTCAGTAATCATTTTCAAATCTGTAAATGCGTCTGGCATTTGATTTGCTCTTTTCTGCAAGTGAATAATCTTTTGGACCTCTTGATCACTAATAGAAGCACGTAGATCAAGATGAGACGATAATAGATTTTCCACAAAATTTCCCTTTTAATTTCATTATTCTCTCCCCCTAATTTTGGCGGGAAAAAAATCTCTCATCAAATTGATAATATGCAATTTATCTTATTTCATTATCTCCGTGTAAGGAAGAAATCATGCTCATAGTTATAGCAAGATAAATAAATGCATCAATTGAACAAATATATGGTACTTCAGGACCAATCTAATTTTCTTATTTCAACTTCTTTTAGCAGGTAGTCTACTGCTTTTCGAAAAATCTTCAAAATCTCCAATCATATTCAAATTATCAACTTTCACAACTTTATGAAGGATTTTGAATATCATAAAGGGAAGAGGTTAAACATAATCATCTTTGTACCCTTCATCAATAAATATGTATTAAGGAGATTTAAGTACATCAACATTAGTTCATTTAATCAGTTTAATGATTACAAACAAGTTTTTCAATAAATATGCTTCAGGCATTTTGAATCCTTCAAAAAAATCATATAAATTTTGTCACGTAAGCCATATAGGCTGAGATAATTTTCATTTACACGACATCTTCTAATGTCAGGACTGCAGGTCCAGTAAATTTACTCTTACCAAGATACATCTACTTGATAATTATTTCTACATCAATATGCTTTAAGAGACGTAGAATTCAGATCCTCGTAATATTATACAATATTGCGCACTATATTGTATCAAATATATCGTCGACGAGATATCATTTTGTATCGGTTTGCAATTAGACATAACGTATTAAGATCTTATCACTTTATTATTTTTCAGGTACCTGAACCTCGTACGAAATTTTATGAAGTGTTATGTCGTAGGCTCTTCAAGAGTACATTGTCTCCTTATTATGATCATTTTGATCATTTGCTCCTCCCCCTTTTTCAAGAATTATTGCGTTTAAAATCGAATTGTCTACCATGCTTCATGCATGTTGTAAATCATGCCCTTCATGGACATTTAGGAGCATCTTGCAGCTGAAATATGAAATAGTTGGGTCAGCAAATGCTTCTAGCATTTGATTTGAATTATCGTTTGAGCGAGGATCACTTGATGATAATTCACAATATATTTCTTAGTTGTTTATTCTCTACCCTTATGTTAGAAAAACTAACATATATTTTCACTTTCTTTGGGGAATTCATCTATGTGCTTCGTGGTAGATTCATTAATCATATACCGCACAATAAAACTATTAGATGAAAACATTTGGTTCCTGACCTTGAACCAATTATGAGGGGAGAATTTATCATAATTTATTAGTCTGAAGCATACTAACATCGTTGTAAGCAATATATCATATTTCTGATCAACACATGAAGCTTTGTTCTCATCCGCAATGGTTTGGCTATTTATCGGATGCATGCAACACTAACCAGCTTGAATATAAACCAGCATTAACAAGATGAATTATCTTGATTACAATCTGAAAATTATAATCTCAACTCAATTATTTTGAGCAAGCAATTTTGCATGTGTCAAACTACGGGTTGACAATAAACGCACATGTGACCGTCTTATCGATGCATTTATTTAAGACATCACATAACAGGTGAACGGGCCCTTATTCACCTTTTATATTTTTTCAGAATTTAGGAAATTTAATCCCAACATTAGCTGGTGTAATCAACTTATCATGAGAACAAGCAAATTAATTCTTGAAGAATCTTCTAGTTCTTCAATATATTTCGAATACAATCTTAGCACATTAAATTTAAATCAGGACAACCAAAATTATCACGTCAATTGATAAAATTATTTGTACTAGTAAACTTCTAGTTTATCATGTCATGTGCTATTTGTATTAGTAAACTTCTGGTTTACTATTACATGAATTCTATTTTGTATAATAAACTTATGCTTTATCGTGACATGTGATTTCATCATGCTCATATTTGTGCAATACAATTTGGAGAATAAAGAGGGTAACATTTCAAATACATATTTCTTACCCACTATGATTTAGTCATCCAATCATTTATAGCTTCAATATGATAGTCATTTACTTTAGTAAACTTCGTATTTACTATAACTTGTGCTTCGAACATAACAACTTTGTATATTACAATCTAGAACGAATGACATAATATGTAGGCTCTTCAGAAGTCTGTATTTTATTCTCCTTGATCACACATATTGTTTGGACACTATTGATGTCATGATCTTCTAGATAAATAGTGTCATGATCTTCTAGATAAATAGTTAGCTCTTCTGGAGCACTTGATTATTAATTTTGTACAATCAAATATTGCTTAGATATTGCTGGTATCATAAAAGAAGTTATAGTTAGACACTGCCGGTGTCATGAAGTAAATAGTAATCAAATTGACATTTAAAGACAATACAATTTATAAATGATGAAAAGCAAGTTCTAAACTTTAGTATTTCATACATCTTATTCAGGAAGAATACCATTAACATTCGAGTATTTACCATCAAAGATGTTACAGTAACCATAATATATCAATATGGTTATAATAGATAGTATTCTACAAAATTTGTATCTTTTTGCCTTAGAATGATACATAATCAAATTATCTCTGATGATTTGACATACGACAGATATGTACAACAATGACTTTTATACACAAAATAACATTTCTCTAACAATACAACATACATGTGATCAGATTTCTTAATTAATTACCAACTGCATATATTCAGTTTTAAAATGTCAATTTCATCTACATATGCCATGATATCAAATTCTTAAGAGGGTATTAGAACTTCATAGTATTTCAATAATACCACATTTAAGCATGTATATAATTTGATTTTGACGAAAAATATAAACAATAAAAATAATAGTACGGTGAAGCAAGATATGCTAACAACTATTAAGAAAGAAAAGAAATATGCTAACATATTGAATCACAAAATAAAGAGAGTTTACACTTGATAATTCGAAGGGTCCTTTTGGCCATAAAAACGTCATCTGTCCTTAGAAAGATTTTATCATTTCAATTAGTATAACTCTTCTCAATTCTCATATGGACTATATTTGATATCCGTGTATATGGTGGTTTTATTCTTAAAATGTGAGCATATTTATCACTTCGAGAGTAAAGTTCAAAGTTTTACTAATGCGAGAGTAAATTTAAGAGTTATACTACTTCGAGAGTAAATTTCAGAGACTTAACACTTCAGAAATAAATTTTGAGTTTAGTACTTCATGAGTAAATTTTAGATTTACTACTTCAAGAGTAAAAAAATTAAAGTTTCTACTACTTCGAGAGTAGAGTTCAATGTTCTACTACTTCGGAAGTGAAGTTCAAAGATTTACCACAAATTCAAAGTTTTACTACTTTTAAAGTTCTATTACTTTTAGAGTAGATTTTACTTCATATTTTCACATTCACTTCAGTGAATAGCTCTGTACTTATAACATTCATCAGAAGTTCTCATTCTTCAGGAATGGAACATATCTCAACGTGCCTTAAACATATAAAATAATGACAACTTAGAACTTCTTTAAGATCTTGCTACTTCATGAGCAAATCGAGACATACATATGATGTAGATAATTTTTCTCTAACGCATCTTTAATTGTACTCACAATAGATCTACAGAAATATTATCACTTCTGGTGATTTTATATATATATATATAGCGTAACCATTAGAAGCCACAGACCTCATGAAGGATTGAAAATATACCTATTCATAGACACTGAACCGTTCTCCTTGGTTCCAGTAAGCCACATGTGGTACCATTAAGCTATCAAAGACGAGTATTAATATAGGCTTAATTTCAATAGAAAATTAGAGACTCGTGTTGATAACGTGTTATGAAATAATAAGACTAGAATAAAATATAAGATGATATTAATCTCCCTTAGGAGTCTTCTCATTAATATCAAAGTATATATAGAGTACAATATTCATTCCTTATATAATAAGAATCCTAAGCCTATACAAAAGAGGAATTCTAGTCTTACCATAATTATATTTACACAATATATGGAATATATTTTAATTATGGGGTAGGGATGAAATAATGTCTATATACACATTTACACACCCCCTCAGTCGGAGCGGGAGGAGGCCGGACGCTGAGACTGGATCTGAAATCAAGAAATAATTATCTGGGAAGTCCTTTGATAAATATGTCTGCATACTGATAGGATGACGGAACATGTAACACTCTGACATGGCCTAGCGCAACTTTCTCACGAACGAAGTGTAGATCTATCCTAATGTGCTTGGTTCGCTGATGTTGAACTGGATTATGAGAAAGATAGATGGCAGAGATGTTATCACAGTACACAATAGATGCCTGACGCAAAGGACACTGAAGTTCTAACAGTAAATTTCTGAGCCAACAAATCTCAGCTACCACATTTGCAACGCCTCTGTACTCAGCCTCGACACTGGAACGAGATAGGGTAGCCTATTGCTTGGCAGACCAAGAAATCAGATTATCCCCTAAAAATACACAAAAACCGAAGATGGAGCGTCGATCGGGTGAGGTGAGAAGTGGCTCCGGAGTCCATGTACCAGTTATTGTCAGACTGTTTCATATTGAGACTGTTGAAGGCTGACTCGATGGGTGTCATCTTTGGATGATAGGCTGAAGGCGGTCGTGAATGAAGTGGGCTTGTTGCGGGTACTGGACTTGTCGATGAGCTGGATCAGGGCCCAACAAACCGTGGTGGGAGAACTGGTTGTAGGGTTGCTAGTGCTGGAACTGCGGCGGCGCCACGGCGCCACGGCGCTGTACGGGTACTGTTGGGGCATCACGGCGCTGAATTGATTATGCGGACCCTGTTGTTGATGTTGTTGGTTCTGCTGTCCGCGACCCTTTCCACGATTACGGCCTCCTCTGCAGCGGCCCTTGCTGCTCTTTCCACCGCGTCCCTACTGCGATTGAGAGTTTTCTGGTGGCGTTGGATCTTAAGGGCGCGTTTCGACAGCTAACTCCTTCTGATTGTGCTCATCCTGCTTAGCACATCGAGTCTCTTCGAGCAACAACTGATAGCGAGCTTTGTTAAAATTGGGAAACTGATCTGCCTGTTGAATTATGGCGGCTAACGTATCATAGTCGCTTTTGGGAAGGCCTGCAACTAATTGCAACACCATTTTAGTGTCTGATACAAGCGTGTCGACGTTGGAGAGTTGATCCGCTAGGAGTTTCAACTGTCTACAGTACTCAGTCATGTTGGAGAAATTTTCAAGGCGTGTATTGTTAAACTGTTCCTCCAAATACACCGCACGAGTGTGCTTGTTATCTTGAAAGATTTCCTCCAAGCGGTTCCATAAATCAAGTGTTGTGGCGCCAGATTCTCTGAGGGTAAGGAATCTTCTCTGTGTATTCCCTCACTGAGACTGTTGGAACTTTCTCTAACATAGGGCGGTCTTCAGTAACCCCCTCCTTCTCTGCATCTACTCTCTGCTCAACTCTCTGTTCTACCACAGGCTGAGGTGTAGGCTGTTCTAGCTGTTTTCCACTCCTCAGATGCACCGCCTGGCACTGTTCTCTGGGGTTCGTCTTTGTATTACTAGGAAGAGTGCCCTGTGGCCTGTTATTCGTCATCTTTGCTAGCTGTCCCACCTGCGTCTCCAAATTCCTGATAGAGGATCTTATCTCTGTCATGAACTGGGTCTGTGAGTTGGTGAGTGTCAACAGGGTTGCTCTCAACTCATCTGGATTTTCTTGTTGAGCAGGTGTACTGAATTGTTGTGAAGATGAGGCCTGAGTGAATGGTTACTGATTTTGGTATTGGCCTCGAAACTGGTTCTGCTGCCCTTGATCACCCCTCCATGAAAAGTTAAGGTGATTTCTCCACCCTGGATTGTAGGTATTTGAATAGGGGTTGTTCTGGGGCCTATGGTAATTCCCCACTGCATGGCATTCTGCTTGATCGATAGAGATGTTGTTGGGGTCTGCTAATGGGCACCTATCAAAGGTATGAGGACCCCCACACATCTCACAACTCAATGGAATTTGAACTACATTCACTGATATTGTGTTACATTGCGATTGCTTGGTCGAAGAGAAACTTTGTGCATTTAATTGTGATGGCATCAATCTCATGAACTCATAATGCTCTCCTTCCACTCACCCCTCTGTCCTCTGTTACATGATTATTGGTGGCCATGTCTTCTAGCAAATCATGGGCCTCATGTGTTGTCTTCCTCATGAAGGTTCCACTTTCAGTTGCGTCAATGATGGTTCTTGTGGTCCCACTTAGCCCAATGTAGAAAATATGGACCAAATTCCACAACTCAATGCTATGATGTGGACACTTTCTCTGCAAATCTTTAAATCTCTCTCAAGCCTCATAGAGTGACTCTCCATCAGCCTGGTAAAAATTGTTCAACTCTCCTCTCAGCTTAGCGGCTTTGGACGGTGGAAAGAACTTTGCTAAGAACTTACGTGTCAACTCTTGCCATGTGAATATAGAATCATGGCGGGAAATTCAACCAAACTTTTGCTCACATCCCCGGTGAGAAGGGAAAGAGCCTCAATCGGATAAGCGGCGTCGATGCGTCATTATACTTGAAAGTTGCACCTGACTCGAAGTTCGCTATGTGCGTATGAGGATCTTCCGATGGCAACCCTCCGAATTGAGCGATTACGCACCATACTCAGGATCGTAGGCTTGATTTCGAAATTATTTGCTCCTATTACTGGGAGCCTGATGCAAGTTTGTGCTCCATTCACCCTTGGCAGCACATAATCTCCCAAGTTTCTCAGCTTGGACCTGGACCCTTTCTTCCACATCCATTGGTAACCTCCGGGGCATCCTTTGGTTAGGTTGATGATCACCTAACCCTTCGTTCATCTCATTGGTATTCTGCAATCTTCCCATTGCTATTAAGGCCAAAATTCGTTTGTTTCTCCGATTCTGCTTGCAAGTCTTTTCAATCTCCGGGTTGAAGGGAACAAGTGTATCTGCTCCTCTTCTACTTCGCATAAACTAGATGTCTGCAACAGATCAAAATCAACAAACGGATCACGGCGCACGATTTCACGAATAAAATAAAAGAGAAAAATATAATAATAAAAAGAAAAAAAATAAAAACCAAATTAGAAATTAGGAATAGATATAATGATATTGAACTACGTCAATCCCCGGCAACGGCGCCAAAAACTTGATGCGCGATTTATGCACACACTAAACGCAAGTGCCCGTGTCGTGACAAGTAATATAGTCTAGAAGACCGAGTTATCGTCCTCAGGGATTAGTGTCCAATTATCAACCTCTATTCTATTGTATCTATTTGGTAACCGATAAATTGATGAATTGTTTATAACTATAATTATAGATGCTAACTAAATTACTTTATTTTACTTCAGATATGGTGGAAATAGGGCTTCCAAATCTCCTCAACTATCCGCTCGTTTTACTCGTTAATGCAAATAATTATGGTTCTTCTTCTATTTTGAGATAGCAGGTTAACTAAGCCGTTTTATACTCCTGTTAAGTTAATGTAAACACTCAACCTCAATATAGAACCCTTCTATCTTTCGATGACAAGATTGACTATAAAAGAGGATTAAGAACAATAATCTATCAAGTTACACAAGTATCGGGGTACTTTCGTCTACGATTTAACCTATGTTTATTCAACTATAGCATATTCACAATCTCCCCTTTCGGCTTTCGATTAGAAATCATATAAGTTATGATAATTAGTGATCAATTAATTACCAAGCAATCAAAATAAATATTGAATAAATCTCAACAATAATAAGGAGAAACCAAAACATGCATTAATTCATAAGAACGAGTTTCAAGCGATTCGATATGAAAAGCCCTAAATTAAGTTAGTTCCTAGCCATAGACATGCCAAGAACTAAACTAATATCCAACATAAACTAAAAAGAAATAAAATAAAGAACAAGAAATTACTTAAAAGAAAGTCTCTAATCTTGATCTCCAAGTTGTGATTCTCCAAAGTGGGATCCTTAAATCTGACCTAAAAAGGTCCTTTTTATAGCCTATAAAACGTCCAACAACTTTTCCTTCTTGGCCTTGGCCCATTCCCATTCGGATTTGGCAGATTTCCCGCCTCGGCGCCGCGGCCCTGCAACTGGCGTCGCGGCGCCGAAACTCCTGCGGCTCTCTGTTCTTTAGGCGCCGTGGTGCTCTAATGCTGTTGGTTGGTGGCGCCGCCCCGTTTCTCGTCCGGGTTGGCAACTTTCTAGATTTTTGAGCTCTGGAACCTCTGTTTCTACCCTCTTTTCACCAATGTACCACTTTAAACCATTAGACTCAAAAGAAGGAAAATATATCCTAAGACGACACATAATTATACAAAAATGGGCAAAAAACTAACTAAAAATGACTCAAAAGGTGTATATAAAATACACCGATCAATAAGGCGAATTAATCCCTTGATTATTCTTATTGATGAAAGACATATATATACAAGTTACATAGGAAAACCTTTTTTCTATTCTATGTTAGGCATATTTTATATACACTTTTTGAGTCATTTTTAGTTAGTATTTTTTTCATTCTCTTCGAAATTAGTGTCGTGTCGTTTTTCTTTCTTTTGAGTCACAGCGGTCCTAACGGGAGGAAATATCAAATTGAGGTGAAATTGCACAAGCACAGCCCGAAAAATGAAGCCTAAGAAGTCCCGAGAAGAATAAAAGAAAAATTCGACGAAATCCGAAAAATAACGTCGACGGCCTTGGCACTAACCAGTGAAGCATGGCTGGAAGTTCGAGAGCGCATATATTCGCGCGCAGTGCGACTGGATTTTCAGTTTTTGAGCCGTAATTGGAAAAGGGTATAAGGGTCCAAAGAAATATATTTTATTACTATAAAAACCCTATACCCTAGGTCAGTTCTGAAAAGATACTTTGGGGGAGGCAAGAAAGGAGGCAGCAACACAAGATTGGAGACAACTTTTGTTCAAGTTCTTTTTCTTTCCCTTATTTTATTTCAGTTTATGTTGAGTTGTAAATTAGTTCTTGACATGACAATGTTTATGAGCTAATTACTTTATTAGGGATTTTCATTCGAATCTTCTGGAAACTCTTTCATATAATTAATGCATAGTTATTGATTTCTTCTTCACTCGTATTAAGATCTATTCAATATTATTTTGATTGCTTGATAATTAACTGGTCATTAATTGTCATCACTTATATGATTTCGAATCGAGATCCGAGAGGGAAGATTTGAATATGTTGTAGTTGTTTAGACATAGGTTAAAATCGTGGACGAAAGTACCCCGATACTTGTGTAGTATTTAAGGTTATTGTTCTTAATCCTCCTGTGTGGTAAAATATATCATATAAATATAGAAAGTTTCTGCACAAGGTTGAGCTCTTGTATGTCCTAACCGGAATATGATGACAGATTAGTTAACCTGTTATCTTAATAAGAAGAAGAATCATTAGCATTGCATTAACACGTGAAATAGTGGATAGTTGAGGAGATTGGAAGCCCTATTTCCATCATAATTGTTTTAAACCCTTAGTATCATCACTTTAGTTTATTTTCTGCAATTTACTTTAGTCTAGTTATTAGATAAAAATCCAAACAAATTAACGATCACCAAATAGAACTTAAAGCGTAGATAATCAGTACTTGAGAACCAGTCTCTGTGGACGATATTCGGTCTTACAGACTATATTACTTGAGCGATACATACACTTGCGTGAGCATAAGTAAAATCGCTAACATTCTACATCTAAACCCTATTCTATTTGGAGACTAACTATACAATTATGGTAATATTACACTACTACTTAAGGTACAAGACTAAGTCTAATATATCAAATATACAATAGAAATATATACCAAAACCTTACTGCTGGTCGTGACTGGTCCATTGGGTTGGGCTGACCGTGCTAGGCCCAATCCTCTTCCTTCTCGGTTTTGGCTAAGTTAATATATTCAATATACATACAATATACATGTATATCGGATAATTTTATTAATGTACGAATTTTGCGTTCGGCTTTTCCATTTTGTGAAGACGTATGAGGACAAAAAAAATGAAAATTGATTCCATTTTTAGCACAAAATTCCCGAAATTCCCCATTGTCATACTTTTTGCCATCACATTGGATATTTTTTATTTCTCGTTCGAATTGGGTTTTAATGAAAGCTCTAAATTTTTGGAAGATTGAAAGAACTTGAGATGTCTTTGCTATTGGAAATGTCTATAAAAATTTAGAATAATCATCTAAAAATAGAACATAGTAACGATGACCCAATGAACTAAGAACATGAGATGTTCATAAATCGCTATGAATAATATCAAATGGCATTGAAGTAGTAGAATTAGAATTAGAATTCATAAATGGCAACTTAACAATTTTTCCTAAGGAACAAGATTGACAATTCGAAGTACTATGTGTACCCTTACAATAAATATGTTTATGTTTATCTAAGACAAACAAAATAGACAGTCCCGATGACCTAGACGAGCATGCCACAAGGAAGGAGCAATAGCTGCAAAAGTGGAAGGCATGACTTGACGCGAGGAACCGAGACTTGGTGTGATTGGATAAAGATCCCCCCTACTGTCACACCTCATGGGAGGACTCCCCGTCTTGAAATCCTTCACAGAAAACCTAAAAAGATCAAAATCAATAGAAACTCAATTATCAGTGGTGAATTTACGAACTGACACCAAATTTTTAATTAGTTTTGGGGCATGAAGGGTATTTTTCAAGACAAGTGGTGGATGGGGAGGAGACAAAGTTTTATGACCATAACCCTTAATTGGAATTAAATTACCATTACCAATAATTATACCACGATTACTGCTCAAATTGAAATAAGACGAAAGAGTACCTTGATCGGATGTCATATGGGTAGTGGCGCCGGTGTCCATATACCAATTCCGGTCCAGTTGAGTTAAACCAAGCGTGTGCATTGCGTCTTCAATGTCGGTTTATGTGGGTCCTACTGTAACATGGGCTTGTGGGGGCCGAGGCCCAAGCGCCCCAGCTTGTTGCCTCGGCCCAGCTGAAGTACCGAAGCCCCACTGCTGACTGCCACCGTTGGGCCACTGGTTGTTGGGCCTAGAAGGGGCATGTCCAGCCCACTGTTGACTGCCGACATTGTGGACTGATGGGCGTGAAGGATATGGGTTTTTGGGCTATGGACCACTGCCTCAGCCCCAATGTCATGGGGCCCACTATTTTGGCTACCATTTCCGTTGTCGCCGCGTTTGCCCCCGTGATTTTTCCCGTTATTTTTATGATTATTTTTGCCGCCACCGTGGGTACGATTTTGGCCCGAATGATCATCAAAACTTGGAGAATTTGTGGAGGACGTCATCATGACGACGTGACTAGCCCCTATAGTTGTCTTTTTAGCCAACTCTGCTTCTTTCAACATGAGCATGGAGCGGGCTTGATAGAATTTCGGAAGGGAGTTACTTTGACGAAGGATCGAAGCAACACCGTTATAGGCCTCGGATAAGTCTGCAACCATCTGTAGAACGAGACGACTATTAGTAACCGGAGCCCCCATGTTGCGAAGTTGATCCGCCAACTCCTTGAGTCATTTACAATAAGATGAAACGTTAGGAAAATTCGTCATAGCAACTTGAGAAAATTCTTGTTCAAGGGTAACAATGCGGGAATGACTGTTATCCTGGATTGTCCGCTTTGGTGGGTACATCATTATCTTCGATGGTCTCATCCCCCGTTTTAGGAGTCGGAGGGATGATATGGTGAAGAACTTGATGTGCCATTGCATGATCTTGAATAATTCTGCCCACGTTCCATATTGGATGTTTTCTAGGTCAGGAACAATAGGAAGAACGCTCTTGATGTTAGAAATTGTGAGGGCATGATGAAAAGTTTTCTTATCAGTCATGGTGAATAGAACGAACTTTAGACAAGATGTTTTATGGGGGAGAAGTCTCAGGTTTTGTAGAAACCGAGGGGGGTTTTGTCACGGAATTCAAGAGAAATTCAAGAAAGAAGGGAGTAGCGGAAGCAAAGAAAATAACCTAGACTTTTGATACCATGAAAGAATTAATCTCTTGATTATTCCTATTGATGAAAGACATATATATACAAGTTACATAGAAAAATCATTTTCCTTTTCTACATCTAAAACCCTATTCTATTTGAAGACTAACTATACAACTATGATAATATTAAACTATTAATTAAGATACAAGACTAAGTCTAATATATACCAAATATACAATAGAAATATATACCAAAAACCTTACTGTTGGCTGTGATTGGTCCATTGGGTTGGGCTGACCGTGCTAGGCCCAATCCTCTTCCTCCTCGGTTTTGGCTAAGTTAATATACTCAATATACATATAATATACATGTATATCATGTGTACATTGTATGTATATTTAACAGCAATATTGAGGAATTCCAGGAGGAATAGGCTCGGACACCGGGCCGCGGTGTCCGATGCTCAGGCACCAACTTGGAAGTGCCCATGTGCCATGGGCAGCAGGTAAATCTCGAGCCAATAGATCCAACATCATTTAACCCTGAAGTGTGTGTAAATTGTAAAGATGCTTTTTATTTTAAAAAATCAAATAAAAAACCCTTTGGGTTTTCTAATTTAATTTTTCTATCGTTCTTGTATTGTTCTTCTCTGTACATTAAGAAAAATTAATTAATTATTTGACGAAATTGCAGCTGATCAAAGTATCTCACCAACAAAGTGATATAATCCTCAGTTTATTGATTTTTCCCTTTGAAAGTTCTTGATCCTTCGAGTTTTTGATATAACTAGATATATTCTCTTTGTGTTTTAAGCTTTTCATTTGTTTAAAAATAAGTGATGCTTTAAGATTCAAGAAGAAATTGACATTATTCTTTTAAAATTGTCCTTATTTACATAATAGAAATAATTAAGTAATTTTCTTTTCTAGACATTAATTTGGGACTCATAATTTTGTAGAAGTGAACAATTTCTTAAGGGGTATGCATAAGCTAAAAATATCACTTATTATGAAACGCATGGAGTATCACGAAAAAATTACAACAACCTCCTCTATGTTACTGAAATATTAAGTTTTACTATTAACGAAATATGAATATCTTGATCATACTGACGATAAGAAATCTTTTAAGGAAGAACCTCAACAAGAAAACTTCAAGGTTGGAAAAAAAACTACCAATATATTGCCATACTGCAGCAACAATTTTTTTTAATTTTACAAGGAAAGCGTTTCTTCTTCCAATTCGTCTATTACACCCTAGATTTTGATAGTTTTTTATTGTGCGCCCTCAACTATTTGACATAAGAATCTCTTCACATTGTTTTAGGATTTTTACTCGCAGAAAAAGATTATTGGTGTGAAATGCTCTTTAAAAAAATTCTTCTTCGGCATCGTCAGAGAAATATGTTCTGTTTTCCCTGTAAAACCTTTGGTTTCTTTCTAGCCAAATTGACTACGGCTTCAGATTTCTACTTTACATTTTATTTGATTGTTGTCTTTTCAATCAAGTCTTGCTTAATTTGAGATTTTTATATTTTCTTATATTATTCATTTTAAATAAGTTGACTGACATGATTTTTGAATCAATTGGAAATTGCAAAGGCCTTTCAATTATTGAAATAAGAAATAACAAGCTGATAGGAGGCATCCATAAAGCAATTGAATAATATCAGCAGATAATAACCTTTTAGGGGAAATTGTCTCAGTTCATTGAAATTGATAACATCTTACATTCAGCAGCACCCCAAATAAAGGCCTGGTATATCTTATATACAAATACAGCCCCTACCAAAAACTTACAAAGGCTAAAAAGTCTAGTAATGACTCTGCATCATCTACTAACTATTGTGGTATAGATCTTAATGGTTAGTTAAGATATACATATACATATCATCAAAACATATATGTACTTAGACAGATGCAGGGATATATTAACCAATCAAGGACCCCTTGTGGAAGTAAGCTGCTTCTTGAGGCTGAGGATTTCAAGACCACTTGAAACTAACTGATCTTTCAGCTTTGATGAAGCTGCCTCGAATTTCTTGTTCATAAAGTCTATCTCATCCAGTGCCTCTTTGTACCTTACCCGAAATGCATCCAATTTTGCTTGTGCCCCTCGAAGTCTCATTCGCAGCTTAGCTTTGCCATTGTTGTAGTTGACTTCATCCTGTTCACACATCAGAGAATCACATGCATTCTCTTCAAGGAAAATAGGCTTGAAATGACAAACATTTGCAGCAGATTGTCTACTCATCTATGCAGAATTTATGCAATGCAAAAGCAACATATAGAAGCAGATAAGCTATTCTTCACAGCTGCTTCATAAAGAAATTGGCATCATGAGTAGAACAAAAAGCTACAAAATTATTTCCTTTCTTTAATCTCAATCATCAAATACCAATATAGTATGTACTAGAAACCAAGAAAAAAGAGGGAAGATAAATGATACAAATATAGCCACAAAAAGGTAACCTGTCACCTGGCATATCTCATCATAGTCAAATATAGCATGCAATTAACCATGAGTATGATTGCTTACATTATGCATTTTGACCTCCAAAGCTGAAAGCTTCTCTTTGAGCTGCTCGACTTCATGATCGGAATTTAATAGCTGAAAACCAAAATATAGGGTTATCCTCGAGCATAGTAGAGAAATTCTTTAAGTAACATAATAAAAAAAATGATAAAGGATCTTAAGTAACATAATAAATTTGTAATAATCTGTCTCAGATAAATGAGAATCACATCTCCTTTACTTGTTCTGAGAGAAGATTCATCAATTAGCATTTCATGGCATTCAAGTGTAAACCTTATCTTTCTGAGATGGCTCTGCCTCCGATTCTCTAATACGGGCTAATAAATCTACTCTTTCTTTGCTAAGCATGCTTAACTCCATCTCAAGCCTTTCTACTTCCTTGCACAGATCCTGATGCTCCAGTTTCAGTATCTACAGTTGAAAATTTTAACATTTCATTAGAAGAAGACCAGCTATGCAGAATGACAGTAACATATAATGATGCTGGAAACTTGGACATGAAAAGGATATCAACTGAATTGGCATGTACTACAAAAAAGGTCCAAAATTCAAATACTATTGCACCAGGCTGAAATCGAGAGATAAGTTTGTCCTGTGCAGCTGCTGGTGGTGAAGAAACTGACAGCATCACAATGGCATTTAGGATCTTGTAAATAAGCTTCATCAATTCATGATTACAGTTTCAGTGGCAGACATTGGTTTTGAGTGCCTATACATTCATGTGAACTTACTATCAACCATTGAAGTTCTCTATTAGGTTCAGATTACATAGTATCGGATTAACATTCATGTGAACTTACTTTAGTGAGTTCTCATTGGCAGATGTGGAAGTCATTGCCCATTTTTATCTAATTCAGTGTTTGTGAGAGTAAAGTATGAACCTGTGGTTTTCTTTCTATTTTATTTTCACTAATATTATTTTTGGGCTTATTTTATAAGTGACAATCCTAGTGTGAGATTCAACCAAAAGTTAGAACTACAGAAAAGCAGCGCTCTATAGTAAAAGTTTTAGAATAAGTTGAAGAAGATAGAATATATGCAATGCAAGCTTAGCCTCCTTTAGAAGAAAGTAAAGAGATTGGATGGAATTGTGGTGACTAAATGTACACTTTTGATATCTAGGTTCAGTTTTCAAGGTAAATGGCACAAAGGTGAACATATAACACATAGTAGGATGGTTAAAATTGAGGAGTATCGTAAAGATACCTAACAAAGTGAAGTGCAAATTCCGTGAATGATTGTAAGACCAATGATGTAATATGGAATAATGTTGGGCCTTTAAGACATAACATATCTACAAAATGAGTGGTAAAACCACAAATAGCAAAATGGATGTGCGGTCATACAAGATCGCACAAGGTTGGAAATGATCACATAAGAGAGAAGGTTCTGATAACACACAAAGAATAAAATGGGAGGTGGCATAAGATGGTTTTCACAATGTCCTATACAGTGATAAGTGTGGCATTAAGATGATTAAGAGTACTAAAATGGGACTGGGACATTAGGAAACTCATCAGGATAGTGTTCACACTTTAAATTTTGTCTATTCATATCCTTTGAGTTAAAGATAAGAGTATTAGTAGTTTTAAGAGTCTAAAGTCCAAAACACCACTTCAATATGGACCAATATTCGGTATGTCTATATTCTTTCAATGTTTTACTGGGAACCATATAGCCATCAAGAATCAGGTGAGAAATGAAGAAATTACATTGCAGGGAAGCCCCATTCCCCCTCGTCCTTGTAGGCGAAATCTTTGATAAATTTTCCTCTCGGGAGAATATTCCTTTTTTACTTCTAGGGGCTTAGTCTATTTTTGTTCATGTACTTTGTTCTGATGGACTTGAATAATATTGAACAATTAGTTTACTGTTGCAAATCTCCCCAACTTTTCTCTCATTTTCTTTCTCTCTCTAATTATGTGTCTTTCCTTCTTTCTCTCTCTTGTATCTCATTCTCCTCTTCCTCATTTGTAATAGGTTTTTCTTAATATTGGATAATGGGCCCGCCCCTCGACCCTTCTCCACTTAAATTTCCTCTTTCTCATTTTTACCTCTTGCCGTCCTCCCTTCAGCGTACATCCTCCCTCCCCAGACCCTACTTGTGGGACTACACTGGGTATGTTGTTGTTGTTGTTGCCGTCCTCCCGTCTGGTGCTGCATCATATTGGTATCAAAGCACAAGTTTAGATTCGCCGTGTTTCTATTACAAATCAGTATTTTGCTGGCTACTCATTGCCGAAGATGTTCGTCTAACTGATTGGTGGTTTTCCCAAGTACTTCCTTGAATAGAACGACAACTACCTCATTATATAACAGGCTCACTTGTTAGAGTCGATTGTGAGGACGTGGATCATCTTCTATTGCATTGCAAAACAACTATTGGTGGGATATGCGTAAGTGGTTTGACACTTCATGGGTAATGCCAAAAAATGTGAAAGATTTGATGTTAAGTTGGAAGAATGGGGGAAAGAGGAGAAGACGAAGGGCTTGGAACGTGGTCCCACTTGCTTTAATGTGGGTAGTTTCGAGACAGAGAGAAATGGAGAGATTTTGAAGGTGTAGAGTCGAGTTTAGTTTCCGCTCCCTTATTTTCTTTTGATGTAAAGAGAAAGCCCCTTGTTGTATAGATCATTGGACGGAGTTTGTAGAGAATCATATTTTGTAGATTTTTCTTTTGGTATATTCCTTGTATAGTCAATTTGGCCATGATTACGAATGAAATATATTTACTTGTTAAAAAAAAGAGCCGAGTTTTCTCCTCTGGGAAAAGAAAGAAGTCGGTCATGAGGGTATTGTTATCATTTCATATTATTATATTGACCTATTACCTAGAGCTAAAATAACGGTAACATATTCTATTCTAGAGATAACATTTTTATTTAATTTTATCTTTTTAGTTAGAGATTGGTTGTAGTAGTTTCAAGAGTGCTTATTTAACCAAAACTCTCGCTCTTTCCTCTTCTCTTCCTTCCTATGCTCTCATCTCTCGATTATTCTCTCTATGTGCATCTTTCTTTCACCCTCCTTACCTTCCTTCTAGTGTTACATCACTAGGTAGACCTAACTTAATGGAAGGAGGTTGTCTGATAAGACCTGCAATATCTCGAAATTCATTCAACTTAACTAAAACATAACTAAATGTATCATCTTAGTCAATACCAAGTAGTTGAGATTAAGGCTTACGTGTCGTTACACATACATTATGTGCGACTATTTCTGGAAGGCATTCTAGTCTTGTTAAAGATAAATTATTAATAGTAAAAATTGACCCGAAAGAGCAGAATGGCTATAGGGACTCGTATAGTCAGCCCACACGTTTGAAATTGAGACAGTTCTTGAATTATTATACCAGGAATTCAGGGATGGGCATCTTTCTATTTCAGCTACTATACCTCCTGTTTACTGTTTAGGAGGTTCCAAAATAAGCAAGCTCGTGGCAAAAACTTTGTTCCAATTTAACTTTCTAGCTGTTGTATACTACAATGTATCATTTCTTTTGATAACCACTATGCATCATTTGTTCATTTATTAATTTCTTCCTTACTTCCTCACTTCCCAAGTCAAAGAAGAAACAAGCCGAAGTCATGTACGAGAAGAGTTTTACAGGGCATAGTTATTCAACTGAAGAATATCCAGCTTAGTCTACCCTAGAATACTTTTCTAGGCTGAATCGCTCTTGCTGCACTCAGTATAAATTCTAAAGGCTTGACAAAGTACAAACAAATTACCTCTTCAGATCTTCTACATTGTTCCTCAGCAACTCTCAGACCAAGTCTAAGTTGTTCGACCTCTAGTAATTTCTCTTCACTGTAAAACAAGGAAAAAGGCAATGCCTGTATATTATCAGGCAGATCGATTTAAAGGTTTAAATGAATACAATACTCAAGGCACCTGGAATATTATTTATTTTTTTGATGAAATAAGAAGGATATCATTAACAAAAAGCATCAAGAAGATGCAGCATTACAGAGAAAGAAAGTATCAGCTCCCAGGAAGGCAAGAAAGCTATCTAATAGCTATCAACATAGATCTATGGAACTGATAAATTCTAGGAAAGAATCAACAGTAATTACAGAGGAGAGGTTGACCCAACTAAAAAGAATAATCAAACATCTAGCCTCAAGGCACCAGGAATATACCCAGCTTTTGATGAGGGTTGTACACCAAGCTAGCCCAAACCTCACCATTATACACATACACTGACACAACCCATTGTCCCAATTTACTAGTCACTTTTTGCTTATCGAGTACCAATTTACTAGAGCTAAATATATTAAACTCATTTTGAAATTAATTTAGATTTTCAGAAAGCATAAGTGCAGTGCATGTGATTTTTTCTGCATCAAACCCATTTTATTAAAGACAACAGAATACATTTGAAAATATTAGTCACTAGTTACTTCACTTAACTATTGACAACCAATTTGGAGAAACGGAGTAGCAACATATCAGAGTGATACGGGAGCAAAGGATAGTCAAACCTGAGACTTTTTTCCAACAGTACATTATTTTCTGAGACAAGCAATCTCTCCTCAAGGAGTTTGCACTGCATTCTACAACTCTCAAGTTCATTTGTCACCTGTAGTTTAAAGTCAGGATGATAAATCAAGATTCAATAAGTAAAACATGGGAGACTGACTTGTACACAGATGTGCAACATATTTTGCTAAGTTCATCACCCCAATGGATGTCTTTGATTTCTTTAATTTAGCTATGTACTTTTCTAGTGGGGAAGCTCTATGGTACTCAGACCTCACAAACAATTCTCTTAGTCTGTTTCAAAAAGGAAGATTAAAAGTGAATCAGCTTTGAATTAACTAGGCGTCTCGGCAATACAATTTCCACAATATCATGTTCCCTCTAGCCACCAAAGAGAATAGTATGCAAGTACTGATCCTTAAAAAGATCCTCAATATCAGTAAGAGCCACTGCAGTGTTTCTAGAATATGCTTAAATTGTTCAACTACATCATGTGTAAATCTGATGGTAACCTCTGTCATTTTCTGTGATACATTGGCGATTTCAGCACTATAAGATTTTGCTTTTTCATTGATTGCTTCAACTGTAGCTTTCTCCCTTGCAAACCATATGGCCTTTTCCTCCTCCATTGCCAAAAGGGCATCAGTGAGTTGCTGCAAATAAAAGAAGGCACTCATAAATGACTTTACGGAAACAGTTGAATGGAGCCTCAGAATACATGTTTCCAAAGAAACGTCAATTAGTACCATAGCTAAATCTTCCTTTTCTTCTATCAAAAGGTTGACAGAAGTTTCCAATCTCTGACATCGTGATTCAGATTCTTCTGAACATAATCTCTGCAATGCCATAGAAACATATAATGGTGAGAAAATAGAAACAAGTTAACATTTTATTTTTCAGTAGAAACTAAGCTAATAATTCATGATCAACAGGCAAATATGATAGTTCAAAGATCTGAAAAAGAGGGAATCTCAAAGGAACCATTAACAAACATAAACTTACAAGGCATGACACCTCTTCCTTCAGCATACTTAGTTCTGTATTTGACATATTCAACTCGTCAGATAAAGCCTGCAATTCACATGCCAAATTTTCTGCTCTAGAATTGGCTTCTTCTTTTTCTGCATGAGAAATTGTTAATTCCTCTTCCAAAGAAGCAATAGTTGTCTCCATCTCAAATGCCAGCACTTCCAGCTTCCTGTACTCCTCCTTCACATCAGAAAGGGAAAAATCAATAACTCAATAATTGGCAAAACAAGAAGGCGGACCAAAAGTTGGTGTCTTTTGTACTGTAACTTTTGTTCAAGAAACCATTGATTTTGGAATATTACCCCGCCATTAAAAGAACTCTTGACATGTAAACTAAGACGAGCCTGAAAATTAACAAAAGGCCATCCAAGTCAGGTCTTGGAGTGTGACATTTGTGCTTTCACTTAATTTTCATGTTTAGGCTTTTTGGGTTCTGTTTATCTCAATCTAAATCTTCTTATAGTCCCCAAGGCATTGTTTTCTAACTTACATGCGATGTAATAACATCGTCAAATAAAAGGAGCAGATCATCATATGGTAAAAGTACTTAACCATGTTTCTTATCCTAGTCATCTTATGATGACAATCTCAGGATAACCTCAAGCATTTTTAAGTGTTTAAATTTTAATACCAAATTAAGCATCATTAAACTTGGTATAAACAGGCTATATTTACGGCACCCTTAAAGAAAAGAAAAACCTTACTGGCATGCATCATGAAGTCTAATCTGTCTCTCTGTCTTTGAATATACTGATTTAGAAAACTCCAATAGAATGCTCATTTCATTCTTAAAAGATATTTCTCACCCAAGTTAGGTCTAGTAATCAGTAATCACTATACCTTTATTTGTTAGGACTATTTAAAACAGCGTACTTAATGCCCATACGACATTCTGTCATAATATGTACTATTTCCATCAATCTTATATAGTGTATCTCATATCCTTACGATATAAAAAGTAGATAATTAATTGATTGCCTGCACTGCACTCAAGAGGGAAAGTTAGTTATCTTCTTCATTGCTTAGTCTTAAGCTACTTTTCCACATGGATGGAGTAAGGGCTTCGAAAGTTGTATATAAAGGTAGGGCCACCGTACCATTGCCTAAAGGTTTTAGACTAAATACTCAGATTCTTCGCAAGGTATTAGAATCAACCTTTGGTAAGCTGTTTCTCACACCCAAATTGGGTTACGTGTGTGGAAGTGTGTTAAGTTATTAAATGTCCCGCATAGGTTGTGTAAGGACTTCCAAAGGATTTTATAAAGGTCTTGAACCAATCCCGTCATTGCCTAAGTTTTTAGCAGTATGGATGTTCAGCATCCTTCAGTGCCATAAAGTAAGGCTCTACATATGTGACACTAATTTCAAAACTGGACCAACAGACAATTCTTGGACTTATTTACACTAGTTTGAGTACAGCTACTTACCTGCACATATTCAACACAAACAGAGGAACTCTTGGTTCTTTTGGAGTCAAACACATTAGAGCTCCTACCAACAACTGAATCGCGCCTTCTTCCGATGATCGAGTCTCGTTTATTGATGTCACGCTCAAGAATAGCCCTCTGGCCATTTAAGCGTTTAATTTTCCTCTCAGCACAGGCTCTTTCACCCTAAGAATGTGATACTGTCAGAAAAGAGAGAAATGCCTCAGACGGCACAAGAAAATCAACATTCAAAACAATTTGCATGAGACCTCAAGTTTTGTCTTCTCCTGGATGGCATTCCTAAGTTTGGATTCTGTGTCTCTCAACTTTTCTTTTGTTTTCTCCAAATCTTTTCTAATGTTTTCCTTCTCTCTGACTAAGGAATTAGAAGATAAGCATGACAGTTCCTTTTGAAGACTTTGAATTTGACAAAGGAGTTCAGATTTTTCTGCTTCATACTTTTCAGAGATTTCCTGGAAAAGAACATGATTCTGTCAGCAAGGGCAGAGATATAAAAAAGGATCGATAAAGGAGAAACTGAAGCAACTTACTGTTAATGCATTTCCAGAATCTCCAATAGCTCTTTTCAGTTCTTCTATCTGATTATGCAGATCAAAAGACTGATTGCCCAGTAGAATCTGAATTTTGATTAGCATAGTTAAGGTAATTTCAATAGAAACTCAAATAACCGAAGTGTGAGAAAATACTTGGTTGTCAGAGTTCTAACTATAAAGACGAAAGAAAAGAAAAGGCAGTCGATTCGCACCTTTTCATCCTGAACTACATTGATCTTTTGCCTCAAGAGAGATTGTAGTTTCTCATGGTTCCTAATTACGGATCTTATTTGGTTGGAATTGTCAAGTGCTGAAGACTTTAAATTCTGAAAGTGGGAAACCAGATCAGGTTGTAGAAAGCACATAGAAAATAAACTATAGTATTGTAATTAATATATAGAAGCATAAGTGATAAAACCATGTGTTGTTAAGGAGCATAATGCACGTGTACCCGAAATATATGAAAAGAATGGCCAAATCAATAATTTATTATGCAATGACCTACAGAAGATACTCACAGGAACCTGTTTGGATATGGCAGATAAAGACAGGACAAGTTCTTCTACCACTGGAACAAATGAATCAATTATGGTTCGTGAATTATCAAATTCTGACATCAAATCTTGAACCTCTCTCATCAGCTCGGTTTCAAAGTTCATGTTATCCTCCTGAAAGAAGTGTATCCATTAATGCCCCAGGAGGCATATGAAAATGGTTATATTACATGCTTAAAGTGAAACCCTAAAGAATGTCAGTCACAATATATCATCAAGCACTATAGGGTGGAAATGAACTTACGACAAGCACTACTGCAGATTGCATTGAAGCAAGCTGTTCACGAGCCCGTTGTGCCTCAAGTTTTGCACTCAAAAGCTCTTGGTAAAGCTAAAGCATTAAAACAGAAGTCATTGCGCTACAGCACTTAAAAGGAAAACTATTATGGATACCAAATGTAAAGGTCAAATGTAAAAATGAGATCCTAGTAGTCAAAGAATTGGCGCGAACACATGCTCATAACAATGTAGAATAACACCAGTTTCCTTGTCGTCTTTGACCAGCAGGATCATTTGAGTCTGTATCTAATAGAGACATGCTATACCCACTCAACTCGAAAGCTATTACCATCCTAATGTGTTCTATGAATCACTTATGCAATTATGCCTCGTACCGGATGGAATATGGTACAAGGAACAGGACATCCCAGACATACTAAACAAGCAAAACAAAAGGCCAAAACCCTGATTCCCACTCTGAGATGTGGCACGCACAGAGGAAACAGATATGATGAATGTGAAGTAAGAAAGAGTGAAGTAAGAGACATATTTGTGCTGAATTGCGAAAGGAAAGCAAAATACCATTTAAAGCTTCATTTAATAAATGAAACTAATAACTATTGAATAGATAAAAATCATCATCAGGACACATCGTTCAAATTTTAATCACTACAAAAGTTTTCGAGAATGCATCTTGGGACTAAGATTAAGAATGAGATCTTCGACCACCGAGGCTTATAGCCAAGTGGTACCGCTGCAGATATCCTACACAATAGGTGAGGATTTGAGTCTCTCTATCCCCTTCCCCTTTCCCTTCCCTTGTCCCTCTATGTAACAAATAAAATTAAAAGAATGACAAAGTGTGACTAAGGTTAAAAGGAAGCATAAGAATTGAATTAATCAAAACAAATGCGGATCTTCAAATTCAGATTCAGCACTATCATGTCTTGGCATTTGGGCTCTTTAGGTGGCTTGTCGTCTTCATCACTAGTTAGATATTGAAAGCAGTACTTAGTAACGACATGCCAATTTCATTTATAAATTGGAATATTACTAATCAAGCAACACTTATTACGATATACAGAAGACTACCACATGTTTCATATTCCCTTGCGTGTTGATCGTGCAAGTGGGAGAAAAAGAATTTTGTTAGTACTCTATCAGGTAGAAATAGCAGTTTTTTCGTAACAGCTAAACAGTTGTAACTAGCTTGTTTGGCTGAATACAATGGTTGATATAGATACAACGACGACATTTATGCCACCAGCACAGAAATTCTGAAGTGAACAAGCATGTATTACCACTTTGTTTGCTCTCTCGATATAACGAGATAAATCATTAAAATTGCAATGTTCAATGCATAAAATGTGAAAGTCTGATTACCTCATCATGCTTCTCTCTTGCAGATATGGTCTGCTCAGTTGCTATCTCAACAACAGAGTCCAAATTTTGTTGGCTTGAGGATCTCTCCATTTCTAACAAAGTGATCTGAACAAAAGTTCCACAATTTCGAGAAATACTTAAAAAGAGAAGTGACAAAGTAATCTTATTTATATAGATCACAGGAAAATGAGAAAAGAAAGAAATGAGGACACCTTCTCTTGTAGTTGCTTAATCACCAAAATAGTTTCCGACTCTCTCAATGTTTTGCTCCCATTCAAGTCCATCAAAGAATAGTCATCTGGCTCAGAGCCATCGACCAGATGAATGTCAGCCTCAAAAAGCTTCCTTGTTAGATAGTCAATCTTTATCTCACTCACGGTTTTCTAGCAAAAGCAAGGATTAAACTCAGAAATCAAATTGAATCAGAAATAACAGAAACAAATCAAAAGAACATTACATGTGATTCAAATTTTAAAAGCAACTCCTCATGCTCCCTTTGAAGTTCCAGTAATTCATTGTCTTCCTGCTAAAATAGAAAACAATAACACGTCAATCAGTGGTATAATATTATTTTGAAAGAAAGTTGAAATAGCAGAGCGACGTGTAAACCATTGAGGAGCTTTTTTTCCTAGAGGCTCCTTTTCTCCTGCTAGTCACATGCAACAAAGCCTGCGGGTCCGGGAGGGTACAGTCTTCCAATTGATTACTCCTTGAATTGTCTTCTTGCTTGCCAGAGTCTCCATTGCTGTCAGCATCTAATAGTTCTTCAAAAGGAAGTAAGGGTCCAATGTCACGTTCTATCCTTTTGGCTTTGACTACAGAAGCCTTCTCTTTGACTGTGGACTTCAACTGAAGCAGCAAAGAATAAAATATTTAACTCAGCTTTCATAGGTAAAGCAGCTTTCCAGGGTTCTAGATTGGAGTTCCAGTTCCCTCATTTGGTGCTCATAATTGTAAATTTAAAAGGGCATATCTTTAATGCATGCAAGGAATCTGGAACCAGTGTTTGTAGAGAAGATGAAGGTGGAAGAGGAAGAAGAATTTGGAACCAATGTTTGCAGAGAAGAGGACTTTCAAGACAATGAAACATGTTTTTTTATTATTAAAGAATTTGTTAAAGAAGATATTCTGATAAAATTAACTAATTAGAAGAGTTTAATATTAGAAAGGGCTAATCCGTCAACTGTAATTATATTACATTAATGATAAATATATCAAAGAATTGTTACAAAAGTCAAACAAGACTGGTAAGGATAATATAGTAAATAACAAGAAAGATTGGTGTATGAAGCAAAAACTGGAGGGAGTCTCTAAAATTATCCTTATCTATTATTGAAGATGTATGCTACATCATACTTGGCTTATCAATGAATTACCTTTTTTATCATTAAAGAATTTGATAAAGAAGATATTTTATTAAACTAATTAATTAATTAGAAGAGTTTAATATTAAAAAGGGAAAATTAGTCATATTATAACTCTTTTACATTGATACTCCTAATAAATATGTTAAAACAATTGTTGCAAAAAATCAAAACAAAGGATGTAAGAGTAATATCGTAAACCACAAGAGAAGTTAGTGTTATGAAACGAAACTTGGAGGGAGGTCTCTGAAATTATAACAATCAATTATTATAGATGCATAATACGTCATAGTTGGCTAACTTTTTCGTTTTCTTGAATCTCATTCACTTGTATGCTCAAATAACTTCCATTGTGACTAGTATAGATTCAAGCTTGCTTTCTGAATACGTCATAGTTGGCTAACTTTTTCGTTTTCTTGAATCGCATTCACTTGTATGCTCAAATAACTTCCATTGTGACTAGTATAGATTCAAGCTTGCTTTGTGAATAAACACGGCAGTGCATAGAGTATCAAAACACCCCTTTGCAAATGAGTGTCAACCATCCTGAATGAGTTTATGCAGTGTCCTAACAACATGACCATTAAAACCAACAATTTATCTAACTGATGCGCTTAATCACATATTAGCAACTAATTTCTCAAGTACTCTGAGGGAGTCGACTCATACACCAAATAACACCAAGGATGCAGATTCATAGTACTAGTAAAATGCAGCTTGTGATGCAGGGCTGAGCAAACATGGTCAATAATCACATATGCATAAAATAACTAAAGCGAAGTCCATATTGCTTCAAGAACCTACTGCTGCTATGTACTCTTCAAAGAAATTTACACAACAAACGATAATGTATGCTAACCTACCAACAGAAATCAAATCTCACCTCCTTCGAAGCCTCCCTTGAAAGGTTATCTGGGCACCATGTATATCGTCGTTTTTCCTAAAATGCAGAAAATATAAAATCAACTTAATCACAAGAGAACAGAAATAAAAGAAAGCTAGGGGTAGAAGACCAAATCAAGTTCTAATGATGGCACAAAGTGTTAAATGTATGTGGTATTGCATTCATTCACAGATTAAATAAACATTTTTCCAGAAAATGCAAAAATAAAGCCTATTTTAGGAATTGGTAGCAGATTTCTAAAGTTTTTTCTTCAACACACAAATTTTGAAATGCCTCTGGGCATTCTTCCAAGCAAGGACATGAATCCTTAAGAATTCATTGGATATCACCAAAAGAAACTAGCATAGAAAAAACTCACTTTAAAATATAATCGCAAATGAGCTCAAATTTCTGTATTGCAGAAACTAGCAGGAAGGTCTCAGACTCATGTAAGATTTATATCAAAATCAGCAATTGTGATCAACTACACGTTTGAAACTCCATTTTGACAGGAAACAGTGCAACATGAGGTCAGACAAGGTGTGCCATGATTGCATGAACGAAATGTAATCTTTTTATCGACACTATATACTTTTATTAATGATGAAAAAGTCTTCCCTTATACAAGCAGTATACCGAAATAGAGTAGCTAGGTATACTCAGTTGTCTTCATGTACTCAGTAGGGTTAAGGGTTATGGAGAATCCAAGGGATCACATAAGGTGGAAAAGAACAAGGATCCCAGTTACCTGATAAAAGAGATGGAAAATATACTTATGCATTGAAAATAATTTAATTGTCTTTACAAGTCTTTTCCCTACAGTAAATTCGGTGGAGGTCCAGCATATATGTTAAAAATTGAATCGCACTTGTCAACTTCACACTGTGAAGTACTACGAACTTGTTGAAATCACACTCTTAAAATAGTAGTGCTTCTAGGAGGGATTCAAAAGCAAGTAAAAAAGATAGAAATCCACCGACTCACCATTTTATAGGTATCACGACCCTCATCCCTATTTGAGCATAGCACCATAGAACTCAAGTTCTCAATTTTCTTGGCTTGCTCTTGTAACCTCTTCTCCCTTTCAGCTTGAGCTTTCTTTTCCTCCTCCAATTCCAATGCAATTCGTTCCCGCTCCAATTCGCTCTATTAAAATTTTACATATTTGACACTCACAAAATTTCCAATGCAACTATAAAGTAATCATCACAAACCTTGAGTAAAGTATTCCGAAGATTCAATATTTCTTCATCAAGATGTTCCGAATGTGATGCCTTCAATGGTTTAGAAAACATAAGTTGGTCAACATATCAATGCAACTACTTCAAAATAACAAACAACGTGGCTTCATGCACAACCTGAAATTTAGCTCGCAGCTCCTCAATCTCCTTCTTTTGACGCTTGAGCAATGCAGCATCAGTCAGTATCTGGTATAAAAAACAAATAGCGCCGGCCATCATGTAAAGGTAAAAGGAAAGTACAAACTACTACATACCAGAAGCAACTCAAACTAACAGTAGACGTGAGTAAGAGGCATAAAGAAAGCTGAGTGCAGAATGCAGTTAAATATCCAACCTCATTCACGTGAACACAATTTGTAACCCGCAATGCCCTGCTCGCAAATTGAAGACTACTTTTAGTCTCATCAGCATGAATCTGACATCAAGGAGAAAATGCATTATTAAAATAGAGCAAGGGAGACTGTCAGCGTGAACCTATCATCAAGCAAAAAGCCCCATAAAAAAACAAAGGCAGAAAAAAAGAAGAAAGAAGAATCATAGACACACGCCATGGTCACCCAAGCATAATTCACAAAACGGTTCACATGTACAATATGTGATGAAAAGAAAGTTCTGTCTGGGACATAGGTGGTCCCAATGCATATTTACCATGGTCAAGGATAATTGAAAGGTATGTGAGCCCTTCACATTGAAAATGAGAAAAGACAGAATGATCCAGAGACCTTTTCGAGTACTCAACAAATCAGCAATGTTAAGTGAAAAACAGAAGGCCAGTTCATCCACAGTCAACTTTTGTGTTCGTTACATAATCATTTTGTTGAATAAATTGCTGAAAGATAAATGATATCACGATAGCACTATAGTAACTTGTAAATCTTCAAAGGAAAAACATGGAGAACTGCAGTGGTGGTATACTAATTTGTAAGTCAAAAGGGAAAATATTTGGAAGCAATCTTATTATTTGTGATACAAATAGACATGCCTACCATTGTATATAAAGATAAGCATAGCAAGATCAGTATAGCAGTAGTTTCAATCAGTGGCAGATTGCTTTGTCATGAATTCTTTTGTAATAAAAGATACTCCAAACAAGTTTTGACATGATAGACATTGAAATAGTTTATTCTGCCTTTTAAGTTCTCTAAAGAAATCAAAGAAGAAACTAAAAATTATGAAATTGAAGACTCAATAGAGAATGTTGTGCACCAACACAAGGACTTATGTGTTGGTATATTTGTTTCTATATTTGTTTTCTGTTACTATATTTGTTTTGTATATTTCTTATTTTATATTTTATTGTCTCTTTTTCTTTCCTACATTCTTGCATCGGGTACATTTCTTTTGAGCCGAGGGTCTATCAGAAACAGCCTCTCTATCCCGTAAGGGTAGAGGTAAGGTCTGCGTACATCCTACCCTCCCCAGACCCCACTTGTGGGACTACACTGGGTATGTTGTTGTTGTTAACACAAGGACTTATCTATGTAAGGTGCTTTTCAGCCGACCATAAATTTATTAAGCTCAGAAGTTTACCTGGGCAAGAGTGATATTACATATGATGGCAGTGTTTGCATTTCCACCCAGTGCAGGTTGCAAGATACGCGTTAGTTTACTGTCTCGATATGGAACGTGACCCCTGCAAGATTGCATGATACATTAGTACAAGTAGAAGAACAGATTACGGAACCAAGTCCAACATACAACAAGCTTACCCTTGACTCTCAGCACCTTCACTTAGCTTTTTAATAACAGTTCCTAAAGTCATCAAGCTTTTGTTGATGTGGGAGCCTTCTTTTAGACGAACACCTTCCGCTCCGGTTTTGGCAACACGTTCAGAACCAGCAAGGTCCACCAGGTTCTGGGAAAATTTTAAGGGTAGAAATAATATCTTTGTAGATTCTTCTACATAAATGACAGCATCTTAAAAGAGAATGTAAAAACTTCCCATTGCATACCAGAACAGATACACGAACTGCATCACAAGAATTGTCTGTCTTTGTATCTTCAGCCTTCTCCCTACTCTCAATTATCTATTAAGTATAAATTTTAGAACATGAATGTATTCCTCATATCTTAGAATGAATAGTCATTCAAGCGTATCTTACCATCCGGAAAATTGTGTGTGATCTACTGCTGTATGTATTCATATTAGTTTCTCCAATATGTCGATGAGCTGCAAAACAAATTGTGAAGACTGTTACTCTTGCTGAAGCTTTGACGTAGGAATATAAATCTGAAATAGAGTAGCCAATATTAAGGCAGAAGGGTAATGGGATATAGGATGTCGCACTTCTAAAAAGATGAAAACCAAATCTTTAGGGCACGGAAATGTTTCGCAGTATGCTTTCAAGACCAATACTTACAGTGGAGCCTTTGTTATTAGAGAAATTGGATCCTATAAGATGCTTTCAAGAAAATAATTATTACTGAGAGGACATATGCAATTGATGATGCTTTGACTTACATTCTCCAAAATCCATGAGTTCAAGCACTTGATCAGGAGAGGCAACAATTTCCTCCCTTAAGCCAGCAACAAATATTCCCCGCTTCATGCCCGATTAGCAAATAAGATGAAAGCCAAATTATGCTGACAGTTCATGTGCAACTATAAAACAATGATGTGAAACCAAAAGTAATCCAATACCTCTATACTTTCATGGATTTGCAATTTCCGGTGCTCAGGAGCCAACAAATCATTTATTTCCTCATTATAGATTTCCATATACGACATCCGCAGAAGAAACTCTCTATCCATTTCCTAAAATTTCGGGAGACTAATCATACATGGGTACTTATTAAAATTTTCAAAAGGCAGAACAGATGTCATGTAAAGAAGTTTTTAAGGAACGGGTATATTGCACAAAATAACAATGCATCATATTTTTAAAAGAAACGATTGATCAGTCATAAAAAGATGATATTTCATTAGTCGTTTATGCTATCAAAAACCCCAAGGAAATTAGATCAGCACAACAGCAAAAGCGCGTCACTTCCCTTATTAATTCGGGCAGCGCCTTTTCTATCAAGAAGTCACTTTTGGGCCCTAAATGAATCTGATAATAAATCTTTCCCTAGATTGAGAGATTTTATTTCAGGTTAAGCAGGGGATCAAGACTCTAAGGTCCAGCTTCAAATAGGTGAATGCTCATTTCCCATCTTTCGCCAGTTTTTTTTCTTTGATTCTGTTAGAATAGGAATAGGATTTCATATATAGTATCCTACTAGGAAAAGGATTGTAGTGTAGAATAGGAATAGGAATTCATATATAGTATCCTAGTAGATACAACAATTCAATAATAATATTTTCTCGCATATTTTCTCACATGGCATTAGAGTCATAATAAAAGATTATCACCGGGAAAAAAACAAATTAGGCGTGTACTCATGAATAGTTCCACGTGAAGTGTCGCATTAACAGTATTTTCCCGCCATGAATAGTAATTTCAATCCGGTTAATCCAGGCAATTTCCGGCCATTCTTTTAAAAATTGTTTTTACGGTCAGCATCGCGCAGAGATTCCGAGCTGACCCATAACACTTTCTTCGAGGTTCGACAACTTTTCCAACATAAATTCTTGTCCCGTAGGGTCGTGACATCATTCCGATCCTACCCACAAAATATCATCACAGTCATGTGCCTCAATTCCGGCGATTGTTTTGCATCCCCTAAGGTCGTGCCATCATTCTGATCCTACCCACAAAATACCATCGGCGACTGTTTTGTGTCCTCTTCCAGAGTATTAGTAAGAAAGTATCCGTTGTGCAATATTCTAGAGAAGATTTGGAAAAAAAATCACCATCGCGCATAATTTTTTCGATGGTTACTAGCGTCACATCTCTATTCAGTGGTGTTGTGCAAAATCAACACCACCACAACATAGATAACAGGATCAAGCTAGTGAGAAACTAATTGTGCAAATTTCCAATAATTTTCGGAAAAGCAAATGAGTCACCGTGCAATATTTTCGGTGACAACATAGTTGTCCACGTCAAAATTACTTTCGGGTAGTGTTGCGCAAATTCCAACACCACCACGAGGTAGATCAGTTCTTTCCGACCAAAACTCAGTCAGCGGCTCCGGCAAATACCCACTCACGCGCCACCACGTACCGCTCGAAGTGCCAGCTCCAGCTAGCGCGTCAGATTCACGCGCCACGCATGCACCTTTTTCCGACCAAATCTCGGTGATTTTCTTCTTGAGTTCTGTTCGCCATATTTCATACATCTTTCAAGACAGATTTCACCACGTCTCTCGGTTTTGATATGTTTAACTCCAACAATACGGGAATTGAAAGTTCAAGTCCTATGATTACTTCAAAATCCTTGAGGAGATCAAAAAATCGCACATCACAGTCCATGAAAAAGCAACGAGTAAGAGGTCTCCTTGGAAGATCTCGACCTAGTTGTAGTTATTGTAATAGGTTTGGACACATTCGTGAAGTATGTTATTCTCTGCATTGTGACCTTGAGGAAGAAGTTTATAGGGAGCAACCACCTGGTTTTGTTGCTCAGGGAGAGTCTAACCTTGTGAGTTGATTGTGTCGGTCCCTTTATAGTCTAAAACGGTCTCCCAGAGCCTGATTTGGGAAATTCAGTACAGTAATTCAGGAGTTTGGTATGACTCGTACTAAAGATCTCAGCAGACTAAAGTATTTTCTAGGTATTGAGGTTGCTCAATTATACTCTTCGGTGATATTGTTACAAAATTTATGAAGTCGGTGATCAGCCTACAGATATTTTCACCAAGTCCCTCAATGATCCTCGTATTAATACATCTGTAACATGCTCGGTACATATAACTTGTATGCACCAGCTTGAGGGAAGTGTTAGAATAGAATAGGATTTCATTTATAGTATCCTACTAGGAAAAGGATTGTAATGTAGAATAGGAATAGGATTTCATATATAGTATCCTACTAGGAAAAGGATTGTAATGGAATGTCTATAAATGTGGTGTAATCGTGTAGATACAACAATTCAATAATAATATTTTCTCCCATATTTCTCACAGATTCGATAGCTGGAACTCGATGTATAGATGTTAAACCTATGATAAGACACTTGGAGACATAAGGAATGAAGAGAATGAATCTTGTTGACAATCCAGTATTAGCTAGCAAGTGTATGGACTCATATTCGAGTATTCCCTAGGGTACTAAACTGAAGCATAAGAATCTAATGTTTTGTTGCACACATGATGTAGCTGGGGAGAATTGCTTTTCCTTGGCATCCCTTAAAGACCTATTCATTAACTTTATACCCATAAGGCCTGAACTATAGAGCAGTTTATAGGAAAATGAAAAAAAAACAGAAAATTGTAACTGAAAGAACCACAAATGACTTTAAGACTTGACAAATGACCCAGAATTGCTTTTATAGCGAGTTGTTTCCAGTAAGAGAACTTATTTCTCATCTATTTGAAGTTGCAGACACGATTATCATTGAAGAATGTCAAAAATATGAAGGCGACATAAATGCCATTAATTGTTGAAGGAGTGCAAATTGATATAATGGCAATGCCAAACCTCTTCAATGAAATTAAAGAGATCTTGCACGGCCATAGGGATGACTCCAGGTTCAGTTGCTGAGCCTCTCATAGTATGTGTTTTTCCACTACTTGTCTGACCATATGCAAAAACAGTCCCTGCAAAAGAAGATATGTAGCAGATCAGTAGCTTAAAAGACATATATTTTCTTTTCATAAAGTTAGTACCAAGAAGGTACTGCAAGAGGTACAAAAAAGGACATTAAAATGATACCATTACATCCTCAACAACATAGAGCTCAAAAAGTCAACAAAATATGACATGTTTCCTCTATCCTGTGCTCCCTATACCAGAAGAATAAACTATGTGTTCATTTATATTTTACAGAGATGAGTGTTTTCTTATCCTCAAAACAGCTTTTATTCCTTTTAGGCCAACCAAAGCACATGATACAGCCTAGAACAGTCTGCAATATCGGTCTCAGCTCTTTTCTAACTCTCTGTCTAACTCAATATAGCAGCAAACTCTTCACATCCTTAGGCATCACCAATTGTACTCCAAAAATGTTTGAAAAACATTATCCAAATCTACCAGGTACAGTCACGGTGTAGTAGTAGTAGTAGATGATTAATCGTTTCCAATGCCTTCTCACAGAAGAAACACCTAGCATATAGTGAAAACCCATCTATTGAAGAGTGTCTGGGTAAGGCAAGCATCCTTAGCAGCAATCCATCCAAAACAAGCAACTTTAGAAGGAGATTTAGTTCTCAAAATCAACTTCCATGTCCTCCCCTCATAAATTTCATTGGAACTTGTTTTCTCGGGGTTTTTAAGATTTGAACCCGAAGCCAACCCCACCCGTTAGGGGAGGCCGGCCAAAATCAAGGAACCATTGGGATCAGCTCCTTAGGCACTTCTGACGTGCAGACGGGGAAAGATCCTTTAGCAGGCTCCTTCTGCTAGTGAAAATTTGATTATGCACAGATCTCATTTTAATAACTCTAGCATTTATACAAATTGATTGTAGAGAGAAATATTAGTATCTAGTAGACAAATACACTGTAGTTGCATCCGCCTTCATCTTTGCTTCTTGTCTTCTAACGATATGTCTCACACAATGCCTCCAAAGAATTCAGCGAAAATAAAAGGATTTAGATATAAGTTATAACGCAATTCAAGTTCCAATGTTTTAACATTGACTTTGCCAACTATCTTTGATTCATTTTAGATTCTATCATAATGAGAATTTTAACAATTATGGAACAATAAATGGAAGAAAAAGGATCTTCTCTTTTTTTATCAGGTCAAGATTACATTAATAAACTCTTTGTATTTTCGCAAACCATAGTTGATTCCAAGTCAAAATAAAAGAGGAGAGTTATGATAAATCGACAATCAGCATAAAAATAGTCAAACTGTGATGATCCTTATTGTAATGAATGTAGTACTAAAATGACATGAGCCTGATACAGTAGAATGATGTAAAGGATTTGATATTGATGTCAGTGTTGTCAAAGGCGCGCTTAAGCTTTGAAGCGAGGCTCAAAACATGTTGAGTGCTTCGCCTCGCTTTATGTGCGCTTCAGTGTCATCATTAAGACTAAGACATACTTTTCCTTGCAAATGAACATCTATTGAAGAAGTGACACTAGATAATTGATATTTCATTTCATCGTAATGTTTTTACGGTTTCTTTGTCAATATATTTGTTATTCATGCTTATTATTATTAGTCTTGGACTAAACATAGATATATTTGTACTTTTGCACCATTGCGTCTTTTTCCATTGAAGACCACGCTTTATTTGTGCTTTGCGCTTAAAGCCACATCTGACCTTAGAGCTTTTTTGCGCTTTTCGCTTTTGATAACACTAATTGATGTGTGCTTGACAATGATCATATTAATAGTAAGCCAGCATTAGAAAAAATGTTAGGACGTAAAAGATACACACAAACTATGCCACATAAATTGAAACGGAGGGGATATAATTAGAAGAGAGTGAATTACAAAAAAACAAATTAGCAAAGGGCAGTTCTTTTTATTAAAACAAAGCTCAATTGAACATTGGAAACTCTTATGTGTTTAAGTTCAGATGGAGCGTGCCTTTTGTAGCTAATCTTCTAATCTTTCCAACTGCATTGACTTCGTTCTTAAAGTTTAAGCATGAAATTTAAGGAGCTAACATAGTAAAAATTAAAGTGTTTTAATATTAAAAAAGTAAAAGAAAACTGCATTCCAAACTTGAACCAGAAGAAACAGGGAAACAAAAATATAAGACGAAAATTATAACGAATGTCAAAACTTTAGAAAAGAAGGCGTAAAATACCATTAAATCCTTGAACTGCAGTAGACACTATCTTTTTAGTTCGTTCTTTGTAGATTTCAAGTGTTCTGCACTCATCCCCGAAAATTCTATCTGCATACCCAAAGGAAAAAGTTGCACATTGAGAAAAAAAGTACATGAAAAGAAAGGGGAAAACCCTAGAAGAGAAAGTGAGAGTACCAAATTCGAACTTGGCGGGCTGGTTAGGAATGAATATAGAGTTCCCGGCGATTCGCCAGGGACTAGATTTTGCATCTTCCGACGACAGAGGCCTGGCTCTCACTGACACGTGGATTCTCTCCATCCTTCAAGTGAACTGTGAACTCTTCCCCGGGAAGGAGACTCAAATTTGCTGATTTTCCCGCCTGGAGTTTTTCTGCCAATGTTCAACTGGGGCTTTTAATGGAAACTAGATTATCGGTGTCCGTATGTTGCGCAACTTCAAAGATTACCAAAACACACAACAAAAATAATTCCATACTTGTTTAGCTTGTTTAAATGAAATATATATTAATAAATCAGTGTTTCATACTATGTACTGATTTGAGGAAAATAGTTGCACAAGATGTGAGATATGCGTTTGGACACAAAGGTGTCTAATTTCTAGTATTTTTTTTATAATATAAACTAAATTCAATTTAAATATGTAATATAATAATATAATATATAATTTAATTTTATATATTAAAATTAAAACTTTAAGTTAACTTTCTTTTTCACGCTTTATAACTTTATACTTTATATTTATTTTATAGTTTACTTTATATAGTTTATACTTCTTTATAGTTTATAACTTTATATTGTAATTATACTTTTATTAATTTATTCGATTAGTAGATATAAGTTAACAAATACTAAATAGATAGTAAAATTAAAATTAATGATAAGATGTAAACTTTTGAACTTTCATAATGTTAATAAGAGTACATAATGAAGTAATAATTTTTCTTCTCGATATGATTTAAATCTCTTGCCGGACTACTACACTCTAATGTGCTTCCACCACCCAACGAGTGTGGTGTCTCCTATTTGATCGTGCTTCTAAATGCATGCACTTCAAGCCACTGCTGAATACGTTAAAACATCTCGGTCTCGTCATGGCCAAGTACAGGGAATTGCCTTTTGTTATCCCGCAAATAAATTGCATCATCTACATGATCGATGACTTGCTCTTGTGTGTGTAAAGTGTTCCATATGTCTAAAGATTTATGCAATCAAATGAAGATGGAATATTTCATTTTTTTTTTTAAAAAAAAAGTAAAAAAAATATAAATTTATTATAGCTAAAAAATTATAAAAACTGTTTGGTAATAAGATCGAAAAAATTCAAAGTAGCGTGAAAAAAATTATAAAAAATTTTAAAAGTTCACCAATTGATTTCAATGTTAGGTCTTTATACTTATAACATTCTTTTAAAAATAAATAAGTATATGAATTTAAGTCTCAAATTAAATTGTTTACATTTTTTAAATTCTCTATAATTCTATTTTTATATTATTAAAAAAAACTCTCCAATCTTTTGATAAGTTTTATTTTTGGTGAAAATAAATCAAGACCACTTTTAACAATTAAATTATAAATATGACTCTATATTCTATTATTCTATCCTATTATTATTACCAAACTAATTTCTTTGATAAGTTTTATTAAGTTTGAAAATAAATCAAGACCACTTTTAACAATTAAATTATAAATATGACAATTATAAAGATTATATTTTTGGGAATAAGAACAAATAGTTCCATTCTAAAATTTCATCAATCCAATGACAAGTAATTGTTAAATAATAAGGCATGGAAGGTTAGAACAAAAATTGCAAAAAAAAACACATAATCATTAGAAGTCTAAAAAATATCGGCTCTAGTTTAAAAAAGATATATATATATAATATATGTAATTAAATATGAAGAAGAAAGAAAAAAAAAAAGGTAACAAACCTCAGGCAATCATTTTTGCTAATTAAGAATAGTTCTTTCTTTCAATATTATCTAATTGCGTTTATCATATTCATTATCTTCTATTCCAAAATCTTCTTGCGTTTGATTATAATCTATATTTTGATTAGCTTTGAATGAAAACTAATAATAATAACTTGAAAATTGATAATAAAGATGATAAAATGAAAAAATGTAGAGAATTTATAGATTTTTAAAATTTGGAGTCTTCAATGAAGGAAGCTTTAAAGAAAGGTATTCCATAACTTAATCCATAAAGAGTTAAAGTAGTGAGTTACATCTATCCTATTAAATTCTGTTCTGCACATGCGAAAGTGTAACAAAAGATCAAAGCAAATATCACTATAGACAAGCCGTCTAGACCATATTAACAAGTGAGAAAAATCATTTATTCTGACATTCTTCTGTACTAATACATTTCGAGAATAGCCAAGAAGTTGAATTACCTTTATTTCATGAACACGTAGCTATCAAAACGGTATGTTCAAGCCAAAAAGTCAACATTGAGCGGCAATAGAGACTTGTTGTACCTGCAAATATTTTTACAAACGACACAGTAGAAGTAAGTTGGTAGAATGTTATGACTGACTATTAAAATTCAAGAACTTGTATTCCTTACCAGTTACCGCTAGCCAGATAAAATATTGAGAAAGTAAAGTAAGGATAGCGATTTTATTCCCAATGCCTACACTTTTAACGTACACTTATAAATAATTTTGCATGAGAAACAAGCAATAGATAAATGAGGAAAATCATTTGTTCTGATACCTTTCTACAGAACATCTAACAAAGTATACAAACCTTAGGTATGTTTTAACTAAATTTGGATAACCTTTCTGTTGAGCAAGGATAGGCTTTTCTAGATGACAGAAATCGTATAACATCTGGACAAGCATGCCTTTAATTTACATGTCATGGGATCAAATAGGATATTTGAGAAGGAACTGCTACATTTTTTATTTTTAAAAAAAATCTGCTACATTTTAATTTGTTACTGAACTTTCTATGTTCTAGCAATTTATACTGTTAGGTCATCTAATGCTAAAACATGAAAAAGAAATGGAAATCGTTCATCAAGCTAGAGTAAATTAATATCCAGATTGTATAAATATTACACAGCAAAAAAATTGGAGAGAGAATGAATATGTACTTATGGAGATGGACTCGAAACAGAGAACCAATGAAATAAACAGGATCTCTAAATATGAAAATATAGGTACAGAACACACACTTTTTAGATTTTTTCTGTTCAACCTTTAAGACCTTTTTATCTGTAGATGCACTTAACAAAAGAAAGTATAAACAAGTTTTGCAACTTGGGTAATAATTTCCCCTCTTAGTAGGATGCACAGAGTTTTACACAATTCTTAAACTCAAATGAGTTGACAAAATAACTCCGGAATAAATAGGCCCGATGCATGCAACATGTTGAAGTCTTCTCCAAATTTAAAAGAATGAGGACTTCTACAGTCATAAATAATGAATTGCCTTTGCTGACTTTGTTCATCTATAGTAAAGATTTTCTATATGAGAAATTGATCAAACCAGGTTTTATTGTTTCATAAGTGAGCTTAAAACAATCAGAAGTTCGAGTAAATTGAACTCATCCTTTGACATAAAAGTATCTCAGCAATGAAATTCTAAAAGATACCTGCATAACTTAATCCAAGTAAACAACATTAGCACGATCAGCTAAAAGATCACTTATGTTGCACCGACAGAAACATAACGCTAGACATTTTGGACGGAAGAATGACTACATGTTAAAGTTATTTATACTTGAGAATCAGGTAAGATTGACAATAAAAACGCAAATTGCTACCAGTTAGCATTGCGGAAAAGGACAAAGGCATTGAAGATCTTTCTAGTTTGACCAAGATCACATGACGAAACCAACTGAGGAAACTACTATCAACTGAAGTATATTACCAGAGAGAACATGAAACTCCAGACTAAACGAAGTTCTCCAATTTTTTCCCTCTTTTGTTTTTGGAGGTAATGAAGAGAAGAAACTGGGTGGGATCAAAAATTCAGCTCAAACATTCACGTAAGACATGTTAATAGAACCCAGCACAGCAGAAGAACATAGTGTGGTAAAATCATCTTAAAGAAAATCTTGAAACAAATGCAAGGGAAGGAGAAGGTCAATTGGTTATCTTTGCCTTTGTTCCTTGAGTGTAGTAGTCACCAGAAGATGTATGTACAAGACAAAAAGTCAAAGCAAGTTGCAGTAGGGACTTTCTTTACCTACAAAATAAATATATTGATATTGATATATAAAGAATATGCTATTAATTTACATGTGATGGTATCAATTAGGATATTCGAGAACTGTTACATTTATACTTGTTACAGAAACTTCTATGTTTTAGCATATTAGTGCTTTTTATTTTGTGTAAAAGAAGCATAAGAGTTGGCGAGTCAAAAACATTTGAACTATCTCTAAGGAGTAATATTGCAAGAATTCCTCAAGCTTTATTCTTCATTTCCTCACATACTCAAAAGATGTAACGCAATGCTCAAGGCTTGGGGGAAGTTCACTTATTCAATAGAAGAGAAGCATATTTCTGCCGACTCTACGTCACTTCATTTGTCTCTGATGAAGTCTGGGAATCATGCCTTTGGGTTAAGAGGAAGAGTCTTATCTGAATGGTCAGGTAGTAAGATTTTCAGACAGATCTCACAGCATATTCTACTCAACGCCATTCTATAACTTTTTTTAGGTGCCATTCTCTGTATGCAACACGTCAGGTACGTTTTACTCATTATTTTTGGCACCAAGATATGGATGTTCCTCCGTCCTTTCAAGTTGTGTTTTGTCTATCTTTTTTTGAAATTGGTAACTGTTGTGTTTTGTCTATCTTTTTTTCCAAGTATTTCATAAAGTTATCTATATTGAAGTCTAAATTTTGTTTCTTAGTATCTAATTTATTCTTAAAGTACACACACATCTATACAATATTCATGAAATATAAAGCACAAGTAAGTAACTTAATAGCTTAATATAAACATCAGAACAAAAAAGTGCAGAAGTTACCTATAGTGAAAGCAGTGTCTCCTTTTCCACCTTGAGCAATTTTCACTTTCAAAAACCTGTGAAACCAATAATTTTGTGACCTTTATATTCCAACTAAATAAAAAACACAAACATTTGGTAATGTTATGTATTAAGAAATTAAAATGCACAAAATATGAATAGTGAAAAAGATGTAAACAGGTAGACCCAAAAATTAACGAGCAATCTGGTTGCAAAATCACCATAGGTGACGAAGTCTAAGTAATTAAGAAACATATTATACCACATAACAGGAAATCAACAACAACGTGCAGCTTTCGAAGCCAAAGAAAGACAGAGCTAAGCACTATTAATTTCTTCAAACGACGAATCATGAGTTTATTAACAAAACTGAATAAATATGTGTTTGCTAGAAAATGTTTTTCAATTTTCTCATGTTCGTCAAAAAAATTGAAAAATATTTTTTCTAAGAAAAATAAGTTCTTTTTTACTTCACTAATAACGAAGGAAAAACAAGTTTCACGTTACATTCCACATTGATTGCCTCCTCCCACCCTTACGGCACCTCATCTTCACCCATTCCTAACCCCACTACTCCCACCCCCACCACCACCCACCCCACCATCCAACCACCCACCCCGACCCCCACCCTCCCCACACCCTTCCCTTTCCCCGCCCACTCACGCCATAGTATTTGTATAGCTTATATACAAATGCTTTTAGAATAATTATTTTTGCTTATATATCGAGCACGAGAAAATAAGTAAGAGACTTACTTATTTCTCATAACACAACAACCTTCAAATAATCAAGCACCTTTAGTGCATTAACAAGTACCGAGCAGAAAGTGGAAGACGAAGCAGGGGGAGAGACCGAGAGAGTGAGAAAATGAACTCAAATTGCCCTTATTTTTGCTTTTATTTAGGAGTCTTAAACACTTGTTATATACTCTAGTTAAAAATAAATGTCTTTGTTTAAGAAAAATTACTCTTCTAATTCAGGGTGTGTTGGGTAGGAAGGGAAAATACTTTTCTCACTTTTTTTTTTTGTGTTTGGTATATAAGTAAAAATTATTATTTTAAAGAAAAATATTATAGGGGATTGAGTACATGTGGGGTGAAGATGAGGTGAGTTCGATCCGAGGGCAAGAAAGAATAATTAATGTGGAATGTCATTTGTGGGACTTACTTTTCCTACTTCTATTAGGAAGTCATTTTTCTCGTTTTTAAGAAAAGTATTTTCTAAGAATGTTGAACAACCAACCAATGAGAGCTTGGACCAACACACCCAATATTCCATAATTATGAATCACTTTCTATTTTGGGATGTTTCACATTCTTAAAGTAGATTTTTGGATAATATTTGGTTGAAGTTTAAAAATAAAATAAAAAGTACTTGAAACTCAAGTTGAATTTTGAACATCGATTTTATTTTATTTTTAAAGGAATATTGTGTGAGTCAAAATTATTTTTATTTGAAATATTGAAATCATTCCATGAATATTATATACAAGTTTTACAATATTTAACTATATTTGCTTCAATATTTTTCTTATACGTACTTCCCGAATATCTTAGTCAATCTAATATTAGTAAACTTCATATTCAGTCAAATGTTACTATATTGAAGAAATCATAAAAATATCCTTTTATGATAAAAGTTAAACAAGTCACAATGTATTTGTTACACCCCGTAGTTCAAGTCATGCGTATGAGAGCGTACGAAAGGGAGTAAGACTTAAAATTTTAGAAGGACAGGTTGATGGATTGTTTCGGACGGGTTTTAGTCAACTTTGAGGCGGATTATGACCCGTCACATTGAGAGTTTCTAGGTGTTTCAAAGGCCTAATGCGTAGTCTGTTGAGTCTAGTTTCCAACGCAACCAACCGTTCGTCGATAGGGTATCGGAGTAGAAAGTTATGAAGGTTGCAAGTCGGTCTGTGATCAGCCGAAAAGTGTTTTGATCGGGGCCACAGTGCCAGCGCCGGATATTCGAGGGCGCTGAAGTTGCAGTGCCGGCCGAAAGCGAGCGCGGGGTTACGTGAGTGGCGGAGGTTTGCGGGCGCCGGCGGGATTCTGGCGGGCGAGGAAAATCGATTTCTTCTTTTAAAAGGCCATGGGAGGTGACAAGTGTCCCACATCGATTTTGCATGCACTACTTATTGACCAAGTCTTGAAGACTTGGTCATTCTTCAAACTCTCATCTCTCTCTAAAAATAAAGTTTTTCCTTCTCTCTAAAATTTCAAGAGGAAATCAAAGCTTGAGGAAATCTGAAAAAATGTGGCAAGAAAAAAGCTTGTTGGCTAGCTTGTAGGAGTATTTTAGTGGTGTTCTTGGAAAGGAGGATAGCAAACTTGTTGGAATAATTTGGCTAAAGCTCTAAGGTAACAATTCTTCTCTTGTAGCTAGTTTTTGGTGTTGCATGTAAAGAAGAAAGAACTTGTAGTTGGAAATATTGCTCTTAGATGAATTGCATGTAAGAAATATGGTTTGGATATGAAAGAATTGGATAAGAAGGTTATGTAAGCATGTTTTAGCCTAAATACTACCTTAAACTTGTTAAGTTAGTTGTTGTACATTGTGGGGCAGAATTTTACACATCCAAGTTTAGGTGTGTAATCCCCTTTGAAAAGTTTGGATTGTTGGGCCTTAAATGTGGCGTTTGGATGTTGAATTCGGCCTTGAAAAAGGTGGCAAAGTATGTAGAAACAAAAGAAATGCTGCCCAATTTTCCATAGGATTTAGTGACTTTGAACTTGGAATATTCTACATTGAAACTAGAGGTTTATAAACGTATTATGGTCATTATAGGTTGACATACTACGTGCGGTATTTTGGACTTAGCAAGTGGATTGACCAAGGAGGTATGTGGAACTTTCCTATCTCTTGAGCATGAATGGTTTTACCTATGTAGTACGATATACGTACAAGGTTTGATATCCCTTACTTGTTTTAAGGATGTCTTGAGTTTTCAAAGTTAAGGGACTTGATGTGTTCAAGTATATGATTCTTGTTTTCCTTTTAAAAGTGTAAGTCCCTTGGGTTTTAGGAAAATGTATTTGACTAAGGTATAACGTTAATATAATGACTTTATGAGAAGTTGATTATATTAGCTTTATGAAAGGTTAACAAAGAAAGATTACTCTAAGTAAAATAAGTACGGATAAATGATTTGAGGTTGTGAAAGGCAAATTGGTTTTAAGGCATCAATTGCCCAAAAGTTTTATGTGAAAAAGAGTCATTTTTAAAAGAGTGGAAGTATGTAGTACTTTGGGTTAAATCCCCGAATTTTCTCTTGTTTATGTTATGTATGATGGCCGGTTGAGCTAGGGTAAGAGTATAAATGAGGGGTAAATCCCCAAGACGTTATACCACCTTCTCCAGGGTAAGAATATAAATGAGGGGTAAATCCCCAAGACGTTATACCACCTTCTCCAGGGTAAGAGTATAAATGAGGGGTAAATCCCCAAGACGTTATACCACCTGCTTCAGGGTAAGAGTATAAATGAGGGGTAAACCCCCAAGACGTCATACCACTTATTTCGTGGATTTGCTACCCACGATGCGAGGAATACCTCATGCGAGTCTGTATGGCTCATGCGGGTGAAATAGTCCCATGCGGGTGAGTACAGCCTATGCGAGGAATACCTCATGCGGGTCCACATGACCCATGCGGGTGAAATAGTCTCAGGAGTAGGAGTGCTTAATGATACTGCGGGGCGGATGACCTTGCTTTGACCATGAGCTTCCTATTTTCATGTAGTATTGTATATGTTTGATATTCTCATTATTAGTAAGGCACAGTGTGCGGTAAACTGATTTTTATACATGTCTCCAGTTATTTTATACTTGAGATATTTTCAGTATTTTCCAGTTTCACATACTTAGTACATATTGTGTACTGACCCCCTTCCTCGGGGCTGCGTTCATGCCGCAGGTAGAGGTAAGCAGGTGGTGGATCCTCATTCTTAGGATCACTGCTCCGGTGTCAGAAGCTCTATTCCTCCGGAAGCTTGTTTTGTTGGTACGGTTTTTCCCTGATGCTATAGGTATTGTGTACATTCAGGGATATGGCGGGGGCCTGTCCCGCCACAGTTGTTATTCTTAGAGGTCTGTGGTCACGTTTGTGTTTTGGGCTGTAAGAACAAGTTGTACTTTTGATTAAGTATATTTTTATGGAAGGCAGCCTTATCGGCTTGCCAGTGATGTTTACTTTATACAGGTTATGTGTTATGTATGTTCCGCTGCTATTCTCTGATGTATACATGTAGGGGTGCCGGCAGGCATACGATTCTGGGTCGGTCGTGGCGATATTAGGTGTACCATAAGGGCTCGTTTGGTACGTTGCACTGGATTGTATTAATTTCATTGGACTGGATTAGAATGTACTGGATTGTACTGTATTAATATATAATGGACGATATTAGAGTATTAATATATAATGAATTGTATTTTTTATTATTTTTTTATTTTTAGTACAGTCCAGGGGATCTCAAAAATGGCAGTTGGACTGTACTATTTCTAAAAATAGTACAATCCAGCTGAAAACGCCCACCAAACGTTGTATTATTTTTTTATTCAGTACAGTTCAGCTTAATACATCGTACCAAACGTGCCCTAAGTGTAATTAGGTGGTGAAATATTTTAAGTAGTTGTATGTATTTAGGAGACTATTACCTTATTTACTATAGTTTTTTCTTGGTTAACAAGGTTTAGGATATATCCTTGGCTTCAACCTTGTTATACCCCGTATTTTTCAGAGTATGTACGTAAGGACGTACGTAGAAAAATTTGAACTTGAGAATAGGCTTGGCCGAATTATTCTTTGTGCACAACACCCGGTTAGAGTCGTTTTTCGACGAAACGTTTCCACAGCTTTCGTAGGGAAAATTCCGGCTATGTCATTTTTAATTTTTGCGGATTTTTCCGAGAGACGAAACATTTTGGACCAACAAGAGGGCGACACTTGTCACCCTCTCATTGGAAGGACTTGGGCGGTAAAGGGGTTGGACGAATTGGCCATTGTTTGGTCAAGGAGTTGGTAGGATATTTTGGTGGTAGATGGATAAGGTGCGCAGCTTGATCTTGACCACTACACTTGCCTTGCACTTGGCATGATCTTGGTCATTGGTTGGCCTTTGCTTGACCTATAAATACCACTTTGAAGACTTCTTCATCCATTCTACAAATCTCTAAGTGTTAAAATCCTCCTCTCTTATATGTGTTCTCGCCCAACACCATCCCCTCCCTTGGCCAGAGTTCTCCCACTCCTTGTGGTGCTAGCCGTAGGGTACCCCACTGCTAGTTGTTTTCGTATAATACCCCCTTTTTGTGGTATAGAGATACTCTCAAAAGTATTCTTATAATGCCCAAATTACCTTAGCCAGTATACCTTGTAGTATTCTAAGGTTATACCTATCTGAAAAACCAGTTATACTATTATACTTCCGTCGGTCACCAAACCAAACCCTAAGAAAAATCTCCATGGTTAGTTGGAGTAGTATGTAGAAGTTGGTTAGAACTTCTAAGGGTAGTTGGAGCGGGTTGGGCCGAGTTGGAGCTAAACGTTGCGGGATCGACTTTTTACTTGGATAATTATGGGCTTATCGAGGTAAATATCTTGTCCTCTATTGTAATTGGAAATTACATGATTGTTAGACTATATAGTTGAAGTATACTATATATAGAATCAACGTTGTTATCGTGATGTCTTTGGACTTAAGCTGAATAATAAGAAACCTTTCGAAAGAAGAGTCTTTGACTGTAATTACATGGGTGTATCAGATGAGACTTGTGTAGCTTTTACGTGAGGTAGAATTGTGCACGTCGGATTAGGCGTATAACCCCCTGGTTGGCTTGGTAGCGGCCCGATAGAAGAGGAGATTTACGTTGTTGCGGGGGAAGTCTTCCGAATTTTACGTAGAATGTTCTACGAAGAGATCTAAATATTAATAAGCGCCTTGTGGCCTTATAGGTTGAAATCGCGTGTGGCGCGATCTACTTGGCAGGAGTAGCGGTTGGAAGTACTTAGGCGTTTTGCTATTAGTCGATACTCGTCGCGAGGTATGTGAACCTCTTCCTATCTCTTCTAGCATGATATGTGTGTAACTATGTAGTGCGATGAGCGTCACGTGTGTTAAATGTATTTGATTGGTCTAAAACATAAAGTGTTATAACGGCTTTATGGGAAGTTGGTTATAATGACTTTATGTAGGTAAGAAAATACTTGTGGTTTTTAAAAGTGGTAAGATTTGAACTATAATCATTTGGTTATGTAATAATAAAGAACTTGAAGTATTTCAAAAGATTTTTGAATCATTTTGAAAGAAGAAGTATCTTGGGTTTTGAAAACTTAAGAGTTATACTAGCTTTATGGGAAGTTAGGTATAACGGCTTAAGAATGTTTCTTGATTTGAAATCGAATGTGTATCAACAAACCACTGCAGCGTTAATAAAAGGAAATATTTTGACAGTTAAGTATTATTAAAACCGGAGAAACTTCCATCTGCATAGAAGCTAAGATGAGACAAAATGATATTTCCTACATCATTCATTGTAATAAGATTGTTATAAACAAGAATATCCTACTCACATATAAGGCTTATGTTTTCTCGGATGGTTTAAAAGAGAATTATATTCTTAAATGAATAAGACTATGAACTACTGAAACCTTTCTAAAATAAGAACCGTGAACATTTGAAATTAGGCAAACTTGGGCGTTTGGAAAATAATGTTGTTACTTGATTTTACAAAGGTAAGTGTTTGATTTACTTCAAAAGATAATCACTTTATTTTCATATACTACGTATTGTGTGACTTTTGTAAACGTAACGTATCTTTTAAAAGATAATGTATGAAGTACTTTGGGAATAGATACCCGATCTTGTTAATCATATATTAGAATGTACCTTGTGTGTATAACATGATTGTGTTGGTTTGTGATAGCCTTGTAATACTTTCTTGTTGATTTGATAAGTAAACATGCTAGGATGCTACGTGTGTTAGTATCTTGTGATGTTTTGTGTAAAGGGTTTTCCTCGATCGCGCTTAAAGTTGTTTGACTCTCATTTGTTATGTTGGTATTGTACCACTCGCACCTTGACTTGTCTCGGAGGTTGTCGCCTCCGTCGCGGGGTAGACTCGGCGATGCAGGACCATGATTCGAGAATACCTCATGCGGGTCCGGGGATCCATGCGGAACTACGGAGTTCCGGGTTAGTTTGCGGCCGCGTGGTCACGCGGTCTTTGTGGCGTGCGGATCGCGAGTCGAGGATGACGGGGAGTAGCTACCCTCGACGCGAGAATACCTCGTGCGGGCTATGAGGTTGGCCTACGCGAGCTACGGAGAGTTCCAGGCTAGACGCGCACATTTGATCTGCAGGCGAGTGACGGCTTTGATCATGTGACGCAGACAGATATCATGATCTGATTTATGACCATGTTAAACCGCGAGTGTTAGTAGTCGGTTATGCCTTCGCATTTACCCCTGCATCGCTTTATTAGGACACAGTGGGACACGGTGTTCATGTGTATTTCTTGGTGCTTTTATATCATAAGCTGGCGGTGAGGAAGGTATTCCACGCATGATTGATGTTATGGGCGTGAGACCCATAGTTACATTTGAGTGATGACTTTGAGGCGTGAGTCACGACTTAACACGATCGCTATTTATTGTGAATCGTAGTTTGGTTATCATACATGTCTCCGCTTTATAGACTATTATGATTTCATTTACTGATTTTTCGATTCACATACTTGGTACTGTTATCGACCTCGCCCGAAGTGCGTTCATCTGCGCGAGTTGAGGTACACGCGATCGTTGATCCTCGCTCTAGGAGTCACGATTGGCGTTTGGGAAAGCTCCGTTTCTCGGAGGCTTATCTTCGTATAGTCCCTGTTGTTGTAGGTGCTTACATTCAGGGTATGGCGGCCCCGTCCGTCGTTGTTGTCATATCATTCGTAGAGTGCAGTAATCTTGTTGTGGCGAGTTGTAATGGGATGTAACTGTTCGGTTTTAAATTGATTTATATATATATGCCGTAAGGAAGTTTTCTCAGACTATTGTTTCATACTTCTTGTTATTTCATATTATCGTCTTATGTTCCGCTGATTACTTTGATGTTGTATCACTAGGGTGCCCGGGGTAAGGCACCAGTCACGGGCCCGGGTTCGGGTCGTGACAAACCTATTCAATGGAACACAATGTTAATTCCTTCAAATTTTCTCATGGTGTCAGAGCCATTGTTGGTATAATAATATGTATATGGTTAAACAATGTTTCAACACAATCTGTTAAACACTTAGTAAAATCAGATTACACAGTATAAAAATTACTTAACAGTAAATTAATCATGAAACAGTGAACGAAAACAGAATCTGTTTTGGAAAATAATTTCAGAATATAATCGAGTTCACTTAGTTCACAATGTGTTCTTAAGGAAATTATTCCCCTCACAGTACTCGAGGTTAATGGAATATCGTCTCCCAGGATAGAACGATTATCTTACCAGAATAGTAGTACTCCAAATTTCGATAGCAGCGAACCACTCAACGGCAGTATATCACACAGAATGAAGACAAAAAAAATCGACTTGAAGACTGAAAATTCAGAGAAGAATTGAATGAATAAATTCTTGGAACAATCAAGAATTTATAGGTTTTGGAGGTACTGATTCTGAATGTTTGCAACCATTCAGAATAGTCACCAAATTTTGGAGGGAAATTCGAAAAGAAAGGGCTTAAACCGGACGGGTCGATCGCGGGTCTTGGGTCGATCCGTTTGGATTTATTTTTAATTAAATAATTAATTAATTAAAGAAACGTTTGTCCAAAAAAATTATCAATCAATCGATCCAAATCTGAAGCTGAGCCGAGCGACGACGGCGCGAGGGGTCCTTGCCCTCTCAACCCTTTTAGCAACTAGAGAAGATATACATCTCTGTTTCCTTCTCTTTTTTCGATGTGGGGCAAAAGAGTCTTTTACTCCCTTTAATTTTCATCCCATCATTTCTCATTCACCAATATCAAAACTCAATAGCCATAACCCAGAAAAAATTGGGAGATGGTTGGGGACGATAAGAAGAAGAACGGAGACGGATGCAGTGGATCAGGAAGTACCAAAACTCCCATGAATGATCCGACATCTCCATACTTTTTGCTTTTGGTAGATCACACAGGAATATGTATAACTCATGTGGTTCTAAAGGGCGACAACTATGATGAATGGGCTAAGGCGGTGAGAAAGATTTTCAATTGGTAATGATATGAGAATACACCAATTGAAAAGTGAAATTGCATCATGTAAACAAGGAGGAAAAACAGTTATTGCATACTACGGTAAACTGAAAAGCATGTAGGAAGAACTTGTTGGCTACACAAAAAGTTCGATATGCTTATTAGCTGGGTGTACTTGTCGGACAACTGATGCAAGAACGTGAAAAAAAAAGTTCATCAATTCTTGATGGGACTTGATGATGAGGTGTTCCGGACTACGCGTTCCAACATATTGAGCACGGAACCTCTTGTTATACCCCGTAGTTCTGACCCTACGTATGGAAACGTACGAAAGTATGTAAGACTTAAAATTTCCGGGCGACGTCGACGTCGTTTGACGGTTTTTAGTCAACTTTGAGGCGGGTTATGACCCGGTGCATTGAGAGTTCCTAAGCGTTTTAAAGGCCTAGGGCGTAGTTCGTTGAGTCTGGATTCCAACGCAACCAACCGTTCGTCGATAGGACGTCGGAGTAGAAAGTTATGAGAGTTACAAGTTCGGTCGTGATCGGACAGAATGCGTTTGGACTAGGCGGCAGCACGCGCGCCTAAAGTCGAGGGGTCGCTGAAGTTGCGTGCTCCGGACAGCAGGCCGCGCGCGAAAGTTCAGAGAGGTGCGGAGGTTTCATGGCCGCGCCGAAGGGAAATTTGGGCGGAAAAAACGTAGAACATCCTATTTTTGTTTTAAAATAGAACAAGGGAGGGTGCCCAGTGTCCCCATCCGATTTCTGTTGCATGCAATATATTGACCAAGACTTGGACATTTTCTATCTTTCATCGTCTCTCTCTCTCTCTCAAATTGCTCTCCCTTCTCTCTAAAAACCCTTAGAAAAATCTGAAAGTTAAGAACAAGAAAAGGAAGCTTGTAGCTAGCTTGTTGGCATTGTTGTGGTAGTGTTCTTGGCAAGGAAGCTAGCAATATTTGGAATAAGTTTTGGCTAAAACTTTAAGGTAACATTTCTTCCTTTAAACTTAGTTCTAGTGTTGCATGCTTAGAAAACAAGATCTTGTGGTAGTAAAATAATGCACTTAGAGTCATCAAATGCAAGTAAATGTGGTTTGGATATGAAGAATGGGTTAAGAAGAAATTATGAGCATGTTGTAGCCTAAAAACCACCTTAGAATTGTTAAGTGAATTGTTGTAAACCTATGGGGCAGAATTTTGGGTGTGAAGTCCCTTTGAATTGTTGGATTGAGTGAGCCTTAAAGGTGGTGTTTTTGATGATAAATTCGGCCTTGAGAAAGGTGGCAAAGTGAGTAGAAACAAAGGAAATGCTGCCCAATTTTCCTTAGAATTTAGTGACTTTGAACTTGGATTGTTCTACATTAAGATTAGAGGTTAATAAAACGTATCATGACTATTATAGGTTGAAATATTACTTGCGGTAGTTTGGACTTGGCAAGTGGATCGACCAAAGAGGTATGTGAAGTTTTCCTATCTCTTGAGCATGAATAGATAAAACTATGTAGTACGGTGACGACGTGATTTAGTATTCTTACTTGTTTTGAGTATAAATGACTTGTTTCGTTTTAAGAATGTATAAATCCCTTGGTTAAGGGAAAAGTATGATTTTACTAAAGTATAGAGTTAATATAACAACTTTATGGGAAGTTGGTTTATTAGCTTCATAAAAGGTTAATGAGAAGGGATTTACTCTAAGTGAGATAATTACATGAAGAGGCAATTTGATTTAAAGTCATCAATTGCCCAAAGGCTTTTATGTATAAAGAAGGGTCACTTTTGAAAGAGATGAGGTATGTAGTACTTGGGTTAAATTCCCGGTTTTCTTTTATTTAAAGATATGATGAAGTGCCTTAAATAAACTAAAATGAGAGAGTATATGAACAAGACTAAAAGAAGTTATAAGTTTGCTTAACTTACTTATGATATGATGTGATTTGAGATAGGGTAAGAGTATGTATGAGGCAAGCCCCAAGATCGCCATACCACCTCCTTGGTGTAAGAGTATGTCCGAGGCGGCCACCCAAGATCGCCATACCATCTCTTGATGTAAGAGTATATCGAGGCGGATCCAAGATCGTTATACCATGCACTGCAAGATAAGAGTATATCCGGCGCAAGCCCCAGATCGTTATACCATCCGCTCCAGGTGTAAGAGTATATCCGAGGTCTGACCCAAGATCGTTATACTATCTGCTTCAGGGTAAGAGTATATCTGAGGGGAAAGTCCCCAAGATCGTTATACCACCTGTTCCGTGGATTTGCTACCCATGATGCGAGGAATACCTCATGCGAGTCCCTATGGGCTTATGCGGGTGAATAGTCCCATGCCGGCAGGTACTGGATCACGAGGAGTACCTCACGCGGGTCCACAGGACCCATGCGGGTGAAATAGTCCCAGGAGTAGGATGGTCTTTTTTGATACTACGGGCGAGGTACCCTGTTTTGATCATGAGCCTCCTATTTTATGTAGTATTATATATATATATATACTTGACACTCTCATTGTTAGTAAGGCACAGTAAAAGGTATTTTATTGTCTTCCATGACTCATTTGCTTTTAGACTTGTGATATCATATTACGATTTTCCCACTTTACATACTTGGTACATATTGTATCGACCCCTTCCCTGGGCCGTTCATGCCGCGATTAAGGTAGCGATTGAGGATCCTCGTTCTTAGGATCACTATTCCTGTCGAAGCTCCATTCCTCGGAAGCTTATTTATCGTATGGATATTTCCACGATGCTATAGGTACTTTGTATATTCGGGGTATGGCGGCACTTGTCCCGCCATTATTATCTTTAAGTGCAGCCTATGTGTTTTGGGGCTATAAGAACCGGTTGTACTATTATACTTTTGTTAAGTATGTTTTATGGAAGCGACCTTAGGTGGCGGTGATGTTACTTTTTATGCGTATGTGTTGTGTATGTTCATGCTATTCTCTCGACATATACGGCGGTACCGGTAGGTACGATCGCGCCCGGGGTTGGGTCGTGACACCTCTGCCCACGTTAAATAGAGTCTACGTCATGATTATACAAGAGGAGCGACATCAGAATGTTACTCGAGCTAAGGAGGAGCGTGCAGATACTGTAGCCTTTGTTGTGCAGTCCTTACCTTACGCTTGCAACAACTACATTGGCGGACCATCTAATAACTCAGACAAATCGAGATGTGCTCATTATGGAAAACTTAATCATGAGGGGGAATACTGTTATTAGTTGATCGGATATCCTAATTGGTGGGGTACTGGACAAGAAGGAGGAATGACTAATGGATGTGGACGTGGCAGATGATCTGGAAACTTTGGTAATTCTGGACGTGATGGCAACAGACGTGGTGGCAATAGTCATGGCATTGCAGCAGTTGCCAATGTTACGCAAGCAACCGAATCGAATAGTAAGACAGAGGCATGTGTGAATGTGTGAATGCTTGGACGGGGTTATCTAATGACTAGTGGACTGCACTGGTATCCATGATTAATTCCCACAATAAGAATCCAGAAATATTGACAGGTAATGTTTTTGGAATTCGCTGGATTGTTGACACAAGGGTGCCTCACCATATGAGTGGTGATGCTAATTTATTAAATGACTCATGTGATGTGCCACCATATTTGGTCAGCCTTCTAAACGGTTCTACGACTATCGCTTCGAAGATAGGAACTGTTATACTCAAATAATATGAAACTGCATAATATTCTTTATGTACCTCAGTTAAAATGCAATTTAATTTTTGTGTCTAAGCTTACTATTTAAAATCATTGTTTAGACATATGTGATGATAAGCTTTGTGTTATACAGGACCGAACTTGAGGACAATGACTGGTGTGGGTGAACAATGCGATGGGAAAAGAGAGACGTAGAAGCCACTTGACTTTATGTAGCAGGGAAAGGAGCTAAAAGCAAAAAGACCGTAGTTATACTATTTGAAGGTTGTGGCATGAGCACAAGCACAAGAACAAGCAAATAACACACAGAAAATGGATAATTTTGATTTATGACATTGTCGGCTTGGTCATTCCTCCGATAAGATAGTTTCTTTTTTTTGGAATTAGTGGTCGTAATAAAGTGATGTGTGGGGCCCTTATCGCATTCCTTCTTCTTGTGGTACAATGTATTTTCTTACTATTGTGAATGATTTTTCTCGTGGTGTGTAGGTCTACTTAATGGTCGAGAAAAGTGAGGCTAAGCATAAGATAAAATAATTGTGTTCCATGGTAATTATTCAATTTGGACAAAGGGTGAAAATACTTAAAAGCGATAATGGTAAAGAGTTCAACTTGTCTTCATGCTTTCTATGCGGACCAGAAAATAGTGCATCAAACAACTTGTGTTGATACCCTTAAACAAAATGGACGAGTGGAATGGAAGCAACAACATATTTTGAATGTTGCCTGTGCACTTCGTTTTCAAGCTAATTTGTCGATCTCATTTTGGGGAGAATGTGTCTTGACCGCAGTTTATCTTATTAATCGAACTCCTACTACTATATTGAATGGAAAAACTCCTTATGAATTAATATATGGAAAAGAACCTTTGCCATAACATGCAACTGAAATGTGGTGATCATTGCCAACAGTAATGTATTGAGGATACTTTAACTTAAGCAGTTATGAAAAGTTACCTGAAGAGTTGGTTAGGTGTGATGTGTCTCCGGAGTCCATATACCAATTATTGTCAGGCGGTTGCAGAGTGACAGTGTTGAATGCATGACTCAAATAAGTGGGTTATATCTGCTGGGCTGACATCAGATGGGCTTGTTGAGTAGATGAGCTTGTTGGTGCTAGACCGAGAATACTGGATCGCCATTGCTGCTGAAAATGGGCCCCTGCTGTCGGGAATGGGCAAACAGGTGAGGCCCTGTTAGCTCAGGCTGTTCTGCGACGGCTGGAATTGCTTCTGCCGCGCCACGATTATTGTTGTTCTTTGCGGCGACGCTGCTGTTGTTTACCTTTGTCGTGATCCTTCCCTCTTTGTCCTTGGCCACGACCTCTGCTGCTCCTGCCTCCACCGCGGGTCTGCTGGTGGTGGTTGTCCTGCGGTGGTGGAGCAGTGGAGATAATTGGCGACTGCAAGTTTTCAACGACCAATGCTTTTTGTTTGTGCTCATCCTGTTTAGCACGTCGTGTTTCTTCCAACAATAATTGTGAACGTGTCTTGTTGAAGGTTGAAAGTGGATCAGCATGTTGAATCATTGTTGCAAGAGTATCATATTCTCCTTTTGGTAATCCTGCAACGAGTTGAAGAACCATCTTAGTCTCAGAAACCGTTGTCCCAACATGAGAGAGTTGGTCGGCGACAAGTTTCAATTGTTTGTAATATTCAGACATGTTGTTAAAATTCTCAAGGCGAGTGTTGTTGAACTGCTCCTCTAAATACACCGCCCGAGTATTTTTATTATTTTGAAAATTTTCTTCCAAGCGTACACAAAGTTCACGCGTTGAAACACCTGTTTTCATAATAGTACACAACAAGTCCTTAGAGATGGTACCATCGATCCATTATTTAATAATGGCGTCAAGACGCCGCCATGTTGAGTCATCAATATCATATGGGCGAAGGATTGAATTATCAATGTGATCAAGCACGTTATACGCGCATCATGAATATAAAATAGTTCTACCCACATATAATATTGGCATCCTTCTTGATCAAGAATAACAAGGACAAAATTCTTGATGTTTGTGACAACAAACGCCGGATGAAAAGAAGACTTTGAAAAAGGGAGAGGGGTGTCAATTAATTCGGAGGTAGAACCAGTGGTTTTAGGAAAATTAGGAGGAGACATAGTAGCCACAGGGTTTAGAAGAACAGTGAAGGGCACCGCGGCGAAGAGGAAAGAGGGGGGGGGGGGGCAACGATTTTGGAGAAAAGTTTTTCTAGGGTTTGAGAGATTAGACTAATGATACCATGTAAGACTTTGGAATAGTTTCCCTTAGAGATTTCTTTCATTAATCACAATATATATAGTTATACAAAAGTGATTCTTAATACAGTAAGAATCCTAATTTACCTTAAATACATGATACTAATAAATATAATATATACTGTGAATATTTGAAAAATATTCGCTAATAGTTTTGTCTAACCTTTCAGTTCTCCCATCCTTGTTCACACACATAAATCCCAACAATATCAATGAACATGCACTTATTTCTCAAAATAATAAAGAAAGGAAGTTACAACTTTAGAGGCGGATGCATTTAGTTTCAACGGCCCGACAGAACGAGTATAGTTTATATGAGGCATAACTATATGTGTAAATTCACTAATATTTTGAAAATCATCACCTTCTGAAACCATAATTGAGAAAGTGCAATGGATTCTCTAGTGAGAAGTGGGAACATATGAGAGGTAGTTTGGAATAAGTTGTAAGTATTGCAATGGATTTTGCAAAATATTATGTTCTCACTCAGGCTATAGGTTGGGCATGCATAACGGTGTTTGGGAAGTTACAAAAGCGGGCAATAACTATAAGGATTTTACATTATCTATACAGTGTATATGTATGTATAAGGATGTATATGTAATATAAATATAATGTATAATACTGTATAAAAGCATATATACATCATGTTATATAAATTTTAAAACGAAAAATAGAAAAATGAAGAGAGTTTTATGGTAGCTCGGGAAAAAGGTAAAAAAATAACATTAAAATAGATCTAGCTTCATGAAATTCAATGTAAACATATATTGACTATTTTAGACGTAAACATTTATTGGGCTATACTCATTGTAAATTGTTTGTTTGGATAGTACATATAGGTAATAACATGCTCTTAATTGGGCTAGAGGTAATCAATTACATACTATTGCTAGTGTCTGAAAGAAACTAATATAGAATCATTGCTAGAGGCTAATTAACGTAAACTCACTCTTAAATACATTGAATCCTTACTTGAAAGCAATTTCTCTCATATCCATATTTATGACCATTAATTATTTTACTTGCTTTTTAGATAATTTTTATTTTCATATTAGTTATAATTTTTCTCAAAATTAAAATATTACCAGATATTTGGCTTATCGTAGAAAGTGATAATTACTTATTTGCTTGATCACCTAGTTTATTATTTTTTGTGGAATTCGGCCCCAACTCATTATTGGGTTAATTATATTACATAGGGAAAATGATCATATTTGTCCTCAAACTTAAGGTAAAAGATCATATTTGCCCTCCGTTAAAGTTTGGGGTCAAATATGTCCTTCTCGTTATGAAAGTTGTTATATTTGTCCATTTTTAACAGAAATGCCACGTGGATGTCACGTGTGAGACACATAAACTGATGGGACCCACATCACCTCCTCCACGGCTTCTCTCCCTCTGTTCATCCGACCACCAGCTGCTCCGGTGACCGGAGAAGCCAACCCCTCCCCCTCTAAAATTTTGGACCTCCTCTACAAGCACTTCGATGCATCGTCACCACCAACTCCGACGCCCTTGGCTCGGATTGAATCGACGGGAGTGAGGTATACCACCATCACCACAATCATCTCGCCGTCATTTTGACCCCCCCATGTTGTTCGATTCTTGTTAATCGCCATAACACCCAAATTGAAAAATCTAAAACTCTAAACGCCGTCGTCGATTTTTCGGCCACCGGGACTACAATCGACGGTCGGAGCTTGCACCATTAAATTCACCGTCATATACCCGTCATTTTACACCTACCCACCACTGTCAGTTCTTCACGAAGCCGTGGATCGACCAAATCGGAAAATCCGAAATTTTGAGTGCATTTTCCGGCCAACTCAGGTAACGTCGACGACTGTGGATGGTGTCCCTGAGTTCACCTTGGTCTTAGCTACATTTTGCAACCAATCCCGTGTCTCAATTCATCTTAAATCGAATTTCACCATTGTTGAAGCTTTAGCCGACGGTATCCCACCTGCTTCAGTGGAAGAGGTGATGTGGGTCCACCTGCTGATATGTCTCCAACGTGACGTCCACGTGGTATTTCTGTTAAAAATGGACAAATATAATAACTTTCATAACGAGAAGGACATATTTGACTCCAAAACTTTAACGGAGAACAAATATGACCATTTCCCTTAAGTTTGAGGATAAATATGACCCTTTTCCCTATTACATATAACGTGTACATTTTCTCATTTGAGGAGTGAATTTGGTTATCAGCTATACAAGCTAAAATCAAATGAACAATTATTGAAGTATTTAGAAAAGTTAAATGAAATAGTTTTAGAAAAGTAGGGTTATTTTTAGTTTATTATTAATGTGGGCCGCTAATCTGGTTAATTTTTTTAAAAAATAAATACGAATGTTGATCATAAAGATGACTATAAATATGTTTAGGCTATAAAAAAAATAACATTTTATATGTATCTAACAAAATACATATATTTGTATGACGATTTAGTTTAGTTCAAATTTTCTTGTTCAATATCAAATCAAATTAACCAAATACATATCAAAATTTAAGTAGATTGATTTAATTATTTTGATTTGTTTGGACTTTTTGTATTTTTCTGAGATAACTCTAATCCAACACTAGTCATGGGGTGTCATGCATCAGATTATCATTATCTTTTAGAATGCTATTAGGATTTTAAAGCACAATTGTGTAATTTATGTAGCAAAACATTACGCTATTCACGGTATAAGGTGAGATATTTCAGAATTAAATTTGATATAAATTTATATTTTATTTAATTGAAGATATAAATTTATATCTTTAACTTAATAAAAATATAAATTTATACCCAAACTTAATTATGAAATATCCATCTTGTCCCATCAAACTTGAAAATATTTTATCCCATCTCCAAATAAAATACCCCCTCTATTTTATAATATTTATCTGGGTTTGACTTGATACTAAACTTGAGAAAGTAAAAAGATTTTAAAATCTTATAACTGTTAAATATTAACTAAAGATATATAGTAAAATATACCAAAATATCATTTAATCTTGTAGTCTTAAAAATGACATATGAAAAATTAAAATTAAAGAATTGAAAAAAAAAAGAAAAAATGAAGAAGAGAAAAACAGACCAAAAACAAACAATTTTATTTACAAAAGTAAATTAATCTAAAAATTATACTCTTGCTGTCCCAATTTATATGGTACACTTTCGTTTTTAGTTTATAAAAAAAAAAATGATACATTTTTAGAAATAATCTAACTTAAATTTACATTCACATAAATATCTATAACTTTTTAACACCACAAATTTCAAAATTATTTCAAGTCTTTTCTAAACTCCGTACTTATTTAAATTATATCACATAAATTAAAACGGAGAAGTAATTTATAGTCCCATAACTATAATCCCAAACAACCCCTTAAATTATGTGATACAAAAAGTGCTAATTATTTAGGTCCAAAGTATTTGCACTAATATCCCGCCTATCGTCGGCAAGTTTCTCCAAATTTCCGACCTCCTCCACCGCATTTTCCGGCGGAACATCGCCGGAGATATTGATTACACTTGTGTAGAAGAAATAATCAAAAATTGAAAGCGAAGAACATTAACATAGCAAATGGATCGGATAGTAGTAGCAAATGAACTATCGTTTCGATTAGGGTTTACAGGACATAGTGGACACCTTACGATCGAGCCTCTACCTCCACTTGAACGCGATAATCCTCTTAATTCCATACCTGACTTCATATTGGTAAGTTTTTGGCACTCACACTCCTTATATTTCCTTTTTATTAAGTGGTCATTTGGTAGAGTGTATAAGAATAGGACTCCTCCGTCTAATTTATGTTGCGCTGTTTGACTTGACACAAAATTAATTTATGTTGCGCTGTTTGACTTGACACAAAATTTAAGGAAGAAAAGACTGTTGAAATTTGTTGTCCGAAACAAACCTTACATATTTTTGTGGCTATAAGTTATTTTATTAAGGTTAAAAGGGGAATTTTAAAGTTAAGTTGTTTCTAATTATAGGAATGTGACAATTTTTTTGGGTACAAGCTTTGATATTAAGTGGGCGTTTGGTATAGTGTACTCCCTGCCTCTCAAAATAAGTGCCACTTTAGCAAAAATCACGCCCATTAAGAAATCAATAAATACAGTATAGAGTTTACTAAATTACCCTATTTATTAGTTTTTTTTGAGAATTGAGCAATGTTAAAGAGGACTGCTTGTTTAATGTTAAGGGTACAGTTGGAAACATGTGCCAATTTTTGTATATTTTTTCTTGAATTCTTAAGGGGACACTTATTGGGATAATTTTTTTTTGCTTCGGTGACCCTTATTTTGGAACGGAGGGAGTATAAGAATAGTAGTCCCTCTGTCTCAATTTATTTGCACTGTTTGACTTGGCACTAGATTTAGGAAAGGAACAGAGACTTTTGAAATTTGTGGTCTAAAATAAGCGTTAGATATTTGTGTGGGTATAAGTTATGTAATTAAGCCTATGTTTGGATGGTCGTTACCCATGGTTTTATAATGTACAATATGGTATTATATAATATGGTATTATATTGTATTGTATTAATGAATATAATATTATATTGTATTGTATTAATGAATATAATATTATATTGGTAAGCTTTTTTGGCACTCACACTCCTTATATTCCTTTTTATTAAGGGTTCGTTTGGTAGAGTCTCTCCGTCCCAATTTATGTTGAACCGTTTGATTTGACACAAAATTTAAGAACGGAGACTTTTGAAATTTATGGTCTAAAACAAGCCTTAGATATTTGTGTGTGTATAAATTATTTCATTAAGCCTCTTTTTGGATGGTCATTGCCCATGGTTTCATTATGTACAGTATGATAATAGTATGGTATTGTATTACTGAATACAATGTTTAAATTTTAATGCAAGAAAGAAATGACTTCTGAAATTTGTGGTCTAAAACAAACCTTAGATATATGTGTGGCTATAAATTATTTCATTAAGGATAAAAGGGGAAATTTTAAAGTTAAGTTATTTCTAATTATAGAAATGTGACATTCTTTTTGGTACAAACTAAAAAGATAAGAGTCCCACATAAATTGGGACAGTGGGAGTACATGAATTAGCTGACATTATTAATCCCTTATTTGGTAGTGTTTTTTAACGTATGTATATAGGCTATTTAGTACCATTCTTATACGTAGCAAACCACAATATTAGCAATACAAGAGTTATTAATACATGGGTAAACATTCTGTTCTAGCCTTGGTGGACAGAGTTACTTGGTACCCGTTGGTGGTGGGAGGTGACATATATCCGTTGAATTAGTCGTGGTGCGCGCAAGTTGGCTCGGATACCACGGTTATCAAGAAAACATGGTTACAGACATAACTGCCCTTAATACACCTGCCCAAACAATGGATAGGAAATACTAATGCACCCTATTCAGTACTATTCTTATATGCTATATCAAACGACCTCTATGGGTGGTATTCTTACACGCTCTATAAAACATACTATTCTTATTTCATAAGATAGCACATAGCAGTAGTGAATCTTCGGAAATAAATTATAGTCTATGGAAGTGGGGGAAGGAAATATGAGGGAGAGGAGGTAAGGGGAACAATGAGATTCTATAAAGGACTGTTCAAAGAGCAGGAGAAATGAAGACCGAAGTTGGGAGGGTCAGTGTTCAATCAAATAGGTGAGGATAAGAGAGGCTGGAGAGGGAAATTAGGGAATACAAGGCGAGGGAGGCGGTAGAAAGATGTGCAAGTGATAATGCCTCGGGACTGAATGGATTCACCATGGCTTTCCTCCAACCGTGTTGTCATAAAGAGATTACGGAGATCATTGCTGCAATTCAGGAGACCAGAGAATTTGATAACTGTCTCAATGCATCCTTAGTAGCATCATATCACCACCGAAAAGGAGGAAGCAACAAACATCTTGGGTTTGTGAATTTCATGTCTAAAATAGTCCTGGTAGGTAAGAAGTTGTGGTAGGTTACTTTAGCATGTAGTGGCCTTGTGTAAGGTGATAAGGAATAAATCTGCTATCCTCTAGCATGAACAAGTTGATGGTGCAGTTACTACCACATTATTGAAGAGCGTAGGAAATTCATCTCTTTGGTCTATGTCTTTCCTCCTGCATCTTATAAAGTGGTTATGTTGCGCTACTTCCTTTTCTTTTTTTCATAAGCAGAGATACGATTCACTAGTTTTTCTGAAGTAATTTGTTTATTCATGGTTCTTTTGCAGTTTCATTTCCACTTCTAGATTACCTTTGGTCCACATTTACCCTTTATCTACCTTACTGCAGTTAAATGGGGCTGTGTTTGATAATACTGAAAAACAAGTTCTGTTTGATAGGATATAATTGTTTGAATTTGAATTTGAATTTACAGTGCCGGAATGATTTAATCTTCTCGGCAGTTTTTTGTTTTTGTTGGAGGGCACATTAACTCTTATTGTTGTTGAAGTCAGTCAATCACTCTGGAGTGTGCTATGCTGGCACCTGTTTGAGGGGGAATTTGCACGAATCGAATGCTAGCTTTTACTTGCGGTGCTATTGTCATGTCTTCGCTTGCTGCACTTATGTTGTTTTAATTAATGAATTTACTTTTCTTGTCTACAAAAATATTCGGGGGTTAAAAATTTGTTATCAATTTCTGATGTATGCTTGGATGTCTTTTTCTTAATAAATTTTGTTCATTTATTGGAGGATAAGATGCGGGAAGTGAGGTTGAGATGGTTTGGACATGTGCGGAAGAGAGACACAAATGCCTCAGTGCGGAGGTGTGAGAGGTTGAGATGAGTTCAGGAGGGGTAGAGGCAGGCCGAAAAAATATTGGGGCGAGGGGATTAGATGAGATATGGAGCAGACGAGACTTACTGAGGACATGACCTTAGATAGGTGGTTGTGGAGGTCACATATTAGGGTAGAAGGGTAATAGGTAGTCAAGTGTAGTCCTATTTACGCTTACAGGTAGGTGTAGTGTTATTTTAGCATGCGATCGCTCTATAGTCTTCTGTAGTTTTATTTATTCTACCACTCGTTCTTTAATGTACTTGATTTATCTCATTTATCTGCGTAGTTACTGCTTCTTTTCAGGATATGCTATCATGACGTATTCGCGTCTGCTGTGAACATTTTCTTACTGCTTTAAATTTTTGACCGGCTCTGACTTTTTTCTGCTTTGCTTGTCCTGAGCCGAGAGTCAACAACCGCTCTTCACTCTAGCCTCCTCAGACCCCACGTTGTGGGACTCCAAACTCCTGAGTATGTTGTTGTTGTTGTTCCAAAGAAGTTCTCGATTAACTCTTGAGGTTGGAATGTGAATCTGTCCATGTGCGTGTATCTTCAGCCAGGGATCCAACTTTTTGTTTATTATGGTTGTCTTGATTGGTTAGAAGAAACTCTGCTTTCTTGATTTGGATAATCAAGTCCATATTTAATCAGATCAAGCAAGGACCCACCAAATACTTGATATGTACTTAATAGCACGTGATATATTGTTTGCAGTAAATTCTGAGATATTAAACTTTAATGCAGGACCTAGTTTGATTGTCTTTTCCCTCATTTGCTTTTGCAGTAATAATTAACATAAACAGCTGGCTGTCTTTTCTGGAACCCCTTAATTGAAGCCTGTATATTGTTTTGGTTCTAATATCTTAATCTAGCTTTCTAGCTTTTGGCTCCCTATATCAGTCTTTATAAGTGGGAGATTTGAAGAAGCTGTAGTTTTAGAGGATCCCTAACTTTCATAAGAGACATATTATTTTGCATTTAAATAGAACTTACCTGGATTGAGTTTAATGAATACAGAGGATTCCAATACCCTGCCCATTTAATCTGTGACTGAAGCATAGTTGATTGGTTGATAGCACTTTGAATTGCTACCTATAAGGCCAAGGACTTTCAGGTCTTTGTTTAAATTTTATATATAAGCAGCATATCCATGCTTAATAATTCCAGGTATATGAATAACTTTAATCATTACCTTTCATTAACCTCCCTAATAATGACATCTCTACTTGTTGTTTAATATTTGAAATTTATAACTCCAATACTTGCTCCATATCGGTTCTCATACCCATTCCTCTTAAAAATAAAATAGTGAACACTGTTTACAATCATTTTTACGTCATTTCAGCCACCTGCATTTCCAAAGGAAACACCTGAAACAATAAAGGAATTTATTAGGGAGAATTATCTACTGCCTCAGCTGGATGCAGACGAGTTTTCTCCCGAAAAAGTCGGAAGGCAGTGGGAGTTTGATTGGTTTGAGAGAGCTAAAATCCTTCCAGATCCATCTTTGCCTCGATCTGTTGTTGTTCCTACCTGGGAAATGCCTTTTAGACGTCAGAGAGACAGGTTAGATAACGGAAGATGGGAGCCAAAGTCAGAGGAGGTATACAGAATCTTCATTTTCATTTTGTCAATTTTTTACAAGTTCCTTTCGCTACTGATTTCCATTTCCTTTCCATACTATGACCACTGGAGAATTTCAGGATCTGACAATTTCCTTTTTTTTTTGGTTGCTAATCCTGACAATTTTTGGCTCATTTCTGACTCTCAGAGAGATGTATCAGAACTTACAGTTGGAGCTGAGGATTCTGGGGCTCTACCGCGCATTGTTGGACCACCGAAGGATTTTGTTAGAGGAAGCATCAACAGTCGTCCGTTTCGACCTGGTGGCTTGGATGATTCCCCGTCATTGGGCAGAGTTGTTCCTGATGGTGCTACGAATGGTGAATGGGTAATGGAGGTGCTTAATGGCGGTTTTGCCCAAACTGCTCCTCCTAGCTTTAAGCAAGGACCTGATCTTGGTGATCTTACGGTAAGGTGTTTGAGTATCTTTAACCATTAAAGAGCCAGTTTTGATTAAGTTATTATTATTATCTGTATACAATACATTTTGAGACATCTTATTTGTATGTTCATGGAGACACATTCATTCTCTTGGAATATATACGAGGATCAGAGTGCTGTCACGAACACAGAGGAGGTGAAGCTGGTCAGTACACAATAAACTCAAGTTTTCTTATATAAAATACAGATATCTTATTTTATATTTCCATCCTATCAAGTAAAAACTTGATGGATTGTATGCCTTAGGTCTGCTTGTCAGATTTGCTTTGGAATGGGTCAAGTAATTTGTCCTCATCTTCTGATTTTTTGATAAACATCTCTGTCTGGCTATCTGCAGAGTGAGTTATCCGTGCAGTTTGATGACTTGTTTAAGAAAGCTTGGCAAGAGGACGTCACAGAGTTTGTTGGAGATGGTCTGTATTATCTAGACACTTCTTTTAATTGTTTTAGGTTTCTTGTGTTGGAATAGTGATTTCACAGTCAAAGATCTCTAGATTAGCCTAGCCAATTTAGCTAGGACAGGGTTAGTTTGCTTTATCTGATATATAGCAAACATGTAATATTTTAGGACAGCGTGGCTTATATGCCATGCATTCCTCCTTGAAGCCACCTTTTCCTGTTTTTCCCCTTTGTTGGAAAAGCAGTATCATGAGTGAAATGTTTATTTAACACCCATCATGTGCTAATGTTGTGGAGGTGCCTGTAGAAATATGAGAGTGTATACAGTCTGAATAGCGACTGCTTGTTGAAATGTGGTGTTGTCTCATGATGTTTCACTACTTCATTAAATTCCTTAATTATGTGACCACTTCATCAAAAAGTTTTAAGCTGTTAGAGAGGAGACAATTTCATTGATTTATTTAACTGAAGCTGCGATACTTCCTTGCATGTAATTGTTCTTTTCTTTTTGGTGTCAATCTGTTAAATTATTTTTCCCTTGGTGGTTGTGACACTCGAATCTAGGATCTTTGCCTACTTTGATATCATATAAATTGTGTGCCACTTCATCTAAATTTTAATCAGGAATACTTTTATTTATTCAGTTAGGCGTGCAACAACAATTGCGAAGCACTAAGTCAGAATTACTGAACTGTTGGAAGTGATTATTTAGTTCTAATCAAAATGATAATTTGTGTTGATATTAAATTAAGTAAATATAAGTGCGCTCTCTCTAACAGCGTAAACCTTCTTATATGAGAATGAGCTCTTCGATATCCAAGTTTTAGAGTTAAAAGAATTGAGCATTTCTTTCGGAACTTAATTACCGTCTCATAAAAGCGGTATAAGAGTAGGCAGAAGTCTTGGGTTCAAGTCTCACTGCCACCCATTGTCGACAAGAATTTACACGTGCTTGATCCATGAAAAAGAATTAGGCTTGCCCTTGAGGGGATGTATTGATATATAGTTAAGTAAATTAAAGTATGCCACATTTCTTGCCCTTATTCCAAAAGAGAAATGTGCAATGAATGTGAAAGATTTCAGGCCCATCAATCTATTAGGCAGTATCTATAAGATCATTGCCAAGATACTTACTGAAAGGCTAAAAGGTGTTATGAATAAACTTGTTTCGGGGAAACAAAATGCTTTTATTAAGGGGAGACAAATAATTGTTGTTGCTCTGGTGGCGAATTTTGGATCAATACATGAAGAAGAAAAAATCAAAGGTGATATTCAAATGGATCTAGAAAAAGGCTTATAAAAATCGTGGGAGTTGCTCTTTCCTGTTAGATATTCTAAAAATGATGAAATTTGATGATAAATGGATTCAATAGATTAAAATGTGTTTTCTACGGTAAGATTCTGTTCAAATCAAGGTAGTTCGAAAGGATTTTTTCAAATTCAAATGGGATTGAGACAAGGCGACCCGTTATCACCCTATTTGTTTGTTTTGGCAATGGAAGTCTTAAGTGAAATGTTGAAAAGGTTGCTGGCTTGGGTTGGATAAAGGGATTTTATGTTGATGACAATGAAGGAAACTGGGATCAGATTTCACACGTGTTTTATGCAGATAATACCCTATTGCTATGTGAAGCAGACAAGGTGCAAGCTTTGTATTTGAGGGTCATTTTTTTGGCGTTCCAAGCTGTGTCAGGGCTGAAAGTTAAAAGTACTGATTCGTCTGTTAATGCAGAGGATTCTATTGCTGAGTTTGCTAAGATCTTGTGATGTAAAATAAAAGTTTTCCCCACTAATATTTGGGACTCCCATTGGGTGCTAGAAAGAAAGATGTGGTGTTGGGGGAAGGATAGTCTGGTAATTAGGATTCTGGACTCCCTACTGTTCTCATCTCAATTGTCCCTTTACCTCCTAATGTGAAAAAATGGTTGGATTCACTTAGAAGGAACATATGGCAAGGAAATAAAGAGAATAGTTGTTTTCACTTGTGGGATGGATATCTTTGATCTCTAGTAAAATAGCTGGTGGACTGGGCAGTAGAAGTTTAAGACTTCATAACAAAAGCCTTTCATGGAAGTGGCTTTGGAGATATGACACTGAAGATAAAGCTTTATGCAGAGAAAGTGATCAAGCAAAATATGGTCAGCAGGGACACTAGAGTACTAAATCAGTAAGTTCTTTTGGTGTTAGCATTTGGAAAGCAATCAGTAAATACTGGAAGGAGTTTGCTATGAATACTGGGTTCAGAATTGGCAAGATGATAATTGGTCAAGACATGACCCTCTTAAAGATTTATGTTCAAACTTGTTGAGTTTGGCCTCTTCACCTGAAGCTACAATTGAAGAGGTTAGGTGCTCTAGGGATGGAATTTCTCTTGTAGAAGATTGTTGAATGGCTGGAAGATCGAGAGGGTGGCTGATATTCTGAGGACACTAGAGTTTTTTCATGGTGTTAGCAATCTTGATAACACATTGGTGTGGAATGAAACCAGCAACAAAAAGTTAACAGTCAGTTCTGCGTATTATCTTTTGTCTGATGCTAACTACAGGGTTTCTGTTTGACCTTGGAAATCTATCTGGAAAATCAAAGATCCATTCAAAGTGAATTGTTTCACCTGGTTGGTGGCTAGAAAAACATGTTTGACACACGCCTACAAAAAAGGGGGATTCAGTAGACCTCCAGGTGTTTTTTATGTTAGTATGCGGCAGAAAATAACAGTCATCTGTTTTTTCATTGGTTACTCATATCAAATGGGTTATGCCTAGAGACACAAAAGATCTTCTGTGGAATTGGAACAATGCAACAGGTGGTATCAGACATAAGAAATGGTGGAGGTTTATTTTAGCTTGCATATGATGGACTGTATGTGAAGAAAGGAATATTAGGTGCTTTGAAGATAATTCACGCTCTATACGGAAAATCAAGATGGAAGTAGTTTTTGACTTTTATTTTCTGGTGTAAAGAAAAGTGTACGTAGAGAATGCAAATGCTTTCTTTGAATTTTTAAAATCCTTTTAAGATGAACAAGAGCTTTTATAACTGTAAATATGGATAGCAGTATCAATTTGGTGCTGATGAACTAGGTTGCTCGGGCTTTCCAAAAATGCTACTGCACCCGTGACCTTTGGAGGATCCGACACACCCAACAACATTTTGAACAGTCCGAGAAACATAGCTATTGAATATACATGTTACCTTTCTCAAAACAAAAAAAGAAGAGAAAGATGTGGGGGTTTGGAAGGGAGTGGTTGAAAAGTGTGAGAAAAAAACTTGCCCCTTGAAAGAAGCAATATTTATCATTTGGGGGTAGATTAACCTTAATTAATAGGGTATTGGGTGGTATCCTCATACTTCATGTCCTTGTGCCCTATGCTTAATAAGGTGGTAAGTCAAATAAATAAGCGGAGAAGAAATTTTCTTTGGGAAGGAAATGCCTAGAGCAGAAAATTTCATCTGGTGAATTGGGACTTGGGACTCTGTGACTAGGAGTAAAAAGGGTGGAGGACTTGGAGTGAGGAATCTCAAATTACGTTACAAAGTCTTCTATGTAAATGGTTGTGGAGGTTGAATGATGGGAAGGATGCTTTATGGAAGAGGACTTGTTACTAAATATGGCAAAGATGGATATTGGGATCCCAAAATAGTTGGTCCTCCTTTGGGGTCACAGCGTGGAAGCACATCATGACTCTATAGGGTGATATAAAAAGTAGCATTAAGTTGCAAATTGGTGATGAGAAGAAAACTAGAATGTGGACAGATTTATGGGACAATGATGGACTTCTTAAAGGTCAGTTCCCAGCAATTTTTAGCCTAGTTATGGACGAGGAATGCCTAATTGATGACTGCTTTACTAATTCAGGGTGGAATCTTAGATTAAGGAGAGGACAGAAGAAACTGTGGATGATAATTCCCGTATGTATTGCATGGACAGTATTCTCAAAAGGAATAAGAGATGTTTTGAAGGCAGAAAGGATTCAACTTCTTGTGTTAAACATAGATGTATTCAGACTTTAGTCTTTTGTGTTGAAACAGAATTATGTAACTAGGATGCTAAAAACAATGGACTTGTTTGATTCTCTTGTGACGTTGGACTGTACATGTTCTTTTGCTTGTACTGAATATTAGTACCATCTTGATACCTTTATTAATAATATTTCCTTACCTTAAAAAGATGAGATGGACCACATACTTCAACAACAAGTAGTCACCACGGAAATTAAAGGAGATGTTGAATTGTGGAGTAACATATGCATCATTTGAGACTTTCTCTAAATTTTATTTTACAAAAAGAAGTGATGCTTCTATGAGAAACTGGAAGATTATAGCAAAGTTATCAAACAATTATATATATTTGAATCATGGGCTATTGTGAAATAAATTAATTATGAGAGAAAGAATTACCTTCTCTGTGTTCCCTGAGAAGGCAAAGATCAAAGTGAAAAAAATGAAGACAAGAACAGTTTTTCATGTTCTCTCAATTTGTGTTCCGTCTCATTTGAGTCATGTTCTTGCTTATCCATTTGGAAGAACTCTAGTAAACTGGCATTGGAATTGCAGCTGTTAGGCTCTCTCGTGTCCCGTCGGATTTGTAACTCTTCATAGCTGTGCTGTTCTCCATTGAGCTTCTGCAAAGTATACATGTTCGAAAAAAATTCTTATCATGAACAGAAAGAAACTCTGGATGAGTTTCATCATAATGCTCCATCTAGATGTATTCTCAGTTTTAGGTTATAAAGAAATGGAAATCCAGCAACAATTTGCCTCCTTTTAGGAACTAATATTATTCCTCTCGTATAGGTCATACATCTGAATTGCAATCTGAAGCAGAACAATTGGCCTCTGTCAAGCCAGAGCCACTTCAGGTTGAAGCTGAAGTAAACAAGTCCGAAGTGGCTGATGAGGGTTTAGACACTGAGATATCTCTCTTGGATGAGATTTTGTCTGTTGAAGCAGAAGGATCAATATCAAGATTGGATGGGGATAATGATGGCGCACGTCAAGAGAATGAGGTAATGCTTCACACGTTTCTTGCTTAACAGAGGTCTCCATTTCTTTTATTTGATAAGTAAAAGATGAGTTCCCCATTTTTGAATACTGCATCAAGTATAGTGATCTTTCTTTATGCTTTTGCTCAACTCATCTGATGCAGGGATGGGCTGTTACTGGTGGCAGTGAAGTTATTATAGAACGATTTCATGATCTCATTCCGGATATGGCTCTTACTTTCCCATTTGAACTCGACCCCTTTCAAAAGGAGGTATAAATCTATGGTGTATGTAGTGTTTTTCAATTCTCGTTTGGAACTTGGCACATCTTTGGTTTATTTAATCTCGTGTCCTTTGAAATTGATGGAAAATACATGCTTTCAGTCATTGGGGCCATGTTTATTTAAGTCAAATGATGCTGAATTGGCATGAATGGCGAAGAGTTATTTTTTAGCATAATGGGTTGGGTTCTTTTTGTTTCTTAATTAACTTGAAGCTGTTTGTTGTGTTTTTCCCCCTTTCATTTCAGGCATATATATGCCTATCAAGCTGTCAAAAAATTGTGGTCCTTCTCATTGCGTTAATTGCAGGCCATTTATCATCTTGAAAGGGGGAATTCTGTTTTTGTTGCTGCTCATACATCTGCTGGGAAGACTGTTGTGGCAGAATATGCCTTTGCTTTGGCAGCTAAAGTATGAATTCTCTTGATATCAAGAATTTTATACCATTTGACTCTTTTTTTTTGGTTATAAAAAAAGAATGTCTCAAGAATGTTATACTGATATCTAATGCATAATAATCTTCTTTGATTATAACTAAAATGTCTTCTATTTTACATCTATTTATAAGTTCCTTAATTTTCGTGTCTTCCCCGGACCCCGCGCATAGCGGGAGCTTAGTGCACCGGGCTGCCATTTTTTTGTTTGTCAACAGGTGTTCCACCAAATTAATTTTTTTTATTGTGTGCTGCAGCACTGTACCAGGGCTGTATATACAGCTCCAATCAAAACAATCAGCAATCAGAAATACAGGGATTTTTGTGGGAAATTTGATGTTGGCCTTCTTACAGGTGATATCAGCTTGAGACCTGAGGCCTCTTGTCTTATAATGACCACTGAGATATTAAGGTCAATGCTTTATAGAGGGGCTGATATGATTCGAGATATAGAATGGGTAAAAATGTTATTAAATATTTTGTTCTGCTCATTTCATTTCTACAACTTTTCCGGTACTTGAGATAATTTGGTTGGTTACTAGCATTTTTGTTGCGAGTATAGGTTATATTTGATGAAGTGCATTATGTCAATGATGTTGAAAGAGGTGTTGTTTGGGAAGAAGTTATCATTATGCTCCCAAGACATATCAACTTTGTCCTCCTTTCAGCTACGGTAGGTCTTGATATTTTAGTCACTTTATTTGTGCTTTGGATTTAGTACTCTAAATGAAGGTAAGAGAATTAAAGACTCAATAGAAAGATGTGTGAGGATGCCCGAGACAAATGTCTTATGCCTGCACTTTTCATTATACACACTTTACTGTGTATAATTTCACATTTGATCAACCCGGGACACTGATATGTATAGTAGTACAACTTCTAACTATTTACACTTAGCAAATCTAACATTCTACTTGAAGTCGGTGCCACTTGTTGAATGTCTCGAGCTTGTTATTGTAACTAATTTTATGATGGACATGGTAAATATGTTTGTATGATCATTTGACATTAAGTATCTAGTGACAATGTCTCTTGGGAGGTCAGAGTATATTTTCTGAGAGTCAGTTTGTATGTGCTCTCTCTTGAAACTCTTTGATGCAATAGAGGTGCAGCTTGATCATCACATGCAAACTCCATCTGAGTGGTTTCTTTGAGCTTAAATTTCTTCCATATTTGTTTGATCCGCATTTATTCACGAGTTGCTGTTGCGATGGCTCAATACTTTGGCCCTGGATCTTGTAACCACACTTTGTTTCTTGCTCTTCAAGATACTAAATTGTCTCCAATTAGAACACAATAGCTAAAAGTAAAACATCTATTAGAAGAGAACCCTGTCCAATCAACATCAACAATAACATACCCAGTGAAATCCCACAACGTGTGGTCTGGGGAGGGTAGAGTGTACACAGACCTTACCTCCACCTTGATAGGTAGAGCGACTGTTTCCGGGAGATCCTCGGCTCAAGACAAAACATAATCATAGGCAAAGCTGGCAAAACAAAGCAAGATAAACAGTCAGACTCAGATGAGAAATTAAAACATTATGAACATACATATAATAATAAGATCGAATATGCCATGGTAGTGCATTCTAACAACAGGAAGCAGTAGTTAACACAACTAAATAAGATAAACAAATTACACTAAAGAACACATAGTAGCATGAATCAAACTACCGGGGACTATAAAACACTAATGCGCCTATAAGTGTGATAGGCTAATCGAGCCTACAATAATAACACTACACTATCGTTTTGTAATCGTAAGTAGGACTACGCTCGACTACCTACTACCCTTCTACCCTAATCCGTGTCCTCCACAACCCCCTATCTATGGTCATGTCCTCAGTAAGTTGCACCTGCGCTATATCCATCTAATCACATCTCCCCAATACTTCTTCGGCCTACCTCTACCCCTCTTCAACACGTCCATAGCCAACCTCTCACATTTCTGCACTGGGGCATCCATGTCTCTCCTCTGCACATGCCCGAACCATCTCAACCTCGCTTCCCGCATTTTATCCTCTATCGAGGCCATTCTCACTTTATCCCGGATGTCATCATTTCTAATCATATCTCTCCTTGTATGCCCACACATCCATCTCAGCATCCTCATCTCCACAACTCTCATTTTTTGTATGTGCGAAGTCTTAACTGGCCAACACTCCGCCCCATACAACATAGTCGGTCTAGCCACCATCCTATAGAACTTGCCCTTAAGTTTTTGTGGTACATTTTTGTCGCACAAGACTCCAGATGCGAGCCTCCATTTCATCCACCTTGCCCCAATACGATGTGTGACATTGTCATCAATCTCTCAATTTCCTTGGATAATAGACCCTAGGTACTTGAAGCTTCCTTTCTTTGGAATGACTTAAGTACCAAGCCAAACCTCCACGTCTGTCTCAAGGTCTCCCGTTGCTGAACTTGCATTCCAAATATTTTGTCTTGGTCCTACTCAACCTGAACCCTTTAGACTCAAGAGTCTGTCTCCAAACCTCCAGCTTGTCGTTCATTTCGCTGCGAGGCTCATCAATCAGGACTATGTCATCTGCAAATAACATACACCATGGTACCTCCCCTTGGATTTGCCGCGTCAGTCCGTCCATCACCAAGGCAAATAGGAATAGGCTAAGAGCTGATCCCTGGTGCAGCCCCATCGTCACTGGAAAGTGCTCTGAGTCTCCTCTTACTGACCACACCCTAGTCTTGGCTCCAGAATGCATATCCTTGATCGCCCTAGTGTACGCCACATGTACACCTCTAACCTCCAAACATCTCCATAGAACCACCCTATGTACTTTGTCGTATGCCTTTTCGAGGTCGATGAAAACTATATGTAAATCTTTCTTCATCTCCATATACTGCTCTACCAACCTCCTAATAAGATGAATGACTTCAGTAGTCGAACGCCCCGACATGAATCCAAACTGGTTCTCGGAAATAGACACGTCTCTCCTCACCCTCATCTCCACACTCCACTACCCTTTCCCAAACTTTCATAGTGTCACTCATCAGCTTGATACCCCTATAGTTGTTGCAACTCTGAATATCACCTTTGTTTTTGTACAAGGGAATTATTATACTCTACCTCCATTCTTCGGGCATTCTTGTCGTCTTAAAAATGACGTTAAACAACTCAGTCAGCCACTCCAAACCTGCCCTGCCTGTGCTCTTCCAGAATTCAAATGGGATCTCATCAGGCCCGATCGCTCGTCCCCTGCGCATCCTGCGAACAACACCCTTAACTATCTCAACCTTAATTCTTCTACAATACCCAAAATCTCGGTACCTATCAGAATACTCCAGATCTCTTAGCACAATGTCTCCATCTCCTTTTTCGTTCAAGAGTTTATGGAAGTAAGACTGCCACCTCCGTATAATATGTGCTTCCTCGACTAGTATTTTGTCGTCCTCGTCCTTGATGCACCTCACGTGATTCAAGTCACGGGCCTTTCTCTCCTTTGCCTTGACTAGTCTGTACAACTTCTTATCCCCGCCTTTCTCCTCTAATTCCAGACGTTCAAAAGCCGTCATTTTTGCCGCCGTAACCGCTAGCTTTTCCTCCTTCCTCGCCATCTTATACAGTTCCCTATTTGTCCACTTCTCCACCTCGTCCTTGCTTTCTACCAATTTCACATACGCCGATTTCTTCGTGACCACCTTCTCTTGAACTTTACTATTCCACCACCAGTCCCCTCGATGCCTACCATGGTTACCCCGCAAGGCCCCTAGCACTTCTCTAGCTATCTCCCCAATGCAACTGGCCGTTCTGTCCCACTGTCCCACATAGCTGTCACATCTCCACTACTCTCCCAAGCTCCCTTGGCCATCAACCTCTCACCCATCTCATTTGCACTAGCCATGGTCAAACTCCCTCATTTGATTCTTAACCTGTCATCCACAGCCCTCCTCTTCTTCTCCAACTTAATCTCCAAATCCATCACCAATAGCTTATGTCGGATTTACGCTCGGCCTATTTAAGAGACAGTAGCATTTGTAATTTGCTTGATCTGAGCTTGATTACTATTGTCTAAAATAACATAATGTTTTCAGAGGGTCAACAGATAGCAGTAAACCAGTTCATATGGATGCATCTGTGAGTATACTTTATGTGAATGACTATTGTAGGGTGTCATGGATTAGAGGCCTACCATAGTTACTATTTGAAAAACTTTTTTGGTCATCAAAGTCATAATTGTTGCACTTTAAAAGAGTTGATTAGCTATCATTTTGTGGCACGGAACATCTTTCTCGTGACACTCCTTGATCAGTTTCGGGTACATTGGATAGTTGAAGATGAGTGCTTGGTTGTTGGTCAGAAAGCAGTTGCTTGATACAGTGTACTGCTGAGAGTAACATAGGAAATCAGATTGGAACTTTTGAAAAATCTGAAATCTGCTGCCACAGAAGAAAAAAAACATCTTTAAATTTGTAATGGACCATCAAATTACCTGTGTGGCTTGTAAACAATGGGTATGTTGGCCAAATTTTTTAAGGTTCATCTAGTGGAGCCTCTCCTCTTAGAAAGGGACCAAAACAATAGAAGCAAAAGTAGTCGGCTAATGTCAGATGTTCTTCCAGAAACTCTTTTTTTGATGTGTCATTGATGGAAAGATTTTTGCTGCACCCAAGGGTGTGACTTAGTGGTCAATGAAGTGGGTGGAGAACCATGAGGTCTCAGGTTCAAATCTCAATGGTGACAAAACAAACTAGGTGATTTCTTCACATCCGCATTACCCTTGATGGGCCCAGTACCTATACTGGTGGGAGGTAGTAGATACGCAGTGGAATAGTTGAGGTGCGCGCAAGGTAGCCCGGACAACACCAGCATAATATTTTTTCTTGCTGAATTTGATATGTTGTCTATATATATAACGTCGGGCCCTGTTTTCATCTTTCGGTGGCTTTCTGTAACCCTTCCCCAGATCAATTTAAGCACAAAGGGGACTACATGTTGTCTAGACTACACTGTTAAATGTTGGACCATTTCGACCAAAAAGACAACTATGTCAAAGATATCTTACTTTCCGTTGGAGTGGGAACCCAATCCTTCCTTTAAAAAAGGGCTTCATGAACCTATTGCATGGTTGTGGTAGGTTGGCATTGCGACTATCTTTTGTTTATAGAAAAGTATTCAATTACCTCATTTGGTTGATTGTTTTACATTAATCTAATGAAAACTAGAATAAAAAGAAATGAAAAAGAGAAATGAGAGAACTGTAAGGAATCATATTAGGGCTTTTGGCATACAACTTGAAATCAATGGAAACAGGATTTCTTGGATTGGCAGTGGGTCCCGACTCACCAATCGTCATTAACCATTGTCCACAGGATTATCACCTATAGATAACCAAGCTGGTAAGGATAGATTTGTGGGACAAGGTTTCTCTAACTTGCCAGCGTGCAAATTGTGCATTGAAAGGTCGGGACCTTTAATGACATAGCATGGGTGTTTGGAGGAAACTAAAATTGCAAAAAATGCAAATCTACTGCAGGTGCCATGTAATAGGTTGGTAAAACCAGTTAAAAGGAGCTCTCAAGTTGGGAAGACATAATATAAGTAGGTGCTTCAGTGGGAAGAAACGTTAGCCCCACTATTGGTCTCTAATTATGAACTATCAAAGCAAATGCTTGAGCTTGCTTGTTCTAGGAGGGCATATAAAAGCTGTTTCATTTTTTTCATTGTAGGTTCCAAACACAATTGAATTTGCAGACTGGATTGGTCGAACAAAACAAAAGCAAATTCATGTGACTGGGTTAGTCACACTTTCTTTAAGTTGTAATTCAAAATTTGAAGTTATATGACTTTGTTTCTTGAAATTCCGTGGGGTGTATAATGATTCAGGAAACAAGTAGGAGCTTTTATCATTACAATATACATATAGAGCGTTTGCTTGATATGATTTGCTTTTTATTTTATGACCTTTTCTATCAGGACGACCAAAAGACCGGTCCCTTTGGAACATTGTCTCTTCTATTCTGGGGAGCTTTACAAAGTGTGCGAGAACGAAGAGTTTCTGCCTCATGGATTTAAAGCAGCCAAAGACGTACATAAGAAGAAAACCACAAGTTCTGTCTCTGGTGGCACCAGCTTGCGTCCTGGGTCTTCAACAGCTGCTGATAAGGGTCGAGGGCAGAGGCGTGATAGCTCTTCTCAGGCGAAGCAGCAAAAGCATTCTGGTTCCCAAAACTCCGGGAATTTTGGTGCTGGTTGGGGAACGCAAAACAATGGCCTTGGACAGAACGTTATGGGGTTCAGGAGATCAGAGGTGTCTTTGTGGTTGACACTGATTAATAAGCTCTTGAAGAAATCACTCTTACCTGTATGTAAAAAAAATCCTTTTTTCTAACATTATATCTTCCTCCCACCGCCTGTTTACAATATAATTAGCACTGCTATTAGCATGTTCCGAAGAAAGCACCATCTATCAGAGTTTTGCTGTTGGTATTTAGTCTCTTGATAACTTGTCAGCTGTTTTTTTTTCTCTTTTCTTTTAAAAAGTTTAACAGTATCATTTTCATTTCCAGGTTGACAATAGACTTATCATGTATTTAAAGCCTAATATTTGTCATGAAATTGTAATTTCAGGTGGTTATATTTTGTTTTTCGAAGAATCGATGTGACAAATCAGCTGATAACATCCGTGGTACCGATCTAACAAGTAGCTCTGAGAAAAGTGAAATTAGGATATTCTATGATAAAGCATTTTCGCGGCTTAAGGGATCTGACAGAAACTTACCACAGGTGTCCTACCTAATTTGTTGCATTAGTTAATCTAGTTGACCATCTGGTTCTTTGTATCCTGCTTAATTCTAGAACAGTGTCTTATTGATGGTCATGTAATCTACAGATTGTCAGAATTCAAAGCCTTCTCCACAGGGGCATTGCTGTGCATCATGCAGGGCTCCTCCCAATTGTCAAAGAAGTTGTAGAAATGCTTTTTTGTCGAGGTTTGGTTAAGGTAGTATGACGTGCCAGCTTTTTTAAGGAAATGAGTGTCTAAGGTTAAAATGTATGCACCAAATAGGCACATTGTTCCACAGAAATGCTCATATCGTTAGGATGTTACCATATTTAATTGCTTATTTCATTTCAAATATTATTCTGCATTAAGCATGTAAGAGGGAATATATTTTTATGCTAGAGCACTTGTGGGTGTACATAAAGATATGCTTGTATACTTCAGTAGTTCAGTACATAATTGATACTCATACATACAGAATAAAGTTAGAGCCTCAATGGAAAATACTGGAAGTTAATTTGAGATCCTTGAAAATTACGTTACCTGGTGGGAGGTCCGGAACTGGGTCGGAATACGTTGGGTTATGCTGAGAACTGTAAAGGAAGCAATGTATAGCTGGGCTTTCAGAAGTTGGAAGAGAAAACCCAGATGTAGCTCCACTAGTAAGTAGTAATTATGTGGGTAGTTGGGGGGAGAGAATACGAGGGTCGAGAATAATTTTGTATAAGTGAGGAGTAACCTCCGGTCACTAGTTTCTTTTTGGTTTACCCATGAGGCCCTTGTTTGTATAGATGATTGGGTGACCTTTGTGGAGAACTATATTTTTGGTTAAGGTTTCTCCGCTTTGGTATACTACTTGTATGCAGGGATTTCCCTTCCATTAATAAAATTATTTAACCTTACCAAAAAAATAGCATAAAGCAATTAGCATTTGTTCATGTTAGTATATACTAGTACTGATAGTATATCCAATAGTAAATTATACTAAAATAATTTTTTTAAGGTCTGGGAAGAGTAATAATTTTGGATCCAATTAAGAAATTTTGTAGGACCCCATGATTATTGGTTTTGAAAGTATTGACTCGTGATCTAGTGATCTAATGTTATGTTCTTTTCAAGTAAAAATAAACAAAATAAATAAAGGGAAATAGTTGTGATGAAATGAATTATCAGTTAAGTGGTGAAATCCTGGAACGAAGTTGGACGTTGGGATAGTCATTTTCATGTCATCTACTTTTACCACTACTGCTGAAGTTTCTTCACCTACTTGTTGTTAACATTCCTGTCTTTTGGTGAGTTTTACTTTTGAAGGCCTAATATGTTCATTTAACTATTTGGTTCTTTCTTAGGTTCTGTTCTCGACAGAGACATTTGCAATGGGAGTTAATGCTCCAGCCCGGACGGTAAGTCATCATCTGTAGTGATCTTGTTACTTTGAGTGCAGTTATTTTCATAATACATACTCCATCCTATTTTACGTGACTATGTTTTACTGGGTACGGAGTTTACGAAAGAAAGGAAGACTTGTGGAACTTGTGGTCTAAAACAAGTCATAGACATTTGCCTTGCTTAAAGCTCCTCCCCAGACCCCACATTGTGGGATTTTCACTGGGTATGTTGTTGTTGTAAACATGTCAATATATGGGGATCTTAGTAGCTCAGTTGGTTGACTACCTAAGCTTTTTGGTGAGGGTTCGTTTCCCTTGTAATTCTCTCCCCCATTTCCCCTTCCTCTACCCCCTATGTAATTAAAAAAATGGAAATATCTTTATATAGCTTTTTTTTGAGACTTGTAACAGTTAATCTATATATCCACAAGATACTACATCAAAATATGTAGTCCCCCTCCAAAAGGTTACATTTTACAGCATTGATCTCTACTAATTTGTATTCTTACAAAAGATCTAGCACATCAAAAATGTCTTCTGCCTGACCTAGAATTTCCTGTTTACACCAAAAATAATAAAGAGCTAGACAATTCATCTTGATCTTCTGTAAATTGTTCTGCTTGTTCTCAAAACACCTCTGATTCCTCTCTTTCCAAACAGTCCACCAAATACATGATGGGACAATCTTCCATCTTTCCTCCTTCCGCATTCCCATCCCTATTCCAGCACTTTAACACTCCTTCTATTCCCAGGCTTCACCCATGTAATCTTCCTCAGGCTAATAAACATCTTCCACAGCTGGTCTGTCCAACTACAATGCAAAAAAAGATGGTTGATTGTCTCATTCTGATTACCACACAAAAACATATAGAACACAGATGAAAACCTCTTTTGTTCAGATTTTCATGAGTCAACACAGCTTCTTTTGCCAGCAGCCAGTTGAAACAATTAACTTTATAAGGTATTTTAGTCTTCCATATCATCTTCCATGACCATCCCTCTTCCTGAAAACTAGAGACATTAAGGTCCTTGTATGCTGAGTTCACAGTGAAAATTCCTTTGCTATCCTTCTTCCATTCCAAAGTATCCCTCTCTCCTGTTAAGTTGTTGAACACTGCCATTGTATTGAAGATCCAAATTCCACCCTTGTCCTGTCCACATTTCAGCCATAGTAGCTTATTGCTTTTGACTGAGAATGAACAAGTCAGGGAACATCAGTTTCAAAGTTGTATCACCTAGCCACTTATCACACCAGAAAGATACTTTTACCCCGTTACCAACTTTGCAGCTGATTCTTGCAAGCATTACTGGCCAGAGATTCCTGGTAGCCCTCCAGACAGTACATCCATATGGAATATTTACCATGTTTGTTGTCCAGTTATCCTCCAAACCATATTTAGCAGTAATGACTTCCATAACCTGTCTTCTTCTATAGCAAATTTCCACAACCACTTCATCATCAAACTTTGGTTTTGCACTTTGTCTCTATACCCATTCCCCCTGTTTATATAGCTTTAGGCGGGTTTGCTTTCTGTTTTCTGGTCATTCTTGGTTTGTTATTGTTTACCTGCGTATTTTCCTTTCAAACTTCCTATGCTCTCTAATTCCTGGACGACATGTCACATATTATTGCAGAGTACCATCTTAGATTGCAGAATTTCTTATCAGTATAATATTTGATGTGTGGGGGGTATCGACCCACACGATATTAACTCAATTTTTTAAGGGGGAGCATCCATTAAGGTAGCTTGCTACATGGGCTCTTGCGCGCCGCACATCCGCTAGACAACTTCAATGGTGGAATTGTCAAGATGACGATTCTTGCCTGTAAAATATTGATTTCTCTTATAGTACCTCCCAAACCTCTAGGATTACTATTTGTGTCAAAGATGATATTAGTTAGCCCTATGCCTTACCCCCTTTATCCAATTCAGTTGTCTCATCCTATGTAGCACGGACACGGACACGGACACGGACACGCGGAAACGGCAATTTTGAAAAATAGGGGACACGACACGGCAGGGACACGACTGTAAAAATAAATTAAAAAATATTTATATGTAATATGTAATATGTAATATGTATATAATATATAAAATAGTAAAATTAATATTATTAAAGCTTCACATTCATAAATAAATTATAAATTTAATTCAAATTTATTATATACCAAATAACCAAAATACCAAATTAAATATGTACGAAATTAAAAGGAACATTCATAACAAATTGACAATCAATCAAATATTCAATACATAATTCATAAGACCATAGTCCATAAACTAATACATAAGTATGTCCCAAGACCCAAATTCAAATAAATATAAATTTACTTAAAATAAATCAAATAAAATTAAAACTAAACTTTTTCTAAAAAATAAAATAAAAAATGTCCCTGCCGTGTCCCCCGCGTGTCCCTGCCGTGTCCGATTTTTTTTTTTTTTTTTTTTTTGCTGCTGGGAAACGTCCCGGACACGTGTCCGAGGCGTGTCCGGGGCGTTTCGTGTCCGATGAGGTGTCCGACACGGACACCTCACCCTAAATGAGGTGTCCGTGCTTCATAGGTCTCATCCATAGGCGGCAAATGATCAGGTTGAAATATTAGCTGTTAGTACAAAAAAATTACATGGTAATTTGGGTCTATAGTATGATTAATCATTTTAAATTGAATTTTTATAAATATAATGAACCCAACTTACTTCTATATTCTTACTAATACTAGTTCTTGGGCACGCGCTTTGCGCAAGTTCCCTATGTCAATGAGCATATAATTTTAGAAAAACAAATTTATTATTAAATGGCGTGTTGAGTTGTAAAATAAAAATAAAAAGAGTAAGTGTCACATTGTTATTCATGGTTTTGCCTTCAATTATCAAACTTATCTGATTAGCCTTTCTTTTGGGATTATTTAGCATAAGATACTAAAGATAAATAAATTAAACGAAAAGGTTTGAGCAGTACTTTTTTAATCTCCTCTAAATCTAGATTATTTGAACTTCTTGTGCAATTGTTAAGATATTTGAATTTGACGTGTATAATAATGATAGGTATTGAGTGTACATATAAATAGATATAGATATGGTGTTATAGTAACATATACTACTCTATACATACAAGTAAGATGCATTTTTTATTTTAAAATAATTATTTTTTGTATAAAATAATAATTTATTAATAATTTGTTTAATATTTATACTATTATAATTTGCATATTTTACATAGGTATTGAAAAGGAACATAGAATGAAAAAAAAGAAGGGGAAAATGATGGAAAAAAGAGTCCTAAAATGTAAATAGCAATTCACGTAATTGGAACTAAAAGAAAAGGAATTATCTATCACCGGTAAATATTATGTGTTCAGTATAGTTCTCATATACAACATGTAAAAGTTGGAAGTTCAACAAATGATAAAAAAAGGGCAGCCCGGTGCACTAAGCTCCCGCTATGCGCGGGGTCCGGGGAAGGGCCGGATATAACACAAAATAAAAAGACATTATTATTTCATAGACAATTATTCATTATTGCAAAGCTCTCTCTTTCAGATAAACTTTATTTTCCTATTTAGTCTGAAAAGCCCTTCTTCTATTACTCATCAATCTTAGCACACTTTTTCAGTTCCTTTTTTTTAACTATACTCATAGTTTCTTTATCTATGATGAAATCATTCATGCTAAATTTTTCTTGACTGCGTTTTAGAGGCTTTTGAAATTTAAAAGAAATGGTAAAAAAAAGTGCAGCCCAGTGCACTAAGCTCCCGCTATGTGCGGGGTCCGGGCCGGACCACAAGGGTCTATTGTACGATGATAAATGAAAACAGCCAAAAAATACAGAAAAATTTATCACAAGATCCTAAACGTAAAAACAAAGAGGAAAAAAGAAGGTAATACTACAATGAAAAGAACAATTACTTAGAGATCCAAACTGAAATAAAGCTAAATGTTATCTATCACTGTTCAAAGTATAAATAAAGACCAAATGTGTTCATCACATTTCATCGTATTTAAATGTTCATTTGAGTTAAAATACGAGTATACGACGAATCATGGAATTTTTCATCATATTATTGAAGGTTCGTTTATATCATCTGATTTCGATTCTACCAACCCTGCGGATAAAAATACAGTTGGAATTAAGAAAAAGGTAAATAAAAATGAGAAAACAAACACCTAAGATTTGTATTGTTCAAAAGATGTTGGACCTAAATATTTCCACTATTAACACAAGAAAAAAGATGGAGAAATAAAGAGCAATAATTTCAAAAAAACGCGGAAAAAGAAAAACCTACCGATTGTTGGAAATCCAATAACGTGAAGAGTAGTATTTTCGCCCATATACAATTGGTACATCAAATTTCAACCTGCATCTAAACTTTGCACTGTAATAAAAAATAACATCATTCAACCTGAATATCAAAAAAGCAAATAATATATGAAGCCATTCAGATTAATCTAAAACTCAGTTGCAAGAAAAAATGAGAATGGTAATAATTTTCTCAAAATAAATTACTCTCCCCAAAAATAGCTAATGCCTAATAAGAACGTTTAACATATTAGAAAGCGGCCATTGAGTTCTCTTACGCAAGAAATGATTGTCAGTTTAATAGTAATGACTAATGTGTCTATTAAATTATCTTGGGCAAAAACGGATGTCAATTTGAGAGTAATGACTCTTGACTTCTATTTTACATTTAAGAGTAATGAATCTTTACTTCTCTTTTACCGGTTGTCACAACCATCTAACCACATTCTCTATTGCTAATTAGATTTTGATTTACTATTTTAAAAGATCATAATTTTATTAGAAATTTAATTAGATTTTAATTTACTAAGGGCGAAATGGTAATTCAACTTTACGCTAAAGAGCTTCCCACTTTTTGTATAATATGATATTAGAAAATGGTAGCATGAGAAGAGAAGGTCGAGAACAGTTTGAGCTGTTCACTTCTTATGGTGATCAATTGATCCCACTGATATTACTATAGGTAAGAGGTCTCCTGATTTCAGTATCTGATAATGTATTGAAGAAAATCATTCTTGATGAAATTTTTGAATTTTCAGTACCAAACATGGCAATATCTTTATATAGCATTTGGCGGGTTTGCTTTCTGTATTCTGGTCATTCTTGGCTTGTAATATTTACCTGCGTATTTTCCATGATGTTCAAACTTTTTGTGCTCTCTAATTCCTAGACGACACGTGGCATATTATTGCAGAGTACCATATTAGATTGCAGAATTTCTTTGGTTTTCCAGTCGATATTTGCAATTACTTATTTTAGGATCTGTTAAGCGTCTCTCTCTATTCAAATATCCTATTGCTTAAAAGCTAAACTGCATCAATTTTGGGGCAGGTTGTTTTTGATTCTGTAAGAAAGTTTGATGGGAAGGAATTTAGGCAGCTACTTCCCGGAGAGTACACTCAGATGGCTGGGCGTGCTGGAAGGAGAGGACTTGATAAAAATGGTACAGTTGTGGTGATGTGCCGAGATGAGATCCCTTACGAAAATGATTTGAAGCATGTAATAGTTGGTACTGCAACTAGGCTTGAATCTCAGTTTCGACTGACCTACATCATGATTTTGCATCTACTTCGGGTTGAAGAACTGAAGGTACATAGTTTTGACTAATTAGGAAAGAAGACAAAACAGCTTGATCTTGAAATAGTCCATACACACCATCTACTTCAAAATTCAGTCTCTGACCGTTCATTCTCCTTGCAATTTAGGTTTATATGATTATAGAACTAGTCGTTTCTTGAACTGCATCATTACGATTCTCATTTGTATCTCTCCTGGAGCTTGTATGTAGTAGCGAGTTGGAGTATTTGGAAGTCTCTTTATTCACCTTTAGAACATTGTTTAAGTTCGACGCTTTAGAAGATAAAGGTCATGGTTATTGAATACATTAAGTCTAAAAGTCTCGAGCATCCTTGGGAAATTCAATGTTTCTTTTTCTTTTTTTTGTTTCCTTTTGTTTCAAATAAGCAATAAAGAAGGATTAACACAAAAGACATTTCACAGAGATAAACAACTCTAAAGTACTGCATGTACCTTTGACATAACCTTTTCTTTTTATTTTGCAAAAGACAACTGATTTGCTCAACGACATTTTTGAGCAGTGGCGTAATGCCATTAGATCTCACAACTCATAATTTTTAGTGTAATGGTGCATTTTAGTAACATGATTCATGTTAATGATGTGTTCCATCGACGGATTGATGTTAATTCTCACTCCATAGTCTTAACACATCCCAGAAGATTTCTCCTGATGAAGTACATTTTACAATTTGCAGGTTGAGGACATGCTGAAAAGAAGTTTTGCTGAATTTCATGCTCAGAAGAAACTACCTGAACAACAGCAACTCTTGATGCGAAAGCTTGCTCAGCCAACAAAATCTGTTGAGTAAGCATGCATCTGAGTTTTCTACCATAATTGTCTTTCTAGATTAATTTTTCAACATGCATTTGTCACGCCTTAAAACACTTATATGTGCTTCCTTGTTTGTGTGCATGCGCTTCAGTGCAATGATGTTGTTTAGATTTTCTCAAGCTTATTCTTTTGTACTTCGGTATTGTTTAACAAATCCTCTCTCTCTCACACACACACACACACATGGACGTATGTGCGTGTGCACACACAAGAGAAGCACATACAGCAATGGTCTTGAGAACCGTGATCTTTAGTAGTATTTTGAATTGCTAAATTTTATAAGCGTGCCTGTCTATGAAATGCTTGCTTCTATGAAGCCTATTATAGCTTCTAATTGCTACCCTCTCTGGATGACTCTTACATCATTTCTGATATTTATTTGCATTTCTACTAAATAAGAAATGTGAGTAAAGAAACGGGATCGACATGTGTGTTTATTGTCAATAGAATTTGTTTTAAGGCCATTTTGATCACTTAATGAGTCCTATCCATAATTATCTTATAATGAAATAATCCTATTGGTTGCAAAAGCAATTTATTGTAGCTCCAATATAAACTTTGAATCCCTGGACCAGCCCCTTTCCTTCCATCATTAGTCATCAACATTTGTCTCACAAATAGTTTCCCACGTGGGCCTCTTTCCCTAGCTACATAAAAATGGCTCACCCCTACTCTAATTTGTATTCTCCAGAAAATTGAAGTCTCTTAATAGTTTTCGTAAACTTCTATATCAAGCTTTTATCTTTCTTTAATTGTTCTCAGATTAGTATAGTTATTAACAAACACATCTGAATTATTTGAATATAATTTTTGGACAGTATAAAAACTGATTTGATTGTTTTTGTATAGTTAAATGTTCACAAAATAATTACAAAATAGCATTTTCGGAAAAATAAAATAAAATGCAAATAGCATTAGTTTACAATAGTTAGTTTGGTAATTTTTTCCGCCAAGCTTTTTATCCATCATAATTATTTAGTAATATGAAAAATTAAATAATAAGTAGCATAGTTTTAATATTCTAAGATCAACTGAATAACAAGTTTTTGATTACCCAAAATTGAATATCAACTTAGATAAATAAAACAGATGATATTTGTCGAGAAGTAATCTTTTGTTTTGACTTTTGACACAAGAAAAAATGATTCTTTTACACCCCTTGTGTCGAAGACGTCATAGTTCGAGTGTCTAAATAAAATTTATTGGCAAGTTTATGGTGTTGTCAATGTATTCAGCCATTTATAAACTAGTTTACTTTTATACTCCTATTTAGGCTCCATTTTAATACAAAAGCAAATTATCTGGTATAGTGCACTTTTGATACTTTATTCATATTCATATCTATTCTGTCAAAAAGTCTCTCGTAGTAAAATTAAGACTGTCTGATATAGATGCATAAAGGGTGAACCAGCAATTGAGGACTATTATGACATGTACTCGGAGGCAGAAACATATAGCCACCAAATAGCGGAGGCAGTAATGCAGTCGCCAGCTTCTCAGCAGCACCTTACTCCTGGGAGAGCAGTGGTCATAAAATCACAATCAGTAAGTTCTACGACATTCTTTTCACTAAAAGGCATTAGGCCAGTAAAATATGGTGTTTAAGGCTCCCTGGTAATCTGATCTTTTCCTTTGTGCTAGTACTCTAGTAGCCTCTTTTCATCTTCAAGGTCAAACAATTGTCAGCTATCTGGCATACAGTAATGACTATGCATCGATCCCAAAGTAGTTGCCTCTATATATGAATTGATTGCTCTATTTGCACTTGTTTCATTCTAATACTCGATAATCTTTCTTTTGAGACACAATAGTGTTGAGCTATCTGGTATGATTTGGAAATTTACAAAGCCAAGGTTCTTTTGTTCCATGATCTTGTCCTCTGCAACGGAGAGTCGCATCATAATCTTCCGTATGCAGTAACACATGAACATTATCAATGATATTAGCAAGTGAATATTTAAATGTAACCAAATTTGGTATTAATAAATCAGCAAAAGAACATATGGCTTGTGAGAAATTATAGGAGAAAATATTACTATTATTAAATTGTTGTATCTACATGATTACACTGAGTCCTATTTATAGACACTATATTACAATCATTTTTCTAGTAGGATACTATATATGAAATCCCATTCCTATTCTAACACTCCTCTTGGTGCATATAAGTCATATTTACCGAGCTTGTTACAGATGTAATTAATACGAGGACCTGGTGAAAATATCTGCAAGTTGATTGCTCAACTTCACAAATTTTGTAACAATATCTCCGAAGATAATGTTTTCTCTGACAAGGTGACAATCAATCTCAATGTGCTTAGTCCTCTCATGAAATGCCGGATTTGATGCGATATGAAGGACCGCTTTGTTATCACACACAAGTTACATTTGACTGATTTCTCCAAATTTTAGTTCTCTAAGCAACTGGTTAATCCAAACTAGCTTACAAGTTGCTACATTCATTGCTCGATATTCTTATTCAGCACTAGATCGAGCAATGACACTCTGTTTCTTACTCTTCTAGGATACTAAATTACCTCCTATTAACACACAATATCCGGATGTAGAACGTCTATCAGTGATCCTGCATACTCAATGTTTGTATATCCAACTATCTGCTCATGGCCTTGATCTTCGAAAAATAGTCCTTTACCTGGAGCTGACTTAATATATCATAGAATGCGGACAACTGTATCTCAATTACTATCACAGGGAAAATCCATAAACTAACTGACAACAACTCATAGAAAATGAAATGTCAGTTCTAGTCACTGTGAGATAATTCAATTTATCACCAGCCGCCTATATATTTCAAGATCATTGAGTGGGGAGGCAGAAGTTTAGCATTCCGATCCATAGGAGTGTCAATGGGTCTACATTCCATCATTTCTGTCTCCTCAAGAATGTCTAAGGCATACTTGCGTTGTGAAATAACAATACCTGACGTGGATTTGACAACATCAATACCTAGAAAATACTTCAGTTTGCCGAGATCTTTAGTCTGAAAATGCTGAAAGTGGTGTTGCTTTAAATTAGTGATACCCTCTTGATCATTGCCAGTTATAACGATATCGTCAACATAAATCACCAAATAAATACAAATTTGGAATCGAATGTCGATAAAACACAGCTGCGAGTCATGCCAAACTCCTGAATTACTATGCTGAATTTGCCAAACCAGGCTCGAAGAGACTGTTTTAAAGCATAAAGTGACCGACACAATTGACACACTATATTAGACTCCCCATGAGCAACAAAACCAGGTGGTTGCTTCATATAAACTTCCTCCTCAAGATCACCGTGGAGAAAAACATTCTTATTGTCCGACTGATAAAGAGGCCAATGGCGGACAACATCCATGGATAGAAAGAGACGGACATATGCTATTTTAGCCACGGGAGAGTATCACTGCAATCAAGCCCAAATATATGTGTATACCCATTCGCAACAGGGCGAGCCTTGAGCCATTCAATTTGACCGTCCAAACAAACTTTGACTGCATAAACCCAACGATAACGAATAGTAGATTTACCTAAAGGAAGAGGAACAAACTTTCAAGTACCATTCGTGTGTAAAGTAGACATTTTGTTAATCATAGCCTGCCGCCATTCAAGATGAGAAAGGACTTCAGTTGTAGACTTAAGAATGGGGACAAAGGACAATGATGATACAAAGACATAATGAGATGATGATAGACGATGATAACTTAAAAGGATATAATGTGAATTAGTATTACGAGTGGATCGTTACCTTTCTGAAGTGCAATCGGCTGTCAGAAGGAGATAATTCCACCGTAGGTGTAGAGTCTGACGCAATACATGAATCATCTGGACCTGATGTTGGGTCTGATACTGAACGTGATCGACGATGGCAAGTCAGGGGTGCTGGCGGTATAACTGGAGATATAGAAGTAACGGTAGATTCCTTAAAGGTCTGTGTAGGTAAAACCTGAGGTATGAGGTATAGGTAAGACCTCAGAGATATTAGGATGATTAAAAGGAGACCTAGAGTAAGGTTGAGACTCTAGAAATGTGACATCGGCAAACATAAGATATCGATAGACATTAGGTGAGAAGCAACGATACCCATTTTGAAAGAATAAGCAAGAAAGACACATTTAAGAGAGTGGGGGACTAATTTATCTATCTCCGGAGCTAGGTTATGCACAAAATATGTGCTCCCGAAAACATGAGGACGAGAGTTTAGAGATGACTAAGGATATACTATGAAATATGGAATCTGATTCTGAATAGAAGATGAGGGCTTTCGATTAATTAAATGACAAGTTGTGAGGACTGCATCGCCCAAAAAACGTGCGGAACATGAGATTCAATGAGAAGTGCGAGCAATCTCAATGAGATCCCTAATTTTCTTTTCTGCTACCCTGTTCTGCCGAGGGATATATGGACAAGATGTTTGATGAATAATTCCTTGGTGAGTCATAAACTACTGAAATTAGGAGGATTTGTATTCTAAGACATTATCACTACGAAACGTACGAATAGAAACACCAAATTGATTTTGTATTTCAACACAAAAACTCTTGAATATAGAGAATAACTCGGAACGATCTTTCATTAAAAATAACTAAGTGCATCTGAAAAAATCGTCAATGAAACTAACAAAATAACGAAATTCTAAAGGTGAATTGACTCTACTAGGACCCAAAATATCTTAATGAACTATTGAAAAAATACTCTGCACTACGTGGAAAGGTAGTGCGAGTGTGTTTTCCAAGTTGACATGACTCACAATCTAAACTAGACAGACTAGACAAACTAGGCACCATCTTTTGTAGCTTGAACAAACTCAAATGTCCCATTCGTTTATGGATCAAGTATGGAGGATCTGTAACTAGACCTGCTATGGAGGATTTAGGAGTAGAGGTAAGGTAGTAGAGGTCTTGTGATTCATATCTTACGCCAATAGTTTGTCCCGTATTGCGGTCCTGCATAATGAAAGTAACATTAAGAAATAGTATGACACAATTTAAGGCACGAGTCAAACAACTGGCTGATCCATAAACGATTGGGACATTTGAGTTTGTTCAAGCTACAAAAGATGGTGCCTAGTTTGTCTAGTCTGTCTAGTTTAGATTGTGAGTCATGTCAACTTGGAAAACACACTCGCACTAACCAGAGAAAGAGGACATAATTTAGAGTGACCGAAGATATGGGTTTAGCTTATCCAACTCCTTTTGCTTTTGTTTGGATCCTATTGGCTAAAGTAATAGCGGGAAGATATGGTGAATAATTAATATCCGACAAAAGTGATTTATCACCAGAAATATGATCAGAAGCGCCAGAGTCTACAACCCACGATCCAGCGGTATTAGATTGTGCGACTGAAGCTGCTTGTGGAGATGTCTGATTACTTGCTCGATACTCATTATATTCTTCTTCGGATAAATAGACCCGTTGATTACATGTAGTGGCAGTCTGAGCAATATGAGTATTCTTGGGTGCTCGACCATGCAAAGAATAACATACTTCACAAGCATCTCCAAACATATTATAATAACTACACTTAGGTCGAGATCGGCATACTTCACGAGTGTATCCAAGCCTTTTACAATAACTACACTTAGGTCGAGATCTTTGAAATCGACCTCTTCGTCGATTCTTTATTGACTGGGATGGTCGCTTTTCTGATTTTCTCATTAAGAGTTCCGAAGTAATTATAGGACTTGAACTTTTAATTCCCGGGTTTTTGGAGTTAAACATATCATAACCGAAATCTGATCTAAAAAGTAGCCTGGAATCTGAAAGGACAGATCTGAAATCTCAAGAATTTCAGTCTCGCCGGAAAAAAAAAATAGATCTGATCGCCGGAAAAACTTCCCGAAAAAATTAAAAGTGATTGGAATCCCAAAATAAACTGCTGGGGTTTGGCGGAATCTTCATGTGAGTCGACTGGGCAAAAAATTCTGCCGGAAAAGTGGCCGGAGAACGTTGCACGCGCCGGCGCGTGTCGCAGATCTGCTCGCTGGAGCAGTAGCTTTTTCTGGTGACGTTGACTGGGATATGGTCGCCGGAGCCTTCCGGGTCCGATGGCAGTGTTTGTTTATGAAACGCTGAGGGAAAAAGAAACGTAACAGTACTGTACAGTCACCGGAACCGGAATTATGCGCAGGACTGTTTGACTGTATTTTCGATGTTTCTCACCAATACTCTGATACCATGTGAGAAATTATGGGAGAAAATTTTATTATTAAATTGTTGTATCTACGTGATTACACTATATTACACTGAGCCCTATTTATAGACACTACATTACAATCCTTTTCCTAATCCTATTCATTCTAACATGGCTCAAAGTGTGTCATGAAGTAGGTCAATGTTTTTAAGTAATTTTCACTGTGAAAAAAAATGGCTGAAGGTTGATAAGGATTATGTGACTGGGCCTCCTAGCATAGAAACTTCTGCAGTTTGAGATCACTTGTTTGGAAACTGAAAATGTTCCAATTCCTTTTGCAGTTTGTTCTGATCCATTGTTCATCTTAGAAGTATCATATCCTGTCTTTGTTTGCCCGTCGCATGAGGTTACTTGGATATTGCAAATATATGATTATTGACTTACAGTTCATATTTCCATTAAGAGATTCACATGACAACTCCAAAACATGTGCTAATGTTTTCTTTCCCTTAACTACTTGCAGGGTCAAGATCACTTACTAGGTGTTGTGGTGAAGACACCTTCCTCTAACAACAGACACTATATTGTTCTAGTTCTGACTCCTGAATTGCCTTCAACCCTGGAAACTTCGTCAGATGCAAGTAACAGGAAAGACCAAAAAAATTCTGAATTTCAGATATTAGTCCCTAAATCAAGACGTGGTTATGAGGATGAGTATTGTTCGTCAGTCACCTCCCGGAAGGCATCTGGCGTCGTCAACATCAAATTGCCTCACCGCGGTAATGCTGCCGGGATGAATTATGAGGTTCGAGGAGTTGATAACAAGGATTTCTTGTATATATGTGTGAAGAAGATTAAGATCGACCAAGTTCGGCTTCTTGAAGATGTTAGCGCGATGGCCTACTCTCACGCAATACAACAGCTGCTGGGTCTGAAATCTGAAGGAAATAAGTATCCTCCAGCCTTAGATCCGGTTAAAGGTATGTCAGCATTATTTGAATGGTGATATGTACTTGCCGTATGTATAATTTTTGTTTGTTGTTTTATCCTAGCATGTGAATATTATTAACATGCTGCTGCACTTGTTTTTGCCGTTTCTTCACCATCAATAATTCTATTCTCGTATCAGTGGTGTATCCATGGAAGTCCAATGACTAGCTATCGCACATTTTATATAAGGCTATTAAATGCATCAGTTTCCTGACATTAGCTTTTCAAAAATCGCCATTTGACTACATAAATTGCGGATGAAGCATGGAAAATTCTTTAATCGTCACCTATTGATAATGATGTTGTTGAAGCATGTCAGTGCTTCATTTACTCTCAGAAGAAATAAATGCATGTTGTAGTGTGATAGGATAAGGATTGGAGTCTCACCAATTGGTCTTTCTGATGAATATTAGGACAGACCAGTCAAATGGCATGTGTTCTAATTCAAATAGGGAGTGTCCAAGTGTGTCCTCAGAGGTCAACCTATTATTTCCTGCTACTGCACTTATTTGTACTTTGTAGTGTAAAATGCATTTTTTGTGCCATGATCATTCACACATATACCAAGCAAAAGATGACCAAAATTGATTCAATATTCTATCTCACAACAGGATGCTGAGATGGATGTGTGGGCATACAAGGAGAGATAGGATTAGGAATGATGATATCCGGGATAAAGTGAGAGTGACTTCGGTGGAGGATAAGATGCGGGAAGCGAGGTTGAGATGGTTCGGGCATGTGCAGAGGAGAGACACAGATGCCCCAGTGCGGAGGTGTGAGAGATTGGCTATGGACGGGTTCAGGAGGGGTAGAGGTAGGCCAAAGAATTATTGAGGAGAGGTGATTAGGCGGGATATGACGCAGGTGCAACTTACTGAGGACATGACCTTAGATAGGGAGTTGTGGAGGACACATATTAGGGTAGAAGGGTAGTAGGTAGTCGAGCGTAGTCCTCTTTACGCTTACAAAATGATAGTGTAGTATTATTACTATAGACTCGATTAGCTTGTCACACTTATAGGCGCATTATTGCTCTATAGTACTCTGTAGTTTGATTCCTATTGCTATGTGTTCTTTAGTGTAATTTATTTGTCATATTTAGTTGTGTTAGCTACTGCTTCCTGTTAGCTACTTCTTTCTTTTTGGTAGAATTCCCTACCATTGCGTATTCGATTTACTATCTGCTGTCCAAAATGCTTTAATTTCTCGTCTGAGTTTGATCGTTTCTCATACTTTGTTTTGCTTTGCTTTGGCTGATTATTCTTTGTCTTGAGCTGAGGGTCTCCCGGAAACAACCGCTCTACCTACCAAGGTGGAGATGAGGTCTGTGTACATTCTAACCTCCCCAGACCCCACATTGTGGGATTTTCACTAGGTATGTTGTTGTTGTTGTTGTATTCTATCTCACAACAGAGGATGTACCAGCAAACTCGTTAGCTCTTCTAGAATTTCAATTTAGGTCTTGGTGCAAATGCCGGTCCTGTAGCATCCTACTGCGTTGGCTCCAACGAAATATTTGTAGCCGAAGTAAAGGATTATAGATCCATAAGCATCGTGGGATTATTTACAAAATCAAAGCTGAATTACACACTACGGCTCAACAATGATGGGGGCATCTGGAATTCTGGCAATCAAAATGCTCTCATCTAGGGTAGACAAGTCATGAATGCAACTTTAGTTGTAAATGAGGTCTTATATTATAATTGTGAAAAGGAAAGAGAAACCGAGAGAGAACAAAATTTGATTGTTCCCTCAAGCCATTCAGGTTTAAATAGCTAAGTGTTCATATTCTAGGAAAGGAAAGAGAACAAAAATATACATAATTGCAGGAGTAAATCAAGCCATACTATATTTACAAGATCCTAGATTATTCTAGAATATCTACGAGATTCTAACACTATCCCTCAAGTTGGTGCATATACATCTTATGATGTAGCTGATACGAGAATTAGTGAGAGACTAGGTGAAGAAATTTGCAAGCTGATCATTTGACTTCACCAGTTTTGCAACAATGTCTCCGGATGAAATGAGAGTTGATCTCAATGTGTTTAGTTCTCTCATGAAACACCAGATTGATGCTTTAAAGAATGGATCTTGGCCTAACTCAACCCCAAAAGCTAGCTTATGAGGGTAGGATTGTCCAAGTCCATATAAGTAGTTCATATTCCATTTAACCCAACGATATGAGGCTCTTAACACCCTGCCTCACGCCCAGGGCTGGACATCTGGTGCGTGGACAATTTTTAATACGGAGGCCCAACATTGAAAATAATGAATTGGGCGGGGCTGACTCTGATACCATGTAAAGAATGGATCTTGAGCCCAACTCAATCCCAAAAATTAGCTTATGAGGGGAGGATTGTTCAAGTCCATATAAGGAGTCCATGTTCCCTTTAACCCACCGATGTGAGACTCTTAACAGATGCAATATGAAAGCAGCTTGGTTAACGTACACAAATTCTATCTAATTGATTTCTCCAAACTTCAATTCATTGAGCAATTGTTTAATCCAAATTAGTAAGCAAGTTGCCATATCCATTACTCGGTATTTAACTTCCGCACTAGATCGAGCAACTGCATTTTGTCTCTTGCTTTTCCAAGAAAACAAATTACCTCATACTAGAACACTATCCAGATGTAAACCGGCTATTAAAAGGTGACCCTGCCCAATCAACGTCCCAACAATCTGCTAATGACCTCGATCCTCAAAAAGCAATCCTTTGCCTGAGGTTTATTTTATGTATGAAGGATACTAACAACTGCATCTCAGTGACTCTCACACGGAGAGTCTATAAACTGACTAACAACACTCACAGGAAAGGCAATGTTAGGTCAAGTCACTGGAGATAGTTCAACTTACCAACCAGTTGCCTATACCTTTCAGGGCCACTAAGGGGCTTCCCTTGTCGTGGTAAAAGTTTAATATGCAAGCCCATAAGAGTGTCAGTCGGTCTACAACCTGTCATACATGTCTCATACGTGGGTGAAACACGATACTCGGCGCCTGACTGCATGTAATCAAGCGAACTACATGGGCTGCCGAATCAACATGGGCGTTGAAAGCATGAAATAATGAAGATAGTAACTTATGTAAAATATGGTACTGAAATAGTCTGAAAAATATATTGCGAAAATATAACAAGTCGGAAAATAATGCTGACATGACTGACATGCTAAATTAGTCTTGTCTGTGATACCTCTGACACATTGCAAAACTATTTACCAGGACAAGATTCTGACAAATTTTTAATAATAAGCATGACATGTAAAATAACTGACTAACACCCGAAGGAAATGGGCTCACCAATAGCTGATACGGGTGAAATCCTAGCGTGTAAATCCGTCATCCTAAGACTCAGTACCTGCACCGTGAAGTGCAGGCCCCATGCAAAGAGGAACATTAGTACATTTGAATTGTACTGTATGTAAAACAACTGAAGAAATAAGCAGGCACATGGAATAATAGGACATGAAACTGAAACATGAGCATGAGCATGAGCATGATCTGACATGAGTATAAAACATGTGTAAAATCTGTAAAGTTGTGTATCTATATATATGTGGGGAGAACAGTAGCATAACCGACAATATGAAACACCACGTGGGTACGTGGAGTCTGGTACCTGACTCGACCAGCAGAGCAATCCCATATCTTGCCGGAGCATGAGATAAAAACATGGCATGAAAGGATGTAATTTGAAGGTATCGTCCTCTGGCGGAGCAATCCGTATCCTATGGTGGCATACATAGTTTCAGGCTAGCTGAGCCTTCTCGATAATCTATGCAACTCTCAAAACATGTACTTGAAAATAGTGGCTTCTAAGCCCGTGGGTTTCATGAAAGCAACTTGTAAAGCATGGTTTGAAATCATAATTTAGCATGTGAAATAGACATATCATATAATTTGTATAAATCATGAAAAACATGTATAATTTCATGGACCAAGTAACATTGATCATAACTTGTAATTTAGGAACTCATGGAATTCAAAGCATGCGTTCATGGATTACGGACATGTTCATGACAATCACAATAACATATCATGAATATAAGCAACGAAGTCAGGATATATCATGAAATATAATTGTACATGTACATAGGTCATCATGAACTTGAGTAAAAATCCTAGGTTATGGAAATTCATAGTTTCATGGATAACTGTGGCGTGAGGAAGAACAATGATGTTCCCACACATAGATAGAAGCTTTACATACATGTAATCGCTCCTAGCAAACGCACTATGCTGATTTCTGACGAAGGACGCTCCAAACCCTAGCTTGAATCGCTTGCGAAGGATTTCGTTGTTAATCCTATGTTTTAGTTAGAGAATCATGTTACTAATCATGATTTAATGCCAGAATTACTAAGGAATCGTTAGGAGCGAACATACCTTGTTGTGGGAGGTTGAGAGGAGAGAAAAACGCTCTTGAGAGGATTTTCTACGAGGTTGAACGAGTCGGTGAATAATTTTTCGGACTAAGTGTTATATTTAAAAGATGGGCATTTTGGACCCCCTGTCTCGCTGAGCGAGCTCCAAAGCGATGTCCTACTTTGCTTTGAGCTAAGCTCAGCTAGCTCAACTTAGCCAATTTTTTGAAATTTTCCATTTTGGGACCCTACACCTCGCTGAGCGAGGTCCAAAGCATAGCCCTATCTCGCTTTGAGCTGAGCTCAACGAGCTTTTAGGTCCATTTTACACTTAGCTAAAATTTCATATTTTTTTACGGTACTGACATTGTCTCGGTAAAATGGTCATAACTCCTAGCACAGAGCTCAACTCAGTTGGAGCTCCACCGTATATGGATGGAAAGGTATTTCAAAGGGTTACAACTTTCGTGAAGGAGATTTTCCAAATTCCTTATAGAATTTTTCGAATACTCGCTTGAAGTGAGGCCTTGTGCAAACTCACTTGAAAACATGGCCCGCAGAGTAGCTTCCGACTATACTTTGTCCAAAGACTCTTCTTATAACTTGATTAGTTTTCAAAACATTTCCCATACTCCTCATCTTGGTCCATTATGATTCCATCGTACGAGTCAAACTTTAGCCCGAAGGTACGATGTGTTACAAGGGCATACTTACGTCGTGAGATGACAATTCCCGATTTGGACTACACAACCTCAATGTATAGGAAATACTTCAATCTGCATAGGTCTTTCATCTGGAAATTTAATTTTACCATCTTCATCATTGCTCGTGGGTCACTATATCATCAACATAAACGACCAAATAAAGGCACAGTTGATGAGTAGTATGTAGATAGAATACAGAATAATCAGCGGGCTTAGTTATAAAGGTAATCTATCCATATTTTTGTACGTTTTACAGCACTCGCGTGATGCTGATGTAGTAGTGAAATCATCTTACCTTTTATTAGAAGCGGTGAGGAAAATCCAAAGCTTTGCTTCAATGAAATAATCTAGACTTTTGTATGATAGAATAAAGAGGTGATGGTTTGAGGCTGTAGAAGTACTGAAGTAGTGTTGAATTCCGGAAACTAAGAATTTTGTACATATGAATTAGAGATTTGGAAGTTACACTATTAGGAGCTAAGCCTTAGGTGGTATTCAATGTCAGACATGCTTATGCAAGATAGTATTGTTTATAAAGTTATGACGAGGTATTGAGTATTTGCATCATGCATCTATTAGAACTGAATGTATTCAGTGAACAACTTAGCTCAAGACCAGTTATTATTGTCTTTCTTCTCTATCTTCTGTTCTTTGGCTGAAACAGTAGTCCGTTACATGTAAAAATCACATCATATGCTATTATTGGACCATCAGTACTGCATGCTAGCTGATGCTGTGATATTTGGGTTGAACATGACCTGACATAGGTAGTTTTGTAGTTGTAAAATAGTTGGTAACCAGGAAAAGAAGTCTTTCCAGTGAATGGCGTTTCCATCAACAAAAACATTTATACAGTAACACTATTAAGTTTTACTAACAGTGTACTCCATTTGACTTCGGATAGTTCCAGTCTTGGATATATAGTGGGAGTTGCTACCATGTTTAGGATGACTTTTTTTTTTGGTTATGTAAGGTTCTCCATAACTCATTCTCTAATGAAGATTTTATGCCAGATCTGAAGTTGAAAGACATGAATCTTGTGGAAGCATACTACAAATGGAATAATCTCTTGCAAAAAATGGCACAGAATAAGTGTCATGGTTGTATTAAATTGGACGAGCACATGATTTTAGCTAGAGAATTGAAGCGGCACCGGGAGGAAGTGAATGCTTTGAAGTATGAAATGTCAGATGAGGCACTTCAGCAGATGCCGGATTTTCAGGGTCGGGTATGGAACCACAGTATCATAAGAATTTGGTTTCCCTTTCCGTGCCAATCAATTCTTGCAAAGGAAGGGATCATAAACATCCCTTTTACTCTATTTGCAGATAGATGTCTTAAAAGAAATTGGCTGTATAGATGCTGACCTTGTAGTTCAAATCAAAGGCCGTGTTGCTTGCGAAATGAATTCTGGAGAGGAGTTGATATGCACAGAATGTTTATTTGAGAATCAACTAGATGATCTGGAAGCAGAAGAGGCAGTGGCGATCATGTCTTCCTTTGTGTTTCAGAAGAAGGAGACTTCTGAATCTTTTCTCACGCCAAAGCTTTCTCAGGCTAAAAAGAGGTAATTTTTCTTTTGAAAGTATTTGGTTTGATATGCTTATGTCTACCTGTTGGTCATTTTTCCTTGTTATCCATGACATGTGTATTCAATTGTTGTTGATAGTTTTGAATAAGTTTCTTTTTTTTATGAAGAGTTTTGATAAGATGTTGTGCTTGTGGTGTCTGAATCATTGAGGGATCAAACCTATATATCAGCCATGTTGATTTTTCTTAATGTTTCTCTAATGGATGAGCTTAAAAGACAGTATAAGATTTCTCCTTGTTATACATTAAGTTTAATGATAGAAAACTCGTCAAATTAATCGATGAGATAGTTGTCGGAGAATATGAATTCAGATAAGGTGTACGTTTCCTGTTTTTCACTGCTATATTGGACAATTTAGGGTACTAACTTGGTTTTATGTCTAGGATTGAAGAAAACATTTCATTCTTGCTTTTCTACAACAACAATAACATACCCCGTATGATCCCACAAGTACGGGGGGTGGGGTAGGGTGGTGGTGGTGGTGGTGGTGGTGGTGTCGTTCTTGTTTTTTTATGAGGATAAAACATATCATGTTAAATATGTTCTCATATCAAGATGTTTTGATGAACTTCAACTCCTAACTGCTCTCTTAGGTCAAGTGTTTGATGAATCCTTTTAGTTGGAGCAATCTTTCTCCGGTAAATGATGTCATTCCCCTTTTAGATTTTATTAGCTCCCTCTCAGTTAGCAGCCTTGAGTTTTTGCTTCTGGTTCTCTACTCGCAGCTCATACTTGTTCTTTACCATATGATTTGTAATCATTCATGCATCTTCTCGATGCTTTTTTAATGCAAAAACTTATTTCATCAAAAACAATATATATATATATATATATATATATATAATTGCATATGCAAGTTGACACGACAATTTACTATGTACTAACTTGGTTTTATCTCTTTATTGGAATAAATTATATCAAGTTAAATATGTCACATGTTTCACTGAATTGCACGTCCAAAGAGACATATCACAAAGTCACAAATCAAAGAGCTACAACACCTCTTTCTTGATATAACAAAGTCGGTGCCGTGAAGTTAGAGATGGAGAGAGAGTTGTTGTAAGAATTTAGTGTGTGTCCCACATTGATGCTGGAAATTGGCTCTTGTCTTATATGGTTTTTGGGAATCCCCACCTCATCAGCTAGCTTTTGGGGTTGAGTTAGGTCGAAGGTCTATTTCTTATCACGGTATTAGAGCCAGACCTATTCCTATTCTTGGTTTGACTTAGTGTTGGGCCCCAATGTTTGTTGTTCGCACTCCAGAGTTCTGAGCATGCGGGGAATATTTAGTGTTCCACATTGATGGTGGGAATGGGTTGATGTCTCCTTATATGACCTTAAGGCAATTCTCACCTCATGAGTTAGCTTTTGGAGTGGAGTTAGGCCCAAGACTCATTTCTTATCAAGTCGGTTCTTCTCTGTTTGGATACAATTTTGGGACGGAAAAGATTTTCTAGCAGGCTGCCAATTGTCTTATATTGTCAGTATATCGTCTGTAATGCACAGCTGCTTGTGGAATATCTTTTGACTCAAAAATATCCAAATTTTCCTTGGTAAAAGAGTTGCTGGACAACATAGTATCCTTTTACACAGCTTCAGATCGTCCACAGCACATATGTCTGTTGTGATTTGTGCTTACAAAGGCTGTTCCTATTTAAACGATGTATGGCCATTTGGTCCTTTTTTACTTCTGAAGTCATGTTGTCTTTCCTTCTTGCAGTTTCTTAATGTTGTCTTTATTTGACTTGTAATTCTGTTTATTGATTATGGTGGTTTCATTCTGAGTAGTTTTATTCTTATCTTTTCGAACTGTTTTAAGTCATTCTGATGTATTCTGCAGGTATTTTCTCAATTAATTACCATAAGCTGAAACTTTTTCCTTATTCTTTGGGCCTATAGGCTATTTTTTCTTCGTTTCCTTTCTCAATGACTGTTGTTATCGTGTCATTTCAGATTGTACGAAACTGCACTAAGACTTGGGGAGCTTCAAGCTCAGTTTAAGCTACCAATTGATCCACAGGAATATGCCCAAGAGAATCTTAAGTTTGGTTTGGTTGAAGTAGTATACGAATGGGCAAAGGTTTTCTCTCTCTCTCTCTCTATCTATCTATCTATCTATCTATCTCTCAAACCCACAAATCTAGGATTTGCATGTATGGTTGTGTACGACTTATTTATCATAATATTCCTAATGGGTGTCTCTAATTCTGCTTCCCTTTCTTAGGGCACCCCATTTGCTGAGATTTGTGAGCTCACTGATGTCCCTGAAGGTGTAATAGTGAGGACTATTGTCAGATTAGACGAGACATGTCGTGAATTTAGAAATGCTGCAGCAATTATGGGTGATTCTGCACTGTACAAGAAAATGGAAACTGCGTCTAATGTGATCAAGCGCGATATTGTGTTTGCAGCTAGCTTGTATATTACTGGGGTATGATTAGGTCAGGAAGCCTTGATTTCAACTGTAAGTCCAAGGGAACTGCCGAGCGCTTGTTGTACACTAAAATATGTTCGCCAAGGTGTGGACTTGATCAAGGATACCCTACACTTTGGCAAATTTGTACAGAAATTCGAGTATTTCATATGTACATTTACCAATCGGCAGTAAATTACGCCCTGATTAGCTCCGAGAAATACATGAACTTTAAGATTTAGAAAAACTGTATCACATTCTTTTAAAAATTAGGTATGATTCACTATGAGGGTTAACTAGCTCTTGAATGTGATTAATGCTAAGTGAGCTGTTGATTTGGTCATCTTTTCCCCTTTTTTTTTGGGAGGTGGGGAGGGGGAGGAATCAGTTGTTTAACCATCTCCTTTATTGAAAGGTCGTGGAGATGGTATACGTTTGGAAAAAACAAAATCCTACCAAAAGTTGCATTTGGGCGTACCACTTCAACATAAGTTGAGTTGGATTCCCCTTGTAAACATGGCATGAATCAGTAGCAGAATCAACTCCTTTATTGAAAGTGAACCCTTTGCATTCATTCTTGATAACAAAAATTCATTTGCCTTAATATTTAAGATTTAAACACTAATGTGGTAAAGAATCAGATTGGAAATCTCTCAGCTTCTCTCTTTTTGGTTTTGTTACACCTCAATAACAATTTTTTTCCTTTTGCTTTTAGAATTCTGAATTCATGGAAATTTTGACATAAAGTCCAGAACCACACGCGTGTCAGTCAACCAGTGGTCAGTACAAGCCACAATTGTTTGTACATAATGCAAAATACAAAGATATTTACTTGGAACTCCTTTCTTTCTGGTCACACTTATATTAGGCGCTTTGCACATCTGTTTTTCACTCTATGTAAAAAAAATAAACTTCATATAAGGAATTGAAGTAATCCTCAAATTTCTATAGATTATTTAGTAAAACAGAACAACATATAAACTCCTTAGTAATATGGCCATATATATTAGGACTAATGCAATTGGAGAAGCTTCATGATCAGAAATGGTACATATGTAACTTCAGCATCACCATGGAGCAGCAGCGCCCTCTGAATCATCAAATGTGAGTGCAGCACTTGCAGCAGGGCCTTCACTCAACTGCCGACCATATCCGTCCGAGGTGGTCGACGGTGCCCACGCCACACCTGAACTTTGGATTTGACTCATTTCACGGCGTCCGTTCAATTTTCTCCCCTTGCAAAATGCTGGCAAATACACCCCTGCAACAATATATGCAATTTTATATATGCAAATCTTTTGCCTCATTCTTTTTTATATCAAACAAGAAGGAACTGTATAGCTTAATTACCAAACATGCTAAAAATTTATTCACTATGTGAAACTATTTTCTCATTAGGTTATTTTAAAAAAACGGACACATTAAAAAATAATTTTAAACAACAACAATAGCATATCCAGTATAATAGTGGTGTCTGGGGAAGGTAGAGTGTACGCATACCTTATCCCTACCTCGGAAGGAAACATTTAACTTTAAACATTCTACTTGTATAGGGCAAAATTCGTATAAGACAGTTGTACGAATTATGATGTGACACGTGGAGTATGATGCTGAATCAGAATCAGGTTCGATTACAGCACTACTGGTTTGATACACATGGTGCCAGGAGCTCCACAAGCAAGGCCGGTACCGGTAATAAAGAAGGCTAAGATCTGTTTTCATAGTAACGGACGACTGTTACTAAAACCGGTCACATGACTTCGAATAGCCGTTTAATGACATTTATTGAGAGATTGATTGTCTAATTATTACAACATTCAGTCTCCTGTATTGATGAAGACATATTTCGTGGGTTGTGTACCCGTGAAGTTTATGTATAAATAGGGCACACTATTCCATTGTAACCCATCAGATTCTAGCTATTACAAATTACTTATTGTTATTCTCTTGATTTTTGTGCTCTCATACAAGTTACTGTCACTTTGTCCAGAAGTTATCATAAGCTCAGGCTAAGCTTTACTTTATCTCGTCTTGTTATAATTTACTTTTTGTATAATTCCTATCTAGCGTGTCACTTGATATTCACGTGTCATTGACCACGTATACAAATTCAATTGTACTATTTTACGGGTAAACACTACTTTATTCTTAATACATATTTGCGGCATATTTGCACAAATATATAATAAACTTCCCATATTTGCATAACTAACAATCATGATGACAGTGTGGAATCCACGGACGCCACACAAATGACCCGGGCATTTAATTGAATTCGATTTGAAATAAAATCCATCCGGACCCAAAAACATATTGCTTTAGAGAAAGAAACATCCACTCTTCAAAACCATATTTTCTCTAAGTTTGTTACATATAAAAATTCAACAACAATATTTGGCTCCTCCGGTTTCTTTCCTTGATATATTCAGAAAAACTAGGTAGATTGAGTGTTATTTTACAATTTTCCGATTTATACAAAAGTCCACCCATTATCTCTTTTTCAAGCAAAGAATTTACCTATTTTCTTTTAGTAACTTAGCTCAAACTATTCGGGAATATCATTTGTCCATTCCACTCTACAATTTCATCCAAATACAACAAAAGCACCCAATTAACTAATTCCTTAATAAAGCCAAATTGATCGCTATTTTACAATTTCAACATTAGAAACCAATTCATTCCAATCATAAATTAGCTCAAAAACTTTAAATTCAAATTGATTTGCCATTTCACAATTACATTAGGTACCTATTCTCAAACCCTAAATTTAGCTCATATGAAACCTAACAAACTTTAAATTCCACCAAAAATCAAAATAACAAAAAAATAAAGCAAAATTTGATCGGAAAAAGGATTTATGATACAATACATAGTTATTAGTAACATCAGTTCGATTCTATGATTATTCCACCTAGTCATCGATTAAGGTTATGCAAATATGCCGGTGGAAGTTTATTTGTCAGGGCAAATATGCCCCTTTTCTCAAAGTTAGAGGGCAAATATGCCCCTTTTCCCTTCTTAATAAGAAGTTTTATAGTCATACAAATGTTATGACATGTTTAAGACTGCAATTTTAGAAGTTTTATAAACACGCAGGTTTAATGGCATGTTTAAGACCACAAGTTTCAAAAGTCTTCCTTTCCTTCTTGAACTTTGTATCGAATCAAACTATATCAGATAAATTGGAACGAATGGAGTACATATACGCCGACAATGTAAAACTTTTACATTATCAGTGTAGTGTTATTATTTTTATCAAATTACAATTAATGCTTATAAATGGCATGATTATGTAAAAACAAAATCTGCCATCAACGCATAGAGCTTAAATTCAAAGTTAAAGGATTTAATTTATATATATATATACTAACAGAGGGGTGAACTTTGCACAATCTTTGTATTTGAACCTTGTTGTATGTCGCAAGTTATATGTTCCATTTTTACTAGTTAGTAGTCTCACTTATTCAGGACACTTACATATAATCATCTTTTAGTTAACCTGATAGTGTATAAATTGTTTTACACTGCATAGAAGTTAAATTCAAAGTTAATAGACATTTGAAGTTATAAAATGGATTACCTTCTCCCAAAGCCAAATTGTAGTAAAGATCAACAATGTTGGGGCACTTTTGGTAGCATTCTTGAGAGCAAAGCTTAGAAGTGAATGTTGATTCAAGAAGAGAATCAGAAGCAATGCCAACAGAGTTCCTATCAGCTCCACAAGCACTTACACACTCATCACTTTCAATCAAATTTGCTAATCCAATATTGGCCACCACCTCTGAGGTCTTGCATTGGTACCCTGTTGTTCCTTCACTTGATTCATAAGTCTCCAAAGAGCAACGTTTCCCTGAGGAAGCAACTGAGTAGGCACACATTCCCACTGACAATTCTTCACACACAATTTCTCCTGCATTTTCAAATAATAATACGAAACAAGATTTGAAGTCAGTCGATTCGGAGTAAACGGTGGATAAAAATCAGTGCACATTACAAAAGCCTCAATAAAGTTAAAGAAGTTATCCAATTCCATCTTCTTAAATTACGCCAGACGTCCTAGCCTGGGAGCCCCGTCTGGCATCATATAAGTTTTCATTATAAATGGTTATAAGAGTTGATGTCGTAATAGTCTAAATTTTCACTACAGGGCTTATAGACATCAGCATGTCCTCCACAATAATCACGCCGAATGAAACGTTCTTGATTTCTAGTTGTTATATGGATGGACCAACTCTTTGTGTCGTAATACTAGTGCATACATATGAAAGATTGATAGAGCTAGTGACGACAATGAATGTGTCTGCACCTGCAAGCCCATACTTGCATTCAATGGATATATTAGATACGGGCGTTTGATATGACAAGTCATTTTTCAAGAAAATATTTTTCATTAGTAAGTCATTCATTTATTTATAAACCGGTTACCATCATAAAAACATTTTCCATTAGAAGGGGAGAAATGACTTCCCTCACCTCACTTATGGGTGGAAGTTATTTACTTTGCAGCTATATATCTTGACTTTTAAGTTCATATTATTTAACACTATGAAGATATAGATAAAAGAAGGGTACATACCATTATTACCAAGAGATCCATGGGCGAGAAGTGAGATAACAAGGAAGATAATGAGCTCCATATTTGGTCTTAGGGTAAGTATACAGAATGCAAGAGGAGAAAAATTTGCTGATGAGAAATGTGGAAGAGAAAAGGGTGTTTATATAGGCAAAATTTAGATGACTCCAATAAGAAATGCCACTCAACCAGTAAAAGGCTCTCAAAGGTATTCTAAAGTACGTTTGAGAATTAATTTTATATATATATATATATATACTTATGTTATGTATATCGGAAGAATGGAGCATCACGGGTTATGGGCAGCAGACCCATCTCGGGTTTGGGCAGTAGCCCATCTCGGATTCCTTGTATATTTGGTGTATATTATGTATTAGTCTTGTACCTTAATTAGTCTTGTACTCTTACGTATATTTAGTCTCCAAATAGAATAAAGTTTTAGATTTAGAATAGGAAAAAGATTTTCAAATATGTAACTTGTATATATACCCCTTTCATTAATGAGAATAATCAAAGGATTATTTCTTTCATATTGATAGATAAAATAATTTTCAAATTATTAGTGTAGTTCAAACTCCGCCTGTGTGAGCTCGTTCACATTGCCGGTCTCAAGTACGTATAAAGGAGGAGGCTTTCGAAAATAGCCTCTCTACTCCATAAAATAGGATTAAGATTGCGTACATCTTAGCCTCTACATACACCTCTTATGGGATTACTGTGAGTTTGTTGTTATTGTTTTAGTGTAGTTCAAATAATTGTTATACATTAATTATCAGTAGCGTTGGCAGAAATTTACTCAAACGACATCAGTCGATTGCTATAATTCGGATGGTAAGTGGGTTACTGTTTATTGTATACATTAAGATAATATTATTTACACATATGTGAGGGAAAAAATTCCAAGTAGTGTCCGATGACACCTCTTATTAAAAGGTGTTTCCCCCATTGTATCCTTTAGAATGCGCTACTATTGTGTATTTGATTTTTACTATCTACATGCATGTTCACATTGCTTTAATTTCTCGTCTAAGTCTGATCGTTTCTCATACTTTATTTTGCTTTGCCTAATTATGCTTTGTCTTGGTAGGATCTCTCAAAGCAGTATTCTACCTATCGATATGGAGGTGAAGTGCAGACATTCTATCATCTTCGACCCATGAGGATGTATTATTGTTGTTGTTGGTTACTAATCTATATCTATTATAGACAGTTACTGTAATTGGCTTTTAAATAATTTAATAGGTGAAATGTGTACTGTCAACATATATAATTTTAAATTTTAATTGTTTTTGTTGTGTTATTTAAATTGTCCTTATTTTTGGAATTTGGGAAGGTGGAAATATTGTCTTCAAATTTCTCTGCCGAATGGAGACCTTTTCTTGTTCTTAATTACTAATAATTAGTTCTTATGTACTTGCTCAAATATATAGCCTGCAGACTAGTGTGTTGGATTTGGTTTCTTCCCGATGTTTCGATGAGGACAATTTTGCGGAACTTCCTAATTGCCAAATTATGTATTTCTTTCCAAATTTCACTATTTTAAGACACGAAATGTTGCTTGATTTGGCCTTCTACACGACCGTTTTCACGGTGTAGCCTCGGTTATTTCATTATTAGGAGCGTAAAGAATGGATGTTCTCATTCAATTCCGATGTGAAACTCTTAACACTCTCTCGCACGTCCAAACCTTGTTAATTGGAGCGTGGATACTATGATTTGGGGGTCGAACATCGGTGAACAAAGAATTGGAATGAGTCTGGCTCTGATACCATGTAAAGAATGAATCTTGAGTCTAACTCAACCCCAAAAAGCTAGGTTTTGGTGTGAGAGTTGTCCATGTTCTCATTCATATCCGATGTGAGACTCTCAACAAGGAAGATAAAAGATTTTTATATATATTATAGTTTAATATAGAAATTAAGATTCCTGTTATGTCTTCTGGGGAGAGATGTGATTGACACCGAACCTGAATAATCATTGAGTGTATTATATTCTAATCATCTGCCAATAACTTCAATTATGTAGTAACAGAACAAGTTAGCCTAAATTATTAAGTCTAGCATGAAATTCTCAAGTTGTACTATATGAATGATCATATTATATTAAAAAGTGGGAATATTAACGGATATTCTTCGAATATTCACAGTATATATTGTGATTATTATTGTCATGTATTTTTGAGGTAACTTAGGATTCTTATTCTATTAGGAATCACTTTTGTACAACTATATATATTGTGATTAATGAAAGAAATCCCTAAGAGAAATTATTTCAATATCTTAGATGATATCAGTAGCCTAAACTCCCTAAACCCTAAAATTTCATGCAACCGCCATCGACCCCCCCCCCCCCTTCTCAGCCGCGGCGGCATCCCTCTCTAAACTCCAAATTCTGTGGCTACCATGTCTCTTCCTAACTCCCCTAAAACCACTGGATCTACCTCCGATATAATTGACACACCCCCTCATTCATCAACGTCTTCTTTTCATCCGTCGTTTGTTGTCACAAACATCAAGAATTTTGTCACTATAATTCTTGATCAAGAAGACTGTCAATATTCTATGTGGGTAGAACTGTTCTATATCCATGCTTGCGCGTATAATGCGCTCGATAACATTGATGATTCAATCTCTCGCCCCCCTGAGATTGCAGACTCGACATGGCGTCGTCTTGACGCCATTGTCAAGCAATAGATTTATGGTACTATTTCAAAAGACTTGTTGTGTACTATCATGAAAACAGGTGCTTCGGCACACGAACTTTGGGTACATTTGGAGGAAATATTCAGGACAATAAAAATACTCTGGCGGTGTATTTAGAGGAGCAGTTCAACAACACGCGTCTTGAGAATTTTAACAATATGTCCGAATATTGCAAACAACTGAAACTCATCGCCGATCAACTTTCTAACGTTGGGACAACTATTTCTGAGACTAAAATGGCACTACAACTAGTTGCAGGTTTACCGAAAGGGGAATATGATACTCTTGCGACAATGATTCAACAGGCTGATCCACTTCCTACTTTCAACAAGGCGCGTTCACAATTGTTATTGGAAGAAACACGACGTGCTAAACAAGATGAGAACAATAAAAAAGCACTTGCCATTGAAAGCACTCAACCGCCGGCCAACAACACCACTCCACCACCGTCGGACCACCAGCAGCAGCAGAGCCGCGGCGGAGGACGTGGCGGCAGGGGCAGAGGGCAAGGTAATGTTGCGATATTTCTAAGTGCTTACGCAAGTGTACGTATCGTTCAAGTAATAAAGATCTGTAAGACCGAGTTTATGGTCCGCAGAGACTAGTTTATTAAGTACCGATTATCTATTCTATGGTATCTATTTGGTTGACGTTCTTTAGTTTGAGAATTGTAACTAAGAATTATGACAAAGTGCAGAAAATAAACTAAAGATTATAATACTTTGGGTTTATAACAGTTATGAAGGAAATAGGGCTTCCAATCTCCTCAACTATCCACTCTTTCACGTGTTAATGCAATGCTAATGATTCTTCTTCTTATTAAGATAGCAGGTTAACTAATCTGTCATTATATTCCGATTAGGACATACAAGAGCTCAACCTAGTGCAGAAACCTTCTATATTTCTATGATAAGTTTTACCGCACATGAGGATTAAGAACAATAACTTTTAATTACTACACAAGTATCGGGGTACTTTCGTCCACGATTTTAACCTATGTCTAGACAATTACAACATATTCAAATCTCAATTTTCAGACTTTTGATTCGAAATCATATAAGTGATGACAATTAATAGCTAGTTAATTATCAAGCAATCATAACAATATTGAATAGATCTAATACGTTGTGCAAGAAATCAATAACTAATGCATTAAATATGAAAGAGTTTCAAGAAGATTCGATGGAAACCCTACTAAAGTAATTAGCTCCTAAACATTGTCATGTCAAGAACTAAATTACAATTCAACATAACTGAAATAAAGTAAGGAAAGAAAATAACTTGAACAAGAAGATGTCTCTAATCTTGCCCTTGCCTCCTTCTTAGCCTCCAAAAGTATGATAAAAAGTGATTCCAAGATCCTCCATAAGGTCAGGGATTTATAGTTGGGAAAAATTGCCCTTTCGGACCCTGAAACGTGTCAAATTCTTCCCAAAAAATCAGAAATCCCGCGTCGGCGTCGTGGCCCTGCAAGCTGGCGCCACGGCGCCGAAAATACTGCAGCCAAATCAGAATTCGCAGGAAATTTAGCACCGTGGCGCCTGTGGCGTTAAATTTCCGGTTTTCTGTTTCTGTGTCCTTTTTCCGTCCGTACTTCGTCTGATTTCTTCTATGCTTCCCGGGACTTCTTAGGCTTCATTTCTTGGCCTGTTTAGTGTGCAATTTCATCCTCAAAAGTAGTATTTTCTCCTTTATAACCGCCGTGACACAAAATGAAGAAAAACCACACCTAACACTATACTAAACACAACGAAAATGTGTAAAATACTAACTAAAAATGACTCAAAATTGTATAGAAAGTACACTTAACAGGTAACAAGGGGAAAGGCCGCGGCAAAGGTCAGAAGGCCCAACAAGCAGCAGGCCCTCCACAGAATGGGTATTACCAGTGGGTTGTTCCAACTGGCTGGCCCAATGCAGCGAACTGGGCCTCGCCTGCCTGTCCTTACCCAACAGCAGGGGCCCAGCTCCAGCCGCAGTGGAGGCTCAGTGTTCTCGATCCAGCACCAGCACGCTCCCGCATGGGCCAACTTTCGCCTCAACAGGCCCATTTATTGTCGGCCCATCAGTTCCCTTCAGCCCAGCAGATGGCACCCACCGATTTGGGCCAAGCTTTCAACACTCTCAACCTGCAACAGCCCGAAAATAATTGGTATACGGACTCCGGAGCCACATCACACCTGACCAGTTCTTCAGATAATTTTTTCCAACTGCTTCGGTTAAAGTATCCTCAATACGTTACTGTCGGCAATGGTCACCGCATTCCAATTGCAGGTTACGGTAATACACACATCAAACATCTTCATCCACTCTTCTCACTTAACCATGTCCTCTACGCACCTCAAATCATTAAAAATTTGATATCTGTTAGAAAATTCAGTCGTAATAATTGGGTGTCTGTCAATTGTGACCTTTTTAGTTTCTCTGTGAAGGATCTCAATATGGGGAGAATTCTTATGCGCTGTAATAGTGTGAGAGACCTCTACCCTTTCACTCACTCTTCCGCAGTCAGAACTCAACCACCTGTCTCCCTTACTGCACTGTCTCCATCCACCTGACATAATAGGCTCGGACATCCAGAAGATCATGTCTTTGCTTTTCTTAGAAATAATTTGTGTATTCAATGTAATAATGGGAAACTTGCCCAAAACTATTTTTCTTGCCCGCTTGGCAAGCATACTCGTCTTTCGTTTATGTCATTGAGTATTACAGGTTCACCATTTGATATTGTTCATGCTGATTTGTGGACATCTCCTGTTATTAGTTCACTGGGTCACAAATTTTATCATGTTTTATTAGATGATTTTTCACATTTTTTATGGATTTATCCACTCAAATTCAAATATGAGGTTTTTGATAAATTTCTTGAGTTTCATATTAAAACCCAATTTAAAAAATTCATAAAATCCTTTCAATAACGGACGTGAATTTAATAATTCAGTATTTCATAATTTTTGCTCCCAACAGGGCATGATGTTTCCTTTCTCTTGTCCCCAAACCTCCCCTCAAAATGGAAAAGCTGAATGAATTATCCGTACAATTAACAACATGGTCCGTACCCTCATCTTTCATGCCTGTCTGCCACCATCTTTCTAGGTCTATGCTGTTAAAATGTTAGAATACCTCCTAAATATTTTACACACTAGCACCCTACAAAACAAGACACCCACCAAAATTTTATATCGTAGGACTCCATCATATGACCACATACGAATCTTCGGTTGTCTGTGCTATCCCAATCTCACCTCCACCACCCCTCATAAGTTGGCCCCCCGAACTACACCATGTGTATTCCTCGGTTTCCCACCCAATCATAGGTGATATCTGTGTTATGGCTTGTCTACTCGTCAGATCCACATTTCTCGTCACATCACGTTTGACGAGACCATATTCCCGTTTTCGAATCCACAGAAATACCGAAAATCAGACTACTCCTTTCTTGATGAGCCTGTCATCTCTTCCATCATTCTCAGTCAACTCACTCATGGCACCATCGAAACATCCTCTCCTCTCCTGACATTTACGGCGCCAGCGCCTATGCTTATCGTGGAGGCGCGCCGCCTTCCCGCCACCGATTCTTTCGTTGTCGACGTCGCCCTGGGACGCGCCGCTCGGCCTTCCAGTGAGCAACTTGATTTTTCACCGTCGTCAGCGACGCGGCCCCTCGGGGATGCGCCGCGGCGCCAGTCTTCCAATGAGCACTGGACTCCATCCTCCTCATCTCCGACTATACTATTTGTCTAAGATCCTGCTACTCAGCTAATGCTGTCCCCAGTCACCAAATTGAAACTCGTGCCAAACACGGGATTTTCAAACCCAAAATTCAGTTTAACTTGTCTGCTCAAACCATTTCTCCAATTCCAAAGAACCCCAAATTGGCCAAACTAGACCCTAATTGGAATGCGACCATGCTTGAGGAATATAATACTTTAACTAAGCAGCACACTTGAGATCTAGTACCTAGACCAGTGGGGGTGAACGTGACCGATGCTTGTGGTTTTTTTATCATAAATTCAGAGACAGTGGTGATTTGGAGCGCTACAAGGCAAGACTTATGGCTAATGGTACTAATCAACAGGAGGGAATTGACTGTGGTGATACTTTTAGCCCGGTTGTTAAACCGGCTACGATTTGTACTGTTCTTAGTATTGCTATGGGTAAAAAACGGTTGATTCATCAGCTGGATGTCAAGAACGCATTTCTTCATGGGAATTTGAAAGAAACTGTGTATATGCATCAACCACCTGAGTTTGTTCATCCTGCAGTTCCTCAGTATGTCTGCCGTCTCAGGAAGTTACTCTATGGCTTAAAACAGGCACCTCGTGCTTGGTATGACCGCTTTGCCATGTATATTATGCAGATTGGGTTCATTTACAGCAGGTGTGACACATCTCTGTTCATTTTTCATCATGGTAGTGACATGCTTACTTATTATTATATGTGGATGACATTGTTCTCACTGCCTCATCTGACAAATTGAAAATGACATTATTGCTCTTCTCAAAACTTAATTTGATATGACTGATTGGGCAAACTGAGCTACTTTATGAGTATATCAGTTACTAGATCTGCAGATACTATGTTTCTGAGTCAGCGTAAGTAGTTACATGAATTTGATATGACTGATTAGGCAAAAAGGTGTTTACTGTTGATGGCATAATAATTACATTAATTTTGGAGTCTCCTCCTTATTTATCACCATTGTATGACTAATTTAACTTTTAATTTTGCAAATTTATACCTAGAACTAATTAAGACAATCAAGCCAAATAAAACTATCCTATTGGTAAAACTTTTAAAATTTATCGAGTCCAATTTCAAGATATCGTTATAAAGAAGTAATATATAAATGAAAATTGTTAAAAGAAATGTTTCTTTCTCTCTTGAAAATAAATTATATCATTTCAACTTCATTCAAATTGTGCTTTGCAATGACGATAAATATCGATTTAATAGAGACTCTTAATTGTTATCAAATACGTTTGATAATTTGAAGAGTTAAGGTATCTGAAAGGCTTTTTGTTACATTGAATGTGTAATTAGTGGAGGATTTGATTCATTTGCATGTAACTATTGTAGGTTTCACCTGTGCAAATTGTCTTAATGATAACGTAGACAGGGAGGCAATAGAACAAATCTCAACATGTACTTTGATTTGTTGCTATTGCACTAAATTACAAGTACATAAATAACAAGGATTGTTTGTTCTAGTTTTTGTTGTTGAAACGGTTTTTGTTTATCCATTCAAGAGCTCACCGCTATCCACTACGCAAACCATCAAAATCCAAGATCAAATGCAAACCAACAGAAATATAATCTCAAGATGTCTAAAAAAACATAATCTAATACAAGGAGTCAATAAACAATACAAGTTTAAAACAATGCCCATAATTCCACACTAGTCAAGAAGCATCTATTGTAAACTAAATACAAAAGTGTAGAGGCGCGACCCCAAGATAAAAGATAAAGATAGAATGGGAGCAGCTTCACGAGCCAACAATGGATAGCAGACACAGGTATATTGAATTGCAAACCTGTAGATACTACTATGGACTCAAACACTAAACTTGATACATGACAGGGGAGCCCCTAAAAGATCCAAGCATATATCGGAGACTTATTGAGAAACTCGACTATCTTACGACCACACAACTTGACATCTCATTGTAACTCGCATCCTAAGATATATGAAAGTGTAAAGAATGGATTTTGGTCTAACTCAACCCCAAAAGCTAGCTTGTATGGTGAGGATTGTTCATGTTCATATAAGGAGTCCATGTTCCCATTTCATATCCGATGTGTGACTCTTAACACTTTCCCTCACACACCCAGACCTTATTAACTAGAGCGTGAATAATATAATTTGGGGGCCCAACATCTGTGAACAAAGAATTTGAATGATTTTGGGGTTGGATTAGACCCAAGATTCATTCTTTACATGCTATCAGAGTCAGACTCATTCCATTTCTTTGTTCGTTGATGTTGGACCCCCAAATTATATTGTTCACGCTCTAGTTAATGAGGTGTGGGCGTGCGGGGAGTGTTAAGAGTGCCACGTCGAAAATGGAATGAAAACATGGACTGCTTATATGGACTTGGACAATCCTCACCCTACAAGCTATTTTTTGGGGTTGAGTTAGACCCAATTCATTTTTTACATGTTAAGAGTCCTACATTGAATATGGAATGGGAACATCGACTCCTTATATGGACATAGACAATCATCACCCTACAAGTTAGCTTGTAGGGCTAACTTGTAGGGCGAGGATTGTCCATGTGTGAGTCCATATTCCTGTTCCATATCCGATGTGGGACTCTTAAACTCCGAGACAAGGTCTATTTTATGAATACAAAAAATATGCACATATTATTGAGTATTCTGATGCATATTAATCTCCCTCTAGTAGACGGTCCACTTCATGTTGCTAACAGGAAACTTATTGAGTATATATTGATGTACATATTCTTCTTTGAAGAATAACAGAAAACAAAAATAGAATTATTCTGCTCAAGATTTGAACTTGGTATCAACGCCATGGGCAAATCAGTTGATTCCCAGTCTGTTGCGGTTATAATTCAATCTGAAAACTCCTCTTTCAATGCAGAGATTATTTTGAACAAAACAAATTATGATATATGGTCTCAAATCATAGATGCACATTGCTGAAAAAGAGAAACTCTCGTTTGTTCGCGGGAATACAAAACCAACTACTGAAAAGGATGAAGGATACGAGAAGTGGTACACAGACAATCAAAAGGTTAAGAGGTGGATTTTGATGTATATGTCTCCAGACTTTATGAAGCGATATATTCGCGTACCTACTGCTCGAGATATTTGGAAAGCTTCGTCAATAACCTTCTATGATGGAGCAGATGAACTACAAGTCTTCACTTTGAATCAAAATGCATTTTCTGCCAAACACAATGGCAGATCTCTCTTTCTATTATGGTGAATTAATTGAAATTTTCTTCTTATCGCAAGTTTATTCAACGACAAAGGGTGCACATCTATCTTGTTGATTTAGATATTGAATTTGAACATATTCGTGGTGAAATCTTAAGGAAGGATCATGTTACAGAATTCGAAGAATGCTACTCAATGGTTCATTGTGATATGTCTGGCATGCAGCACTGAATGGAGAACTTGAAAAATCTGAAGTGTCAGCCATGGTGAGAAAATACATATCAAATCAAAATTGATCTTTTCAAAATCAACCAGATCAAATGAAGTCTAAGGGTATCAACAAGTCCACCTATAAGTGTACCCATTGTGATCAACTAGGGCACATAAATGCAAGCAAGACCTCCACTACTACAATTGTAGAAACAAACACTCAGGAAGATGATGTTGAACAATCTACAGCCTTGGCGGCAATGAGAGGTAACGGTAGTAAGGCTTTAACTTCATCCACGGTTGTTTCTAATAGTACATGGATAATTGATTCTGGAGCTATGGATCATATGTCATTTGATTCTAGACAAATATCATCCCTTAAACGCTCGTCACAAAAGTGCATTTCCACTGTTAATGGTTCCTCGACACCTATCATTGGGGAAGGATCTTTGTCTCTCATTAATAATTTGAACTTAGATATTCTGTCTTAGTAATTTCTACTCTATTGATAGAAGCTCATATGACACTATCTTATTGGCGAGAAGCATTCACTTGTGCAACATATTTGATTAATCGCGTACCTTCTAGCAAGATTAATTTTAGAACAACATCTCAATCACTTGCTGAAGCAGTGATTGCACCAGAAGTCCCAAATTTGACTCCTCATGTTTTTGGTTGTGTGGAATTTGTACATCTTTATAAACATCAACATGATAAGCTAGCTCCCCAAGTATTGCGTGTATTTTCTTGGGATATGCTGCTCATCATAAAGGATACAGATGTTTCTGTAAGAATGGATGTTAAGAGTCCCACATTGTTAATGGTATGGGAACATGGACTCCTTTCAATTCTTTGTTCACCGATGTTGGGCCCCCAAATTATACCACGTGCGGGGGAGTGTTAAGAGTCCCACATCGGTAATGGTATGGAAACATGGACTCCTTATATGGACTTGGGCCTAACTCAACCCCAAAAGCTAGCTTGTAGGGTGAGGATTGTCCAAGTCCATATAAGGAGTCCATGTTTCCATACCATTATCGATGTGAGACTCTTAACACTCCCCCGCACGCCCAGACGTTATTAACTGGAGCGTGGTATAATTTGGGGGCCCAACATCGGTGAACAAAGAATTGGAATGGGTCTGGCTCTGATACCATATAAGAATGGATCTTGGGCTTAACTCAACCCCAAAAGCTAGCTTGTAGGGTGAGGATTGTCCAAGTCCATATAAGGAGTTCATGTTTCCAGACCATTACCATACCATTACCGATGTGGGACTCTTAACACTCCCCCGCACGCCCAGACGTTGTTAACTGGAGCGTGGTATAATTTGGGGGCCCAACATCGGTGAACAAAGAATTGGAATGAGTCTGACTCTAATACCATGTAAGAATGGATCTTGGGCCTAACTCAACCCCAAAAACTAGCTTGTAGGGTGAGGATTGTCCAAGTCCATATAAGGAGTCCATGTTCTCATACCATTACCGATGTGAGACTCTTAACAGTTTCTATCATCCAACTCAATGAATGTTTGTTACATTGGATGTTGTTTTTCACGAAGCGTCTGTTAGGATTTGAGTCTCAAATATTACCTAATAAGAAAACGGTAAATAAGCGAAGAATAAATAATATACACAGATTTATATCAAATAAGGAGTTTGAGTTTATACTTCTCTCTTTTTCTCTTGCACAACCACACAGAAAGAAAACGGCGCCCTAATCTATATATATAGCAAAAACTAGGGTGGAAATAATACAAGCCTAAAATTTCTAAAATACCCTCATAGTGTTTATACTGAACTGCACAGGTCGATCAGCGTTCCACACTTTTCATAGTGTCTTTATAGTGTCGGCGATGAATTAGATTTCACAACTCAATAGAGTGTGTGTATTTTTCTAATGAAACTGAACTACATAGGGAGTGCCATAAGGATATTTTCTCTCTAAACTATGAAGAGTTGATACTTTTTTCACCTAGTAACTAGGTTGTAGAGGAATCAAGTTTATGTGGTGGTGAACATCAAGAAATGGGAGGTAATCAGGAAGTAGTAGAATCGGTAGTTGGTACTGCTGAAAATCGGGAATTTGAAGAAGATGATTTGGGTGCTACTGAAAATCAAGAAATTGAAGAAGAAGACTCGGGTGCTACTGAAAATCAAGAAATTGGAAAAGTTAGTTCAAATCACATGAAACTCACTCAACAAGCAAGTGATGTACCAAACCGATCGTCGCCAACTGAAGATGTTTCAGAGTTTGTACCGATCAATAAGTCAAATACCACCACGACACAATAGAGGTCTCCCTAAACCCACTTAAGAACAAGAAAATTCTAGTAAGACTAGATACCCATTGAGTCATTACGTGTCTATTCATCTTTTGTCAGAATCAAAGAAGTACTTTGTAAATCAATTATCTGTTGTTTCTATTCCTGACAATGTGCAGGAAGCCTTAGCTGACCCAAGGTGGAAAGAAGTGTTGGGTCCCGGGGTATAATATGAAACAGTAAAAAATAAATTGAAAGTAAAATAAATTGAACGCTAATACAATTTGTAAACGCCGATAAATGTCGTAAATGCAACACTTCGATAAAATAAAAACCTTGGAAAAATAAATGTCGTCGATAAATGTCGTCTGTCGCAAGTGGCAACACTTCGATAAAATAGAAAAAACCTTTAAGAGTAAAATGCAACGGAAAAATAAAAAATGCAAAGGTTTAATATTTACATAGGTTATACTGATTATATAACCTATGACGGTCAGTGACCGAATATATAATTATATACAATTGAATAAATTCCTTCTTTTACAATATTACAAAATAATACAAAAGGAATTAAAAAGTTGAAGCCGCAGATGACCTCTGCCTGAAAAAACTACCTAAATAGATATAGACAACATCTCATTATAATTGCTTCAATAAAGAACAAATCTAGAATCTGTGCAACAATTATAATATTGGACAGAATGTTGTCGACACGCTCATACAACACTTGTGATCCAGTTTTCTGACGAATATATCGGAGAGCTCTCTTGATATTTTTTTCTAATTTTTTCTGGATGTCAATTCAATGAAGTAGTCTCTCTATTTCTGGATGTCAATCCGTCCATCACCAAGGCAAATAGAAATGGGCTAAGAGTTGATCTCTGGTGCAGTCCCATCATCACTGAAAAGTGCTCCGAGTCTCCTCCTACTGTATGTACCCTAGTCTTGGTTCCATCATACATATTCTTGATCTCCCTAGTGTACGCCACAGGTACACCTCTAACCTCCAAACATCTCCATAGAACCTCTCTAGTCAACCATCGGTTACCAAACCACTAAAGCAAGTATAAACTACTCAAACGTTTACCCTAAACGGGAAAGGATCAAAGTGCAACACAAGTTAACAAGAATCTAAAGGCAAGTAAAATTACTACGCCAAAAATTCTATAACTAAAGACAAGAAGCGGCAAAATTTAACAAGGTTAAGGACAAAGAATGGATACGGGAAACCGGAGGTACCAACTTCAGTTGAATCAAACTTTGTCACGTGAAATTAATGTTCATCAATCGCTCACACAAGATCGTTCATCGTACTGCTCACCAAAGACCTAAGTATCGCTCACTTGAGTTTTCACCAAAAAATTGAGTACCTGTGTAGATCTAGGAGAAAAGAACACAAGAAAAAGAATAAAAGAATAAAAGAACAAACAAATGAAACTCTGTAAAAAAAACATTTTTCCGTCGCCGTCGGTGGGTAGTCGAAACGGTGTTATTGTGGTCTTACTGTCGCCGTCGGTGAGTGATCAGAACGGCGCTGATGGGGTCTTACCGTCGGGAAGAGGGTGGATAGGATGGGGGTTGGTTATGTTACCGTGGGGGGAGTAAGTTAGAGAGAGAGGAGAGAGCAACTCAATGTTAAGATATGGACCTTAGCTCATGAAGTGGAGATTGTTCAAACCATAATAGAAGAAAACAACTCTTCCAATCAACATGAGAAAATTTAAAACCTCTTTAACGCCCAATTCTGGACATTTGGAGCGTGGAGAAAGTAATATGAGAATCTTATATTAGGTAAACCAAGAATTAAAATGGATTTTGCTTGAAAATAGATATTGAACCTAACGCAACCCAAAAGTTAGCGAATGAGGTGAGGATTACCCAAAATCATATAAGGAGTCAACAACCTATTTAAATGGGAGACACTTAACACCCCGCAAGTTCCCCATGTTAAAAGTGAAACTTTGGCCTAACTCACCCCAAAAGCTAGGTCACGAGGTTAGAATTGCCCAAAAATCATATAAGATAACAACATCCGCTCCCTCAATTTATAAGATCGCAACCCCTATTAGCATCAGAGGGGGAAACAGAATTTGAAGTTTTTGGGTTCTGAACTGCAACCAAATCATAGGTCGTCTTACTTATTGGTTTCACAATTAAATATTTATACACATTTAATAGATTTTCTAATACAAATACGAGGTCTAAGCAAAAAAAAAAAGAGTTTTGTTAGGATACCGTAGGGTTCGTTATCAGATTAATGGCGTCCGCCAGACATATTAAATGAGAATTTGAGAGCAAAAATGATTTTCTGGACTGAGGATTGAAGAATGTGATGAACAGAGAAAAAGAAAGTCTTTGTACGTTTTTAAGTCAAGATTCCATTAACTAAAGTGAGTATTTGATTATAGTTTTATGTTGCTGTGTAGAGTCACTGTGTTGCTATTACCTAAAGTAGCCAAAATTTGAGACAAAAATTGTGGTCAATTGAGTCGGTTCACTGTGTTGAATTATCTTAAACTTCTGCCTTAAAAGCAAATTTAGTTTATGATGGACAATCTAAGCTCGATGAGCAATAAAAGCTTTGTCGCATATGCATAGTTCTAGCTTTTGCCTATAAGTTAGAACTTGTGGTCAATTGAACATTTTCCACTCTATCTTGAAATATCTTGACCTTTTGTCTTATAGACAAAACTAATTTATCTCCACAACTTATCCGATAGGCCGCAAAAGCTTTACCTAACTAATTTTCTAATGCTATTTTTAAAAATATTTATAAAAATCAAGAACACCCCTCATTAAGCCATTTGTGACTTTACCTCAAATCAGTTGTGTAAAGAGTTATACACCATCTGTACAAATTAATCTGCTACAGCAAGTCAGTTTTATTTCCATGAGGTTATTAATTAATGTGTATCGTAAAAGATTTGTTTGTAATTTTCTTGTCAGTAACTTGATAGGTAAATATTGTCTGAACATAAACTCTATTCAATATTCATACTCGAATCTGAATTCATGCCAGAAAGTTCCATCATTGCTTGAAGCGTTTAAAGGATTAGAGCTCACAGTACATTAGGGGCTCGTTTGATACGTTGCACTGGACTTTACTAATTTCATTGGACTGGACTGTATTAATATATGTTGGTACTAATACCTTTTGATGTGCGGAAAATAGCAAACTACTATTACAAGTGTTAGGAAAGGATAATCAATTATATGTTACAATAGACTTGATGCCAACAATAGTTGTGGCAACAATTATGTTTGTGGTCTTGATCTTTATTCTTGAATTCGTGTTGAATCTTCCGTCTTGGATCTTCGTTCTAGTTTCAGCAACTCCTTGGATCTTGTTAACCTGCAACCATTAGACACTAAATCTGGGTTGTTGAGTCGATTGGTTTTTTCAATCTTCCCTTTAGACAATATTGTCCGTATACATGCTTTGTACGGATGAATTGCAAGTTGTCTCTCAAGGTAAAACAGCTGAAATATATCACTTATGCAAAGCAAACAGAAGTGATCCTGACGAAGAAAATAAACATGAAACGATTGCTAAACAATGGAAAAGAAGAATGTTCAAGAACTAGGAAGAACTTATAGAATTAGTATTCTATGTGTGTTCTATGTTCTGTACTGTCTCATATGTTGTATGTTCAGTGTATTTGTGTACATTCTCAAATCTGAAATAAGACTTGTTTATATAGTGTAAAGAAGAGAGGAGGTGTTAATGACTATTAAGAGGGTTGTTTATGAGGCTCAATGAAGGGCCAAAACGTTCAGGAATAAGTGTCCAACGTTTCCAACAACTTAATGACATTAAACTCTGAATAACGCCCAGCTGGTCTCGCAGGATGGCGCCACACAAATAAACTCCCGAGAGTCGTGCAGGCCGCCTCGCAGGCGTTGTTTCGAAACCGGGACCAATGTAATTATAATAAAGTCTGAGGTCCGAAAGGATAATATCAGAACAGCCCGCAACCCGACCCGGATCGGGCGGGCGGGTGGTGGCGCGCGTAGGCCTAGTCTCGAACCCAAGCACACCTAGGTCCTCCCTCCTTCAAACACATGGGTTACCCCTTAGGGTCTCAATCCCTTATTCAGTTTTGAGGCTTATATTATGAACAATATTCCTTTTCCCACCGATGTAGTAGATTGTCTCACACCACTCTTTCATGTCTCAAACACCTAATTTCGTGGACCAATATTTGTTCCATTTCTCAATGGAATTTGACGATTCTTGGCCCTACGGTCATCTTCTCACTTAGTAAATTAAGCACGTGTGAAGAACCAGGTTCTCCAACATGTGGAACCATAATGTTTAAGTCATTGAAGATGGGCGGACCCAACCTCCACTAAAGGCAAATTTCCAACAATATATAATGGACGGTATTAGACTAATAATATATAATGGAATGTATTTTTTTATTCTTAGCACAGTCCAGGGGAGACTCACATTTTTACTAATGTGTAAATATTTTAGAGTCTTAGATATTTGTAGAATAAGATAGAATTGTCTAGATCTTTAGGATCATGTATCGAATCATCCCTATACAAGTATAAATAGAGGTGACCTTAGACATTTGTAAAGAACAACTAAGAATCAAGAACAACCAAGAATCAAGAACCAAGAACTAAGAACCAACACAATTGTAAGCTAAAGTGTTCCCTAAGTGTGCATCCAAAAAGTGTCCAAGTGGTCAAGTTATAGTGTTCAAATCTTGGTGTAATTACTTTTACAATAATAAAGTAATTACGTTTTTCACGTGTTGTGTTGTCCAACAAGTGTATCAGAGCCAAGTCGGTTTATACCAAAGAGTCATGTGTTGAGTTTCTTAGAGTGTTTGTGTGTGGTTTAGTACTACAGAGCTTATTGTCGAAATCAAGTTTTCTTGGTAAAAGAAATAAAACTTTAGCCAAGACACGATGGGTGACCTTCAAGTGGTCGGTGGAATCAAGAAACTTAACAATCAAAATTACAGCACGTGGTCAATGCATATGGAGGCATATCTCCAAGGTTAGGATTTGTGGGAGATCCTTGGTGGCAATGAGGTCACACAACCAGAAGATGCATGCTCTGAAGAAATGGAAGATTAGAGCTGGCAAAGTCATGTTTGCGATTCGGACCACAGTTGAAGATGAAATGTTGGAGCACATCAGGCCGGCTAAGACACCGAAGGAAGCGTGGGATACTTTCGCAACATTGTTCACCAAGAAGAATGATACGAGACTGCAGCTGTTACACCTCGTAGGTTAAGACAAGGGTTAAGGACGTTATTAAGATTAAGATTCGAATAATGGATATGAGATACATTTACATAAGCTACGAGCACGTCAATGAGAATTTAATATGATAAGTTATATACATTTCCATTAAGGATTATTACATATTATAAGAATTACGACGTGAGGAATGCGAGACGTTATGGAATTCCCGGGAATTAAGGGGGACGGGAATCAAGATTAAAAGAAGTGGGACTAAGATTTATTACTTGGGGGATTAATTTAGTTAAGCTAACAATTAGAGGGGCAAAGTGTAACATTTAGGGGGACTAAAGTGCATATTTATAGATCTGAAAATTGGATTCTAATATTACCCTAAGCATTGCACACTTGTCTTCTTCACTTAGAAATTAGGAGCAAGAATACTCCCTCCCCCTCTCAATTCGAAAAGCACACCATTCCTCTAATCAATTCAAGATTCAAGCAACGTCCATTTTATGATTAATCATTCCACAATTTGGAAGCAAAATCTTTGAAACCCAACCAGTGGGTCACGGGTTTGCTGGCCGAAAATAGGCCTGGGATTTGTCAAATTTTAACAAGAATTTTGGGAAGAAAAACATGTACAACTGATGGTCTAACATGGTATAATACATGCATGTTAATTTGGAGTTGAAAGAGGTGTGAAAATGGAGGAGAAAAATGGGCAGAAAATCGCTGGTTGCTGGCAGATTTTTAGTCAACTTTGGAGGGATTTATCTCTTTGTATATTAGGAGTTTTTAGGTGATTCAAAAGCCTAAGATGAATTTCGTCGAGTATAGTTTCCAACGCAATAAACCGCTCGTCAATAAGACATCGTAGTAGAGAATTATGGACGTTACCAATTTAACTGACAAAATAGTGAGCAGTTTGGTCCTCACTGGACCGAAATTAGGGCAGGTTTTCTTCAATTTTTGGAGAGAAATTAGGCAATAAAAACGTGTATAAATGATGGGTTACATGGTGGGACTCATGAATGTTGAATTGGAGTTGAAGAAACGAAGAATTGAGCAAGAGAAATTGATAAAACAGTGGGTATTCGAATAAGGGCAGTGGGTTCGACGTTGGGACTGTTTTGACTTCGTTGAGGTATAAAATTCTTCTTCCAATTAAATAATTAGAGTTGCATGTTGTTGTAGTTTAAGTAATGGACTTGTGTTAAGAAGAAACTTGGAATTTAGACAATGAATGTGAAGGTTTGGGCGCTATTGCCGATTATGGACTGATTTGGACACCTTGGGATTGATTGTCGTTATTGTTAAAATTATCACAAATTGCATGCTAAAATAGAGGAGTATTGATATTTAAAGGAAGTAATGGTTTACATAAGAATGTTGGAACATGAAGTGTATCTTAAGAAGTTAAGAAAGAAAGTATGGAATTATGTTGTTGTTGGTCGAAATTTACATGGACTTATTGGACGTGGTTGTCTCGTCTTAAGGTTGTTTTGTTAAGTTATAATGATGGAATATAAGTTATGACTTGTTATTAGTTTGTTGAGCTTGTTGGTTAACTGTGAATATGCGTATAAACAGGGAAAGTGTTGCCCGAATTTTTATGGAATAGGAAGTTGTCATATGATATAAAGTATACTAGTAATCCTAGAAATTGACAGTCATATTACCATTATAATAGGTTGAAGTTCTAAGACGGGGTGTATTCTGATATTGAGTTGGCTAGTACGACTAAAAGGTATGTTAAGACAACTCCTTCTTTCTTTTGGCATGTTCTGCGTATGAAGATAACTGTGATGTTATTTCATCAGTTATTCTACTCTTAGAAGTTAAGGAGTATTCATATTATTGATTTTTTGCTAAAAGCATGTCTAAATTGTTCCTAAGTCCTTGTTAAGGCATATAGGGAAGATGTTGGTATTCATGAGAATTTTTAGTAAGCACTGAAGCCAATTTGACTCTGCACATCCAAAGTAACTAATAAGTATTAAATGCTGGAACTGGTTTAATAAATAAGAAGATATCTTTTAATGAACATGTTAAAATAAGTCATTGCAGCAGTAAATGAATAAGGTATCGACAAAACAATTATATTAAAAATGATTAGAATTTCATCTGCATAGAAACTAAGATAGAACCAATTTGTTTTACATTTGCTAGTTCACAGCTGATTAGATAAGATCTCTATAAAAAATATAACCTACTAACGGCGCGTATAATGAATTAATTAGGCAATTAGGATTTATTATCACCAATCAGATAGTTCCATAATGTTAACCAGAAAAGCAAGGACATTATTGTCATCCAGTAAATTCAGGAAATGTTTATTGTCATTCATGCATTCATATTTTACCCAAGAAGATATGATATGAGTTGATACAAACGACAAGCGCTATGTGAAACTCTTCCTCCCTTTATTTTGATATGATTTATATGAAGTGAACATACGGCGGACGTACATGATTTCTATACAGAAATTCCAAATGATACGTGACACGATAAGTGCCTTGAGGTTTCAAGTGATGATTAAAAATGATATATAATATGATAGTGCCTGAATTCCTAAATGATAGTTCGTCTTAATTATTCCATCGAGTCTTCACTGATGATTTAAAATACATATGATTATTTGAAATGCATATGATTGTTCCATTGAGTCCCAGATGATGATGATGTGTATTGCATATGATTCCTCGTGATATTCTACTTGTGTAAGTTGTGACTATACGTTATGAGAACCGAGTCCCAGAATGGGCCGGGTAGCTATATGTACATAGTATGAGGACCGAGTCCCAGAATGGGCCGGGTAGCTATATGTACGGAGGTGTCCTTGATTATGATGATTGTTAGACATGCATGACTTTCTTTTCATATGGTACAGTTGCATTGATATCTTTGATTTTTCATACATGTCTCAGGTTACCTTCTGGCCAGTTACGATCTCCGTGGACATGTATCCACGATGCGAGTATAGATACCCATGATAGTATACGTATGATGATTCCATGGACAGACATCCATGATGCGGATATAGATACCCAGGATAGTATATGTATATATATATATATATATGATTATATGGACATACACTCATGGTTTTGATATGACTCTCATTCGTATATGACACAGTTGAAATGACAATTTGATTATTATATTTGTCTCATGTTATCTCTTGGCCTGTTTTGATCTTATTCACATTACTTCATGTTTTACATACTCAGTACATTATTTCGCATCGAATTTCTTTTCTGGGCCGTTCATGCCCGCAGTACAGATTCTCGCCATTAGTGATCCTCAGGCCTAGGACTCCTACTCAGCTGGTTGGAAGGCTCCATTGATTCGGAGCTTAGTCAGTTTGGTACAGATCTTTAATCTTGGACCTATGCATATTCATATGTCATTATTGTACTTGCAGGTCCAGACAGTTGTGGGTCAGACGTATGTAGAGATGTGAATCTGCTTTTGGTATATGTGTTGTTGTACTGCTTTGGGGAGATTTTCAGATATAGTGGCACTTCGCCGCCTATTTTGATTGTTTCAGTATTTATGTGATGCTATTTGGTGGCGGCTTAGTCGGCTAGTCTATTGTGACATGTTGGTTAGTTGTGTAAGCGCAAATTTGTCGCTCGCCTACTTTGGGCATATGTTATAGATGCAGTTATACACGAATTTTCTATTACCCTTAGTGTCGATTGATTATGTGAAAGTTAGTGTAATGGCGTCCAATTGTATGTCGGTCGCGACCGCGGGTCAGTCGTGACAAAAGCTTCTGGAGAATGAGCTTCTTTCTATGAGACAACGCGACATGACGATCAACTAATACTTTACCAAGAAGAACATTGCAGAAAGCAATGCAGCCACGTCAAATGCAGGAAAGACAAGCGATGAAGAGTGGGACGTCGAAGCCTCTTTTGTTGTGAAGGAAGAAGAATTAGCTCTGGCAGTTACTGTTCCTGAAACAATCGACTACAACAGTGATTGGATAGTCGACTCTGGCTGCTCAAATCATATGACATGAGATAAAGAGAAGTTACAGAACATGACCAAGTACAAAGGTGGTCGTGTGGTGGTGACAACCAACAACTCAAGACTACCGATCGCTCACACCGGAGAAACAACAATCATACCGAGATTCAATCAAAAAGAGGTTTCACTACAGGATGTCTACCATGTACCTGGGATGAAGAAAAACTTACTATCAATGGCGCAACTTACGGCATCAGGCCACCATGTCGTATTCGGACCTCAAAATGTCAAGATCTATTAAGATCTTGAAATCTCTGGAACACCGATAATGAGAGGACGACGCTTAGAGTATGTCTACGTAATGTCAGCAGAGTCAGCCTATGTAAACAAGACTCGAAAGAACGAAACAACTGATTTGTGGCATGCAGGACTTGGACATGTAAGCTATCACAAACTCAAAGTGATGATGAATAAATCTATGTTGAAGGGTCTTCCTCAACTCGAGGTCGTAATGCAGACCGCTTCGCAGCCGCCAATACGGTAAGCGCGATCGATTTTTTATGAAGACTCAACTTTCAAAGCCAAAGCACCATTAGAGCTGGTCCACTCTGACGTATTCGGGCGAATCAAGCAATCATCAATCAGTGGCATGCAATACATGGTTACGTTCATTGACGACTTCTCACGGTACGTATGGGTTTTCTTTCTAAAAGAAAAATCTGAAACATTTTCAAAATTTAAAGAGTTCAAGGAAATATCGGAAGGAGAACTCGGCAAGAAAATCCAATGCCTCCGAACAGACAACGATGGTAAATATACATCAAACGAGTTCTCTCAGTACCTACGAGAATGCCGCATATGCCATCAATTTACATGTGCAAATACGCCACAACAGAATGGAGTAACTGAGAAGAAAAATCGCACCTTGCAGAGATATGTCGAAGCATGCTATATTCGAAGAATGTTCCAGGAAGATTTTGGGCAGAAGGTATGAACACAGCAGCTCATGTCATCAATAGACTTCCTCAAGCAAAGTTAGGATTCATTTCACCCTTTGAAAAAGGATTCATTTCACCCTTTGAAAAAGGATTCATTTCACCCTTTGAAAAACTGTAGGGTAGCAAACCTACAGTAAATCACTTTCGAGTATTTGGCTGTGTGTGCTACGTGTTTGTGCCAAGTCATCTACGTAGCAAATTAGATAAAAAAGTGATACGGTGTATCTTTGTGGGATACGACGGCCAAAGGAAATGATGGAAATGCTGCGACCCAACAACTGGAAAGTGTTATACATCAAGAAATGTGGTATTCGATGAGGCAGCATCATGGTGATCACCTCAAAAGGAAGAGTTACCAGATTCCAAGGAAATAGAAGACAATTTGCAAAAGAAGATATGGGAGCAAATTGTTGAAGTACATCAAAGTCCAAAAAAGGAAAATGAAGATCAAAGTGAGAAAGAAAATACCGAGGACGAGGTAACACAGAATCCGTGGCAAACAGGCATGCATCAAAGAGTAGAAGACCTTCAACCAGAAGGAGTAAGCCCACAATCTCGGAGATCGACAAGAGTTCGAAAGTCAAATCCCAAGTATGTCAATACTGCTATAGCTGAAGAAGAAAAGAGTTCAGAAACTCAGAGAACAACTCAGTATGAAAAGTTGGTGTTGAGGGGATGTTAAAAGTCATCACCAACTTAATCTCCAAGACAATAGATAATCAATCTAGAATGTTCAAATAGTTCTAGAGAATTGAAAGAAAATATCTAGAATGAAAGGTTCTAGAATGTCTTGGATACTTAACTTAGAAATATGTCTAGAAGACTCTAGATTCTTGTAAAAAATGTGTAGATGTTCTAGAGCCTTAGATATTTATAGAATAAGATAGAATCGTCTAGATCTTTAAAATCATGTATAGAATCATCCCTATATAAATATAAATAAGGGTGACCTTAGTCATTTGTAAAGAACAACTAAGAATCAAGAACAACCAAGAATCAAGAACCAAGAACTAAGAACTAAGAACCAACACAATTGTAAGCTAAAGTGTTCCCTAAGTGTGCATCCAAAAAGTGTCCAAGTGGTCAAGTTATAGTGTTCAAATCTTGGTGTAATTACTTTTACAATAATAAAGTAATTACGTTTTTCACGTGTTGTGTTGTCCAACATATAGCAACTACAACAATGCTTTCTCATCAGTCCACATCTTAGAAGTACAACAAAAATACATGTTAGTCGCTTTCTCTTCACTACTAAAAGTTCATCCACAGTTGAAAGGAACTATTGCTTATAATATATAAGCTAATGATTTTCCAGCATCAGCACATTAGTCATGATATGCTTCCTCTTCGTCCTCGTACCCTTCATCCTCATCTGCTACTGCATCTTGATACTGCTGGTACTCAGAGACCAGATCATTCATGTTGCTCTCTGCCTCGGTGAACTCCATTTCATCCATTCCTTCCCCAGTGTACCAATGCAAGAAAGCTTTCCTCCTAAACATGGCTGTGAATTGCTCACTTACACGACGGAACATCTCTTGTATTGATGTGGAATTTCCAATGAAAGTTGATGCCATCTTTAGACCAGTTGGTGGAATATCACAGACTGTTGACTTGACATTGTTGGGAATCCACTCAACAAAGTATGACGAATTTTTGTTCTGCACATTAAGCATCTGCTCATCAACTTCCTTGGTGCTCATTTTCCCCCTAAACATAGCTGATGCTGTCAAATACCGGCCATGCCTAGGGTCAGCAGCACACATCATGTTCTTTGCATCCCACATTTGCTGAGTAAGCTCAGGTACGGATAAAGTTCGGTATTGTTGTGAACCACGTGAGGTAAGTGGAGCAAACCCAACCATGAAAAAGTGGAGACGGGGAAAAGGAATGAGATTGACAGCAAGTTTCCGCAGATCGGAGTTAAGCTGTCCAGGGAATCTGAGGCAACAAGTAACTCCAGACATGGTTGCAGAAATTAAGTGATTCAGATCACCAACTGTTAGAAGACAAAAGCACCATCAGTAAAAGCAAAATTTTCTATAAAATTGCAGAACCAAGTGATCCACAGCAATCAGCATGAAGTATTTCACATTAACTGGTCAAATTGTTGCTAAGCAAATACAATCAGCCAACAGTCAATCCCAAATGAGTTATGGTCAGCTAAGCAAAAATACACTATATAAAATTAGCTTATGAATGAAATTTGAGGGGGTGCAGATTTACGACTACAGTTAATGAAACACATTTCATGAAGATTACTCCCTCCGTCCCATTTTAACTTTGCTATAGCTCTTTTCACGCCCATTAAAAAAATAATAAATACAATATATGGTTTACTAAGTTACCTTGATTAATAAAGGTAGATTTATTTTTCCTCTTAAATAGTGTGCATACTTTTTAAATGCTAAGGGTATAGTTGGAAACAATTTTCAATTTTAGTCTTGAATTCCTAAAATGACAATCATTTTGGACAGATTGTTTGAGCTAAAAAGACATTTAAAGTGGGATGGAGGGAGTAATTAAGATAAGATTTAAGAAAACGAACTGAAAAGGAAAATTGAATGACTGCATAAATGGGAGGCCACTGGCAGTAATCAGACTATTAGTTTCAATATCTAACACCAAAGGACATATTGAAGATTACATCACCACGGTTTTCAGTCATTTTGCATGTTGAACTAGACGCCTAAGTAAACGAGTGAATTTCATTCATATGAATAGAGGATACTTACAGCTAGGAGTTGTAAGTTTGAGGGTTCGAAAACAAATGTCATACAAAGCCTCGTTGTCAAGAACCATGCACTCATCTGCATTCTCCACAAGCTGATGAACAGACAATGTAGCGTTGTAAGGCTCAACAACCGTATCTGAAACCTTTGGAGATGGGAAGACAGAGAATGTCAGCATCATCCTATCTGGGTATTCCTCTCTTATCTTTGAAATGAGAAGTGTCCCCATTCCAGACCCAGTCCCTCCTCCCAGGGAATGGCACACTTGAAACCCTGCATCATATAGTTCCACATATAAGCAACAATGGTGCATGACTATGTATATATTGGAAAAAATAAGGGATTACATTTTTGGACCGTTCAAAATAATATAGCCAACAAATGTAAAGGCTTTATATATGAAAGTACAAATATACATATAATATACATATTGCATACAACAAAATATACATAATCAGTGTATATGCTTGGTATATTTTGGCTAGCGATCGTAATTAATTTCGGCCGACGGGCCAACAATGAAAAAGGCCCTTGTTAAAGCTGTGTCAAATCAAACGAATAAACAATAGAACTTGTGATAATGAAACTAATTCCATAAGTTAATAAATCTTGATATGTACAAAACATTTTGAGAACACCTTTAGGAAATTGCAATTGCTAGCTTCCTTGAGTACATCATCCAGAACAAATTCAATCAACTTAGCACCCTCCGCGTACTGACCATTGATTCATTCAACATTCATCTATTAAAGCGAGTTAATATTCTCTAAACACACACACCAGACCTAAAGTGCAACAACATGACCATGTTCACATATCAAAGGAAATTACAAGCTTATAAGAAATGAAAAAACAATAGACCTTACAATATCAAAAGCAATCCCACCAGATTAACAAATCAGGATATGCACAAACATTTAAACAGAACTTTGTTGGCTTTCACAATTTTAAGCCTCTCAAATGTATAACACGATGGAACTTACAATATAGAAAACAATCTCACTAGTTAATAATTCAGGATAAACATAAACATTCAAACAAACATCTTGTAAGCAAACGACTTTAAGTTTATCAAATGAAAAAAATACATCAAGACACTCAGGTTCATGCATAAGCATTTAAGCAAACACAATTTCAGCTTCTCAAATGAATAAAACACATAACTTACAATATCAAAACCAGTCAGCACGAGTTAATAAATCAGAATTATCATAAACAATTAAACAAACACCTTGTAGGCAATCACAATTTCAAGCTTCTCAAACACGTAATTCACATAAACATTTGAACAAATACCCTGTAGGCAATAAAAAATCACATAAACAATTAAACAAATACCTTGCAGGCAATCAAAATTCAGACAAGCATTTAAACAAACACCTATTCTCATAAACATTTAAACAAATACCTTGTAGGCAATCACAATTCTCAGCTTCTTTCCTGACAACATCAAAAGCCGAATCAATCAACTCAGTATAATGTCCCTAAGCCCAATTATTCCCCGCTCCCAACTGCCCGAGAACAAAGTTATACCATACGGACCAGATCTAACACTGTCCATAGTACCAGGTTCTAAATCCATAAGAACAGCATGAGGTACGAATTGTCCACAACTCAACTCATTGTAATATTCTTGACTCTCTCAATATATTTAGACTGTATTTACGATACATGTCTATAGTTTCAAAAAATTACAAAATGTAACCACATAATTCACATAAACATTTAAACAAACACCTTGTAGGCAAACACAATTTTAAGCTTCTGAAACACACAATTCACATAAACATTTAAACAAACACCTTGTACGCAATCAAAATTCACAAGCATTTAAACAAACAACTTGTAGGCAATCACAATTTTAAGCTTCTCATTTAAGCAAATACCTTGTAAGCAATCACAATTCTCAGCTTCTTTCCTAACAACATCGAGAACCGAATCAATCAACTCAGCACCCTCCGTATAATGTCCTTTTGCCCAATTATTCCCCGCTCCCGACTGACCGAAAACGAAATTATCCGGCCTAAAAATCTTACCATACGGTCCAGATCTAACACTGTCCATAGTACCAGGTTCTAAATCCATAAGAACAGCACGAGGTACGAATCGTCCACAACTCACCTCATTGTAATATACATTTACCCTCTCAATTTGTGTATGTGTCTCCCCATTGTACGCGCCTGTGGAATCGATCCCGTGTTCCGCGCATACCACCTCCCAGAACTTAGCCCCGATTTGGTTGCCGCATTGGCCACCTTGAATGTGAAGGATTTCACGCATTTTTAACGACTAGGGTTTCGGGAGAGAGGAAATACAATGGATTTTTTAGGGAATTCTTGTGTGGGAGAAATTGGGGTGTTATAAAGGAAGGGGGGAAAATTGAAATTTGAAATTTTGTTTGAGTGGTGGGAAAATGTAGGACCGGACAAGTAGATGGGGTAGAAATGTGTAAGCATACATATTCTAGGGTCATTTGGTACGAAGGATAAACAAAAATAGTCTTCAAATAAGGATTTAATAATTCATTATCCTTGTTTGGTTACTAGTTCTGGGATAAGTTATTTTCGAATTAATTGAAGAACTGTGTAGCTGTTCGAATGGAACTATTCAATGATAAACGTAGCAGTTCGAATCAGATATGAAGAGGGAAATGAGCTAAAAGCAAAAATACTTACAAGGCTCATTGATCACGCTTCTCTACGCTTTTTTTTTAGTACTGGAATAACTTATACATGTTATAGAATAGAATAAATTATCGCAGAATTGTAAAGATTTTTTTTTTAGTATGTTACATTTAATACAATAAACCAAACAGTCAATAAAAATAATTTTATGATAACTGATCCTAAAATAACTATTCACAACATAACTTATCTCAGCGTAATTTATTTTCAAACCAAATGGCCCTTACTACTATATATTTTTGAAGATAAGTGTCAAAACACAATTCAAATATCACATTTTTTTAGTTTCTTGTCTCAATAATTAAGTGTTAATATTTTTTACCTAAACTATCACAAACTAGTTAGCAAAACAGACATCAAATATCTTTTTTTTGCGAGTTTCATACCTGAACTATCAGGTGTTCGTGTTTCATACCTAAATTATCACTAATTATTTATCAAAACATACACGAATAATTATCAAGTGTTTGTTTCCTACCTGAAATACACCAACTATTTATCAAAATATACCTCGACTAGTATCTAATGGTGCTGAAAACTCGCAAAAATGTGAACTTCAGATGTATTTTTTACTCTTTCATTAATTTTCTAATTAATTCCTTTAATTATCCGTGTAAAATGTCATTTGATACCATTTTAAGCACACACAAAATGTACATCACACTTCATTAAATACTAGTCGAGATATGTTTTGATAAATAATTGGTGATCTTATCGGTAGGAAATATGAACACCTGATAGTTCAGCTAGTAAACTCACAAAAACAAAATACTTGAGATGTGTTTTCGACCATTATCTATTTTATTAATTTATATATTTGATGTGCAAGCTACTTTTTATTTTTTGTAACAACGTAAACATTACCATAGAAAAAATAAAAGTGCAAAAGAAAACCTAAACTCACAACTACCTTCTAGGGAGGGTGAAGTGAGCTTTAGGCATCAAGAAGAGAAAAAATAATTATAATTGTAATCTCTGCACAATTCCTCTACATCTATGCAATTTCTTGTACAAGTAAGGTAAAACTAATTTGTCTACTAACTCTTTTTCAATTCGTGTCACCAATCACCTCAATGTTAACTTTTACATTTAAGATTTTAAAAATCATGATTGAAATTCCAAATTATATCTTTTTTGATTTAAAATTTCATATCATGAGATGAAATCGCATGTCTAAAGCCTATTAAATAATATTGAAAAACATTGTTGGGTCGGAGCACTCATAGGGGTGCTCACGACCATGAGCCCATCAAATATTTTCACATTGAATCCTAGTCTCTATAGCTATCCTATATAAACACTAGGACAAAAGTGTAAATATATCCCTCAATTTTGCGATTTATAGTAGATATATATCTTTGTTAAAAGGTGGTGCATATATACCTCTGTCATTATACAAATTGTGCGAATATACCTATGCAATTGTTCTAAAGGTGCAAATATACCCTTTTAGCTAACGGAATTTAAAAAACAAATTAGCTTATTTTTAGTTAAAAATGAAAGTATACTGTGAATACACGATATACACGGCATATACAATGCCTTGTGTATACCGTATATATCACGAAAACACAAATCCGTTTTTACCATATTTGGACCGTGATATACACGATACACACAACCGTGTATATCACAGTTTGGGACTCTATAATTGGTGTTGTATTTATATTTAATTAGCGTTGTACACTTACCATAATTGTAGGATTCTTATACAAATAGAATAGGGTTTTGAGAGTAGAGTAGGAATAGGATTTTCCATATTATGGATATTGTAAATTGTATATATACTCATTCATTAATGAAAATAATTAAGGAGTTATTTATTTCATGGTATCAGAAGTCTAGGTCTCACAAAACCTTACTTTTTTCCGCTTATCTCGGCTCTAATCCCGAGAACACTTCTCGAATTCCGACCAAATTCTTCCTTCTCCCTTACCAAATTCTCTTCCTAATCCTTATTTCTCATATTATTTTTTCGTTATGTCTTCATCGAAGAACATATTTCATCTAGCCCTTACAATTTCCAACATCATCCCTATTGTTCTTGAGATGGAAAACGTCCAATACGCGATATGGACGGAATTATTCAAAATTCACGCAATGCCATCACCACCACAACCACCAACACTTCATCGAGTCAAGTCATGCCATCAACATTTGTTGCTCTAGCCCCTTCCTTGTGGCACGCATGTTTGGGTCATCCTGGTCGTCTATTATTTCTTCCTTGCATAAAAATAATTTTATTTCTTGTAAGGGTGTGCGTAGTACTCCAATTTGTCATTCTTGTCTGTTAGGGAAACATGTTAGATTACCATTTGTAGCTTATACTTCTCGTACTTTGATGCCTTTTGATATTATTCATAGTAATTTATGGACATCTCCCGTTTTGAGTTCTATGGGTCATCGCTATTATGTCTTATTTTTTGAATGATTATTCTAAATTTTTGCGGACCTTTCTGTTGGCCAAAAAGTCTCAAGTTTTTTCCACTTTCTTAAAATTTAGAGCATTCATATGTACTCAATTCAATCGGAAAATTAAAAATATTCAATGTGACAATGACAAGCAATATGATAATGGGTTATTTCGGGAATTTTGTGATGCTAATGTCATAGTTTTTCATTTTTCTTGTCCTCATACGTCATCACAAAATGAGAAAGCCGAACGTAAAATATGTACCATTAATAATATTGTCCAGACTTTATTAGCACAAGCTTCTGTACCTCCTTCTTTTTGGCATCATGCACTACAAATGGCTACTTACCTCCTTAACGTACTTCCTACCAAAGGATTAGCATATGATTCTCCCCTTAAAATTCTCTATAGTAAGAATCTTTCATACTCTCATCTTAGGGTCTTTGGATGTTTATGTTATCCACTATTTCCGTCAACTACAATAATCAAGCTTCAAGTCTGTTATACCGCTTGTGTGTTTTTGAGTTATCCGTCAAATTATCGTGGTTACAAGTGTTTTGATTTATCATCTAATAAAATTATAACCAGTCGTCATGTTATTTTTTATGAATCCCAATTTCCGTTTGCCAAAGTGTGTAGTCCCGTGCCTAGCTTGTATAATTTCTTAAATGGCGGAGTCCCACCATATATTATACATCATCTGTTAGACCAATCTTGTACCATTGACCCGTCATCAAGCCCATTGCCTGCTGGCCCACAACACTCATCCCAGTCTACTGTCAGTGGGTCGACTGCCCAATCCTCCGTCCCAGCCCACTCCCAGCTTGATCCAGTTCCAGTTTATGTTTCACGTGTTGGGCCAGCAAGCCCACTGCCTGCTGGCCAGTTCGTCCCCGATCCAAATTTTACCCAAAATTCACCCATTTCTATTTCGAGTCAAGGGCTTGTTACTCGTAGTCAGTGGGTATTTTTAAATCAAAAAGACATTTTAATCTAAATTTTAATGTTCCTAAATCTCCACTACTTCGTAAATTAGTGTCTGTTTAAATTATCCAAATTGGAAATTGGCTATGAACGACGAATATAATGCTCTTATTGAAAATAATACGTGGGAGTTGGTGCCCCGTCTTTCTGGTGTTAATATTTTTGGTCTATGTGGGTTTTTACTCATAAAGATAATTTTTACGGTTCTTTAGCGATGCATAAGGCTCGTCTTATAGGTGATGGTAAAACTCAATAGGTTGACGTAGATTGTGGAGAGACGTTCAATCCGGTTGTTAAATCGGCTACCATTCACACTGTTCTCGGTTTAACTCTCTCAAGATCATAGTCCATTCATCAGTTAGATGTGAAGAATGCTTTCTTACATGGGGAGCTTAGGGAGATAATTTACATGTATCAACCCTTGGGTTTTAGAGACCCCCAATATCTGAATCATGTTTGTTTCTTGAAGAAGTCATTGTATGGACTTAAGCAGGTCACACATGCTTGGTATAAGAGATTTGCAGACTATGTATCTACTATTGGGTTTTCTCACAGCATGTTTGATAATTCTCTATTCATGTATCGTATTGGCACTTCCTGGCATATATTTTATTATATGTGAATGATATTATCTTAACTGCTTCTTCTGATGATTTAAGCAAGTCTATCATGACACTCCTCAATTTTGAGTTTGATATAAAAGACTTGGGGGCCTTGAGTTATTTCTTGGGGATTGGTGTCCCTCGCTATCTAGGTGGGTTATTCTTATCACAAAGGAAGTATGTCGCTGAGATAATTGAGCGAGCTGGTATGTCCTTATGTAGTTCTACTTCCACTCCAGTTGACACTAAACCCAAGTTGGGTGTTGCGACTGACTCACCTTACGAGGATCTCACCCACTATCGCAATCTTGCAGGGGCACTTCAATATCTTACTTTCACAAGATCTGATATTACATTTGTCGTACAACAGATGTGTTTGTTTATGCATGATCCCAGGGTTGAACACATGAATGCGCTCAAACGCATCATATGATACTTACAGAGAACGCTTGATTATGGCTTGCATCTATATCTATCGCCGGTCTCTACACGTGTCTCTTATACAGATGTTGATTGGGGTGGATGTCCGGACATTAGACGCTCTATGTCTGGTTACTGTATATTTCTTGGTAATAACTTGGTTTTATGGTTTCCAAAACGACAGACTACCTTATCCCGCTCCAGTCCAGAGGTCGAGTATCGATGGGTAGCCAATGTGGTTTCTAAATTATGTTGGTTACGTAATCTTCTCTTAGAACTCCACTTTCCCATTCAAAAAGCTACATTGGTTTATTGTGATAATGTTAGTGCAATCTATCTTTCTGGAAATCTGGTTCAACATCATCGCACTAAACATATTGAGATGGATATCCATTTTGTTCGCGAAAAGGTAGCTCGTGGACATGTACGCGTCTTACATGTCCCTCCAGATATCAAATTGCATACATAATTACAAAGGGTCTTCCCTCGGTTCCATTTGAAGATTTTAGGCACAGTCTCAGCATACGAAGACCGCCCGCTATGAATTCGGGTATGTGAAGGTATACCGTGATATACACGATATACATGGCATAAACAATACCTTGTGTATACCGTGTATATCATGAAAACACAAGTCAAATTTTACCGTATTTTGGACCGTGATATACACGGTATACACAACCATGTATATCACAATTTGGGACTCTATGATTGGTGTTGTATTTATATTTAATTAGCATTGTACACTTACCATAATTATATGATTCTTGTACATATAGAATAGGGTTTTGGGAGTAGAGTAGAATAGGACTTTTCATATTATGAATATTGTAAATTGTATATATACTCATTCATTAATTAAAATAATCAAGAGATTATTTCTTTCAAAAAATGGCATGTGGTTTGAAAAAATAAGTATCAATTTTTTTAAAGCCACATGCCAAAACAATTCTGTTGGATCAAGTCTGATTCATCTAAAAAATATCTGTGTGGTTTAAAACACTATATATTACTCCTACTAATTTGAAAATTATTTAATCTATCAATATATACATCTTAAATTATAACGAATTTTATAATAGCTTCGAGATCCTTTTATTGGTTGACTGGCATTTCTCAGTGGACTCATCTAAATTTGCCCATATAAACACCCTTTTCTCTTCCATATGTCTCATCACCAAATTCTCCTCTTACATAATTATATACTTTTCTCCTTTACTAAATATGGAGCTCGTTATCTTCCTTGTTTTCTCAATTTTCGTCCATGGAGTGTTAATCTTCTTAATCTATGCAATTGTGAGCTTGCATGTTCGATCCAGTGACTGTAGATCGAACTGCTGTGCAAAGGAAAGTATTGTCGAGTGAGAGAAAAAGGGAGAGAAGATGGAGAAATAATTTGTGGAAGTTTTTCTTCTAATTCAATATTCGAGGCTTGTTGCCTATTTATACAAGTTGTCTAAGAGAGCACTAAACCAACATTAATAAGCTACTAGAAACTAATCACTACTAAAAACTAATTACCACACTAACTTCAATTATGTCCTACTAATTCAAAATAGCAAAATAACAATACATAGTTAAGTAGGTTCCATCTCAACATCCCCCTGCAAGCTAGGTGCTAAGAATACATTTTTGACACCTAGCTTGGATAATAAGTGAGTGTGTTGCCCCTGCAATAATCCCTTTGTAAGTAAATCTGCTGGCTGTTCTTCTGTAGTGATGTGCAGTGGGGATATCAGGCCTTGTTGGACTCTTTCCCGAATAAAATGGCAATCTATATCGATATGATTTGTGCGCTCGTGGAAGACTGGATTCGCCGCAATTTGGATAGCTGACTTGCTATCACTATATATAAGAATAGGCAGTTGCACATTTGCATTGAGTTCATCAAACAGTCCAGAAATCCACACAATCTCAGAAATCACAGATGTCATACTCTTGTATTCTGCCTCAGCCGTGCTTCGCGAATGGTATGTTGCTTCTTCGACTTCCAATATATAAGAGAAGCACCAAAGAATACCAAATACCCTGTAACTGATCTCCTAGTATTGAGACACGAAGCCCAATCTGCATTGCAATAAGCAGACATGACTCCAGAATCTGCAGCAGTCATGAAAATGCCCAACCCTGGTGTCTGCTTTACATATCTGACCACCCTTTCTGCTGCTATCATGTGTGAGGTCTTAGGTGCCTGCATAAACTGGCTGAGACTTTGAACTGCAAATGCTATATCTGGTCTCGTGTTGGTCAAGTATAGCAGCCTCCCAACCAATCTTTGATACTCAGAAGGATTAGACAGAAGAGGGTTTGAGTTTTGTCTTCCAGTAAGATCTGAACCATCTGTTTTATCTCGCAAATGCTTATCATATACATAAGATGTTAATTTGGAATTTCATTCCATATGAGACCCTGCTGGCCTTGCTCCTGCCAGCCCCATGTCAGCAATCAACTCCATAGAGTACTTTTGTTGGTGCATTACTATTTCATTTTTTTTCCTGGCAAACTCAAATCCCAGGAAGTACCTTAATTCACCCAGGTCTTTAATTTTGAAATGTTGCTGCAGTGTGGCCTTGGTCTCTATGATTAGCATATCATCATCTCCTATGATGAGCAGATCATCTACATATACCAAGATCACTACTATCTTCCCATTCACCTTCTTTGTAAGAAAGGAGTGATCCAGAGGGCTCTAATGAAAACCAGCAGACACCAATGCAGTGACAAGTTTTATGTTCCACTGTCTTGAGGCCTGTTTCAAATCATAGAGTGATCTAATGAGCTTACAAAACTTTCCTTGCTTATGTACCACCCCCTGTGGGATACACATATAGAACTCCTCATGTAAATCTCCTTGCAAGAATGCATTAAAGACATCCATTTGATGTATACTCCATCTCTTTGCTGCAGTAATTGAGATGGCAGCCCTCACAGTAACCATCTTAACTACTGGTGAGAATGTATCTTGATAGTTTATTCCTTCCCTTTGGTTATATCCTTTGGCAACCAGTCTTGCCTTAAACCTTTCTATCTCCCCAGTGGCTTTGTACTTAATCTTGTACACCCACTTACAACCAATAGCCTTCTTGCCAGTGGGCAGATCTACTATCTCCCAAGTGTTGTTCTCCTCCAGGGCTTTGATCTCTGCCTTCATTGCATCTACACATCTCTTGTCTCCTATTGCCTCAGAATAATTATGTGGTTCATAGTCCTCAGACATCTTTGCTACACAACTTTGGTAGGACATTGATAAGCCAGCATAACTAAGATAATTGGACAATGGATACTTAACAGTGTCTGAGTGTGAGATAAATCTTTCATCCATGTTGGTGGTCTTCTAAGTCTAGATGATCTCCTTGCTGTGACATGTGACTGATCAGTATCATCCTGCACACCTTCAGTTTGTGGGTCAGCATCTAAATAAGAAGAAGGACTGTGAGATCCTTATGGTGTTTATCACCATCATTTTCACCTGCATCAACATTAAAAAGTTCTTCAACGGAGTTAATTGTGTCAGATTTCCTTGAACCATCTCCAAGAACCTTAGTAGAAGAATCTCCAGATAATCCAGAATAGGAATCAGAATCAGAATTGTCAGGTTGTGATCCACCACTCTTTTCAGCTACCTTGAATTTCTCAAATGGAAATATATCTTCATGAAGATTAACATCTCTACTTATAAAGATGTTCATACTATCTAATGCCAACAACTTATATCAGTTCTGGTTAGAAGCATATCCAAGCATAACTGCCTTGGTCACTCTACTATCAAACTTGTCCTTCTTCATTAGATTAGTTGCATAACACAAACATCATATGACTCTCATGTGAGTTAAGGATGGAGATTTGTTGAACAATTTCTCATAAGGTGAGATGTTCCCAACCACCACAGATGGTATCCTGTTAATTACATATATTGCTGCCTTGATGCAGTTACCCCAAAATTCTGCTGGTAAATGACCCTGGAACTTGATTGCTCTTGCAATCTCTAGGATATGTCTATGCCTCCTCTCAACCACACCATTTTGCTGAGGAGTATAAACACAGGAACTCTGGTGAATGATGCCTAACTGACTGAATAACTTAGAGCAAGCATGATTAAAGAATTTTGTCCCATTATCAGTCCTTACACATTTAACATTCTTGTCAAATTGAGTTTTTATTTATGTAAACAGATTCTTAAGGATGGTAGATACATTAGACTTGACACACATCAAAAATACCTAAGTCCATCTAGAAAAATTATCTACTACAGTCAAGAAGTACTTCATACCACTGTGAGTGGGAGCCCTATAAGGCCCCCATACATCAAGATGCATAAGCTGAAAAGGAGACTCAATTTTGCTTACACTAATAGAGAATGACTTTCTAGTCTGTCTAGCCCTAGGACATATGTCACAGTGTCTTATTGTAAACCTGGACTTATTATTAAACTCATCTATTTTCCTGAGCATAGACATTGGAACATGTCCCATCCTTTTGTGCCATAGTTCTGCTTGCATTTCCTCCATTGTGTGTCTAATAGCTGAATGAACCTGTCCTGTCACCCCTCTCCTAGATTGCATCATGTAGAGCCCATCTATTTACTTACCAATCTCCTTCACCTTCCCAGTGAAGAGATCTTGTAAAATAAAGAAATCAGGGAAGAATCTGGCACTACAATGTAATTCTCTGGTCAGCTTTGAAACAGGCAATAAGTTGAAGTTAAAACTTGGTACACATAAAACATTCTTAATGAGATCACCTTCATTTAATCTGCAACTATCAGTCTGTGTAATTACTGCTCTATCACCTGTAGGCAGCTGTACATGACCTGTATTATCTGTAATCTCATGTTTGTCAATCAACCTCTTATCAGTAACCATATGGTTAGTTGCCCCAGAATCAACAATCCAACTATGATTATCCTCAGTAATAGGAGTACCTGCCACATGAGCTTTAGGAATTAAAGTATTACCATAAGGTCCACTTGAAGTATTTCTATAAGATCCACCAGCCTGTTGATTAAGCATTGCAACAACCTGTCGATACTTCTCTGGAGAACATGATCTCAACATGTTATGAAGTTGATCATGCTGATCCTGAGATAAATGTGCCATCCCTGTCTGATAGTGTCCTTGCTTTGTTTGTTTGGCAAGCTGAATATCTCTTTCATGTATTTGCCCAACCATAGCAGCATTCACTGTCTTCTTGTTCCTGTTGTTATCATCTGGATAACCATGGAGTTTGTAACATTTTTCTTTAATGTGACCATTCTTCTTGCAATAGTCACAGTAGTACAATAATTTGTAACATATCGCTCGATGATGTCCCTTCATTTTACAAAAATCACAATAATGCTTCGATCTATTCTATGAAGTGGAAGTCTTACTGAACATAGTTGAGTGTTCAGTGACTTTACTCCCTGCATACTTCCCAGTGAGCAACCTCTGACTTTCATCTTGTTCTACCATCACATAGGCCTGGTTCACAGTTGGAATAGGTGCCATTAGAAGGATATGACTTCTAACCTGATTATAGCCATCGTTTAGTCCCATTAAAAACTCCAGCAATCTCTGATGTCCTAAGTGTGCTACATATTCCTTAGGACTCATGCAATCACAGATTGGAACTGGAACTATGGAGTCGACTTCATCCCATATGTCCTGCATTTTAGAATAGTAAGTAGCTACAGGAGATACACCCTGATGAAGCATAGCTAACTCCTTTCGTAACTGATAAACACGAGACAAATTTATTTTATCAAATCGTTCACGCAAATCCTTCCAAACTGCAGATGCAGAAGATTTGTACAGAATTTCACTAAGCAAATTTTTGTTTACATTTCGTATTATCCATGTCATGACCATCGAATCACATCGCTCCCATTGCTGAGTCAAATCAGCACCATAAGTGTCTCGTTTAATCGATCCATCAATGAATCCAATTTTATTCTTTGTCAACAAATTCAATCGCATCATTCTACTCCACAAAGTGTAATTATCCATGCCTATCAATTGTATTTCAATTTGTAATCCACCAGCAGAATCAGATCCACTAAAAAACAGTAGATGATTATGATCCACTAGAATCAAAGTTGAGTTTGAAATTTCCTCCATATTTAATGTTGCGACAAGATCCATACGAAGAGAGGAAGAAAAAAATGCAAATTATGACAATAGAACTCGAAATTGATAAGATCGAGAACTCAAAACTAACCACAGGATGCAGAAATCGCGACGGATACAACAGGATATCTCAATTCGACATGCAAGGCTCTGATACCATGTTAATCTTCTTAATCTATGCAATTGTGAGCTTGCATGTTCGATCCAGTGACTGTAGATCGAACTGTTGTGCAAAGGAAAGTATTGTCGAGTGAGAGAAAAAGGGAGAGAAGAGGGAGAAAGAATTTGTGGAAGCTTTTCTTCTAATTCAATATCCAAGGCTTGCTGCCTATTTATACAAGTTGTCTAAGAGAGCACTAAACCAACATTAATAAGCTACTAGAAACTAATTACCACTAGAAACTAATTACCACACTAACTTCAATTAAGTCCAACTAACCAACTAACTCAAAATAGCAAAATAACAATACATAGTTAAGTGGGTTCCATCTCAACATGGAGCTCTTGGTAATAATGGTATGCTCTTCTTTTATTTATATCTTTATAGTGTTAATAAAGTTCACTAAAAAAATTGGAATTAGCAACAAACTTCGCCGCTAATCCGTCGTTATAGCTCACTTTGTTGGGAAATAATAATCACATCCAAGAATAATATCCACGTTAAATAGCAAAAACAAGAGAATAACAAGAATACCAAATCTTTTAACGGAGTAAAAATACAATACAAGAGAGAAACAATATCATACCACTCTAGTGAAAATATTACAACTTGATAGTCTCAAAAAACTATACCACACTTAAAGACTCTTTTTTTGGCACCTCACTATATCACCCACTAACACACTATTTTTCTAACACTGATTATTTTATATCACAGTCTTTGAACTTCTCTCAACTCTCTATGTAATTCTCTTTGAATTGGTGTCTTAAAACTGAAACCACTCAATACCAAGTATAACGAATTGGTTTTGTAATTTGTTTCAGCCGCCTACCATTGCCTCTTGTTTTCTCCAAGCACATCTTTTTCTTCTTTTAATTTATTTCATTTGTTTTTATATTTAGGGACTCCACAAACATAAAATCTTTTGATAATTTATCGCTAAATAGGATTTGCTGAGGATTTTACTGTTTCGCTACAAAATTTGTCCATTGCTTATACTTGTTTTCATGAAAAATAGGTTCTCGGAATATGTTTTCTAGTGTTTGATTGGTAAGTGAAAAAATATAATCAATGAAAGAATTGATTCCTTGATTAATATTATTCCAAAGATACAATATATATATATAATAAACCTAGGCTTGAATAATGGAAGACTAATCTACCTTACCTAAAATAAGAGATACTAATTACAATCATACTAATTACAATAAATTACAAATCAATTATAATAAATGAGAGATAATTAAGGGATATCCCCATAATTATTCTAAGAGTCCCCCACAGTCTTAGTTGGAGGTTCTCGTATGCTGAGATTGTCCTTGAAATCATCGAAAAGTACGTGCAGATGGCCTTTTGTGAAGATGTCAGCTATCTGATAATGGGAAGGCATGTGGAGAACACGGATAACTTTTTCTCGAACAAACAAGATATTCACTTCAATATGTTTCATGCGTTGATGCTTAACATGATTGCCAGAAGAGTAGACTTACATTGTCACAATAAACCACGGTTGTCCTTTCGATCGGACAATGAAGCTCCAGTAGCAGATTACTAAGCCAATAGGATTCAACAACAACATTAGCCACCCCTCGATATTTTGCCTCTGCACTCTACCGAGATAGTGTGGACTGACGTTTGGATGACCATGATACGAGATTGTCACCCAAGAATACACAATATCCGGAAGTGGAATGATGTATGTCTGGTCAGCCGCCTCAATCCGCATCAGTGTAGGCAGACATACTCAAGATGGAGGACTTATACAAATGAAGTCGAAATGAAGAGTACCCTTCACATACCGCAGAATTCTCTTGAGAGCCCTCATATGTTCTTCTTTTGGATCATGCATGTGTAAACAAACTTGCTGGACCGCATAGGAAATATCAGGCCTCGTAAAAGTGAGATACTGCAATGCACTGGCAAGGCTGCGATAATGTGTGGGGTCGTTGTATGGAGTACTTGAAGCATTACTCAACTTCGCCTTCGTGTCAACTAGAGTCTGAAGGTTTGTAGGAAGACATTCATGTTTTATCAATTATCTCCTCGTCATATTTTCTTCTGACTGAGAAACAAACCATCTGCATAGTGAGTGAAATCAATGCCAAGAAAATAATTCAACTAGCCTAAGTCTTTCATCGCAAATTCAGCTGCAAGAAGGGACATAATAAACTGACGAAGTGAAGTTGTGGATACAGTGAGAATAATATCATCAACATACAGAAGTATATATGTCATATCAGTGCCCTTCCTATAAATAAAGAGAGACTGATAAGACTGCTGTGAGAGAATCTCAATTTGGAAACAAATCCTGCAAACCTGTTATAATATGCCCTAGGAGCTTGTTTCAAACCATATAAGAATTTTCTCAACAGTCACACATGATCTGGACGGGTAGGATCGCGAAACCCCAACGGTTGATGTATGTATACTGTTTCCTGCAAGTGATCATGTAAAGATGCATTCTTGACATCCAACTGATGAATGGACCATGATTTGGACAGTGTCAGGCTAAGAACAATCCTGATAGTTACAGGCTTGACTACTAGATGGAATGTTTCACTGGAATCAACTCCAACCTACTGAGACATGCCATCACCAACAAAACAAGCTTTGTATCTCGCAAAGGAACCGTTAGACTTCCTTATGGCAAAAAACCCACATAGAACGAATTATGTTCACATTAGATGGTCGTAGTACCAAATCCCACGTCTTATTTTGAATAAGAACAGTAAATTCATCTAACATGGCAGTCTTCTAATTCGGGTATGATAAAGCAACTTTGGGATTTTTTGGTATTGGTGACTATAGAACTGAGGTGTTTAGGCTAAAATGGTCTTTAGGTCGAAAAATCTCATGCATTGCACGGGTTTCCATGGTCCGTGATGGAATTGTTGGGCCATTGGATAGTTAGGTGTTTTTGGGATTTTGGGCCAAAACAGTGGGCTGGATTGTTTCGGGATTTTGGGCCAAGGCAGTGGGCCTGGTATGGCTTTTGGACTGGGCCAGTGTGTCACGGGAAGGAGGTAGAGGTGTAGGATTATTTTTGTGTTGGGCTGGCCTGCCCCCAAATGTGGATGGGGTCATATTGGTAGGTTGCAGGTTTGGTGATTGCCCTATCTATTATTTTGAGAGTTTAGATGATACCTCAAAATTGAATGAATTTCGTCGTTCAGAAAATCATATGAAGGTGAGGATGCCGCTCGAGATATTGCAAACGGAAAGGTCGATTCATCAAAGATGACATGACGAGAAATAATGATTTTTTCTGTTGACATATCAAAGCATTTATATCCCCTATGATTTTGTGGATACCCCAAAAACACTCAAGGAGTAGATCGAGCTTGAAGTTTATGAATGGTGGTAGACGAAAATAGGGGATAACACAAACACCCAAAGCTCCGTAAATATGTAACTGATGAGAGACAGTTGTACAAAACCAGAGTGCGTGACACATTGAAGATTATTTTATTATGAGGAATATTTAAGAGATATGTAGCCATTTGAAGGGCATGATGCCAAAAGTTTGGTGGTGTGGACGAATGCACAAGGATAGATCGAGTCATATTGTTGAGTGTTCGAATCTTTCTTTCAGCTTTCCCATTCTGAGAAGATGTATGATTGCAGGAAATACGTAAGGACATCCCATTTTGGTGACAAAAAACCCTAAATTGGACATTTATAAATTCCCCCAATTATCACATTAAAAACATTTAATGATTTTTTCAAACTGAGTTTTGATAAACACATTAAGTTGTTTCAAAATGTTATGGGTTTGCGATTTTTGTCCTAAAGGAAAGCTCCACAAGAAATTTGAAAAATCATCAAGAATGAGCAAATAGTATTTATGACCAATAGCACTTAAACGGATGAAGTCCACAAATCACAATGCAAAATATCAAATGACATAACAGTATTAGTAGTAGACACAGAAAGCGGAAGCTTAATATGTTTATCAAACATACAGGTTTGGCAAACAGAAGTGTCCAAAGTTCTATTACAAGAAAATAAATTATTTCTCCTAAATTGATTAAAAATCGGTGCTCCTGAGTGTCTCAATCTATTGTGCCATATACTAGGAGAAATGACTGCAAAGGTGGAAGGTTTGACCTTGCGATTGGTGGAGACATAGGTGATGAGATATAAGTCCCCCGTGCTATTACATCTCATGAGCGGCATCCCCGTCTGCAAATTCTTCACAGAAAAACCAAACGGATCAAAATTCAGAGAATCATTGTTGTCAATTGTAAAACGTCTAACATAGATCAAGTTTTAATCATTTGTTGTGCATGTAAGACATTTTTCAAGTATAAAGGTGGGTGGGGAGAGGATAATGTTACCTGACCAATACTAAGAATTGGAATTTCCTGCCCACTGCCGATAACAATATTTTTATTACCGCTCATATTAAAATAAGGCGAAAGATTACCTTGAGATGTCGTCGTGTGAAATGTAACCCATGTATCCATGTACCACGATTCATCCAGAATATTTAGATTCATGTGGCTCATGGCTTGTTCAATATATATGGGTGCATAGCCGACAGAAGATGGTGCATGTGCTGCAAGCGCATGTTGTGGACGAGATTCAAGAATACCAGGTTGACGATTTGAAGGAGGATGTCGGGCCCACGAAGAGATCGGATATGGGCATGGCGGGGAAGCCCACTGTGGGTACTTCCCCCACTGTCCGACGTCACTGCAAGCCCGCCATTGCCCGGTCTGGCCACTGTCGTCGGTAGGCTGGCCACCGCCCTTCCCCCGTCATTTCCATCATTAATTTTCCTTTATTATTACGGGCTGACCCCCATTTGTTACCATTATTGGAACGATAACCATGGCCCCATGAACCAGAATTTTGGGGTTCCAAATCAGTGGATTAAGAGTTGGCGGAGACGAAAGCGGTTCCGGCGGTGGTTGCTCCCGAGGATGCCTATTTTGCTTTCATTATTTCCTCGAGAATTAACCTTGAACGGGCCTCATAAAAGGGAGGTAATGGATTGATTTGCTGAATGAACGTAGTAACACCAGCATATTGTTCAATCAATCCCGCAATCAACTGAAGTACCAACCTTTGATTCGTCACGGGCGAACCAACATTGGACAGTTGATCCGCAAGTACTTTTAATTCTTGGCAATAGACTGAGATGTTGGAAAAATCATCCAATTTAATATTTGTAAATTGGTGTTCAAGATAAACGGCCATAAACATTTTATTATCTTGAAAAATATTTTCTAATCTTTCCCACGCATGTTTAGCCGTAGAATTTGGTTCTAAGATGGTATGAAGAAGATCATTCGAAATGGTGCCATAAATCCATTGAATAACAATGACATCTAATCGAGATCATAATTTCTTATCCACTGTAGTGGTATCCGAAGGTAATTCGGACGGGATGATATGGTCAATCACCTCATAAGCATGGTAGTGAATCTTGAATAGTTCTGCCCATGAGGTATACTGCCCTTTCTCCATTTCAAGAGTAATGAAGATAAAGTTCTTGACGTTATTAACGGCAAGAGCGGGATGAAAAATTTATTTTTCGGCCATAATTTCTACTAGAAATCAACGAAGATAGGAGGGAATATGTTTGATGACAGTAGAAAAACGAACAAGTGTTTAGCCGGGGGAGGGTGTAGTTGTCGGCTATGTATTTGTTTTAGTTTAGGTTTTAGGAGTTAGGCACACCAAACTAAGTGGATGGCCGAAAAAGAATAGTAAGAAGAGAAGGGAATTTCGGCTAAGGGAAAGAGTGAAAATGTTTTTAGGGCAAAGGATCTTTGGCTCTTGATATCATGAAAGAATTGATTTCTTGATTAATATTATTCCAAAGATACAATATATATACAATAAACTTAAGCTTGAATAATGAAAGACTAATCTACCTTGCCTAAATAAGAGATATTAATTACAATCATACTAATTACAATATATTACAAATCAAGTATTCTCCAATTGTACACCGAAGTTGAGAATTTTGTTCTTATCGACCACCCCAATTCCATAGTTTTCTGAAGTTGTAGCAGCTTCAACTTCGATTTCCCTTGGTACTTCTAACTTGTCGATGTTTGCATTAACCAGCGTCACCAGAAGTATTTTCATCATTTAGAACATTTCCTCCACAGAAGAGTTCTTCATTTCTTTGAAGACTTTTATCAAATGTCCACAATTGTTATGCTTTCAATTTCTGTGACTACGCTTTCTTGTAACTGCATGTTGAAGTTATTATGCTTGCTCTCCGGCTTTTCAAACCTTGTCGTTGTCGTCATTGTATGATTTTCCCTGTGTGCAGGAGCAGTCGCAGTAATGCCCATCCTTGTGCTTCATATTGACTATGTAATACGGCGAAACGAGTATTAGGCTGTTGAACTTCCATCGGATTGAGAAATTGTTCCATTCCTGAATACTGGACTTCTTCATTTTGGTTGGACTGTTGTGGTGTTCCTGTCGACGTCGTCCTTAGGCTAGGCGTTGCTCCTAAGGTCGCTGGAGAAATTGGAATCGAACTCCCCGGAGGAGTTGGGCTTGTCGGAGGTTGCATTTTTGACAGCAATATCTCCAATTTCTTGTTTAGTTCCTTCAATTTCTTGTTTATTTCCTTCGATTCCTCCATTTGCGACTGAAACTGTAGTTGTTTGGATTTTAGGGTTTCCAAACTTTTTCTGGTACTTTCGCTGAAGGCTAACACAATGTGTTGAAGATCCGGTGGTGGTGCTGCTACCGGCGTCGGAACCGACTTTGATACCATTTGTAACAAGAGCTTTTTACTGATTGAGAAGAGAAAGAGTGAGAAGTAGAAGAACGATGAGGAAATTTTGTATATTAATAATACCAATAGGACAGTGTTCAGCCTTTTAAGGCATTACAGGGGTCATCCTTGACTCTTACAAACATAAGGGCTAAATAAACATAAAGATAACTTAAAAACAGACTTAATGAACTATATAAACTTAAGGGGCTATTTTAATAAAAAAGAAATATAGTCACAAATAGAATATTGGGACAGGCTCTGGCTTGGATTAATAGGCGATCCATTAGAAGAAAAACTGATTTAAGCTATTAGTTTTGTCATTTTCTAATAATTTGATGCATCACACCCAAGAAAATCTATGTCTACTCCATCTTCCCACGTTGAATGGTTTGATGCAGTTTGCTGATGTTTGACTCTGATAACTACATTGTTTCTCTGCCCTGCTCATTTGCGATCAATAATCTTTGTTACTGTCCTTGTTCTTGTGCCCCTTTTTGTTGTCATATGGTATTGATTAGAGTATAATTGTCTACCATGGACGATTGAAATATCTATGAAAGCACACCATTAATCATCACATGCATAAATTGTTTCATCTACTATTGCAACTAGACTTCTGTTTATGTACTTCATTTCTAGCCTTTGCTTCACATGCAGAACTTCAACTATATAGACAATTATGACTCTCCTCGGGTTGCTTATGTCATATCTGGACATGATTTGCTTTATAGAAGAAAGATCTAGAATGGATCATTACGCAGAGTATAGTACCTTTTCTATTAGTATGTCGTTTCTTCAAGTAAAATACTTAAGCTTCAATTTCATCGGTTGTATATTAATTTCTTTGTAAGACAACATGAAAATTTGTGATCTGACCTGCAATATTCTGCCTTTATGGGTACATTAGCTCCTCAATATATGCCTTAAGTTATGCTAATTCCTTGTATTCTATGATTCAGAATTTGTGAAATCTGTGGTACCATTGCACTGAATTTGCTGGAGAGTAGACAAATAAAGCCAATAATGCAACAGTAGCCACTCTGCAGCGTCTGCAGCTCCCGTAGCCCTTTCTGAAAGCCGAAGCTTTTGGCATGGACGCCGTGTCATGAATTTCTTACTTGCATCCATGGTTTTCGCCTTTGTCATCTCATGGATTTTTAATATATTGCCCTAGATGCTACTGAAGATCATCCTGGCATGCAGAAAGAACGTGTTATGTATTGTGAGGATTCAACATAAATTAACTAGCTTTTACACTGGCTGCCAACCTACCGCAAGTCTCCTCCTTTATCCATGCTTAGGACTTGCAGAGATGTTCTCTAAACTTGCAACATTAACAGCTCCACCCGGGGCAATTTCTGATGTCGAGCTACATCTACGCAGAGGAATATTCATATATCTTAGTTACCCAGGTTTATGAAAGGTGATGTGGTATCTGGTAATTCAAAGGTGAAGGCCGAGATTTGAAGTTTGTGTGTTTTGGATTTTAATTTGTTGTACTGGTTCTGAATCAACAATTTGTATATATCCAGGGTTTGTACCAAAGCTACCACTATATATAGGGGTTCAGCCATTAACTTCTCGATCTTGTTCGCTGTGATGATTGTTGGCTAGAATAGAAGATAGTTTTGTTCATCAAACCCCTTTGGATTTTAAAATTCTTCCTAGCTAGTGTACCTATGTAAGTAATGTATAGGAGTACGGCGATGAAGCAGTAGCATGTGTTATATATCATCCTTGAATTTTTTGTACACCTCTCTCATGGCTCTTAGTTGAAGTGTAGCTATGTTTAATCACAGCTCTATGGCTGTTACTATTGTGTTAGCACCTGAACTTTTTATTTAAACCTTTTATTTTATAACAGTGTTTGGGCCAGTTTAGGCTCATCTCGACTACTCCACTAGGTATATGTTACTTCCCAGCACAGGTATCGGGCAAATTATGCTACTATGGCTGTTGCAATCATCTGTGTTGGCTATTGAAATTTTCAAGCAACCTTGCTTCTGATATGTTTAGCCTGTATCCCTTTGTAAGTTCTTTCATTACAAAAGTTGCCAAGTATGTGGAGATCTGGTGCTACATATAGTCAAGAAATGGAGGTATTGACAATTACCTTTAAGTTAGACCCGATTGTGTAAATATCTTTTACCGTGTCAGTGTAGAATATGAATGAATGTGTCAAATATACCTTTGGATTGTGACTTTAACTTGTCAAAAGGACGGTCCCAAATTCTAAGACAATAAGCAAGCTTCATGGACCAGAATCTTTTGGTTTGTTTTCCTTGTTTAGTACTACTGTTATTATTACTTTCTGATACTTGGACCAATATTGTGGGTGGACACAGTTCTCTCTTCAAAGACCTTGGAATAAAACTACAATGGAAAACAAAAACATAAAATCCTTCTCCTTGAGCGTTCTTTTGTGGCATATGAAATGGGACATTATAGCATATTGGGTCATACATGAAGCTCTAAATCTTTTACAAAAGGCATTTCTCCTTAGAGGACTAATATGACCACTAGCCTTCAAGCATATTCTCTGAGACATGACTTCACCCACTCTTTGTTCTTGAACCGAATGAAAAGATGCAAAGTTACTAGAGAAGCGAAAGCCTTGCACAATTAAAATAACAGAAGGTAAGGTCTCTCCACGACAACTAAAGAATGACAAATTCAAAACAAAGGGTACATACCAAGAGCAACCAAATTTGAGAACTTGTTGGCCTCATTTCATTTGTATTGCAGACTAAGGTTTCTATGGCTGGAGTTCATAATGCATGAACTAAGGCAATACGAGCATTGAATGCAAGCAGATAAAAGGTCCATGATTCACTATCACATAAACTAAACATAAAATTACTACTTACAACAACCAATGTGCAGATTAATATTTCCTTACAACCCAAGGTTACATTCTTTAGCATGATTTTGCAAAAAAAGCAACTTAGTGCCCCAAATAAATGGAGCAATTACATTAAAGGTTTCCTTTTGTTGGCAAAAATGTGACAAAATTTCACAAGGTTATAAAAACTTTTAGTCAATCATTTCTTGATATCCATAGCGCACAGAGTCGGACCTTTTCCGGTTTTAAACTTTAAAATGGCCTGGTCAAATGTGCCTCTAACGTGCTCACAGATAAGCATTAGATCCTGACATGAATCATTCAATATCTCCCTTGCTGGATCCCCTGCAATAGAAGACAACCGAAAGTTGTAGAAAATATTAATGAACCAAAACTCAAACAGAGATCCACAAGATTTTTCAGAATAGTAGTGTCTAAACATATGGAAGAGCATAAAGGACTATTGCAAATTGTTTTAAAGGATTTCCAAGCTGTCATATCATATGATGTACAATGGCATGCCCCGTACCAATCTCCAAAAACAAAAACTACTGCAACGACCAGATCAAATAAGCAGGAAGAAAGGGGAATTATTAATGGGAAGAGCATCACAATACTTCTCCAAAAAAAAATGGCCAGAAAGTGACACCAACAAAATTATTGACTGACAAGAATGTCCTGCAAAAGCTACTTAGAAAATCCATCATGAACGTTTTAGCAAATGTCAAGCAACTAACATTAGTATGGAAGCAGAACGCAAATTTGAATCATAGATAAGACTAAGTTTTACAAAATTAGAAAACATGTTCCAAAAATGCACGAGGAAAGGCCACACAGCCCCTCTAAAAGAATACTATGGCTAAAGAACTATTTAAGCTTTTCTTTATTGTAAGAAATATCTAAATATTTAAGCTTTACCAGTAGTCTGAACTCTTATGTTAACTCGAGCATCAGAGGGATGTGGAATGCTGTAACCGCAAAATGTTACTCTGGGACTGCAAGAAAGTAGATATCAGTTAACATGAGATCTTATGCTTGTTGCACAAACCGCTACTTAGAGTAAGGGATAATTACATTTTTGAACCGCTAAAAAAATTATAGCCCGCAAATGTAGCATAATCAGTGTATATGTTTTGTGTATTTTGACTAGTGCCGACGGGCCGAAAATGAAAAAAAGAAGAAGAAGCATCGAATAAAGGGGAAGGGGGATGAAGACAGAGCATGCAACAAGGGAATAACATGAGATCAGTGGAATGTAACAAAATGAGATACTGAGGCCATCTGTTTCACAAGTTGAGTAACTTCGAGCAAAATTCTACAAGATAATTAATATCAAGAAATAAAAACACAAAAATAAAATCGTACTTGCAGAGATGACTGCATAATGAAAGAAAAAGGGGAAAAGGAAGGAATGAATTACTAACTCTTGATTTAGAGTAAATCTGATAGCATTTGCCAGTGTATGGTCCTCATCTGTCAATGAGAATGTTGCTTTTGATTGATCTTCAAATGAACCGTGCTCCATTGGCTGTTTAAACAAAAATAAGCATAGTTTCAAAATAATTACCAAATTTTTGAAATTCGAAGACAATGTAAACCTTTGTTTTTTACTGGTAACATAAAAGGACAAATAATCAGCTAACTTTGAAAAACTAAACAATATAATGAGTAATCGAAAACATGTAATTTATGGATTCAAACAAAAAAAAGAACCATATGAGAAGTGAGATAAGAGTTGTCTAATTGGTAAGAAAGCAAACTTTTTCACCTAACACGTGTTTCTCCTGATTAATGCTTTCAGTGAACTATTATCTCAAGAGTAAACAATACTTTACTACTATTAAGAGCTGACCAACTCATAAGGACCTTAATTATGTGGTCCAATGTTCTAAAAGACCAAGCATAAACAACTATTAATGTTCAACTAGTCAGAGGCACTGCTTTTCTAGCTTTGGTTCATTTCTGAAAATATCTGAACAGACTACAGTGAACAAATGGTTGAGAAAATGAAAAAGTGCTAAAGGAATGGAAACTTAAGGAAGCAAAGCAAAAACAAATGCCTGTTTGGCCAAGCTTCTCCAAGGTCAAAAGTGCTTTTTTTCAAAGATGAGGTGTTTGGCCAAGCTTTTGGGAGAAAAAAACTGCTTTTGAGTAGAAACAAAAAAATAGCTTCTCCCCAAAAGCACTATTGAGAAAATACACTTAGAAGCCCTTTTAAAAGCTTTGCCAAACGCTAATTGCTACTCAAAAGTACTTCTCAAATTAATTAGCCAAAAAACAAATTGCTTCTCACCAAAACTACTTTTGTGAAAAGCACTTTTTAAAAAATCACTTTTCAAAATAAATTGATTTTAGAAGCTTCGCCAAGCATGCTACAAGTTATGTCTCAAAGCTCCTTGGCCAGTAAGCAATGGGTGCATCTTGCTTCTTGCCACTGCATGACTCAGATTTATTTATTTTTCATTTGAACAAATCAATCACCTACTCCTCATTACCAAACTAGTTAGAGTTGGATATATGAAGTCTTTGTATTCAAATTCAGATGATTCATCATATTTAGATCATTTTTACTAGCTATCTACCTACGCAGACTCTCTTCCTTTATCCAAGATTAGGACGGGGTATGTTTTGTAACTCACATAGGCAAAATTCTTCAAATTCTAGCTTTTCCAGCAAAGAAAATACAAGCCAAGAATACCTTAACTTTTAAAATATGCATATAAATGTTCCGATTTACATTCTGTGTCAAACTAAAACACAAGAGATTAATCTACTTCCCTCGTGTTTTCAGATTCAGCAATCAATGAAACCAACATGAAGCAAATTCCAAGACTGCTTTGACCTTTATACTCCGAACCCCTTCACATAAATTGACGCTTAAAAAGGAGTACTAATACATAACTTAACCCAATTACCCAAGATTGTGAAATATAATCCAAGAAATTTCGAATCATTGAGCAATATTACAGAAAACGAGGCAAAGGGGAATTTCATCAATGGAGATGATAACAAACACTTGCAACAAAAGGGTACCTAAATTCAAGGGCAAAGGTGTAAACTTTGAATAATATATGCCTTAATACACACAAAAATTAGATGCTTTAACCATTGAAGTCCAAACCCCTTCACATAAATTGAGACCCAGGGGTACTAAAACATAATTTAACCCAATTACCCAAGATTGTAGAATATAATCAAGAAAGATTTAATCATTGAGTAACTATAGGAATAAATAGGCAAAGGGAAATTTTTCAGCAATGGAGATGAAAACAAATAAACACTTGCAACAAAAGGGTACCTAAATTTAAGGCCAAAGGTCTAAACTTTAAAGAATATATGCCTTAATAGTAATACACACGCAAAAAAAATTAGATGCTTTGACACCTGTACTCCGAACCCCTTCACATAAATTGAGACATGAGTAGAATATATAATTTAACCCAATTACCCAAGATTGTGAAATATAATCAAGAAATTTTGAATCATTGAGCAACTCTAGTGAAACGAGGCAAAGGGAATTTTCAGCAATAGAGATGATAACAAACACTTATAACAAATGGGTACCTAAACTCAAGGCCAAAGGTGTAAACTTTGAAGAATATATATGCTTAATACACACAAAAATTAGATACCTTGACCTGTACTCAAATACTTCACATAAATTGAGACTGCGGGAGTACTAACACATAATTTAACCCAATTACCCAAGATTGTGTAATATAATCAAGAAAAATTGAATCATTGAGCAACACTACGAAAAACGAGGCAAAAGGAAATTTCAGCAACCGAGATGAAAATAACGTACCTAAATTCAAGACCAAAGGTGTAAACTTTGAAAGAATATATGCCTTAATACACACAAACAAAAATTAGATGATGTACTAATATATAATTTAACCTAATTAACCAAGATTGTGTAATATAATCAAGAAATCTTGAATAATTGAGCAATGGAGATGAAAATAAATACTTACAACAAATGGGGTACCTTAATTAAAGGCTAAAGGTGTAAACTTTGAAGAATATATGCCTGAACACACACACAAATATTAAATGATGTATTAATATATAATTTAACCTAATTAACCAAGATTGTGTAAATTAATCAAGAAATATTTGAATAATTGAGCAATGGAGATGAAAATAAAACACTTATTATAAAATGGGTACCTTAATTCAAGGCCAAATGTGTAAAACTTTGAAAGAATATATGCCTTGATACACACACAAATATTAGATGTTGTACTAATATATAATTTTACTTCTGTTATTTCTTTTCACGACTGCTTTAGTTTACTTTTCTTTGAGACGATGCTCTATCCGAACCAATCTCTCTACCTTCTTAGGTAAGTAAGGTGTCAGTACACTCTACCCTCTACAGATCCCACAAATCACTTGTGGGATTACACTAGATATGTTGTTGTACTAATATATAATTTAACATAATTAACCAAGATTGTGTTATGTAATAAAGAAATTTTGAAAAAATGAGCAATGGAGGTGTAAATAAAACACTTACAATACATGGGTACCTCAATTTAAGGCCAATACACACACACAAAAAAAAGAATAAGATGATGTACTAATATATATAATTTAACCTAATTAACCAAGATTATGTGATATAATCAAGAAATTTTGAAAAATTGAGCAATGGAGGTGTAAATAAAACACTTACAACAAAGGGGTGCCTAAATTCAAGGCCAAAGGTGTAAACTTTAAAAGATTATATGCCTTAATACACACACAAAAATAAGATGATGTACTAATATATATATAATTTAACCTAATTAACCAAGATTGTGTAATATAATCAAGAAATTTTGAATAATTGAGCAATGGAAATGAAAATAAAACACTTACAACAAAATGGGGTACCTTAATTTAAAGGCCAAAGGTGTAAGCTCTGATGCTACACTGTGAGCAAAAGCTTGAATTTAAGTTGAAACAAAAAACAACAATGAACTGACAAGTGAAGCAAAGTTACAGAGAGGAAAATAATTTAGGGTTTAGGGAGGTTTTAGCCGTTTGGGACAAGGACGTAGGTATAAGTTATTTCACTTTTTTTTATTAAATTAAAGTGGAAATGTGAATAGCCTAGCTAAGTATGGTTTTTTATGATTTTTCTACCTAAACTATTAGTTATTTGCATTTTTTATCTAAATTATCACCAACTATTTATCGAAACACACATCGACTGGTGTGTAATGATGTGTGGTGTACATCTCTTTTTTTATGTTTAAAAATGGTGTCAAAAGACACTCTACGCAGATAATTGAAGGAATTAATTGGAAATAACAAAATTAAGAGAATGATTAACACATATGAAGTATTATTTTTTTGCGAGTTTTCAACACCATCAGATACTAGTCGATATGTGTTTTGATAAATAGTTGGTGATAATTCAAGTAGAAAACGCAAATACTTAATATTTTATGTGTGCTTTGATAAATAGTCAATGACAGTTCATGTAGGAAAAACAAACGTCTGATAGTTCAAGTAGGAAACTCACAAAATATGATACTTGAGGTGTGTTTTTATCATTATCTTTAGTTTTAATTCAACCAAAATAATTGTAGATTTAGATAGTAATTATTAAGCTCGTTTAAATAATTAAATTAATATAGGCTATACTTTAACTTTAGTGAGTGCTTTGATTCATGATATAAGGTAGGATATCTCAAATTTAAATCAAAAACTAAATTTATATTTTATTTAGTTGAAGGTATAAATATGAAATATAAATTTAATCTCAAATTTAGTTATAAATATCCACTTATCCCATCAAACTTTATATTACTTTATCCCAACTTGCATGTTAAATAAATTAGGCTAATGATTATGCACTAGGACAATCAAGGATATGTATGATAGAGTCAAGACCAGGGTACGGACATTAGGAAGAGACTCACAGCACTTTCCAATGATAATGAGGTTGCATCAGAGATCACCTCCTAGCCCATTCCTTTTTGCCTTGGTGATGAATAGACTAACGCGACAAATTAAAGGGGAGGTACCATGGTATATGTTATTCGCATACGACATAATCCTGATTGATGAGACTCAAATGAGTGAACGCTGTCGAGGTTCGAGACGCACTCTGCAGAGTCTAAAGCGGTTCGGCCGAGTAGGACCAAGAAAGAATACTTGGTGTGCAAGTTCAGTAACGGAAACGACCTTGAGACATGCGTGGAGGTGAGGCTTGGTATGCAGGTCATTCCAAAGAAAGCGAACTTCAAGTACCTCGGGTCTATTATCTAAGGGAATAGAGAGATGGATGGTGATGTCACACATCGTATTGGTGCAGGGTGGATGAAATTGAGGCTCGCATCTAGAGTCTTGTGTGATAAAAAAGTGTCATCAAAACTTAAAGGTAAGTTCTATAGGATGGTGGTTAGACCGACTATGTTGTATGGGACAGAGTGTTGGTCGGTCAAGACTTCACACACCCAAAAGATGAAAGTTACGGAGATGAGGATGCTAGAATGGATGTGTATGCATACAAGGAGGGATAGAATTAGAAATGATGATATCTGCGACAGAGTGTGAGAGTCCTCAGTGGAGGATAAGATGCGGAAAGCGAGGTTGATATGGTTCGGGCATGTGTAGAGGAGAAACACAAATGTCCCAGTGCAGATATGTGAGAGGTTGGCTATGGACGGGTACAAGAGGAGTAGAGGTAGGCCGAGAAAGTATTGGGGAGAGGTGATTAGACGAGATATGAGGCATATGCAACTCACTAAGGACATGACCTTATATATGAGGTTATGGAAGACATGTATTAGGGTATAAGGTTAGTAGGTAGTCCAACGTAGTCTTACCTACGCTTACAAACTGATAGTTGTAGTATTATTATTGTAGGATCACCTAGACTATTAACTAGTAGGCACAATATTGTCTTATAGTCCTTTGTCGTTTGATTTATGTTGCTATGTGTATTTTGTTTGTCTTACTTACTTGCATTAGTTATTGCTTTTTTTTTGCTTCCTTCTCTTTTTCAGAATTTGCTATCATGACTTACTCACTTACTCACTTTGTTTGTCTTACTTTGCTTGGGAGTGTGCTTTGTCTTGAGCGGAGGATCTATCGAAAACAGCTGATCTACCTACCAAGGTAGATGAGGTAAGGTCTGCGTACACTCTACCGTCCCAGACCCCACATTATGAAGTTCCACTGGATATGTTATTATTGTTATTGTTATTATAATCTCGGGACTATAATTTCATAATAACTTAGTCCGCAAATCAAACACTCCTTAAGTATAAATTCAATTTTTCGTATTAATAAAATGACTTATGTTCTTTCAATATTTTGGTGTAAAAGAAAATATTAAGTAGGCATTTGGACATGAATTGAGTGATATTTGAAAAATAAAATATTTGAAGTTAATATTTTTTTTAAATATAAGTTGAAATTGTGTTTGGACATTCATTCGACTTGAATTTCTTTTTAATTTTAAATAAATAATTAACACAATAATTATGAAATTTAACAAGATATTGATAAAGGATGAAGACTTTCTTATTTCAAGTATGTTCAAGTCTCTTCAAGTGTATACAAGTATATTGATCGTTGATCAGTTCGCCTCCGCTCTATTGAAAAGTAGGAATTTCTATGACTAAGTGTATCTTACATAATGTGGGAACAATTCTATTTATAGGATGTTGTGATCATCATGAGAGTTACAAGACTTAAGTACACACTTTAATAGATACGTGAATTAAGTTGGTTCATAACATATTTGAAAATTTGGGAAACTAAATGGACAACCACATAACGTAATGTATTCATCATCATAACATAATATATTTGTAACACACCCCGTTGGATGTCTATTTAAGAGATAGAATGCCTCGTTAAAATCTTACTAGGAAAAAATCAGTGGGAAAAATCCCCAGTTAAGGAAAAAGAGTACACACATCTTGTAATATGCATTGAGTGTTGCCTCGTTAAAACCTTATCAGGAAAACTCAATTGGGACAAAACATTGGTTAAGGGAAAAAGTACGACTCGTATTTGTCTCCCCCTGATAAAAATTGTTGCATGGTCTTACTGCCATCGATATAACCAAGAAGCACAGGAACTCTAGGCAGGCGATAATCACAAGAAAAAGACGAAAGAAGAAAAACTCTCAGAAGCAGAGCAACATCATAAATCGGAAGAGATGGGAAGTAGGCGAGAAACTTATCATTGTTATTATGAAGAAGTAGTTTCTAATTACAAAGTATCTGTACTATATATAATACCAGTCTAGAGGAGGCTCTCTTAACCTCCTTTCTAATTACCGTTGGAGTCTAACTGTCTACTAACTTCCTTCAACAAAATTTCTCAAACCGGTTGGGAATATATTGAGTAGACCAAACTTGGAGCAAAGGTAGTAGTGTTGACTTTTACTTAACCCTTTCGTAAGTTAATGTCCGTAGTCGATTAAAGGTATTAACGTATTCTGGTTTTATCATACATGTCAGATCTTCTCCTTATGAAATGTAGATCAATTTCTATGTGTTTCGCTTCTTTCCTAAAACCGGATTTGTCGCAATTTGTATATGACTTCATCGCTTGCATGAATCGCATCGCGTGCTAATCTTTATCTCAATTTCACACAATAGACCAAGTATCCAAGTTAGTTCAGCCACTGTGCTTGCGAGACTCTTATACTCTGACTCAGCTGAACTCCTTGATATGGTAGACTGTTTCTTGGATTTCCATGAAACCAAAGATTCTCCTAACTTTATTATATAACCAGCGACTGACTTTCTGGTATTAAAACATGCAGCCCAATCAACATCGCAATATGATGTTACACTTCCTTGAGGCTTACTGGATAAGAGGATTCATTGTCCATGTTGTAACTTGATGTATCTTACTATTCTGAGTGCAGAATCCATGTGTGATCTTTTGGGTTGCTGTAAGAATTGGCTGAGTGTTTGCACACTGTAGGAAATATCTGGCCTTGTACCAGTTAAGTAGAGAAGCTTCCCTATTAGCCTTTGATAAACACCAATGTCTTCCAGTAAACCATCATCTGTTTTAGAAAATTTTAGGTCTGAGCTCTGTTGTTTCTACAAATGATCATCTACTTTCTTGGTAGTAAGCTTCAGGTTACATTCAAGAGTGTTGCAAGGTTTAGAAGCTCCCAAACCTAGTTCAACAATTAGTTCTACAGCATATTTTTTTTGATGCATTAGTATGCCTTTCTCTGACCTGGCAAACTTTATGCCAAGAAAGTACTTTAGCTCACCCAGATCCTTCATCTTAAAAGCTTGTTGTAGAACATGTTTTGTCTCTTCTATCTGGTACATATGTTCTCTTGTAATAAACATATCATCTACATAAACCAAAATTAGAATTATACCTTTACCTATTTTCCTTGTGAACAGAGAGTGGTCATATGGTAACTGTTTAAACTCCATCTTGATTAGAGCCTCTCTGAGCTTTAAGTTCCACTGTCTTGGTGCTTGTTTCAGTCCATATAAGGACTTGATCAGTCTACACACTTTGTTTCCCCCCTGACTGATAAATTCTTGGGGTAGCTCCATATATATTTCATCACACAAGTCTCCTTGCAAGAAAGCATTATAGACATCCATTTGATGGATGTGCCACTTCCTAGATGCTGCTAGGGACAGTATTATTCTTATTGTCACCATTTTCACTACTAGAGAAAAAGTTTCTTGATAGTCTATTCCTTCTTGTTGCCTTAAGCCTTAAGCCTTTCAATGTCTCCAGTTTCTTTGTACTTCACTTTGTATACCCACTTACAGCCTACTATATTTTCCCCTTTTGGAAGATCTACAATTTCCCATATTATGTTATCTTGTAAAGCTCTAATTTCTGCTTGCATTGCCTCTACCCATCTAGGATCCTTAGAAGCCTCAGCAAAGCTCTTAGTGTCACGACCGACTCGGGTCGCGATCGTACTCACCGGTACCTGTCAGTATACATCGAGAATAGCAATGAACATACATAACACATAACTTATAAAAAGGTAAACATCACTGGCCCGCCGATAAGGCTGCCTTCCATAAAACATACTTAATCAAAAGTATAGAAGTACAACTTATTCGTATAGCTCAAAACACATATGTGACCACAGTCCTCTAAGGATAACAACTGTGGCGGGACAGGGCCCCGCCATACCCCTGAATGTACAAAATACCTATAAGATCGTGGAATATCCGTACAACAAACAAGCTTCCGAGGAATGGAGCTTCGACACCGAACAGTGATCCTAAGAACGAGGATCCACACCGCTTACCCTTACCGCAGATTTAACGCAGGCCCAGAAGCGGGTCAAGACACAATATGTACCAATTATGTAAAGTCGAAAATACGTAATAATGATATCATAAGTCTAAAAGTGTTTGGAGTCATGGAAGACAATCAAAATACCTTTTATCGTGCCTTACTAACAATGCAGAGTGACAAATATATATATAATCTCGCATAAAATAGGGCCTCATGATCAAAACAGGTACCTCGCCTGTAGTATCAATAAGCACCCTACTCTCGGGATTATTTCACCCGTGATAGTCCCGTGGACCCGCATGAGGTATTCCTCGATAGTCAGACTACCGCACGGGACTATTTCACCCGCATAAGCCCATAAGGACTCGCATGAGGTATTCCTCGCATCGTGGGTAGCAAATCCACGGAACAGGTGGTATAACGATCTTGAGGACTTACCCCTCAGATATACTCTTACCCTGAAACAGATGGTATAACGATCTTGGGGACTTACCCCTCAGATATACTCTTACACTGAAACAGATGGTATAACGATCTTGGGGACTTACCCCTCAGATATACTCTTACACTGGAGAAGGTGGTATGACGATCTTGGGGCTTGCCCCTCATTCATACTCTTACCCTGGATAAGGTGGTATAACGATCTTGGGGCTTGCCCCTCAGATATACTCTTACCCTAGCTCAAACTGTCATCATATCATAATCATAAATAAGTTAAGAAAACTTATAACTTCTTATTAGCCTTGTTCATATACCCTCTCATTTTAGTTTACTTAAGACACTTAATCATATCTTTAATAAAAGAAAACCGGGAATTTAACCCAAAGTACTACATACTTCAACTCTTTTAAAAGTGACTCTTTCTCATACATAAAACCTTTGGGCAATTGATGCCTTAAAATCAATTTGCCTTTCATAAATCAAATCATTTGTCCTTACTTGTCTTACTTAGAGTAAACCTCTTCTCATTAACCTTTTATAAAGCTAATAAACCAACTTCCCATAAAGTTGTTATATTGTCACGCCCCGACTTTTCCTAAGTCTTTACTTAGGGCGTGATGACACCTGGACAATTATTTTCCACCAGGAGCACCATTTAATTCCCTTTATTTAGAAATTTAAACTTATATTCAAATACGGAACTATTAATAAAAATAACAATAAAGAAATTTGTTTATGACTTTATTGAAAATATAACGCGAGCCCATGCTCGTGCAAATATTGTTCCTACATAGACATACTGACAAATATTATTCTAAGTTGGAAGGGAGACCATTCCACACGGGCATTTCCCGAGACATTGGAACTGACATTCTGAACCTGACGAGTACCAAGCCCGAAACAATGGACTTGGTATGACAAGAGGTCATGGACGATCGCTAGCTCGCGCGAGCCTTTCCTCTATCACGCTTTCCTGAAACATGTTAAATAAAGAGTCATCCCTACCATCTGGGGCTGAGTGAGAACCTTACCATGCAATTCAAAGTAACACCACAATATTCCAAGCGCAATCACATTATAACGTAATAAGCATATTGCAAAAAAACATATCAGGTTACAACATTTTTAAATATGCAACAACTCCTCATTGAAAATTCTCGGTTTAACTAACACTTCAGTTTATCTCGTATTATACGTTAGGATATTCCCCTACATTTCCATATGTTTTTTACATTTATATATTTGTGAACGCGTATTCACTTTTCATATTTATATAAAGGCGAACATGTATTCATCTTTCATATTTGTTGCGGCGTGCAACCCGATCCATTATATTTACGTATTTGTGAACACTTATTCACTTTACGTTTTGTTGCGGCGTGCAACCCGATCCATTATGTTTACGTATTCGTGAACGTGTATTCACTTTACGTTTTGTTGCGGCATGCAACCCGACCCATTATATTTACGTATTTGTGAACGCGTATTCACTTTACGTTTTGTTGCGCGCAACCCGACCCATTATATTTACGTATTTGTGAACACATATTCACTTTACGCTTTGTTGCGCGCAACCCGATCCATTATGTTTACGTATTTGTGAACGCGTATTCACTTTACGTTTTGTTGCGGCGTGCAACCCGATCCATTATATTTACGTATTTGTGAACACGTATTCACTTTACGTTTTGTTGCAGCGTGCAACCCGATCCATTATGTTTACGTATTTGTGAACGCATATTCACTTTACGTTTTGTTGCGGCGTGCAACCCGATCCATTATATATTTACATATTTATGTGAACACGTATTCACTTTTCATATTTTTCAGAAGATCGAATAAATAATATTCTTTTTCCCAATATTCTGTCATTCATACTTGTAACGATTATAACTTTTTAACCATAACTCCAACTAAGGTGTTTCTGAAGCGGAAACTAAGGTAAGACGGAGATATTTCACTGTACCAAATTTCATTTAAAACTACTTTGGGTAACTAACACAAATTTATCCTCAAAACAGCCACATAAAATTTGTTTCGGCAAATTTTTTATTAAACAACACCCAATCTTAGAATAGTCATAACTCCTAATCTGTAAACCCGTTCAAGCCCCATAAATTCTCAAAACGACGAGAACAGAGAGCTACACGTCTCCATGTGTACCATCCTTTCATATTCTGTACCGTTTGGTACAGTTTTACACTTTTATTCGCTGCCCTTCCTGGATCTCGATAGATCTGAGGCAGATACTTTAAACAACGATAACTCTCAATCCGTAAGTCGGATAGACCCCCGTAAGGTCTAAAAATGTCCACAACAGAGAGATCTAGAACTTTCATTTAACAACAATTTTCATATTCCCCACGGATTAGTACAGTTTTACGTTTCAACGTCATGCCCTTATGGATTCCGATGAATCCGAGGCAGCAACTTCAAACTACAATAACTCTCAACTCGTAAGTCCGTTTTAATAACTCTTTATCTATATCTGTCCGTAACAGAGAGATTTACAATCATGTAAATTTTCATATAATTCTAATAAGTAAAACTCAATAAAAACAGTCCGTAATTATGCCTTTCCGAATTTCGACCAAATCTAAAGCAGAAACTTTGAACTATGATAACTTTCAAACCGTATGTCCATTTTACCTCATTTTTGATTCTATATGATCATATTAGAGAGGTGTACCATTATTCCGAATTTCATCAAATTCTAACAATTATAACTCAGTGAGAACAGTTCGTAAAGTACATGACGCAACTAGTTATCTAAACAATCAAAAGTTCAATATTTCTTTTCGGTGTCACTGGCCGAGAAAAGGGTTGGGGGTTTCTTCAAGTTTTGGACAAGATTTTTTTGGAAGGCAAACATGTATAAATTATGGGTTGACATTATGGAATGATTGCATGGTGAATTGGAGTGGAAGAAATGAACAATTGGGCAAGCAGAGGGGCAAGAAAATGGGCAGAAAATCGCTGGTTGCTGGCAGATTTTTAGTCAAATTTGAAGGGGTATATCTCCTAGTATATCAAGAGTTTTTGGGTATTTCAAAATCCTAAAATGAAGTTCGTCGAGTCTAGTTTTCAACGCAACAAACCTCTCGTCGATAGGACACCTGCGTAGAGAGTTATGGACGTTACAAGTTTAGCTGACAAATCAGTGGCTAAAAATCGAGGTTGTTTTGGGGATTAAATTAAGGTATGAAAATTCTTATTTCTATGCTATAATTGAAGTTGCATATTGTTGTAGTTGAAGTAATGGACTTGTGTTAGGAAGAAATATAAAATTAAAACATGCATGTGATTGTTGAAATGTGTTGGACCGATTTTGAAGCTAGTTCTATCAATTCTGGAGTTGTTGTGTTCAATGGTTGTTTTGTTATCATTATCACAAATCGCATGTGGGAATTGAAGAAGAAATCTTGATAATTAGATCATAGTGTTCATAAGGAATTATTGGAACATGAATTGTATTATAAGAAGTTAAGAAAGAAAATATGAAATTGGTAATGTTGTTGGCCGAATTTGTATGGAAATTAGTGGACATGTTGTATTGCAATTTAAGGGGTTGCTTTGGTGAAATTATGGTGACGGAAATATGAGTTATGCATATACACATTATGGTAATCACTAATACATGTCCTAAAAGGATTAAAATGGAAAAGGTGTTATATGCTAACTATAGGACTTAATCGTCTTGGTTATTGAAGTTGTTGAATTGTAGAAGTGTAAAAGAGAATGAATGTACACTATGGCGTAAAAGGAGTATTTGAGATTAATTTGATTATATCTTGGAATGATGTTTGGTTATTGGTGTTGTTGGCTTGTTGATAAATTGTGGATACACACATAAACAGGGGAAGTGCTGCCCAATTTTTTTTATAGAAATAGGAAGGCGATATTCAATATAGCTTACGTTAGAAGTCCTAGAATTAATGATCGTATCATTGTTATTATAGGCTGACATATTAGACGAGGCGCGTCCTAGTTTTACATTGGTTGAGCGACTAAGAGATACGTAAAACTCTTCCTTCCTCCTTTTTGGCATGATTTTAATGAAAGTACGGCGGACGTACGTAAAGCCTATAAGTTCAATTTTAAAGGATAATTGTTGATTAGTGTCTATGATTTTCAGTAAAAGAGTTTATTATGATGATATTATCGAGAGTAAAAGATGATTTTTAATTGCATATGGTTGCTCATGATATCTAATCATGCTAAGTATTATTGTTTCACTCCACCGAGTCCCGGGCCGGATCATGTTCGTGCGCAGCTTTACAGAATTCATCGAGTCCCTCAATGGAGGGCCGAGACACGTTATATACATATATACAGATTTATCAAGTCCCTCCATAGAGGGCCGAGACATGATATACACATATATACAGACTTTCATCGAGTCCCTCACTAGAGGGCCGAGACATGTTATACATATTGATATACAGATGTCACGACCTGACCTGACGGGCCGCGATTAACGTCCTAATTGGACGTCATTACTGACCTGTCACTCTTAATCCATTTAATACAGATGTCTACATAAATTTCGGCAGCACAACGCTGCTTTTACAACATATCCCTAAAAACGGACGAGCCGACAAGGCTGCCAACACAACAACAAAACAACAGTCATAATAGGCTAGCCGACTAGGCTGCCACCAACCACATCACGCGCACAAAGGTATAAATCAAAATACGCAAGCCGGCAAGGCTGCTACTAAATAACATCATCGAAATCCAAAACAAAGTACAAACATCCAACCCACAATCGCTTCATGCACTCTAAGAGAGTAATATCGACATATGACGGACAGACTTCGCCACAAAAACAGTATAAGTTCAAAAATAAAGGTCTGTACTAAAATAGCCGCCGAACAAAGGAGTTTCCAATCATTGCATGATATCCTAGACCTGAGGGTCACCTATTCAACTCCCGAACTCGCGGCATGAACGCAGCCTCGAGAAGGGGTCGATGCAGATAATGTATCGAGTATGTAAAACATAAAATATCAGAAATCAATAACAATCGTATCAAGTAAAACAGAGTCATCAAATCGTCATAAAATCGAGAATCATGTCAAAAGCATATCATGTATATCGAATCATAAAACATCATGCTCATGTTCAGATATAAAAATGTATAACATGTCTACTTCTGGAGGACTCATGGAATCAGATCTGCACAGAACATGTCTCTACTGGCGAGGACTCGATGAAATCAGATATATATAACGTGTCTCGCCTCCAGTGAGGACTCGAATGATGCACGGCCGTGCACGAACATGATCCGCCCGACTCGGTGGAATGAAATAGTAACACTTAGCACGAGTAGATATCATGAGCAATCAGATGCAGCTTAAAATCATTTGTGACTCTCAACAACATTACTACCATAAACTCACATTCAATCATAATCATTAGTAAATAATCATTTTAAAATCGAATCGATAGGAGTTAAGTACGTCCGCCAGATTTTTACTAAAAGTCATGCCAAAAGAAAGAAGGAAAGGTCTTACATACCTCTTAGGCGAACTAATCACTTGGTATTAAGGTATTCTCGCCTAGTACTTCAACCTATGATAAGGAACAACACGTCACAATTATATGGTTCCTAATGTAAGTTATATGCTTAAAGGCTCCCTTATTTCTATAAAAATTTGGGCAGCATTTCCTTTGTTTATGTGCGTATCCACAATTTTCCAATAATCCAAATCAACCAACAATTCAACTCCAGCTACCATCCAATCAACCAATAATTCAATTCAAACCAACAATTCAATTCAAACCAACAATTCCCCTTTATTCCAGAATATATAAAATTAACACTTTTCTTACACTTAATCCTTTCGAGGCATGTATAGGTATCTTATTGCAATACATATGTATGTTTGTAGCTTATTTACATACTAGTTCAGCCCGTAATACATTACCAAAAATGTTCAATAATTTCTATCAATTTCCCGGCCGTATCGACATGTTATCAATTCCAAACTTTTTCTTTTAAATTCTTAAACATTTCAATTCATCTTGTAATTCTTTCATACAAATAATTATTTCTTAATCATCAAGGCTACATCTCAATTCTCAACATGCAAATGGTAAGCAAAATACAATTCAACCATTGAAGCCAATATCTAACTATTTTAGTTAGAACTTTGCCAACCAATTCTAACAACAACTACATGCGATTCTTATTCACGTTCCATCATAATTTAGGCTTGTTTTATTAACCCAAAATCATCTCCTAAATTCTGAAAATAAGCATTCCATTTATATAAAAAAAAAGGAATTTTTACCTCAAAGGAGTGCTAAAAAAAACTGCTCACTTTTTCGATTTCAAGCCCCGTTTTCTTATCAATTTCATGTCCAATCCTTCACTTCTTCAACTCCAATCCAACATGCAACCATTCTACCATGTTAATCCCTCATTCTTACACATTTTCCTTCAAGAAAACTTGTCCAAAACTTTAAAAAAAAAACAGCCCTAAAAATCGGCCAGCAGTGGACGTTTTTCCCACTGTTTTGGTGCAATATTTGGCTTCAAAATGGTGGGACAATTTAACCCAAGAAGATGGAGTAACAAGCTAAATTTTCTTGCAAGAAAAGTGGGGATTTTCGATCAACTAGGGGGAAGAAGAGGAGAGAAATAGTGTGTTCTTGTGGAGGAAGAAAAAGAACTTAGTGTAGTTTATTAGAGACTTTTCAAATTTCAGTTTTTTCTTTTTTTTTACACTTAGCCCCCTTAAATGCCACACTTTGTCCCCTCTAAGTATTTATTTAACTAAACCAATCCCACTTCTTTTAATCTAATTTCCCATTGCCTTAATTTCTTATCATCGCACCTTATATACCTTACTAACTCATAACGGAAAAATACATATTTATTTATACCACCATTTCTAAAGAGATTTCCGGCGTCACATTCGTCATTGTCAAAAATTAATCTGTATTAGCACGTAGAATATTTGTAATTTCGAAAATTGGAAATCTCAATCCTTAATGACGTTCTAAATCTTTGTCTTAACATACGAGGTGTAACAACAGACATAGACATAGTGACAGTATGAGTAAGCATTCATGATTTCTGATATGACTCTCATTTTTGTTAAGCTTGATGACTCTCTATCTTTACTTGACACAGTTGTGATTTCATTTTCAGTATTTCATGTTTTATATATACTCAGTACATTATTTGCATCGAATTTCATTTTTCTGCCGCGCTCATGCCCGCAGTTCGTGTGTTCGATAGGTGACCTCCGCTTTAGGACTTCAGACAAAGCTTGAGAGCTCCTTTGTTCTGGAGCCAGCTATTTTGGTACAGATCTTCATCTTTCAGACTTATGCATATTTTGGGCACGACGGGGCCCTGTCCCGCCATATGCCAGTATCGTACTTTTAGAGGTCTGTAGACTTGGACGTTTGTACCTTGTTTTGGGTTGTAATGTTCTTGTACTCTGTGTTGGGGCGTTCCCGGTTATTCCTGTTGGTATCTGGTGGTAGTCTTGTCGGCTTGCTTATTTTGACTATTCCTTTGTGTATATAATGTTGGTTGGTGGTAGCCTAGTCGGCTAGCCTGTTTTGTTTGTTGTTCTGTTATTGATTTGGCAGCCTTGTCGGCTCGCCCATTTTGGGGAGATGTTGTAAAAGCAGCGTTATGCTGCCGAAATTTCTATAGATCTCGGTATTAAATGGATTAAGAGTGACAAGAATGACGCCCAATTAGACGCTTTAGTCGCGCCGTCGTCCTGGTCGCGACGATACCATTATCTGTTCTAAACACCTTAACTACTCTATTAAATTGAGTTTTCACATAGGCTATAAACTGCTGAAGAACTATACACACATCTGACTTAAATTTAAGTAGATATATCCAAGTCATTCTAGTATAATCATCTACAATGGTTAAGAAGAATCTATGGCCACTGTGTGTGGCTACTTTGTAAGGTCCCCAAACATCCATATAAACAAGATCAAAACTAGCAAGACTTTTATTAATACTGATTGGAAATGGAGTTCTACACTGTTTAGCACAAGGGCAAACATTACAATCCTTAATAGTTCTAGATATAGTATCAGTGTTAGCTCTTATCAGCTTGCTTAGAATTGCACTAGAAGTATGGCCAAGTCTCTTATGCCAAAGTTCTATATCTTTCCTTGAAGCTCCAGATTTGCCACTACAGCTAACATTTAATCCTAGCTTGTCTTGACTACTTGAGAGTCTGGATGAATTCTGGTTTATTAGAATATACAACCCATCTTGCACCCTACCAATCTCCTTCACCCTTTCATTGAAGAGATCCTGAAATATGCAGAAGTCATGGTAGAAAATGGTTGCACACTGCAGTTCCTTGGTTAGTTGTGACACAGACATCAAATTATACTTAAACTGAGGAAGATAAAACACATTACTTAGTGTACTTCTATCAGAAATTTTAGAGAGCCTATGTGAGTAACATTTACCATTTCACCATTTGGCAAGTGAACTTTTTTTGACTGAGAACTGCCCATATTAATGGCTTGTGTTAGCATATATATCAGATACCATATGATTTGTAGCTCCTGTATCTATAACCCATTGTTTAATAATTTTAGATACAAGTAATGCTTTATGTACATTCATACCTGCTGCATTTGTGCATTTACTGAAGACTGGCAATAGTATGTTATATTTCAGTAGTTTTACTATATGTTCATATTGGCTCTTGGATAACATTGGTGTACCTTGACCTTGCTAGTTACTGTACTCAGTAGGACCTCCAGGATGTTGCCAACCATCATTACCCTTGGTAACCATATCAGATGACTTATTATTTATGTCTTGTATGTACTTCTTCTCAGCATCATTGTATTCCTCAGTTGTATAGACATTATGGGCAACAACATATTCCTTTCTTTTGAATTTGAAATTGGGTGGATACCCTACCACTTTGTAACAAGACTCCTTTGTATGCCCCTTTATCTTACAAACTTCACATACCAGATTGAAATTCTTTTTATATCTCTGAGTATTAGAACCTATTTTGGAGTACATAGCAGCAGGATCATAGCTATTGGTCCTACTTGGATCAACTCCTAACAAGCATGCTGACTTTGCAGTGATTGTTTTTTTTATTTTCATCACTCATTATCATAGAATAGGCTTTATTCACATTAGGTGGTGGTGACATCAACAAGATTTGGCTTCTTGCTTGCATGTAGTTTTCATTGAGTCCCATTAGAAACTGATATAATTTTTGCCTTTGTAGGTACTCTACAAACTCTTTGGATTTGGGACAGCAAAGAAATGAGGAGGAACTGCAGATTGAAACTCTACCCATGTAGTCTTTAGCCTATAGAAATATCTGCACACGTTAGAATTACCTCGAGATAAAGTGGTTATCTCCTATGTAAGTCATATGTTCTAGATCCATCCACTTTGTCAAACCTCTCCTTAGATCCTCCCAGATTTCATGCAGACGCGATACGTAACTCCGTAAAGGAGACCACTGGACACAGAGTTCATCAACCATGCTTGTACTACAACATTCACCATATCCCATTGATCCCACATTTCTTATTCATACTCCTCTTTTTTGCATCTTCCATTTATAAACCCAATCTTGTTTCTACTAAGAAGAGCAATCTTCATTGATTTACTCCACAGGGTGTAATTTTCAGAATCAAGAAGTTGAAAAGAGATAAGGGACACCCCACTTACATCAGAAAATTGTAAGAATAATGGGTGATTATGATAAAAAAACTGTGGAAATGGACAAGACTTTTGCCTTGTCTCTAGAAGACACTTGTGTGTTATCTCTGTTTTCATTAGAAGTATTCCCACTAGAAGGACTTGTATCACCCATGGTACAAGAATAGAAATATCAGAAAGATAGGTATCAAAAGAAACAGATCAGATGAGAAGAAGTCAACAGAGAAGGTATAACAGATCGAGAAGAATCCAACAGTAGGTATAACATAATTTTTGTTCTTACAGACTTTTTGCAAGCACTTTGTGAACAATATCAAGATAGTAACCAACCAAGAAGAATATCTAAAGAACTTATGCGGACTCATAACCGTAAATCGAGAGAATCGAAATTCCAAAAATTCAGTAGAGAATAGAAAAGAGGAAGGAATCGAATTTAGAAACTTTCACCGTAACGGTCATGAATTCGATGGTTCTGATAGCATGTTGCATGGTCTTACTGCCATCGATATAACCAAGAAGCACAGGAACCCTAGGCAGGCGATAATCACAAGAAGAATACGAAAGAAGAAAAACTCTCAGAAGCAGAGCAACATCATAAATCAGAAGAGAGGGGAAGTAGGCGAGAAGCTTATCATTGTTATTATGAAGAAGTAGTTTCTAATTACAAAGTATCTGTACTATATATAGTACCAGTCTAGAGGAGGCTCTCTTAACCTCCTTTCTAATTACCGTTGGACTCTAACTGTCTACTAACTTCCTTCAACAAAAACTTCACTTGATATCTCGTAGACGAAGTCCAAATTTATATCTCAGCTTGTCAAAGGTTGATGTTGGTAATGCCTTAGTGAACCATGTGTGAATTTTTTTGGTGAAATGTGTTTTGTTCTGTCTCCTTTGATGTAACATCCCTTCAATTGGGTTATGCATGCAACATTATCTTCATACAATATAGTTGGAATCTTCATTTGCATGGAAAGACCACATAATTCTTTATTTGTAAAGTCTTTATTCCTTGGTAATCAAAGCCTTTGAATCAATATAAAGCTTAGTAGATCGTGAGTCTTGGTTCTTAGAGAAATGCTACGCGCTATCTTACATACGATGATTTAGATCACCAAAAAGGAATTTTCGTAATGTCGTACGATCGAAATACAATGTCATTGAAGGGCATAATATAGGACTGATCACCTGCGTAAAGACGTTGAATTAGTTCTCAGTAAAAGAGGTCTCGAGTCAAGGAAGAAAAACATCACTTTTTTGCAGCCCTGTGGAGTCAAGGCGAATCGAATGGTCAGGAAGGGAAAGAAGCAAGCAATTCGAACAGAATTAGGAGGGCTTGAAAGAATAAGATACGTAGAGCGTGAACCAAGATTAAATTATAAAATTTATTGAGTCATTGATCTCAATCATACACACTCTCGACTGACTTCATGAATGATTATTATCTCAGCATGATTTGAAGATGTAGATGATATGAAATATTTCATTGAACGTCATGATATAGTTATATCTCCACAAGTAAATAGATAGTTTTTTTGAGATCAGACTTTATGTGGATCAGATAAATAACCTACATATCCATAAGCAATCATCTCTTATTTGGATTCATTAGAATAAAATAATCCCATATCAATGGTTCCTTGGAGGTATCTGAAAATATGCTTAACACCATTCGAGTGTCTTTTTATTGGTGAGGAACTGAATCTTCTCAATAAGCTTACTGCAAAAGTTATATCTGATCGAGTATTATTAGAAAGATATATTGGTGCCCCAATCGCACTAAGATATGGAGTTTCATCTCCAAGGAGCTCTTCATCATCTTCTTGAGGTCAGAATGTATCTTTATTTATATCAAGTGACCTTACAATCATCGGGATGCTCAATGGATGTGTTATATCCATGTAAAATTACTTTAGTATCTTTTTAGTGTATGTAGATTGATAGACAAATATATTATAAATAAATGTTCAATCTGCATGCCAAGATTTTTTTTGTCTTCCCAAGATCTTTCATTTCAAACTTTTTCTTCAAGTATTTTTCTGCCTTCGAAAGTTCTTCAGGAGTTCCAATGATATTTAAATCATCAACATATACGACTATTATAACTAAATTCAGATACATACATTCTCACAATAATAAAAGGACAATCATGATTATTTTTGTATCCTTCTTTAAGCAAATACTTGCTAAGATGATTGTACCACATTCATCATGATTGTGTCAATCAATTTAAGAATTTCTGAAGCTTTATTTAAAAAGTTTTCCGAGAGCCTTTGTATGCTTAAGCCTATTTGAATCATGCAATAATCTTCATAAAAATGTTGTTGTCTACTGAGCCATATAAATAAGTTGTTCCATTAGGCGCATATCAATTTTTTCATGCACTGCAAGACTTGTTAGAAATATGAGAGTGATTGCTTCATAACATGAGAGTATGTCCCCGTCTCCACATACTCAATACCGTATCTTTATGAAAACTCTTGTGCCACAAGTCATGCTTTATTTCTGACGACTTCACCTTTTTCATTTCATTTTTGCACAAACACCCAGTACCCTACTAGCTTGACATCTTCTTGTGTTCGGATTATTGGTCCAACCCTCACGTTTTTCAAGTGAAGTTAATTCGGCTTAATTGTCATCCTTTCATTTTGGTCAATCCCTTCTCTGTGTACATTCTTCAGCAGATTTTGGCTCAAGATACTCATTTTGTTGGATTATTTCAACAACAACATTATAAGAAATAATGTTTTCTATCACATTATCATTCGGTTCCACCTCTTTCCTGTTAAGACATAGTTTATTGAGATCTCTTTATTCTCAATATTTATGGTACATGGACTTCCTTTGTGATATTATCATTTGTTATGTCTCATGCTTTTTTTTGTGAAATTGCCTCCATATTATGATCATTTATTCCCTTTTTAGGATTTTTATCCTTCGAACCAATTGGTCTACCATGTTTCATACATGGTCTAGGCTCATTTGCATTAACCGTTTGTCTTGCCGAGACATCAACTCAAGGTGGAGCATTTACAACTGGAATATAGATTTAGTAACCCTTGGAAGATTAGTAAATGCATCTGGCAATTGATTTGCAATATTTTGTAAATAAATTATTTTTTGAACCTCTTGCTCACATTGATTTATTCGAGGATCTAAATGATATAGTGATAATGCATTTCAATTTATCTTCTTTTCTAACTGCTTATTTCCTCATAATGTTGGGTATACTGATTCATCAAATTGACAATCAGCAAACTTTGTCGTAAATAAATCTCCAGTATTAGATTTTAAATATTTAATAATACAATGAGATTCATACCCAACATATACCTCCAATTGTTTTGGTGATCCATTTTTGTGCGTTGTGGTGGAGCAATTGGAACATATACCGTTCACTAAAATATCCTAAGATGGAAAATATTTCGCTCTTGTCCAAAAGTCAACTGTAATGAGGAGAATTTATGATAACTGATTGGCCTTATGTGCATAAGTATTGTTGCATGCAAAATAACATGTCCCCATACCGAAACAAAAAGTTTTATCCTCATAAGTAATGGTCTAACTATCAACTGGAGTCGTTTAATAAATGATTATGCTAGAACATTTTGAGTATGAACATGAGCAACCAGATGTTCAACCATTATTTCAGTGGACATACAATAATCATTAAATGTCTGAGATGTAAACTCACCAGCATTATCAAGACAAATTTTCTTTATTGCATAATCTAAAATTTATGCTCTTAACCTTATTATTTGGGCCAACAATCTCGCAAAGACCATATTGTGAGTTGATAATAAGCACACGTGTGATCATCTTGTAGTTGCATCTATCAATACCATATAATATTTTAACGGTCCACATGGATGATGAATTGACCCACATATATAACCATATATGCGTTCCAAAAATGCAGGGGATTCAATCCTAACCTTCGTTGCAGATGGTTTAATTACCAATTTTCCTTGAGAACAAGCAACACAAGAGAATTTATTTAATTGAAGAATCTTCTGGTTCTTCAAAATATGCCCACGTTAATTCTCAATTATTTTGCGCATCATATTAGAATCGGAATGGCCCAACCGGTCATGTCAAATGATAAAATAATTGGAACCATTAAATTTTTTGTTTACCACAACATATGTTTCAACGACACTATTGTTTGTATGGTACAACCCATAAGAAAGTGCGGCTAACTTTTCATGCACATATATTTCTCCTGCTCTTATTGTAGTAATATAAAGATATTAAACATTTTCTTCATTCTCTGTCTCAACATGATAGTCATTTTGACGAATAACCTTGAAACTTAATAAGTTTCTTTTAGACTTACTATAATACAATGCATTATTAATGGTCAATATTGTTCCCCGAGGTAGTAACAAGGCCACTCTTTCATAGCCCTCGATTAATTTTGTACTACCGAATATTGTATTAACATAGGCCTTTTCATAACCAAATCAGAGAAATATTTCTTTTCTCTTATTATCGTGTGCGTTGTAGCATTATCTAGAAGACACATCTCTCCACTACTCATCTTGAATCCAATTGAAGACTGGAAAAAATTATTTATTTTCATAAAAACAAAAACATATAAGAGGTATTGAAACTAACAATAGAAAACTTAAGTACTTCTTGAAGAAGAACATGTTAATTAAAAACACATAAATAAAAACAACAACATAATTAATTTTTCCTAGTAAATTATTCAATTTTAATTTTGATCTCCAAAGAAGTCTTTAACTTCCATATGAGTAATATCATTGAGGCCATAAAAACATCATCTTTCAAAGCTCATTTTGCTTCAGCATTCCCATCATATTTTTGTGAGGGCCCGCCTCAGCATCATTTTTAAGAGTCAAGTATGACTCCACCTGGGCATTAGTAGAAGAGGTGTCGCCTCTATTTCTCTTTCTCTTAAAAGAATTTTGATAAAGCCTAGCAAAATGTTTAGGCGCCCAACATTCACTTTTTCAGTGACCTTTCATACCACAACGATGACAATTGCTATTTGAAGAATTTCTTTGAGAATTCATAGTGCTCTATCTTTTATTATGATCACCATTATTATATTGTCCCTCGCCTTTGCCCTTACCCTTGCCACGCACACATACAATATTATGATCCTGATTATGATCTCTAGCTACCACATTCGCTTTAGAAATGGAGCATATCTAGTGGAACAGACTTCATGATTTTTATCAAAAGGGCATTATGTTCCTCATCCACCAGAAGGCATGGGATCAAATCAGAATACTTCTAAAAATATTTTTTACGGTATTTTTGTTGTAACACAATATTTGAGGCATGAAAAGAAGTAAGTGTATTTTCCACCATGTCCTCATCATTTATAGTTTCTCCACATAATATTAACTGAGAAGTGATCATATGTACAACATAATAATAATAATAATAATAATAATAATAATCAATTACGATCTTAAAATTTTAAAACTGTAAGTGCATCCACTCATAATGAGCTATTGGCAATATCATGACCTTTAGATGGTCATACCGTCCCTTCAAACTAGTCCATAGTTCAACCGGAATTTTTAATACTAAATATTCACATTTTAACCCTTCATCTTGATGATGGAGAAGGAAAATCGAAGCTTTTGCTTTATCCTGACTTGATATCCTTCGACTATAGTATCACTAAACCCTTAAGGACAAGATGTATTTCAGCATCAAATACACATGATAAATAGTTCTTTTAAGAGATGTCAAATTTCACAAATTTAAGCTTTGATAAATTTGACATAGTGAAAACTATCATAAAAATAAATAAATTAGAAATGATAAGAACTTTTATCAATGAATTTTTTCAAAAATCATATGCAATATACTAACTCATGAAAATAAAAGTTTACATCTACTGTTACGTTATCATGTATCATAATAAATTAATGTTTAATATTCAATTACACCACGTATACTAAATGCAAATGTATAATTAGATAACCTCAATAAGTTTAATTAATTAAGCATTATTTATGTTAATTACTTAGTCTTCTGTTACCTTTTATGACCGTTCAGAAGCTTAAACAATTATAAATCATTCTAAGGTGCTAACACTAGATAAACATCATGGTTGCATGAAAATAAATTATTATTATTTTTCTTCTAGACCAATATGCTAACATTTGGTATTAAACATGTAACAGATGATTGCATACATTATATTTATCAAAAGCTAAATTATAATCTCAGAGAAGCTAGTAAAAATTATATTAAACACATATTTTAAATTGAATGTAGTACAATCGTCTTAGCAGGTATTTGCTTAACGAAGGATTAAAAAATGATCCTATTTGTCCTTGTATTTTTGTGAGAAGGTCTAAATATGAATTCGTTATAAAAACCATCTATGCTGATGATTTAAATATCACTGAAACTCCTGAATAACTTTCAAAGGCAGTAGAATACTTGAAGAAAGAGTTTGAAATGAAAGATCTTGGGAAGACAAAAAAAAATCTTGGCCTGCAGATTTAGCATTTAAAGAATGAAATATTTGTCCATCAATGTACATACACTGAAAAGATACTAAAGCGATTTTACATGGATATAACATATTCATTAAGCACCCCGATGAGTATAAGGTCACTTGATATAAATAAAGATCCATTCCGATCTAAAAAATGATGAAGAACTCATTGGAGATGGAACTCTGTATCTTAGTGTGATTGTGGCACTAATATATCTTTCTAATAATACTCTATCAGATATATAGAGTATAAGGTCACTTGATATAAATAAATATTTGTCCATCAATGTACATACACTGAAAAGATACTAAAGCGATTTTACATGGATATAACATATTCATTAAGCACCCCGATGAGTATAAGGTCACTTGATATAAATAAAGATCCATTCCGATCTAAAAAATGATGAAGAACTCATTGGAGATGGAACTCTGTATCTTAGTGTGATTGTGGCACTAATATATCTTTCTAATAATACTCTATCAGATATAACTTTTGAGGTAAGCTTATTGGCAAGATTCAGTTCCTCACCAACAAAAAGACACTCGAATGGTGTTAAACATATTTTCAGATACCTCTGAGGAACCATTGATATAAGATTATTTTATGCTAATGAATCCAAATAAGAGATGATTGGTCATGCAGATGCATGTTATTTGTCTGATCCACATAAAAACCGATCTCAAAGAGGCTACCTATTTACTTGTGGAAATACAACTATACCATGACGTTCAACATAACAATCCCTGTCAGCTACATCTTCAAATCATGATGAGATAATAGACACTCATGAAGCCAAGCTAGAGTGTGTATGGTTGAGTACCAAGCCTCACATCCACGCATGTCTCATGCTCGCTCCCGTTACTGAACTTGCACTCCAATTATTCTGTCTTGGTCCTATTCAGCCTGAACCCTTTAGACTCTAGCGTATGTCTCCAAACCTCTAGTTTAGTGTTCACTCCGTTGCGAGTCTCATCAATCAAGACTATATCGTATGTGAATAACATACCCCACGACACCTCCCTTCAGATTTGTCGCGTCAATCCATACATCACCAAGACAAATAACAACGGGCTAAGAGCTAATCCGGTGCAACCTCATCATCACTGAAAAGTGCTCTGAGTATCCTCCCATTGTCTGTACCCTAGTCTTGGTTCCATCATACATATCTTTGATCGCCATAATGTACGCCACACGTACACCTCTAACCGTCAAACATCTCCATAGAACCTCCATATGAACTTTGTCATATGCCTTCTCGAGGTCGATGAAAATCATATGTAAATCTCGCTTTCTCTCCCTATACTGCTCCACCAACCTCCTAATTCATTAGGATGAATGACTTCTGTAGTCGAGTATGAACGAAATATCCAGCAAGAAGAAGGAAAATGATTGAATAGAGGAATTCTCAAGCATTTGGCGATATGAGAGTATGTAAGATACACTTGAAGAGACTTGACCATAGTTGAAATAAGAAGAATTTATTCTCCTTCTATTTCTTGTTTTTATATTGTTACGTAATGTATTCGCAACAATTGTTAATATTTTTTTCCAGCAAAATTATCCTTAATAAATGGGGAAATAAGGTAAGCGGGTCAAGAAATATAGCATTCGGGTCGGAGTCTAACCCTCCAAAAGTCCCCCATTCACTTCGAAACCTAGTTAAACCCTGATAAACCAAAATAGTACCCTCCCCCCTACCTCTCTGAAATACGAAAGATCAGAAGATAATTTATAGGTAAATTTCGTCACTTTTTGCTTCATATTTGTTTGTGATTTATGCAAATTTAGAATTTTATATATAGTAGTAGTAGAGTAGTCAATGGATCTAGCGGGTGGGAAAATATATAGATGATGTATGCAAGGGTAGTTTGCCAAGCGAAAAACGTGTATAAGTGAAGAAGGGTAGAGGGGTGAGCCCATTATGCACCGAGTTTCGGATCACTCATCACTGGTCCTGGGGGATTTCTTGGTTATAAAAAAAATCTTTTAGCATATTTGGTGTTCTTTTTTTCTTGCATTGTGATGAGACATGTAACTAGTCTTATTGATCTAAAGTTTTTTTTTGTCTCACATCTCTGTAAAGATGGCTGCTAATAAAGCACCAACAAAAATTGAGAGACAAAATCAGTAGTATGTAAAATAAACACCACAGGCAATGTGTATTTGAAGCAATATATTCCGCTATATATATGTGTGTGTATGTGTTTATGTGTACATAATATAGTACTTTGTACGTCCCAGTTTATGTAAAGGTGTTACTGTTTGGGGAGTCAACAATTTTTTCTCTGACTATAGTTTTTTCAAGCTTTTTAAAAATATTTGAAACATTAACTATGTTGACTTGTAGTCTTTTCGTGTAGATTTCAAATATGTAAATTTTATTTAATTTGTTTTGAAGAATCTACATGCTATTGCTTCATGCTTGTTTGAACATGAACAAATATATGCGTAATTATGCAAATTTAGGATTTTATATCAGTAGTATGTAAAATAATTACCACAGGCAATGTTTTTTTTCAAACAATAGATTCCACTATACAACTATATGTGTGTGTTTGTGTGTGTACATAATATAGTACTTTGTCCGTCCCAATTTATCTAAAGGTGTTACTGATTGGGGAATCAAATAATTTTTTCTTTGACTATAGTTTTTTCAAGCTTTTTCTTAAAAAAAATATTATGAAACATTAACTATGTTGACTTGTAGTACTTTTCGTGTAATTTTCAAATATGTAAATTTATTTAATTTTCCTCTTGAAGAATCTACATGCTTTTTTGCTTCATGTTTGTTTGAACTTGAACAGTTACATGCATAATTATGCAAATTTAGGAATATTAGTAGCTTGTAAAATATCACCATAGGCAATGTTTTTTTTTGAAGCAATAGTTTCTACTTAGTACAAATAAAATTCATGTGCATTTTGGATGCATCCACACTAGCTACAAATTCAGTAGATTCAACAATTAAGTTTTGTGAAGAGGGTTCAATTGGATCACCTTTCGAAAGTTATTTGGTACCGGAAACAATCGCTCTACCTACCAAGGTGGAGGTAAGGTCTGTTTACACTTTACCCTTTCCAGATCCACGTTGTGGGATTTCACTGGGTATATTATTATTGTTGTTGTTGTTAGCATAAAAAACTTAACTTTTTGTAAACATATTAATTATTTAATCCCGTTTGGTGTAGTTAATTGTATTCGCTCGCTATGGAAGTTTGGAACTTTGGATCTCTTTGAATCCCCTTATTAGAATTTTTTACTCCGCCATTGTTCTTTCCCCAGGGCAGAAGGAAAAAATATATATAGTAGTAGTAGAGCAGTAAATGTGACCAAGCGGGTGGGCGAATAACAAGGCAACAGTGTTGTCAAAAGCGCACTTAAGCTCTGAAGTGAGGCTCAAATCGTGTTGAGCGCTTCGCCTCGCTTAATGTGCGCTTCAATGTCGTCATCAAGGCTCTAAGACATATTTTTCCTTGTCAATGAGCCTCTTATGAAGAGGCGAGGCTAAACAATTGATATTTTACTTTATCGTAGTTTTTTTTTAATTTCTTTGTCGATATATTTGTCATTCAAGCTTATAATTATTAGTTTTGGACTACACATATATTTTTATTTGTTCTCCATTTGCGCTTTTTTCGTTAGCCCACACTTTATTTGCTCTTTGCGCTTAAAGCCCCAACGAACCTTAGAGATTTTTTGCGCTTTTCACTTTTGATAACACGTGCAAAGGGTAGTTTTCTGGCAAAAGGCGTGTGTATACACATAAAGAGGCGGATCCAAAATTCAAGTTCTATGGGTTCATCTCTATTATTTGTTGCAATTTTTGTAAACTTATGCTCTGTGTCGGAAGCACTGGGTTCATATGAACCCGGTGTCGATATGCTACATCCGCCTCTATACACACATGGAGTCTAAGGCAGTGTGTGTATTAACACTTTATTTTTTTGCATTGGATTCAAACCTGTAATTAGACTTTTGTACACACGCATGGAAGGCAGTGGGTGCAGTAGCAATTGGTACACATAATACAGTAGATTCATAGCGCAGATAGAACATCATCCTCACATTCCTAGGTTTTGTTAGGATAAAGTTCTTTTAGCATATCTACCCTCAGGGATTTGATCTAGTTGTAAGACCGTAGCTTGTGATATGTGGGTTAGGTGCATGTCACGGGTTCGAACCTTGCCGCAAAAAAAAATCCTGGTATTTAAGTGGAGAAGGGTGGGCCCATTATGCACTGAGTTTTGAATCGCTTATCACTGGTCGTGCGGGATTTCTCGGTTATAAAAAAAATCTTTTAGCATATTTGGTGTTCTTTTTTTCTAGCATTGTGATCAGACATGTAACTGGACTCATTGATCTAAAGTGTTGTTTTTTGTCTCACAGCTCTGTAAAGATGGCTGCTAATAAAGTACCAACAGAAATTGAGAGACAAAAGGTTCTTTACTTTTGTGATGTGTTTATCATTTTGTTTTGTTTATCCGTAAGGAAGAATCCTTTCTGTGTGGTTATCACACATTTGTTAGTAATTCCAGCTTCCAAGTTTCTAAATATTTGCACTCTATGTGAGTCGCTGAATTTGGAACTTTTCAAGCTAAAATTTTCTGGGTGTTCTTACACGCCTCTCCTCCCATTTCCTTGTGTATGCAGATTTTTGGCATTGCCGAGACGGAGATGGAGTACAGGGTTGAATTTTTTAACAAGTAGGTGTATTCGAAATTCTAACTGCTCTTATTAGTAACTTAATAGCACAAAATAAATCTTCTTGGAGCTCGTAAGAGGAAAATTAAAAGACTTCGTAATTATCCATATAATTCAGTTTTCCTTCTAATTCAGCCAGTATTGTTGCATATGTCCTTCACTTGAAGATATATGTACAAAATTTCTGAACTTCCATACTTTGATGTTTCTTGTTGTGATCTAGGCTCACCCATACATGCTTCGACAAGTGTGTCGAGAAAAAGTACAAGGAGCCTGAGCTATACATGGGAGAAAATACCTGCATTGATCGTTGTGTCTCGAAATATCAGCAGGTAAATCACTCAGTAATTTCATTTGATTACTTTTTTGTTTCCTTTTGGTGGGAGGATAAGTGATCTGGTTGCAGTTAAATGAATTTTAATGTAGTAATTTTGAAATTACAGTTGCCTTTTCACTCAAAAGCAGCGGAAACTATGATAAGTACTTTATTAACTATACAATGGATTTTGGGTAAGATCCATTTTCTAAAGTCCGAGGGGGCTTGTAATACTCATGCTAGTTTAAGAGAGATATTTAGTAGGTTCATTTTAGTGCATACTAAAAGCTGATTAAAGTTGAGAGTATGTATTGCAAAGCAAAGAGAACTATGTCTCAGAAATTAAGTAAAATATTTAGACTCTAGTTTGTGGACAGAAGTTTTTCCTTTTTCTTTTGTTTTTAATGATAGTTGGTAGAAGAAATTTGAAAAGAAGGTAATTAAATCGTTTAATTTAAAACGAAGACAATTGACAGTTAAGTAGATTTCGGACCTAGGTAGTTGAGACTTGGATAGAAAATGGGTGGTTTAAGTGAATATGGGCGGTCAAAATGGGCTAAATCAGTAAGTGTTTCATGACCCAACCCGCCCAAAGTTAATTTGGGTCTAAATAGGCTAAACAATGGGTCATAATCTAACACGTACAACTAGACCTTTTGTTCTTTCTTTTTTGAGGCATTATTGAGATTCTCAACCAGCCCTGAACCAGTCCTGTCAGTTAATCACCAACATAGGACCAATTTTTTCATTACTATTTCTCAATTTATTTATTTAACCTTTGTGTAATTTCCTTCGCACTTAATTGATGTATTGTAATCTTAGATAGAAGAAATATTATAAAAATACTAGTCTCACTAGCAAATGTTATAAAACTACTAAATTAGCATTTTATTAGTTGCTACCAGCACTTAACATTCAGGATATGGCTTTAATAGTGTCAACAAACTAGCTTTGATAAAAGCACTTTCATGAAATAATACATGGGACACTCTGATCCTTCAAGAAAGAGAACTGGAAACAATTTCTTGTACTCGTAAAGCACTTGAAAATAATAGAAAACAAGAAAGTAGAAAAAAATTAGAATGTAACTTTTGGAACTATTTGAATTGGCAACTTTGAGTATTGATGAAGCATATACTGGTATAGATTAGGAATAGAACGAAGACAAAGGGTTGACCACGTCTTACTGTCTGATTAGGCATGTGGGGTGGGGTGGGGGGGACTATTTACCTACTAATGGCTAGCCCACGAGTGTGGGGCATTCACACGGCACACGTGTCAGTGTTGGACATCTCCACAGGTTAATTTTGGACATTACCCAAAAGTCTATAACCCGCCAAAATTTGACAGATTGAGTAAAATGTATTTTGTTGATGGGCTGATTTGGGCATTCCGCGTTTCAAATTAACCCGTACAAAAATAGAAGCCCAAATTGACCCGTGGAAATGTCCAAATTGGCCTATGTGAGGCCACAATCAAGATGTGATTTGTTAAGTGATGATCAACTTTCTATAATCTATATATTCTATTGCGCTTATCTATGACGAATGATTTCTCTTGTGAATATCAAGATTTAATTGACGTGTGTTATATGATATGTTGGGAAATAATCTTCAGTGCGGCCGTGATTAGTCATTTAAGCGTGTTTCAGTACAAGTTATACTGTCATTGGCCCAACTTAGTTGAATATTAAAACTAAAATTTAAAAAAGAGCATCATGTCAAGTTGGTAATTTATATTTATCTATTTTTTTATGATAGTATTATTTTAAAAGAAAAGTAGCAAACATTAAGCCAATCAACAAGCTACTCCCTCTATCCCAATTTATGCGGCACCATTTGAATTGGCACGAAGTTTAAGAAAGAAAGGAAGATTTTTGAAATTTGTGCTCCAAAACAAGTCTTAAATATTTGTGTAGCTATAAATCATTCCATAAAGTTAACTTGTTTCTAAATATAGAATGTGACATTTTCATTAGGACAGACTAAAAAGGAAATGCTGTCACATAAATTGGGACAGAGGAATTAATATAAAGGCACATGACGATCTTTGGGCAACATTAATATGCAATATAATATGGCTTAACGTCAATTTAGCATTCACTTTATTTAAAAGATAGCAAATGGAAAAAATTTAAAATTTATGCGCAAAGATATAGATAGAACCCAAGTATGTGGCCTAATGGTCAGTGAAGTGAGTTGAGAACCATAAGTTCTTAGGTTCAAATCCCAGTGGAGACAAAAACACTAGGTGGTTTCTTCCCATCTGTCTTAGCCTTAGCCTTGGTGGACACAGTTACCTTGTACCTGGTGGAAGGTGACAGGTATCTCGTGGAATCAGTCAAGGTGCGCGCAAGCTGGCTCAGACATCACGGTTTATAAAAAAAGATATTGATGGATAAGTTCATATAGCGGGAATTCCACATGCTAAATTTTTAAAAAGATCTTATTGTCAATTTAGTACATCTATATCTATCTATATTATAATAAAGGGAAAATACATAAGTTATCCCCTAAAGTTGTCCCTACAACTCAGTTACACACTTTAACTTTACGAGTGTTTTTTTTAACCCCCCTATTCTTATTTGAAGTGAAATTATTACCACCCCAGAACATATAAACGAGCTTCATGATATTTACTTGTTTTTCACGCTCCCGCCATGTCATCAGGTATTTCCCACCCACTTTTTTCCACCATTCCTTGTTCACAAATTCCATACCCTTTCTCACTCAACCAAAATGAAAATGAACCACCTGTATCAACACTTGCTCCCCCAACAAATCCGTTTCTCTCAAACTTATTTCTGTTCTTTGCAGCCTATCCGAAGCAAACAGCAATAGGTGAGAAAAAATAAGCACTCTATTGTCTCTTTATTTGGCAGAAAATGTGCAGGAGGCTGGAAAATTTTCCGGCGAGGTAGGTGAGAAGTTAAGGTGGTGTTAATGATGATTTATTTTTTAGAGAAAGAAAGCCTTTGTCTTTGTTTGCTTTTAAATTACGGATTAAAAGAAATAGAAGAGACTGAAAGAACATATAAAAAGAGATGAGAGGGGTTCACGGGAAAGATTGTCCGGCAATAATTCCAGACGTCTGTTCATTGGAGGATTTGCTGGAGATTTGCACTTTTGGGGAAAAAAGAGAGAGAATGAGAAAAAGAAAAGGAAAAAATAAGAAAAGAAAATTAGAGAAAAGGTTCCACTAAGAATTAAGTGTAGCTAATTCAATAATCTCCAATTAAAAGATGCCACAATATACAGCGTAACAGTTTTTTATATACTTTTTCGTTTGTCATGCGCGTGTAGGAGGGTAGACCCACTTTCTTTGCCACATCACCTCTTAGCGGATATTAATTTCACCTCAATTAAGTATGGGGGGGTTAAAAAAAACCCCGTAAAGTTAAAGTGTGTAACCGAGTTGTGAGAACAACTTTAGGGGGTAACTTATGTATTTCCCTATAATAAGGAGAGTAGTTAACAAGGATATTAAGCCAAATGGCAAGTTAGTAAAGTGCAGTTTCTTAAAAGCTCGTTACTTGGCTTGAACATAGTATAAGCTACTCTTCTTCTAATATATATATATATATATACTCCCTCTGTCCCAAAAAGAATGACTCACTTTTTTTAGTCCATCCTAAAAAGAATGACATATTTCCTTATTTGGCAACAATTTAACTTCAAAATTTACCGAGATGATCTCAAACCACACAAATATCTTTGGCTTATTTTAGACCATAAGATTCAAAAGTCTTTCTTTATTTCTTAAAGTGCGTGCCAAGTACATCACATAAATTGGGACGGAGCGTGTAATAAATTTATGAAATTTTATAAAGTTTAACCCATCGACAATGTAAAACTTGATTTGAAATCCTATAGTTACAACATAAAAACTAGTCTGTCCACTTATGCTAGCTTTAAGAGCCAACAACCTCAAAAACTACTTCCAATGTGTTCATCTGTCAGTGTAATTGCGTATGCTGTATTTAGTCGTGTGTACACAGACGGTGTAAAACATATATTTACATAATCAGGTAACTATTAGGTTATTACATGTAAATCTCTTGATAAGCATTAAATTGATAATCTGATAAAAATGGTAACTAATCTGCTATCACATGTTAAAATTTAGTGTAACAATGTGATACAATCAATTTTCCTACTTCTTTTCCCTCAAAGTGCAGTTTATCTTTTCCTTTTATTCAGCTTCCCCTGTTTCAATGTCTTTAAAAATGCTTTTATTGACAGTCCCTGAAGAATTTGAATTCTCTCCCTCAAAACAGAATTATTCTAGGTATCATTGTCGCAAGAGTGGGAAAAGTAGCATACCAGTAATAACTCCAGTGGTTAATTACCTGGAAACAGATTCCCAACATATACCTAATGATATAAGAATAGTGTAAAAGATAATACTTCTGAACCACTGCACTAACACATTTCTAGATCGCAGCTATAAACTTCTTTCATGAACCAAGCTAGTAATTTTTCATTTCACTGTCCTGTCACTAGAGGTCATTGTTTGTGACTTTTTGTTATACCTCATAAGTTGTACTTTCTATTTAATGGAATAAGCAATCTATGTAAGCGTCTAACACATACAAGGACTTTAAATTTAAACAGACTCAATGTCAAACTTTTTTTTTTGAAACTGGTAAAGTTACTCAATGTCAAACTTCTTAGCTTGTCCAAAAATTACCATGTGGCTATTTATTAGCTTGCTGCGTGGCTAATATTCAGTCTGACTACGCCGTTTAATATAGGCAGAAAAGACCTATACTTGTTGCTGCTTGAAAGATGAACTATGTTGTGTAATCGGATTTAGAGTAATTGTCAAACAATCTAATCAGTGTTATTCTATCTGTTTTTGGATTTCTTTCGCTTAAGCTTGTTGTAAATTCATGCCCCTACACATGCTTTAGTTTTCTTTCTTTTAAGAGAAAATACACAAAATCCACCTTGATCTTGTCCACAAAACTTATGGATAACTCCCCCCCCCCCTTATTTTCGTTTAAAGTGAATTTAATACCTCCTCAAAAGATGATATGACAAGGGAAGTGTTTTCATTCTCCCAAACTTGCGTGGAAGGGATAAAAAGTTGACCAGGTCCTCTTTTTTTTAACCTTTTCTTTTTATTTTTTCCCCATCCTCGTACCTTTCTTCTTCCATCCATAGCCACTGTATGCCACCATATATGTACGACCATATCAGCCGCCTCCTCCGTTCCCACCCCCACCCCACCCCACCACTTCCGTTCCACCTGAACAAAGGAAGAAAAAATACACCCTAATTTTCTTGGCTTAGGACAGAGAGCCCGCCAGCGGAATTTTCCGGCCTGACAACTTTGGTGCTTGCTTCAGCCTTTTACTGCTACAGGTTGAGAGGTGGGGGAGGGAAACCTTCTTTCTAATTAATCAAGTTTATATGAAAAAGAGAGAATAGAAAGAAGGTTTGGTTGTTGGTTGTTGATTACCAGAAAGCTTTCTGGCAGCTCACTGTTTTCTGATCTGCTTCTTCAGCCAGAATAGGAAGTGGTGGGGATGGGCTGCAATATAATGGCAAATTCCATCATTTGGAGTTGCAGGGAAATTGTATTATGTGAAATCATTAGAAATTACCTCGAAAAGGTAGAGAGGGTGACTTTAAATGGCTGCAATATATGGTGATGAGGTCATGCATGGGGTTTTCAAAGGGGAAGCGAAGGAAAACGGTGATAAAGGTGAGTTGCCGGCAGGCTGGGATGGGTGAAAAAGGAAAACATAATTTTAGAAAAAATAAAAAATGAGTTTTTGACACGTGGAGGTGCATGTAGAACACTTTACACCAGAAATGTGGTTCTGTACTTTTAAGAAGGTATTAAATCGCTCCCTTATTTTTTTTTGGTGTAAACAGAATGTTCCTTGTTGTATAGAGGGTTGGGTGGAGTTTGTAGAGCATCATATTTTGTAGATTCTTTACCTTTTGGTATATCCCTGGTATACGGTTGTTTTTTTAAAAAGAGGTACTATTAAATTCACTTGAAACAAAAATAGGTGTGGGGTGGGGGGTAAAAACTTACCCGTAAAGTTTCAGTGCTAAAGTAAGTTTGGTGGACTAGTTCAAGGGGGATTCTATGTATTTTCTTTTCTTCTATCATACTGTTTAGTTCTTCCAATTATGTTTCAGATGTCTTGTGGTAATTTTATACTGAATGTAGATAGCTTTGGTACGCTTATAGCTGTCAAAAATTCGAGTAACCTTTATTTTCTTTTCAGATTACAAATATCATCGGTACGATACTCGCTAATGGAGGACGATCCATGTGAAATTCTTCCACACCTGAAATATAATATTCTTTGGAAGAACAGTATATCGCCATCATATTTCCTGCTAGTCAGATCCCTGGCATCATATGAAAATTAGCATTGTGTTTTTCATTTTTTAAATTCTATTACATCGAGGGATCTACATCACACCCCTTGGGGCGCATTCCTTTCCCGGACCCTGCTTACGCGGGATTCTTTGTGCACCGGGCTGTGCTTTATTACATCGAGGGACCAGGTTAACGGGGAAGGACTAAGGAGTATAGTGGTATTATACAACTGGACGGTAGGTATTAGTGTTAGCATTATGGTTTTATTGGTGCCACCAGAAGGTCCAGAGCCATGAAATTTTGATTTGGTTTTGTTGGTACCACCAAAGCCATGGAATTTTGATTTTTTTCGAAGAATATGGTTAGTGTATCATTACTTGGTTGATAAAGAGGAGCAAGGAACGATCTTACCCTTTTTGGAATATTTCAGTGCTTTCTTCCTTTATCTGTTGTTGTTGCTTACTTCCCACTTCCTTGTAACCTTGATTGTAACTCACACTTCTAACGTAAAATGAAACGTTAAACTGTAATCAAATTTTGTCTCAATAAAAAAACTAGGAAAAAAGAAAAAAGTTTAGCAATTCGTATGCAACAAGGAGAACAGTTGAACGTCAGTAGTTTGAAAACTCTCAGTGATCAACTTCACAAATGTTGAGTTACTTCATTATAATAAAGTTCACGTGGCTTATAAAATATCAGGCAGCAAAGCCTAAAGTGGCAAAATATTAAGTGTCAAGCAAGTACTAATTGAGCATTGTCTTCTTTAGAACTACAGTATCATATTTCAAATCTCAACTAGAAACTAAATACAACTAGAAATCTAGAATGTATAGGAGTATGAATGTAAATTTAATGGTAACTCTTAATCGGTTAACGGCTAAACCGATAAGGAAAATGATTAAATCATATCTTGGTGTGCACCGATAAGGAAAATGATTAAATCGTCCTAGGTGTGCACCGATAAGCCATTAACTATAAAATTCTAAATCGATCGATCTCCTACCGTTAATCCGATAACACGATACGAATAAAACTATTTTGTGGTTGAATTATCGATTACAGTTCAGTTTTAAACAGACATATGCAGGGGTCCTGTGGGGAACCTGCTGTGATTATCTAAACTAACATGGTGTTTTAAAGGCCTACTATCAGGGGACTTGACAACATGTTGAGTACGATAAATTCTTCTATGCAGTTGTGTGACTGAAAATTGGAGTAGAGGTAGAGAAGCAGATGTACCATCATATATTCATAGGTACGGTGGGTTCAATTGAACCCATTTGACACCGAGCCTAAATTTATGTGTAAGATTTACTAAACTTGTAACAAATAGTACTGATCCCGTCATAATTTATGTGATATAGTTTGACTGGATACAAAATTTAAGAAATAAAGGAAGACCTTTGAATTTTATGGTATAAAATAAGTCAAATATATTTGTTTGGTTATAAATTGTTGACACATAAGAAAATGTATCGTTTTTTTTTTAAATAACTAAAAAAAAGTGTGTCATATAAAGGGAGTATACATTAACTTATAATTTTAAAAATATAATGGGTTTAATTTTATTTTTTTTAAAATTGACCCATAAAATTTAAATCATTAAGGGGAACAACTTAGCAACAAATATCTACGTTCAATGAGAAGTTTGCGCTTTTGAATCCGCTTCTGTAAAGAAAGGAGCCACGCGGCTTAATCCCGATCACTCCCTCAAGAATAGGAGGCAACAATAGAGCGAATCCGTCAGAGAGTACTCCACAACGAGCTGGGAAACTCAATTGCCTATTTGATACGACTTCGAATAAGACCGATGAGAGAAGGAATTGAATCATAGACGGAAGCAGATGAGCGCACTAGCGCGAAAGCCATTGCGCGTTAGTGTTAGTAACGCGGGCTAAGATCAGAATGTATCTGTAGCCGTAGCAGTAAACAAACACACTCAATCCGATGAACAAGCACATAAGCAAGACGCTACAAACACTTTTCATCGGTAGTCCTCGATCGTATCCAAACAACAATAATTATGATCCTTATTGTGTACATAAGAAATTGGGTGGATATAGGGCATATAACAAAAAGGTTTCCTCGGTCATAAAATAAAAATAAAAAGCCATTTTTTCTGGGGAACTTTCATATGAGTCCGTCGACAGCTGAATGTTTCGATCTGGTTCGATGCTCGCCGCAGCAGAGTGCTTTGCCCATGCTGCTATCCGCCGTCGCGCTCAAGGGATTCGTGCTTGACCTCTATCTAAAGATGGAATCAAAGGAAGAGCAAAACTAGAATGCACGTTAAGCATAACTATATAGCAGGGTCAAATATAAAAGAGTCCTCATTGATTTATCCACTTTAAGAAGTTAAATATGTTAACTCGACACGGAGCATTCTCAAAGTTTATAAGTTCAGGATATGTAATGTATAAATCCTGATGCGAATTGTGAACAAGCAAGTCGTTGTAGTATAGTGGTAAGTATTCCCGCCTGTCACGCGGGTGACCCGGGTTCGATCCCCGGCAGCGGCGTTTAAACATTTTTTTCACCTTTTTTCACCACCATTTTTCGTCTCTAAAATCAGAAATCAGTCTTCCAGTTTAAGCGCTATTCCTAAAGGGCCATTTGCACTTTTGTTCCTATTTTGTGGGTTTTTAATTTTACCCCTCAATTGAAATTTATGTCTATTGGAGCATAAATTCTTTAAGGAATTCGATACAACTTGTGCCGAATCCTTTAAAGAACTTAAGCTCAATAGACAATTTCGTTTGAGGGGCAAAAATTAAAGACCGTTCCATTTAAAGGGAAAATATCGAGGTTTTAGAAGAAAATTAAAATTGAAGTGGAGTTACGCAGACATTATAGACATTACTAGTACTAGTTGTCGATTTTGATCAAACAAACTATTAGATCAATTATAATAAATTATTCATATCGAAATCATACAAATAAATTATTCATATCGAAATCATCCAAAAAAATGTTTGCTAATAATCATCCACAGACATTGATGATTGGAATGGAAACCAGAAGCACGACTGGGTTTTCGACATACCAAACACAATATTCTCTATAAACTACATGGCAAGGGAAAATAATTTCCCGCCTTGAGCTGGAAAAAGACGCAAGCAACTTCCATGTAAGCACAACTACTAGGCCGAAGAAGAATATTTGGAAGTTTAAGGTGATCATACACTTCAGTTGTTAAGTACATGAGGTGGTCATAAAACATTGCAAGAGATTTGGCCATAGATTTATGTTTTTTCCATCATTTCGACCAGGTGGTGGGTAGTGGTTCCTCCGAACTCCCTTCAGGAAAATATTATCCTATATATACAAGGTTAAAATTATTTTATATATATGTTGAACCCCTTAGCTTCATCGTTTGTTTAGTCCTTTATATTTTTAACCCCTCAGTAAAAATTCTGATCACTGATTTCGACCAAATAGTCTTGGAATGGAACTCTGCAATTCATGCTCATTAGTCATTCCTGGTATAATGTTGAACATATTCAAGAAAGAAGGATCACTTTTTGACAAGCCATCCTTCAATGGAAAGAATGCAAATTCAGGATGTTTGGAGCTATCCGAAGGATTGAGCTCAGAGTGACTATTGATTAATAACAATGGGTTATTTCAAAGACTTGTTTCACGGGGTATGATGCGGAGGGGACCGCTGAGGCGGTCAATGAACTTGCTGGGCTTTAGACTTGTGAAGTTACTGCATTGTTCGTGAAGTGGAGAAAATGATCAAATGGCAATGGTTGTCATTGAAGGAAAGTAGAGAAAATAGAGAAGAAGTAGTGCTCAAATTTTGGCACAAAAATATCTGATTTCTAAGATTAATAGAAAGATACAATGTTGGTATATATATACATATCACAACTCATCTAAAACATCCTATTAATTACACTCAACTGCTTTTCAATAAACTAACTAAATCATAATAAACTTGTAACTAACTCAACTAATTTAATAATAAATCTTCCACGTGCTATACCTCATGGTACTTTTGTGCACTTGCCTAGTTCTTTCACACCCCCCAAGCTAGGAGATATGAAAATGTTCTTTATACCTAGCTTGGACATCAAATGAGCATGTTGTACTCTATTGAGAGCCTTGGTAAGCGAATCTGCAAGCTGATTGACAGAAGGCAAATAAACAGTATAGATGAGACCTTCTTGAATCCTTTCCCGTGTTTGGTACGTTCATGAAAAACTGGATTAGTAGCAATTTGAAGAGCAAACTTATTGTCAGTAAACACATAAACAGATAATTGAACATCAATTCCAAGTTCTTGATACAAATCACTGAGCCATACTACCTCTGCTACTGAAGCAACAATGGCTCTATATTCAACCTCTGCTGAACTCATGGATATTGAAACTTGCTTTTTAGATTTTCAAGATACAAGTGAAGAACCAAACAATATTAAATAACAGTAATTGAACACCTTCTATTGACACAAAAACCCCAATATGCATCACAAAACACCTTAAGTTAAGAAGTGTTGGAACTAGACATAAAAATGCTTGACCCGATGCTTGATTAATGTATCTAACAAGTCTAAGTCCAGCTTCCATAAGTGAAGTTTTAGGGGCATGCATAAACTGACTCAAACATTGCACAACAAAAACTATATTTGATCTGGTATTTGTGAGATATAGTAATCTTCCAATTAGTCTCATATAGGCGCCAAGATCTGGTTGTGGCAAGTCCTGGATTAAGAGAATGCTGGATTGTGTGATGTGGATGTTGAAGCAACATATTGATCAAATTTCACAGTGGTGAACTTCTGAAACGTTTCCATGGGTGAAGAAGCAGTTTTAGCCCTTGTTAGTCCCATATCAGATATGAGTTCCAAGGTATATTTTCTTTGATGCATAAGAATACATTAGGATCTCCTTGCAAACTCTATTATGAGAAAATATCTAAGTTCTCCTAGAAAGTAGTTTGAAAGCTGATTATAATGCTTCCTTGGTATACTGAATAAGAGCTGGATCATTTTCAGTAAGTAGCAAGTCATCTACATACACCAATACTACTACTATCTTGTCACCTTTTTATTTTGTAAATAGAGAATAATTTTTGTGACTTTGATGAAAACTAGATGAAACCAATGCTGAAGTAAGATTAGTGTTCCATTGCCTTGATGCTTGTTTCAAGCCATATAAGGACTTCAATAATCTGCAAACTTGTTTTTGCTCACCTGTAGTGTTAAAACCCTCGGAAACTGTCATATACACTTCTTCATAGATATCTTCATGTAGGAAAACATTGTATACATCCATTTGATGAATAGTCCATTGTTTAATAGCTGCAACAGATATCCGGGATCATATTCTCATATATCCATTTTATTCAACAGTTATGCGCTAATTTTTATCTCAGCTCTAGTCTGCAGGAATTTGAATAGACAGGAGCTTCAGCACGACGCAGAATTATCTCTTACAGCGAACCCAGATAATTTTCTGGAGAGATGGACTTTCCAACAAAGATCAGCGACCTACATCGAACGTCGTTCCACTATTTCTTAATATTTTGTCGCACCTGCAACTAGTGTCATCATAACTCCACACTGGGCAATATTTCTTGAATCCGCACCAACTTTTGCTTCTCGATTTATCGATATCGCAATTTCTCCTCCCTCAGAATTCTATTTCCACCAATGCATCCCTAATCTTCGTTCAAGTCCCGACGATCATGATAAAATTGACTAATTAGTCAACGTCTTTGTCCGAAAATTCTGTCATTGTCTCCAGCCAAAGAGGGGCAAACTGTTGACACCCAATTTTGTCCACTCTCCTCTGATTATTTATCTGCAATTTAAAATAATTGACACAAAAAATAGTTTTAATATATATATATATATATATATATATATATATATATATATATATATATATATATATATATTATTCACATTTTATCATCATCATTATTATTATTATTATTATTATTATTATTATTCACATTTTCTACTATCATTTGCCTTTTAATATCATAATCATAATTTCACCCAAAGATTTTGTGTTATTTTATTTTCGCAAAAGCAACATCACATTTTTTTTATAATTAAGCATTTCTTAAATATTATGTTGTATTATTATCACATTATTATTTTAATAATTTACATTTTTTTGTTCAAAGCATTTTTAACAAACCCCTTTTATATTTTTTAAACCACAACCCATTTTTCCTTGACCCAAAACATTTTACAAACCCAAAACATTCTACCCATTTCTTATTCTCTAAACCAACACCCTCATGCCCGAACCCAATCGACCCAGTCGACCAACCCCACTCCCCCCATTATTTAACCCGACCAGCCCAACCGACCGACCAACCTATTTTCGCCCCAACTTCCCATGTTAAACCTAAACAAAAACCCAAAATCCAAAAACAGAAAAGAAAAAGATGAAAACCCAAGCCTTTTCTTTCTCTCTCAAAACCCTACCCCCACTCTCAACCCGCACCGCACACCCCCGAACCCGACACCCCCTCTGCCCAACGACCCCCTCAACACATCACTTCACCCATTCTTTCTTTCACCCATACCTCTGCCTCCCCCCAAAACCCGTCGATACCCCCATCACTTCACACCATACCAATCCCCCAAAGTACGCAACCCATACCCCCTAAAATCCGTTCTAAAATCATTACTTTTACCGCTAGTTATTTATTTTAGGCTCGTCATGCATGTTTAAAAATTTCAAAATAGTTTTGTCGTCTTTTATTCACTTTATCAATGTTACAAAATAATAAGATTTTGATTTTGGTCAAACTCACAATAAAAATGATCTTCTCATAATTCACTTATCAGCATTACAAAAATAATTTATTTTCATAATAAAAGTATTTTTCTTACTATCAATTGCAAAATAAACACTTTATAAATTATGCCATACAAATGCATATTTTCATCAAAATCAATTTTACATGCAAGCACATACTTTTCAACAAATCAATTTTACATGTATTTTTATAAACCATACCATACAAATACATGCCCTTTTATCAAAAAATCCAATTCTACATTGCATTTCATAAGCTATGTCACGCAATACATACTTTTCCAACAAATCGATTTTACATGTATTTTTATGCCATGCAATTTGTCAAAATGCATCTTTAAGTTTGCAACATCCCTTTCTTAACTTTATATTTATTAACACGCATTTTTAGCATAATAATTAACCTATGTTTCACCGGATAATCATAGTTACCGGATCTTAAAGAATGCATAACCCTTTCATTTAGGATAATAAAGAACCCTTACCCAGAATTTCATAGTTTTGTAGGCCAGTAATCGAAGTTAATTTACAGTATTTTAGTTAACATTCATGTGCCCTAATTCACCGTAGAATAATTAGATGGTGACTCCTTAGCATTTCATTAATTCAGGAATCATCAACATTACACTACGACCGCATCGGATCCCCCTCACTCGTAGGCGGGGTGATAAAAAATGGGCGCGACAACATGACGACTCCACTGGGGAGCATTCAGGTTCTTAACCATAGCAAACACATGTTAATTATTATTGCGCTTTATTTTCTCCTTATTTGATTTGATGCTTTAAATTGTTTCCTTTATGAAAATTTTATATGCTTAACTGTTTTAATTGCTACTTTCTTTTACTTCTTTCCTTAAATTGACATTCCGCTCATATTTTCTCGACTTTGCAAAATTGACACTATCACACATTACACGCGAGGTGTGTTTCGCGCACCCAAAGAATTTTCTTTCATATATCTAAATTTTAGGAGAGTTGGCGTATGAGCGGAGCGTTCGGACCATCCAATGTCCGCGTAGCCTTCTCACTCAAGTAGTCCACTCGAGAACCTTGCGTCTAGTAATTCAAATCGTAGAAAATTTAGGACAGTGCTATACCACCCCTTTATCTTAAGTCATTACATGCATACATCTTAGGTAGGTCAATCCTTGATATTGAATCCACAATTAAGAAATCCACCAAATTATCGACGAGTCTCGCAACCCAACGACCAATCAACATATTATGTGTAGCATGATGATGATAGACAGATCCAAGTCTAATCATGACATGCCGAAATTGGAAAATGTACATTTATTTTTGTCATTATTTCCAACAAAAACATTACAATTTAACAGTCGGGATCAATCCATCTTAATCTCGCACATTTGGCGTTTAGGCCCACTTCTAGCATAAGAGAGGTCCCATGCATGATAGGGTGTACGCTTGATTTGCATGCAATTTGCTTACTGTTGTTTGTCGCTTGTAACTCTGTACATATTATTTAAAGCAATAATTACATTTTTCAACTCTGTACATATCATGTCATGTCACTTGTAGCTATAGGTATGAGCATTTGCCCTTTGCACTTTTGGGATATCGCACTACAATCATGACTTCTATTGGGGAATACCATATCTTTTGATCCATGGGACAGAAGCTATGTTACCAGCATAGGATAAATTGTTCTTGAACATCACAACTCGGACCTTGTGAAGCATCAACCTCCAGTCCGGTCGAACCAATCAGAGGAGTCTTTGACTATACTGTCACACTCCTATATTCTATTATTTTCATGACTTTCCTACTTTCACTCATTGCTCTTATTTTTATAAGAAGATCATCCTCGCAAACAGTCGAGGACGGTCGTTATAAAACATTATCCCTGGAGATACTCCAGGAAAGAACAAAATAAAAGTTCTTACAAAGAAGACCGAGAGATGTTTTTTACTTGAAGAAGTCAGCCAACACCAGATTCAATGAGGCATCACTATGCGTTTGTCTATAATTTTGTATTTTATATATATTTGCAGAGTTTTCGTTACATAATTCTTTTATATCATACATTTTACAACATATCACACAAGCTATGTGTGTCTGATTCTCACCATATGGTGTGATACGTAGACAACCCATCTTGGGTTCGGCACCACAAAAAATGTAAATCTAGTTCTTGCGGAAAGCTACCTAACGAAAGTGGAATGAACTTGCCAAAGAGACGCATTTTCTTGTCCACCTTAGAAAGGGACATATTTGGCTCACCCATTCATTTCATTCATCACAAATAGTCATTTTCATTGCATTCATCCCACACTGGACAATCATTTTACTTCACATTCATCCTATAGTGGACAATCATATGTTTTATACAGTTTTTACTCTTACTATCCTATCGTGGATGAATTTTTTTCAAGCATACATTTTATAACCTATCTGAACGAATTATGCGCACCTGATTCTCGCCAAAGATGAGATACGTAGGTAACCCTACTTGGGTTATTCAAAAAATACAAAAATATTTTTAGTATCATTGTTTGACTTGGTTGATACGAACACAGTTAGGAGTGTGCATAGGAAATAATAAGTAACAATTGGTATGGTGGAAATGACCGATTTCGTGGTAAACTATAGATTCTTTTGGTACCTCTCATTCACACCTGTAGTGACACTTGAAAAATTGTCTTGCCTGCTTCCAAGATGAGAGCAATATCAACCTCATCGTTTCATGTGCATTGTGTGGTGAGTTTTAGAATAAGTTCATTGCATTGCATTGTGATCTAGAACTTGGCTCGAATGTTTGTTGAGGTGAAATCCTGATGTTGACAGTCAATTTTGACCCGTTTTTTGTATATTTTGTTGCAATTCTAAGTATTTTAGCACATCGCATTTTAATCAGCATTTTTTGCATTTTTATCTTATTATGTTAAAATAAGCATATGTCTTTGTTAATATTATGTTTTTATTATTGTTATACCGTCGTTTTATTTTAATAATATTTGCATCTTTTTAAATAATTAATTGACATCAACTTTTTACTTTTAATCAGGCATTAAACATGTTTTAAATATTGCATTTTTGTATTATTGCGTCGACATTTGCATTTTTTATAATTTTGCATCTTTTTAAATAATTTTTCTGTTAAATAATTAACCAGCCTTCCATTTTTGTCAAACCAGTCCAGTCCAAGACACAATTTGAATCAGTCCAATCCAACACCATTTCTTTTTAATTTCACCCAAACTTTCATCTTTTATTTTCCCCCCTAAAATCAAACCCACTTTTCATTTTTCTCCCCCCAAAAACTAAACCAAACCCTAAACCTAAATACCCCCTATAAATAAAACCTTACCCCCCCTAAACTAAAACCTACCCAACCGCCCACTCAAACTCAACCTTCAGCCGCACAGCCCTCCTTTAGATACTCTTATTTGAGGTTTTTCTTTTATAATCCATAATTTCACAACAATTCTCTACATCTTCCTGGACCAATGTCATTGGTTTAAAAATAGGTGGAGAGTACTACTACTTATTATTTTAGCCATTTGGTATCTAGTTTTCCAAAGATCTTCTACAATACCTAAGACCCCATTTTTATAACAAGAGCAGCCGACACACCCTCCCCTGGATTTCATTATTTTCGAATGGCTCTCTCATTTTACTAGACCATCACATGAACCACCGCTATCCCGCCGCCCTTCTCATTCCCGTCGCCGAACCTCACTGTCTCACCTCACCACAGCCCCACCATTGCCGAACCTCATTGCCTCATATCACCACCAGTTTCATCATAATACCACCATCGCGTGATCGCGAACTCGGATCTACTCGCCGGATCAGTCAACGGCGTGAACTCCGTTGAACTCATGAGCGGTGGTGACCATAGTTGCTTTTTCTTTTTGTTGTGTTGCGTTTGTCTAGGACTGTTACTGCTTGTTTTGCTTTTTTCTTTTTCTCCGTCTCTGGCTACTGTTCATTTGTTCCATGGATGTGCTCGGCTGCGGTTTGTTTTGTTAACGGACTGATTTTTGCTTTGGTAACTGGCCGGAGTTAAAACTCCGGCGATGTAGTTCGCCTGATATTTTCGGGGGTTTCATCGGTTCGCCCATGTTTGTTGGCTGATTTCGGCCATGTTCTGGACTGATGTTTTGGCTATTTTGCTACTTATTTTTGGGCTATTTTGGTACTTATTTTTTGCTATTTGCTGGACTGGTTTTGGCCACGTTTGTCGGGCTGATTTTTGGCCATGTCGACACTGATTTTCGGCCATTTTGCTACTGATTTTTGCCATTTTGTCGGGTTGATTTTGGCCCTGTTGCTACTGATTTTGACATATATTTTTGCTGGTTTACTGATTTGAACAAGATGCTACACTTGTATGGCCGATGAAAAAGTTATCCGTCGATTTTTGAGGCCTCCATGATTCTGAAAGATGGAAAATAAAATAAATGAAGCTTTCTGGGCAAGGATGATTTCTTCCACTTACACCGGATAACCAACATGCGCTGGCAGGGCGAATTCTCGCAGCCGCACTTGTTTAGGCTGTCCCACTTTATATATTTTCATATCTGAGCCCTCCGTGTTTAAAACTATTATTGTTTTGGCGCGGATATGAAGGTTTTATTTATTTTATTGCTCTTAATAATATTGGCCGATGAAGGAATCTCCGTCTGATTTCCAAGGCCTCCTTGCACAAAAACGGATTTATTTGCTTTGTTTGTTAATTTTTGCTATTATTTTAAAATTTATGTATTCTATTACTAATACTTTTACTAAGTGTTTATGCAGGTATCCGGAGATGCATTTCAAAAAGAATGCCCCGGAGTTTATTTTATGTCGTATTTAATTTCATGTTTTATTATTTTGCATTGTATTTTATTTTAATTATAAATTATGTAAAATGCTTAGAATAGGTAGAATAAAAAGAGCAATAAATAATTAACCTAGGTTTGAACGAACAACCGCAAGTTAGCGGATCTTAAAGGATGCCTAACCCCTTCCCTTTAGGATAATAAAGAACCCTGATCCAGAATCATTAATTTCGCAGACCATTAAATGGAAGTCAATTGCAGTATTTTTATTGCAATAAATTAAGTGTCCTAATTCACTTAAATAATTAGGTGGCGACTCCTTAAAATACATTTAGGAATCAACCATATGTAGCAGTAATCCCGTTTCGACTCCGGTTAAAATGGGGTGTTACAGCATGGCGACTCCACTGGGGATATCAGGTTCTTGATCATAACATACTCAGGTTAATTAAATATTGCACTTTATTTTGCTTTTATATTTGTTGTAAATATTTTATATTGTTTGCTTTTATTTTGTAATTAACTACTTTAATTGCTACATTCTTTTATTGCTTTCCTTAAATTGTCATTAGTTCATATTTCCTCCATTCGGAAAATTAACACTATCACACACTACACGCGAGTGCGCTTGGTGCATCAGCAAAATTCTTTCTTCAAAACCCAAATTTAGGAGAGTTGGTAATAGACGCGGAGAATCCGGTCCAACCGGTGGCCGCGTAGCCTTCTCACTCGAGTAGTCCGCTCGGGAACCATTTTGTCTAGTAAGCCAAATCTTAGCAAAATTAAGATAGAGCTATACCACATTTTTTTTAAGTCATGCATGCATACACCCTAGGTGGGTCGATCCTTGGTATCGTTTCCACGATTAGAAAATCCACCAAATTGTCGTTGGGTTTCACAACGGCGACCCATAAGCATATACGTGTAGCGTGATAATGATAGACGGATCCAAGCCTGGTCATGACACGCCGAAATTGGAAAAAGTGCACCGTTATTTGGTCGCCATTTCCAACAAAACATTGCAGTTTAACGGCTTGGACTTATTTATCATAATCTCGCATATTTGGCGTTTAGGCTCACCCCTGGCATAAGGGAGGTCCCAAGCATATTAGGGCACGCGCTTGATTTGCATGTTTTTTGTTTATTATTGTTTGTCGCTAGCAACTCTGTACATATTATTTAATTCAATAATTGCTCTTTTGTGATTCCGGGCTCGAGCATTTGCATTTTGCACTTTTGCTGTCACATTGCAATCAGGACTTCTACTGCGTAAATCACTCTTGAATAGCGCGACTTGGACTTTGTGAAGCATCAGCCACCAGTCCGGTCGAACCAATCAGGGGAGTCTCTGACTATATGGTCACACCCCTTCATTTTGTTATTTTGTCATTTTCCCACTCTCACCTATTTCTCATATTTTTGCAGGAAAACAGTCCTCGCAAATAGTCGAGGGCGTTCGAAAAAGAAAAAAAAAAGGGTCATCACAAGGAGCGAGAATTATGTTGACTAATAGAAGTCAGTTTATACCAGATTCAACGAGACATCGCTCTCAATTCTTTTATACTTTGTATTTTTATTCATATTTGCAAATTAAATTAATATGTTTAGCGTTAATTACATAGTTTTCGCATATCATGCATTTTACAGCATAATTATTCCGAACTACGCGTGTCTGATTCTCACCACACGGTGTGATACGTAGGCAACTCATTTTGGGTTCGACACCACAAAAATAAAAACAAAAAAAAAAAGAAAAAGAAAAGAGAAGCATATTTTTCTCATTCATGCATCCCATTCATCATGTTCTCGGACGTCCATTTTCGTTACATTCATTTTTACTTTGCATTCGTCCACAGTGGACAATCATTTTCTTTTGTATAGCTTTACATTGTCATCCTTTCATTGATAACTTCTTTGCAAGCATACTTTTTATAACATATTTGAATGAACTACGCGCACCTGATTCCCTCGGCGGGATACGTAGGCAGCCCTATTCGGGTTCGGTACCATTTAGTCTAAAAAAAAATACAAAAAAAAATACTTTATTCAAAAGAAAGAAAAAATGTATATTTTCTTCAAAAAATACAAAAAAAAAAATGTGTTATTCAAAAAATACAAAAATATTTTGTAAGTATTATTGTTTGACTTTGTTAATACCAACACAGTTACAAATGTGCATAAACAAAAAAAAAACGAGTGATAATCAGCATGGGTTGACTTTGTGGTAAACCATAGATTCTTTTGGTACCTCTTATTCATACCCGCAGATGACATTGTCTTGCATGTTTCCAAGATAAGAATGAAACCGACCTCATCGTTTCATATGCATTGTGTGGTGAGTGTTTGAATAAGTTCAATTGCATTGCATTGTGATCTAGAACTTGGCTTGAATGTTTGTTGAGGCGAAATCCTGAGTAACACTCGGTGTAGGAAATGATCGTAGGCTTTCTTTGACCCGTTTGAGCATTTTCAGCCTACCAAATAACATTATCCCTAGTACACCCCTTTGAGCCTAAAACCTATTTTTTTTTGACAACCGCATATTACACCTACACCCTTTCTGAGTGCGTACGCACTATCCCTCTCTTGGCCCGACCTCCTCGAGTGCTTTAGAAATGTGCAAGTGGCTGACAAAATTCTAGCTGAAGTTTGCAAAGACAAAAGTTGTCAAAGTCTCAAAAAATGAAAGCAGAGACGATTTCACATAAAGAGGAAATCAAAAGCCCCGATAATTTAAAAAAAAAAAAAAAAAAGAAAAAAAAGAAGAAGGGGGAATACATAACCCCGAGAGGAAAAAAGGGGGGCTCCAAATAAAAGATTCAAAAGAAGTCAATACAGAAAAATTGGGACAAAAAGAAAGCAAGTCAGCATTAAAACACACAAATATCAAGCATGGACGTAGTCCAACTCTCGAGGAATGATTAGTCACTTTACCCAAATGATATTCATTCCTTTCCCCAAGCCTACATTACAAGCCCGTGACAAGCCCTACATGATCGTATACTGAGGGTTCTCACATTAGTGGATACTTACATGACGTCCAAGCCTATGGTATCACAATTGCATGCATTGAACATCTGTCTGAGTGTGAGTGTCTTTTCTCTCAACGTCCCAAAATTCAAAATACTAGAATATATGTGAGAACGGGACTTTCTTTCTGTGAGGGCATTTGAAACGTGAGATTACGTGTAGTTCGAAACCTTGGATGCAAGCAGGTGTGTCAACACTCAGGTATGTCTGAGGTACTATCTGAAGCTGTGTGAATTACACCAGAGTCAATCTCGGTTAGACTGAAAGCAATAAAAGAAAATCTTTATGTACAATACTAATTGTCGGTATCAACTGAAGTCGGAACGTAATGTTGTCTTCCATCTTTTCAAAAAAAAAACAACAAAATGCATATTACATAAAAATTATTTTTGCATCACGAACTACGTCTTAACCTGATTCCCTCAGCGGGATACGTAGGCGGCCACATCGGCTTCGGTACCACATCATTTTTTTTAAAAAAAAATCCTTATTTTGCATCACGAACTACGTCTTGACCTGATTCCCTCGGCGGGATACGTAGGCGGCCATATCGGCTTCGGTCCCGCATTATTTTAAAATCATAAAAAAATCGTTATTTTTGCATCACGAACTACGTCTTGACCTGATTCCCTCGGCGGGATACGTAGGCGGCCACATCGGCTTCGGTCCCGCATCATTTTAAAATCATAAAAAAAAAATCTTATTTTTGCAGCATGAACTACGTCTTGACCTGACTCCCTCGGCGGGATACGTAGACAGCCACATCGGCTTCGGTCACTCCATTAAAAATATTTTCCTTGTTTTGCACTGGACTCGATTTTGTCCATATTCTCGCATTAGCTTTTCATTCATGAAAAAAAAATTGCATACATGATCGCTTTAATAGCGTCAAGAGTCAACCTTACCCAGTTCAACATCTTCATTACTAGAAACTGGGACATTTTAAGGAATTCACTGCAAGAAAATGACAATAGACAGGAAAAGCATGCCAACTAGTTCTCCAGTGAAAACCAAGAATGCAAGCGTCAAGAGCCAAAGCTACAAAGTCGACGCTAATCAACCACTCATTTCCTAAAAACTCACAAGTTTTCTTTGAGTGCATGATCTTCATATCAGCAGAGGCAGGAACACAACAATAAACCCATGCGGGTCACAAACGCACAACGTCTATGCAATGACGCTATCTCAACCCAGACGGGTCCGCAAGCGATGCGCCCTAAACGATGCATTTCATTAAGCCTGTCACGCAACCGTTCATGTTTCGTCTATGCAACGACGAGCATCTGCGTCGCGTCCATGCAACGACGCCTTTTCATTTTAAGCCTATCTGGCAACGCTTATTCATGTTTCGTCTATGCAACGACGAGCATCTGCGTCGCGTCCATGCAACGACGCCTTTTCATTTTAAGCCTATGCGGCTTCGTTCATGTTTCGTCTATGCAACGAGCATCTGCATCGCGTCCATGCAACGACGCCTTTTCATTTTAAGCCTATCTGGCGGCTTCATTCATGTTTCGTCTATGCAGCGAGCATCTGCGTCAGCGTCCATGCAACGACGCTTTCATTTTAAGTCTATGCGGCTTCATTTATGTTTCGTCCATGCAACGACGAACATCTGCGTGCGTCCAAGCAGCGTCATTTCATTTTAAGCCTATCTGGACTTCATTTATGTTTCGTCCATGCAACGAGCATCTGCATCGCGTCCATGCAACGACGCCTTTTATTTTTAAGCCCATGATCGGCCGTTCATGTTTCGTCCATGCAACGACGAGCATCTGCGTTGCGTCATGCAACGACGCCATTTCATTAAAAGCCCTGGCGGCTTCGTTCATGTTTCGTCTATGCAACGACGAACATCTGCATCGCGTCCATGCAACGACGCCTTTTCATTTTAAAAGCCCATGCAACGGCTTCATTCATGTTTCGTCTATGCAACGACGAGCATCTGCATCGCGTCCATGCAACGACGCCTTTTCATTTCATAAAAGCCTATCTGGCGGCCGTTTATGTTTATCCGTCCATGACGACGAGCATCTGCGTTGCGTCCGAAAACGGCGCCTTTTCATTTAAGTCTATCTGGCGGCCGTTCATTCATGTTTCTTCCATGCAACGACGAGCATCTGCATTGCGTCCGATAACGACGTCCTTTCATTTTAAGCCTATCTGGCGGCCATTCATGTTTCGTCCATGCAACGATTTAACATCTGCGTCATCGCGTCCGTGCAACGACGCTTTTCATTTTTAGCCTATCTGGCGGCCGTTCATGTTTTGTCAATGCAACGACGAGCATCTGCGTCGGCGTCAAAACGACGTCATTTCTTTTAAGCCTGTCGCACCGTTCATGTTTCGTCTATGCAACGACGAGCATCTGCATCGCATCCATGCAACGACGCCTTTTCATTTTAAGCCCATGCAACGGCTGCATCTATGTTTCGTCCATGCAACGACGAGCATCTGCATCACGTCTATGCAATGACGCCATCAACATCTACAATAACCTTGTCTTTTTGAAGACCATCACTGCGACCCGGTGTCAATCATACTTCAACACGGGACATTTTTAAATCGTCGTCGACTTTGCTTTTTATTTTTGCGTCTGATGACCCGGTGTCGTCGTCATGATTTGACATCGGGACATTTTAGTCTGCATCAACCCTATTTTGCGTTCTCGTTTATAAAAAAGGACAAAATTGGCTACAAGTCAACATCTTTGTCCGAAGACTCTTCCATCATCTCCGTACAAAGAGGACGTCTTGTTGGCGATCAATTTTGACCGTTTTTGTAGATTGTGTTGCAATTCTAAGTATTTTAGCACATCGCATTTTAATCAGCATTTTTTGCATTTTTATCTTATTATGTTAAAATAAGCATATGTCTTTGTTAATATTATGTTTTTATTATTGTTATCTGTCGTTTTATTTTAATAATATTTGCATCTTTTAAATAATTAATTGACATCAACTTTTTACTTTTAATCAGGCATTAAACATGTTTTAAATATTGCATTTTTGTATTATTAAATCGACATTTGCATTTTTATAATTTTGCATCTTTAAAATAATTATTTCATTAAATAATTAAACAGCCTTCCATTTTTGTCAAACCAGTCCAGTCCAAGACACAATTTGAATCAGTCCAATCCAACACCATTTCTTTTTAATTTCACCCAAACTTTCATCTTTTATTTTCCACAAATCAAACCCACTTTTCATTTTTCTCCCCCCAAAAACTAAACCAAACCCTAAACCTAAATACCCCCTATAAATAAAACCTTACCCCCCCTAAACTAAAACCTACCCAACCGCCCACTCAAACTCAACCTTCAGCCGCACAGCCCTCCTTTAGATACTCTTATTTGAGGTTTTTCTTTTATAATCCATAATTTCACAACAATTCTCTACATCTTCCTGGACCAATGTCATTGGTTTAAAAATAGGTGGAGAGTACTACTACTTATTATTTTAGCCATTTGGTATCTAGTTTTCCAAAGATCTTCTACAATACCTAAGACCCCATTTTTATAACAAGAGCAGCCGACACACCCTCCCCTGGATTTCATTATTTTCGAATGGCTCTCTCATTTTACTAGACCATCACATGAACCACCGCTATCCCGCCGCCCTTCTCATTCCCGTCGCCGAACCTCACTGTCTCACCTCACCACAGCCCCACCATTGCCGAACCTCATTGCCTCATATCACCACCAGTTTCATCATAATACCACCATCACCAGCGACTGGCGAACTCTGGATCTACCTCGCCGGATCAGGTCAACGGCGACTGTGAACTCCGTTGAACTCTATGAACGGTGGTGACCATAGTTGCTTTTTCTTTTTGTTGTGTTGCGTTTGTCTAGGACTGTTACTGCTTGTTTTGCTTTTTTCTTTTTCTCCGTCTCTGGCTACTGTTCATTTGTTCCATGGATGTGCTCGGCTGCGGTTTGTTTTGTTAACGGACTGATTTTTGCTTTGGTAACTGGCCGGAGTTAAAACTCCGGCGATGTAGTTCGCCTGATATTTTCGGGGGTTTCATCGGTTCGCCCATGTTTGTTGGCTGATTTCGGCCATGTTCTGGACTGATGTTTTGGCTATTTTGCTACTTATTTTTGGGCTATTTTGGTACTTATTTTTTGCTATTTGCTGGACTGGTTTTGGCCACGTTTGTCGGGCTGATTTTTGGCCATGTCGACACTGATTTTCGGCCATTTTGCTACTGATTTTTGCCATTTTGTCGGGTTGATTTTGGCCCTGTTGCTACTGATTTTGACATATATTTTTGCTGGTTTACTGATTTGAACAAGATGCTACACTTGTATGGCCGATGAAAAAGTTATCCGTCGATTTTTGAGGCCTCCACAGTTGCAAAGACGGAAAATAAAATAAATGAAGCTTTTTGGGCAAGGATGATTTCTTCCACTTACACCGGATAACCAACATGCGCTGGCAGGGCGAATTTTCGCAGCCGCACTTGTTTAGGCTGTCCCACTTTATATATTTTTCATATCTGAGCCCTCCGTGTTTAAAACTATTATTGTTTTGGCGCGGATATGAAGGTTTTATTTATTTTATTGCTTTTAATAATATTGGCCGATGAAGGAATCCCCGTCTGATTTCCAAGGCCTCCCCTGTACAAAAGACGGATTTATTTGCTTTGTTTGTTAATTTTTGCTATTATTTTAAAATTTATGTATTCTATTACTAATACTTTTACTAAGTGTTTATGCAGGTATCCGGAGATGCATTTCAAAAAGAATGCCCCGGAGTTTATTTTATGTCGTATTTAATTTCATGTTTTATTATTTTGCATTGTATTTTATTTTAATTATAAATTATGTAAAATGCTTAGAATAGGTAGAATAAAAAGAGCAATAAATAATTAACCTAGGTTTGAACGAACAACCGCAAGTTAGCGGATCTTAAAGGATGCCTAACCCCTTCCCTTTAGGATAATAAAGAACCCTGATCCAGAATCATTAATTTCGCAGACCATTAAATGGAAGTCAATTGCAGTATTTTTATTGCAATAAATTAAGTGTCCTAATTCACTTAAATAATTAGGTGGCGACTCCTTAAAATACATTTAGGAATCAACCATATGTAGCAGTAATCCCGTTTCGACTCCGGTTAAAATGGGGTGTTACACCTGAATAACACTTAGTATAGGAAATGATCGTAGGCTTTGTTTGATCCGTTTGAGCCTTTCCAGCATACCAAATAGCATTACCCGTAGCACCCCCCATTTGAGCCTAAAACCTATTCTTTTGAAAACCACATCTTATACCTATACACTTTCTGAGTGCATACACGCACTATCCCTCTCTTGGCCCGACTTTCTTGAGCGTGTTAGAAATGTGCAAATTGATGACAAAGATCCGAGTTGATGTTTCCAAAGATAAAGTTGCAAAGTCCTAAAAGAGAAACAAAAAACAAAACAAAAGGATGACTTCCAACAAAGAAGAAGTCAAAAGCCCTGACAATATAAAAAAATATATAAAATGAGGAAATAACTTCGAAAAGGGGAAAAAGCCCCAAACGAAAGATTCAAAAGAAGTCAGTACAAAAAAATGGACAAAAAAGAAGTAGATCAGCATCAAAGCACACAAATACCAAACGCGGACAGTCTAACGCTTAAGGAAGGACTAGTCACTCTTTACCCAAATGATAGCCTTTCCTTCCCCCAAGCCTACCTTACAAACTCATAACAAGCCCTACATGATCTTATATTGAGGGTTCTTACATTAGTGGATACTTACATGACGGCCAAGCCTATGGTATTATAATTAAATGCATTGAACATCTTTCTGAGTGTGAGTGTACTTCTCTAGATGTCCCAAAGTTCAAAATACTAAAATATATGTGAGGAAGAGACTTTCTTTTAGTGAGAGCATTTGAAACATGATGATACATATAGGTCAAAACTTTTGCGTGAAACAAGTGTCGAAACTTAGGTATGTCTGAGGTAGCATCTGAAGCTATAGGAATTACCCTGGACTCAGTCTCAGTTAGACAAAAAGCAAATAATGGGAACCCTTAAGCACAATACTAATTGTTTGGTATCAACTGAAGTCAAGACGTGATTCTATTTTTTTTTTCAAAAACAACAAAAAACCTTGCAAGATATATTGCATCATGATTTTTTTAATTCTAATCACTATCTTTTACTACCAAAAAGCATTATACAAACCCAAATTCTTTTTTCCTACAAAGTCTCGAATGAGCAACCCATAATTTGATTTCCATTCCCCGATAGCAATCACGAATTACGTTATGATCTGATTCCCTCGACGGGATACGTAGGCGACCCACACCAGTTTCGGTCTCATTTGTAGAAAATCTTACAATCCCTTTTTGTTTGACATGAACTATGTTATGACCTGATTGCCTTGGCGGGTTACGTAGGTGACCCACATCAGCTTCGGTCCCAAAATAAATAACATGCAATTTCCTTTTGCTTGTAATGAACTACGTTATGACCTGATTTTCCTTGTTGGGATACGTAGGCGACCTATATTGGCTTCGGTCGTACCATTAGAAAATTTTCTCCCTTACCTGACGTGTAACGCAATACGCTCACATGATCACCTTGATAGGATGGGCAACCAACCCACACAAACTCGATCTTGTATAGTTGAAAGTTCAGCATCCTCATATACCAGAAACTGGGGAAAATTTTAAGGGTTCGCTGCAAGAAGACGCCAATAAACATGGAAAGTCTTGGCCAACTAAGTCTTCAATTAGAAGAAGGATTTTGGATATAGACGTTTGCTTTGTTTCACTACATGTTAATGTTCAAGAATTCGACAGAGATTCTTATTAACATGCATACTTTCTTATAAGCATATTATTTTCAACAAATATTTTTTCACTAACAACTAGCCAGGACTGGAAAACAGACAGGGGTTACATGTCCAAAGCAGTAGGACATGCAAGTATCAAGAGCCAAAGCTACAAAGTTAACGTGAATCAATCGCCCCTTCCCCAAACTCACAAATTTTTCTTTGAGTACAAGTTCTTCAGGTTGACAGAGGTAGGGAAGCCGCAACACTTATGTTTAATTTCGCAAGGAACTTCCACATCGCAGATCGTCCCACAAAGATCATGTTTCTATTTGGCGTTTGTACAAAAGCACCATCTTTACCTACAGGGTTCCATCTGCATTACGTCTATACAATGACGTCATTACATTTTGTCTATGCAACGATGATATCTGCATCACGTCTAAGCAACGACGTTATCTGCATTACGTCTATATAACGACATCATTACATTTCGTCAATGCAATGATGACATCTGCATCACGTCTAAGCAACGACGTCATCTGTATCACGTCTAAGCAACGGCGTCATCTGTATCATGTCTAAGCAATTACATCATTATATTTCGTCTATGCAACGACGACATCTGCATCACATCTAAGCAATGACGTCATCTGCATTGCGTATATACAATGACGTTATTACATTTCGTCTATGTAACGATGATATTTTCATCATATCTAAGCAACGATGTCATCTATATTACGTCTATACAACGACGTCATTACATTTCGTCTATGCAACAACGACAACTGTATCACATCTAAGAAATGACGTCATCTGCATTATGTCTATACAATGACGTTATTATATTTCGTCTATACAACGACGACATCAACATCACGTCTAAGCAACGACGCCGTCTATATTACGTCTATACAACGACGTTATTACATTTCGTCTATGCAATGATGACATATGCATCATGTCTAAGCAACGACGTCATTTTGCATTACGCTTATACAACGACGTCATTTTGCATTACGTTTATACAACGACGTCATTATATTTCATCTATGCAACGACGACATTCACATCACATTACGTCAGTGCAAGGACGTCATTTCAATTAACAGGATCGTATTCTCATATATCCATTTTATTCAACAATTATACACTAATTTTTATCTTAGCTCTAGTCTGCATGAATTTGAATCGACAGGAGCTTCAACACAACGTGGAACTATCTCTTACAACGAATTCATGCAATTTGCTGGAGAGCTGGACATTCCAACAAAGGTCAGCGGTCTACTTCGAACGTTGTTTCGCTCTTTCCTAATATTTTGCCGAACCTGCAACCAATGTCATCATAACTCGACACTGGAGCAATATTTCTTGAATTCGCACTAACTTTTGCTTCTCGATATCGCAATTTATCCTCCCTCGGAATTCTATTTCCACACATGTATCCCTAATCTTTGTCAAGTCCCGACGATCAAGACAAAATTGGCTAATCAGTCAACGTCTTTGTCCGAAAACTCTTTCATCGTCTCCAGCCAAAGAGAGACAAGCTGCTGACACCCAATTTTGTCCCCCGTCCTCCGATTATTTGTCTGCAATTTAAAATACTTTTGAACACCACGAAAAAAATAGTTATTATTATTATTATTATTATTATTTATTATTATTATTATTATTTATTATTATTCGAATTTCTACTATCATTTGCCTTTTAGTATCATAATCATAATTTTACTCAAAGATTCTATGTTATTTTATTTTCGCAAAAGCGACATCACATTTTTTTTTTAAAAAATTAAGCATTTAGCATTTCTTAAATATTATGTTTTATTATTATCACATTGTTATTTTAATAATTTACATTTTTTTGTTCAAAATATTTTTAACAAACCCCATATATTTGTAACTCATTTTTAACAAACCCGCACTGCACACCCCCTGAACCCGACACCCCCTCTGCCCAACGACCCCCTCAACATATCACTTCACCCTTTTTTTCTTTCACCCATACCTCTACCTTCCCCATAACCCGCCGATACAACCATCACTTCACACCATACCCAATCCCCTAAAGTACGCAACCGATACCCCTAAAATCCATTCTAAAATCATTACTTTTACCCCTTATTTTGAAAGGGGAATTCGGTTTCAAAGGGGGGAAATTCATCTATAAATACCCCTTTTGTTCTTCATAAAGGGGGCTCCGAGATCGAAAAAGAAAAAGAATAAAATCAGTCCAAAAATCGAAAAAGAAAAGAAGAAAATCAGTCCAAGAAAATCCGAAAATCATCTTTGAATATTAGTTTCAATCTTCAAATTTCCCTTTTTGTTTTCTTCACATTTCCGGGTTAAAACTGATCGGAAAACACATACAAAAAAAGAATACAAAATTTGTTTTGTTTTTTGTTTATCGGGTCGGGTTTTCCGAGTCACATTTCTGTTTCGGATCTGCTCCAAAAACCGAAACCTAAAAAAATCCTAACAGTCGGGTCAAATTCGGGTCCAAAATCAGGAAATCAGAAATCCGAAATGACAAATTAGAATTCCAAACAACTTCTCCGAGCATTCGACGATTCGAGACGACGCTTCGGTTCGCTTTCCGGAAAAGATCAGTGAATTTGGATCCCTCTCATTTTTATACTTTGTTTGTGTTGTATGTGTTTGTAGTTAATTTATTTAGTGAAATGTTTAAATTTGTTTTAAGTATGATACCTTTTAATTTAGTTTAGTCGATAGAATTTATATGTGTCGCATTGGATCCCTAATTGATATGTGTAGTTCAATCCATGTAGTTGATGTAATCTGATAATTATGAACTTTGCATAATTTGGTAATTATACCATGTAGTTGGCGTAATCTAAGTCTTACGTGTCACTGCCTTTGGCATGTTTTTTTGTTGTGAAGGAACCGCGGTACTCTTTCTTTCAGTGCGCACGGGTAAACCCGGATCGACGCAGCTCGCAAACCACGTCAGTCATGTAAACCACACTTGGCAAGCCATGTGTGACAGGCTCAACCAAGAAGGTTTATGCAGGGGATCGAACTCGTGACCTTGCGGTCCCGCGCTCTACTGCTACACCAACTTGGCTACCCTTGCGGGTTCTGCCTTTGGCATGTTGGTTGTCAACTTTTGTGATATGCATTCGGTGTGTGACTTCATTCTTCTCCGCATCCTTTTGTCCCCTAGGTATTGTATTGGTCAAATGATTCCATGATGTTTTATTTATCTAGTTGATTATGTGGATATAATGTGTGGTTAACAAGAAACGGGAGTGAAAAAAACAACAACAACAATCTGGAAATTAGCAAATTAGAGGATTTGCTGAATCGATTGATATTTAATCTTTTCTTAAGATAATATTGCTCCGTATATTCTTTTAACGGTGTAATGACAACTTATCTCCCAAGATAAAACAACAATCAAACTAATGAGCAAAGGAGACTCAAGAGTTCGCTATAGGAAGAAAGATCTTTGAGTGTTTGATTGCAAAAGAAGAAGAACAATTTTCAGAAAATTGTTAAGTATATAATGTCAAGTGTGTGTTGCAAATGAGCCAAATACCTCATTTTATAGTGTTGGAAGATGCCCTTCCACATACCAAGTAATGACCTTGAATTGCCATGAATTAGACTTGATTGTGGAGTTACAATTCAGCCAAATAATGACTGAATTCATGAGCAACATAATGGAGAGTTAATACTCCAAAGTCAGCCCAAAAATCACCTTTAATTCACTTCCAACGTTCTGAAACTGTCGCAGCGCCGCGGCCCTGCAGGTTGGCGCCGCGACTCTGAGGTGGTGGCGCCGCGGCGCCGAGATGGTTTTCCGGCGTCGCGGTCCTTTTCCCGACTCGTTTCGACATTCACACTTTGTACACTTCTTCCTTCATTTGCCAACGTGAAACCAACGTCATTTGGCCAATAACCGTCTATTACCTTACGTCCCAAACAATTCTTATACATACAATATCTCTTCCATTAAGAAAATTATGATCCTTGACACTATGTGTGCACGTGTGTGAAAACAATATTTCCAACGTGCGAGACCCCAATTATTCAAATCATAATTAATAGGATTAACTTTATTTCACGTTTAATAAATATTTCCAACATATTATACATACTCAAATCTCGTGTTAGATTCCCTTTTACAAAATAATGCTTGTTATGAGCTAGTGTCACTTAGAATCAACCTATTTCTCTTGAGAAAGACATAAGGTGCTTAGTTGGATGTCTTAGGTGGTTAATTGTTCAAGTGTTGATGTTTGTCAAAACAGGTTAAGTATTAAAACTGGTCTTGTGTAATTTGTGATGAGTTTAAAGTGACGCTTGTGATATGAATATCCACTTATCATAATTGGTTTACTTTGGAGATCATAATGTTTAGTGTAGTCTTAAATATGTGTTTGTCTTCTGCCTAAGTTTTTCATGAATTGTTCATTTACACTTTCCTTGTGTATATATTTTTCATTAATTTCTACTAATCCTTTTTTTCATTTTTTTATTTACATGAAATGTATCGAGAGCAACGAATAATATAGTTATAAGACTCATCATGACTCTTGTCAAATGAAGGCCAACATCCACATTCCTTGCATTCTCCGGCCTCGAAATTTCTAAACAAATAGGGCGGGATGACATCGTCATCCGCCTTAGTCGCTGCTTTAATTCTTTAAATTCCACTATTTTATATTTTCTGTTGTAATTTAATTATGTAACCTTGTGCGATTATTAGAATGCTTAGAATAGTTAGACCTAGAATTGATAAATTAAGAGGGTAGTTAAAATTGAAAATCCGTCGCTAGTTTATTTATTTTTAGGCTCGTCACACACATATTTTAAAATGTCGCTAGTTATTTATTTTAAGCTCGTCATGCATGTTTAAAACTTTCAAAATAGTTTTGTCATCTTTTATTCACTTCATCAATGTTACAAAGTAATAAGATTTTGATTTTGGTCAAACTCACAATAAAAATGATCTTCTCATATTCACTTATCGGCATTACAAAGAATAATTTATTTTCATAAGAAAAGTCTTTTTTTTACTATCAATTGCAAAATAAACCCTTTATAAATCATGCCATACGAATGCATATTTTCATCAAAATCAATTTTATATCCCAGCGCATACTTTTCAACCAATCAATTTTACCTGTATTTTTGTAAAACATACCATACAAATACATGCCCTTTTATCGAAAAATCCAATTTTACATTGCATTTCATAAGCTGTCATGCAAAATACATACTTTTTTCAACAAATCGATTTTACATGTATTTTTATGCCATGCAATTTGTCAAAATGCATCTTTAAGTTCCTTTTCTTAACTTTATATTTATTAACACGCATTTTTAGTATAATAATTAACCTAGACTTGACCGGTAAAAATAGTTAGCGGATCTTAAAGGATGCCTAACCCCTTTCCTTTAGGATAATAAAGAACTCTTATCCATAATCTCATAGTTTCGCAGACCAGTAATCAGAGTTAATTTACAACATTTTAGTTAACATTCAGGTGCCCTAATTCACCGTTAGGGATGTCAGTGGGGTGGGTAAATGCGGGTATTGGATACCCGCCGGTAAGTGTGGCGTAAGTGGGGCGGGGAAAGGTGGAGGAATTACTACACGTGATGGATGTGAGTGTCAGCCGATTTCCACGTGATTAACGCAAGTGTACGTATCGTTCACAAGTAATATAGTCTGGTAAGACCGAATATCGTCCTCAAAGATTGGTTATCAAGTACCGATTATCTAAGCTATGGTTTCTATTTGGTGAACGTTATTTTGTTTGTATTTTTATCTAATAGCTAAGACTAAGTGCATAAATTAAACTAAATTACTTAAGTTTAATCAGTTATGATGGAGATAGGGCTTTCAATATCCTCGACTATCCACTTTATTCAATCCTTAATGCAACTAAAATGATTCTTTTTCTTCGTTAACGGTTAACTAGTCTGTCTTATATTCCGGTTAGGGCAATATAATCACTCAACCCAGTGCAAAACCCTTATATATTTCTATGATAGGATGTACCATATAGGAGGATTAAGAACAGTAACCTATAATGCTACACAAGTATCGGGGTACTTTCGTCCGCGATTTTAACCTATGTCTAGTCAATTACATCATATCCAAATCTCACCTTTCAGAATTTTGATTCGAAATCATATAAGTTATGATAATTAGTGATCAATTAATTATCAAACATTCATACCAAATATTGACTAAATATTAATCAAGTGAAGAAGAAATCAAACTACTGCATTAATTCATGAATAAAAGTTTCAAGCGATTCATAAGGAAAACCCTAATATAGTGATTAGCTCCTAGCCATAGTCACGCTAAGAACTAATACAAACTCCAACATGAACTGAAATAAAAACAAAGAAAAAAGAAAGAAAATACTTTGAACTAGGTCTCCAATCTTGTAGCCTCCAAGAGTTGTGTTGTGGAATATGTACAATGATTCCCCCCAAAGTAGAATGAATAATATCACCTAGGGTATAGGATTTTATACTTATAAAATATATTGCTTTGGACCCTTATACCCCTGTCCAATTTCGGTTCGGATCTGCAAAATTCTGCGTCGGCACCGCGATGCTGCAGGATGACACCCCGATGCCGGAAGTCCTGTGGCCAACCTGAACTCGCGGATCTTTTGGCACTGCGGTGCTGAAAGCACTGCAGCAAATATTTTCCGAAACCTTGTCCTTTTCTCGTCCAGACTTCGTCTGATTTCTTCTATACTTCCCGGGACTTCTTAGGCTTTATTTCTTCGCCCTTTAAGTGTGCAGTTCCATCTCAAATAAGCTCATTTCATCTTCTTTTTAACGTTTCTCCATTTATGACCGCTGTGACTCAAAAGAAAGAAAGAAAACCCTAATACTATACTAAACACAAATGAAATTAGTAAAATACTAACTAATAATGACTCAAAAAGTATATATAAAATACACCTAACAAATACCCCCAAACTTAACCTTTACTCGCCCTCGAGTAAAACACTAAACAAAAACAAAAATAAAAACAAAGACTCTATGAAATGGATAAAGTAACTGTATCAATGTTTCTTCAAAATCATGGATGAAAGATGAGATAATATGTTAGAACATATATAGCATGAATAATCAGCAATCTAGAATTTCAAGTTAGATATTTCGCAAATTCATTTCAATCACAATCAATGAAAATACAAACACCTAACCTATGCATGTCAATTGCATTCCATCTTTTTCAAAATGCTATAGACCTGTTTACTTGTTATTCTCCACTAATCATAGACATACATATTAATATCATCATAACTTTCAAGGGTTGTAATGTAGGCTTAGATAGGGGTAGGTAAAAATAGGCATTTAAGCTCCAATTACGTACCATAAGCTATTTTAATTCAACTCTTTCTTCTTGATTTTGTTTTTAGTCTCATACCTATTCCCCAGTTATTTTGAGAGAATGAGACACATTATAACAAACACCCCCAAACTTAGATTTTTGCATATTTTTTCATTGGGGTGCATCAAATTTTCATTCTTTTTTTATTTTTTTTTCAACACTTTTTATTCCAAGAATCTTCAAATATCACTTATGGCACAAATATGGAATCATAGGGTGTCAAACAAAGATATTATTTTAGGCTCAACGGGGCTGACTAAGGATACAATTTATGTCAGGGTAGGTAATGAATGGTCAGAAGGGCTATCAAGAAATGTATGAATCATCTCCTTAAACATGTACATCTTAACTATTTTGCCTCAAATAACAATCAAACAGATTTTCTAGACATTTTCAACTTTTCTTTCCATAACTGACAACGCATAGGCTAAGCACAAATATTCCAAATAATTAGGTGTCATGAATTCTTGACATATCTAACTTAAGCACACAGATTTTGATTTCAATTCCATTACATTATCACACTTTATCCATTCAATATCTTTAGCAACTACCACATACATGATCCATAAAAAACAATTATGACTAAAACACACACAAAGACAAATCAAAAGACTCAAACACAAAACAATAAATCAAAATAAGACACATCCCTTCAAACCTAATCGACGCATTGTCCCCAAGATGTAAAGACTACGTGACAACTTACTGACACAACACAACGGTCATAACGGAGGTCTGGGATGAGAAATTCTGAAAATTACACGACATCATGGCTCTCTGAGGTTGCAGCGCCGTGGTCCCTTTCCAGCGTGTTTGATTCTTTTCCATAGTCCACCTACCATCAACACATAAGACAACACCCAAGACCGTAAGACTGTTCAAGATAAAATAAAATAACTAAAACAAGAATTGAAATAACATAATTAATAAATATTGGGTTGCCTCCCAACAAGCGTTATGCATGCGTCTTTTAGCGGATCTGATTAACGCTTTACTAGTGCGATGGATCATACCTGCGAACGGCTTGCAATCCGAATAATTATTTTTGCCGGCCTCACTTCACCCACACCATTTCTATAGAACACAAAAAAGGGTAGTACTTTTGTGCTTGCCCCTAAATCGCCCAATACTTGCTTGCATTCAAATTCCCTAAAGTGCAGTGAATAATGAAACTCCATGGATCTCTAGACTTTTGGGGGTTCCCTTGAGGGTATGGACCTTCTGATTGGGGGTCAGCAAAGGCATCTGGTGGTGTTTCTTCTGCAATGGGTTCATAAAAAAGGAACTCCAAAGAATCCAAAAAAGTAAAAAATTGGATTCCAGTAACCACTTCTTTCTCTACAACAACCACCTTTCTCAATTACTCAACAACTTGGTGTGGTTCAGGTTCTCGCTTACGCACCACTTCGCGATGGTGTCGCTAGGCAGACTTTCTTGAGGTGTATTGATCATCATATCCATCAGCTGCCATATTTGTCTCCAAATTTTTGACGGACACCCTTGTCTCAGCCATAAACTGAGCCAGACACTTAGTGAGCTTGAGTATGCCTGTCTGCGACTCATTTCGATCTTCCGGTGGAACATGTGGTTTAGGTTGTTGCTGCTGAATCTGCTGCCCCTGATAGTTGTAATAGTCCATGTATCCTGTTTTTTTTTTACACACAAACTTTACCTACAAAATAAGAAAAACAACAAAAAGTGATAAAAAGATGCTCGCAGAACAGGTTAGAAACTTATTCCTAGAGCAACTAAATTAGAAATAAGAATAGATAAATCGATATTGAAAGTACGCCAGTCCCAGACAACGGCGCCAAAAACTTGTCAGCTGATTTCCACGTGCTTAACGCAAGTGTACGTATCGTTCACAAGTAATATAGTCTGGTAAGACCGAATATCGTCCTCAGAGACTGGTTATCAAGTACCAATTATCTAAGTTATGGTTTCTATTTGGTGAACGCTAATTTGTTTGTATTTTTATCTAATAGCTAAGACTAAGTGCATAAATTAAACTAAATTACTTAAGTTTAATCAGTTATGATGGAGATAGGGCTTTCAATATCCTCGACTATCCACTTTATTCAATCCTTAATGCAACTAAAATGATTCTTTTTCTTCGCTAAGATAGCGGTTAACTAGTCTGTCTTATATTCCGGTTAGGGCAATATAATCACTCAATCCCAGTGCAGAACCCTTATATATTTCTATATAGAATTTACCACATAAGAGGATTAAAACGATGCATATAATGCTACAAGTAGTACATTAGCGATCTGTATACTCCGGTAATTACGAGAACCGGGCCGTAAATCCGGACCGAAACATATGATCGGATCGAGTATCAAAAAATACCGGCGAAAAGGAGGCGGACGATAACCGATAAACCCCCACCCACCACCACCACCCACCCCATTCCTCCACCCACCCCAAGCCCCAGTCCCCAAGCTAGCTCTAATTAGTTGTAAATTAATGAAACTTTAAATGGTCTTAACTTTGCACTCGGATGTCCGTTTGACCTAATATTTTTTTGATTTCGCGTATTTTTTCGAGATAGGGCTGGACAAACAGCAAAAACAATTTGGAGTTGCCGATTTCTCAAAAACATCCGTCTTGCCAATCAATTTCACTTTTACCCCAAATTATTACCAATTGTCCATTTTCAAATCTAAATATCTCGCGCTATACAATATATTTCAACGTAAAAATTTCGTGGTAATGTGTCCGAGAATGTCAACTTCAGTATTGGAAATTCAATTTAAAAAAAAAATCGGCCCGATCCGGAAAATTCTTACCGGTCCGGACCGAGAACCGGACCGATAAGGTTTCGGTCCGGGACCGGATCTCGTTCCAGGACCGAAACCTTATCGGTCCGGGACCGGTAAGCATTTCGGTCCGGGATCGGTAAGTGGATACCCGGACCGGACCGGACCGATAACACCCCTATACACAAGTATCAGGGTACTTTCGTCCGCGATTTTAACGTATGTCTAGTCAATTATATCATATTCAAATCTCACCTTTCAGAATTTTGATTCGAAATCATATAGGTTATGATAATTAGTGATCAATTAATTATCAAACATTCATACCAAATATTGACTAAATCTTAATCAAGTGAAGAAGAAATCAAACTACTGCATTAATTCATGAATAAAAGTTTCAAGCGATTCATAAGGAAACCCCTAATATAGTGTTTAGCTCCTAGCCATAGTCACGCTAAGAACTAATACAAACTCCAACATGAACTGAAATAAAAACAAAGAAAAGAGAAAGAAAATACTTTGAACTAGGTCTCCAATCTTGTAGCCTCCAAGAGTTGTGTTGTGGAATATGTATAATGATTCCCCCCAAAGTAGAATGAATAATATCACCTAGGGTATAGGGTTTTATACTTATAAAATATATTGCTTTGGACCCTTATACCCCTGTCCAATTTCGGTTCGGATCTGCAAAATTCCGCGTTGTCCGGACAAATATTTTTCGAAACCTTATCCTTTTCTCGTCCGGACTTCGTCTGATTTCTTCTATACTTCCCGGGACTTCTTAGGCTTCATTTCTTGGCCCTTTTAGTGTGCAATTTCATCTCAAATAATCTCATTTCATTTGTTTTGACTTTTCTCCATTTATGACCGCTTTGACTTAAAAGAAAGGAAAAAACACCTAATACTATACTAAACACAAATGAAATGAGTATAATACTAACTAAGAATGACTCAAAAAATGTATATAAAATACACCTAACAGTGAGGCGGGTGTGAGGGTGGGTCTTAGGTGGCGAGTACGGGTATGGGTACCCCGCCCCATTGACATCCCTATTCACCGTAGAATAATTAGGTGGTGACTCCTTAGCATTTCATTAATTCATGAATCACCGGCATTACATCGCGATCAAATCGGATCCCCTTCCCTCGCGGGTGGGGCGGTAAAAAACGGGCGCGACACTTGGGTCACAAAACTTTGATATTTTGATGATAATCATGTATAATATAATCCAGCAGATATGGAATACAAGCAACTGGTGGAACCATGCTTATTAATGTAATCTTTATGTCAAATATGAGGTCTACTAGTTCTTGTAGACTTCATAATATCAGGTTCAGGTGTTGATGGTATCTCTAGAAAGTCTATAGATTGATTTGATCATGATCATGTTTTGAAGTTGTAGCATATTCAATTTGAGTATTAATAGATGCACAAGCATCTTGAGCTTTCAGAGGTGTGCTATGTGTAATCCTGAAACTCTGTGGATGAACCAGATCATCAAAACAGAAATGTTCATGTGATTTGATAGAACCAGACTTGTCATCTGTATCATTTTTAAAGGGAAATTGTCTCCATGAATACCACATCACTGCTCATGAAAAATATTCTATTCTCCATGTCATAAAGTTTGTATCCCTTATGTGCAGAACCATATCATAGAAGAACAGTTCTCACAGCTTTGGGACTAAACTTGTCTTGTTTGGTTAAAGCAGTCGCAAAAAAATCCAAGTCCATCGAGAGTAGTCACCCACTGTAGTAAAAAATATCTCATTCCATTATATGTTTCAACTTTCTAAGGTCCCCATACATACATATGCAACAATTGAAATGTCTCTGTCTTCCTACTAGTACTGAAAAGAAAAGATACTCTAGTTTGTCTAGCTAAGGGACACAATTCACAATTATTCAAAATAAAAGTAGTATCATTCCTGAAACATGGAATTTTCCTTAGAACATTCATAGGTACATGACATAACCTTTGATGCAAGGTGACTGCATCCACATGCTGAGTTGCTGCTAAATATTTAGTCACCTCTCTTCCTTTATTCTGTGTGTCTAAACATAGTATGTACATCCATTCTTCATCATTATCAATCACCCTCACCTTCCCAGATGAGAGATCCTGAAATACACAACATTTTGGAAAGAAAGTAACACTAAAATTCAATTCTTTTGTCACCTTTGAACATGGCCATCCCTGGGGCGGTCAAGGCGGCGCCTCCGCACAGGCCCCCCGATCGGCGGGGCCTCCACCCCAAAATTTTCATTTTTTTATTGGTTTCAAATATTAAGATATGTATTAAAAATGACTTCAATCTTATTAGTGAGATTTGGAGCCTAGCGGTTGAGGGCTCCCTTCAAAAGTCATTCTCTAGTGAGAGGTCGCGTGTTCGAATCCAATGAGCCGCGAAAATGTTTTATTTGTTAAAACACAAAAAAACAAATTTGGGCCAAGTTTTAAGTACCCAACCAGTCGGCCCACATCCCTATTTAAAAAAAACAATCAATTGTAAAAACACCACCAGACCCTCCCTTTTAAATAAAAAAACCCTCAATCGGGGTTTCAATTCCCAACCAGGCCCAATGGCCACCCAGCTCTTTAAAAAAACAGGGCCTATTTATTTTAAAAACACCACAAATACAATCCAAAAAAATTCCCTATTAATTATTGTAGAAATCTCAAGTCTCAACTTCCAAGTAGAGATCTTTTTGGTAAGTTATTGTTTTATGAATTATTTTGCTCTAATTCACCATTAAAATGAATTGATTGCAATTTACATCAATGTTTATTCCATTTTGCTTAGAGTTTCAAATTTCTCAAATCTCAATATTATATTTAATTTAGGGTTCTCAATATTAGTATTACATTAAATTAATTGTGTTTAGCTTTAGATTTTACATTTCTTTTATTGGTAATGTATGTAATGGATGATTTGTATTTTACATGATTACATTAAATTTGTTTTTTCTTTTACATGACTTATATTTGAATCTGCAGAGAGAAGTATTTTACATGACTTTTATTTGCATCTGCATAGAGAAGTTTTTCTAGATTGAAGTTGTTGAAATCTTATTTGAGATCAACCACGACACAGACAAGATTGAGTGCATTTTCTTTATTTCAAATGAGAGTGAATTTCTAGATATTCTTGATTATGAAAGATTGTTTGATGACTTTGCAGATAAAAATGCAAGGAGATCAATTTTCTACGCCTAATGTAATGATAGTTTTTTCTTATAAATCTTTCAAATGACATTAAGGTATCTCTTTCATAGCATTATAATTTATTGTACTTAAATTGAAAACATTGAATCGAATATAGTGTTAACTATACATTTATTTGATATTTTGATCAATATTTTTTTAATATTGATTAATTAGTTCATTTTAATTTTTCATGTGAATAAAAAATGTCGCTTCTTATTTCTCGCATTGGACCCTTAAAAGTATATGAATGGCCCTGCATTTGAAACATATATGAGATTAAATTTGAATGTTGGCACACATAAAACATTTTAAGAACATCACTTCCTCCTAAGTGATAGTCACCAATATGTGAGATTCTAGCTGCATCTCCTGTAGGTAACTGCACATTTCCTGCATTTCTATCAAATTTTTATTATGTAAGCACTTCTGATTACTAATCATGTGATTAGTTTCACATGTGTCCACAATCCATTTTAACAATGCTTCTGTATCAAGATTAAATTTACCTGTCATATTTGCAATAACACTAGTCTCTCCAACCGTAACCTTGTTATTAAGCATACTGGAAAGTTATTGGTGTTGACTAGGTGTGAATTGATTAGTTGTCATGTACATCCCTTAGTGATACTGGTATGGATTATAACTTGGCATGAAATGTGAATTTGAAATTGTTCCATGCTGCTACTGTGCATTTTAAAAATGTTGATTTTGAATGTGTCTTATATCATGTTGATGATGATGTTGCACTTCACCTCCTTGTCCAGTATCATCAAATGACAAATTTCATTCTGTCACCACATCTGCCTTATTTGTTTTTCCTTTAAAATTTTCAGGATATCCATTGAGCATGTAGCAATCATCTTGTATATGTCCAGTATTATGACAAAAGTCATATTTCATCAACTTGAAACAATCTAATTTTAAATGACCCTTGACATGACAAAAGTCACAAAATACATTTGGATTGTATGGCTTCTTTTGCTATGGACCTCCACTTCTATTTTTGGCTGCTGTGAACATGACATGTGACTCTACTTTGTACTACATTATCCTACTTGTTCCTACAACTATCATTTGACTTTCCTCTTGGTTGATCATTGCATATACTTGATTTAGGTTTGACATTTGTTGCATCATTATCACCTGACTCCTAGTTTGACTATAACTGTCATTGAGTTCCATAAAAAACTGCAGCATTCTCTGATATTGTAAATGATCAACAAACTCTTTTGACTTAGGACATCAGGTTGGTGGTGGTACAATAGAATCATACTCATCCCAAAGATCCTTGAGTCTAGAATAGTACATAAATATGGATATTGTTCCTTGCCTTAATGTGAATATCTCTTTATTTAATTGAAAAGCTCTTGAACTATTTATTTTATCAAATCTATCCCTTAATTCTTTCCATATCATGTACGAATCAAAATTGAATAGCATTCTAGTGAGAAAATTCTTGCTCACATTTTCCATTAACCAAGACACCACAATTGTATTACATCTATCCCAAAGTTTAGCTAAATCACCATGAAAGACTTCTCTCTTCACTGTTCCATCGATGAAGCATATCTTATTCTTTCCTAATAGAGTCAATTTCATTGACCTACTCCATAAAGTGTAATTATAAATTCTACTCAGTATAATTCCAACAGATAATGAACATGGTGCATCAGACGTAAAAATATATAAATGATTATTGTGATCGATGCTCGTGGTTATTACCGTAGCTCCATTTGTCATGTCTTCTCCATTAGTTCCCATTGTTGTTGATTTCGTAGTTTTCAGACCTCAATTGTAGTTGCGATTAATAATTTTGGTCTCAATTGCACTTGTGATTAACAAATTTCACCTTTTCGATATCAAAATTCTCCGGTCCCAGACACACAGATCCCCTAAATTCTTCAATGAATGTGAGAGAATTTCCCTCGATCTACGTTAGTCGCACGCTCTGATACCATATGAAGTTATTGCATTGTTCGTGAAGTAGAGAAAATGATCAAATGGCAGTGGTTACCATTGAAGGAAAGCAAAGAAGAAGTAGCGCTCAAATTTTAGCACAAGAATATCTGATTTCTAAGATTAATTGAAGTATATAATGTTGGTATATACACATCACAACTCATCTAAAACAACCTATTAATTACACTAAACTAATTTTCAACAAACTAACTAGACCATAACAAACTTGTAACTGACTCAACCAACTTAATAATTAATTTTCCATGTGCCACACCTCATGGTACTTCTGTGCATTTGCCTATTTCTTTCACAAGACTCACTCTTGTTAATTTTCTATTTTCTGTATACCCTTCTACTAGTGCGGTTATCGATCGTCGTTGATCATGTTCGGAGCCTTATCAGAGTCCGCTGAGGTGAGCCAACCACATCTGGCGTGGTGGCATTTCAAGCTAGTTATTTCATTTTATTTATTTTAGGGTTGTAACCCAAGTTATATAGTCAGAGTCTAAGTAGTGTTCCTTGACTGTTTATTTGGGAATATGGAGATTTATTAGATTTGTACGGTTGAATTGCAACCACTTTTCATTAGAATTATTGACTTTATTAGTTGCATTTCAAATGTTAAGTTTTACTTCGATGATAAGTTATGGTGACAAGGGATAGAGGTTTCCTAGAGGCTGGGTGGTGACCGGTGACACACACAAATATTAAGTGTCTTTTAAAAATTATGTAGTACTAGTTTAGGGGGGTATTTTGTGTTTTTTCCCTCTTATAATTGATATATCGTTGATTATCCACCTAACATTAATTGCCCCTATTTTAAAATCGTTTTGGTAGTCGAAAATTATTGGCATCGACTAATACAACTTTGGCCCATGTAATACTCATTTAAGAAAAAAATATTTTTTATCAGAATTTTTTTCATTTTTAGAGTTCAAACTAAAATCTTAAATTAAGAATTAAGGGATCTCACTCCTACCACATCCTTCGCTGGTTACATAATACCTGAACTGTTGAAAATATTTATTAAACGTGAAATAAAGTAAATCCTATTAATTATGAATCGAACAATTGGGGCCCGCACGTAGGAAACCTTGTTTTCACACACGTGCACACGTAGTGCCAATGATCAAAATTTCCTTAATGGAAGAGATATTGGTACGTATACGAATTGTTTGAGACATAAGGTAATATACGGTTATTGACCAAATGACGAATGATTTCACGTTGGTAAATGAAGGAAGAAGTGTATAATGTGTAAAGATGAAATGAATCAGAAATCACCACGAAACCGAGAAGGGCCGCGGCTCCTCCAAGTAAGGGCCGCGGCGCTTGAAGGGCCGCAGCTCTAATTGACGTTTCAATTCCCGTAGATCACTGGAATTAAAGGGCCGCGACGCCTCCCCGAAGGGCCGTGACTCTAATTGACGTTCCAGTTCTAGTGAGTTACTGGAACTGAAGGGTCGCGGCTCTTCGACTGTTTCAATTCGTTGGGGGTGAATTAAAAACTGATTCATGGGCTGACTATGGAGTATTTACTCTCCATTATTTTGCTCATGAATTCATCCATTACTTGACTGAATTGTAACTCCAAATTCAAGGCATTAACATAACATTCATGTTCATTACTTAGTCATTTGGAGAATTAAATCGTCTACATTTATAAAATGAGACACAAGACTCATTTGGAAACACACTTGAAATCTGAAACACTACATCCTCTCTTGCAATCACAAAACACTCAAAGATCTTTCTTCCAAAGCAAACACTTGAGTTCCCTTTGCTCATTTGTTTGATTGTTGTTTTATCTTGGGAGATAAGTTGTCATTACAATCGTTGAAAGGATATACGGGGCAATATTATCTTAAGGATAGATCAAGAATTTGGTAGACTCAGCAAACCCTCATATTTGATCATTTTCAGATTTCTAACAAATAGTTATTGTTGTTATTTTTCCGTTCTACACATTACCACTCACAAGCTTAAGATAATATTCGCTATTTCAACAACAACATGACTGGACAAGATCAATTCAACCAATTCAACACTGAAAATTCCACCGATGCTCAAGGCAATCCCATTGCCTTCAATCCCACTACTCAAGGCACTAACGCTGCCTTCAACTCCACTGTTTTTGGCACTCCTAGTGTCACCACTGATCATGACATTTCTAATGCCTTCCCAACTACTTCTTTTGGCACGTCAAGTGCCACTGCCACTATTTTTGGTACGTCAAGTGCCACCGCCATTGCCTTTGGCACAACCAATGCCTCCACTGCTGTTCCGGGCACTTATAGTGCCTTTGCTCCTACCCAAGGCGTCAACAACAACTATACTCCAGTTGGAGGCATTCACAATGCCTTTGCAACTCCTCAATGAGGCGCTACTTCCCTAACACCTGCTGGTTTTCACCATGAACATTCTGAAAAGTTCATGGGTGCTCACTTTAAGAGATGACAGCAAAAAATGTTGTTTTTCCTGATGGTTATGAGAATGTCACATTTCCTAACCGAAGATCTTCCACTAGTTGGGGAAGACGTGGACCCTCAGCCAAATAATTTGGTGGGAGGGGCCCAAGGTAACCATGTCGCTGACGACATGAGGATGGTTCGCGAAGCATGGAAACATAGTGATTTCATGTGTAGGAACTATATTCTAAACAGTTTATCCGATCCACTATACACAGTATATTGAACCGTTGAAACTGCCAAGTAGTTATGGGACAAACTTCAGAAAAAGTACAACACCAAAGATGCGGGTAGTAAGAAGTTCATCATTGGAAAGTTCCTGAAATTTCAAATGGTGGACAACAAAAGTGTGACATCCCAAGTCCAGGAATTCCAAATGATTCTACATCACCTGGATTTGGAAGGATTAAAGCCCAACGAACAATTCTTGGTTGGGGCATTAATCGAGAAGTTGCCTCCCTCGTGGACTGAGTTTATGAACTATCTAAAACTCAAAACGAAGGAGATGGCCCTAGATGAACTTATTGTTAAACTCCAGATTCATGAAGACAATAAGAAGGTCATGCCAAAGGGAAAACAACCCGCTTAGGCTAAGGCAAACCTGACGGAAGTCAAAGGGAACTCAAGCAAGAAGGGGAAGTTTGTGAAGTCCCAAATTAATATTAAATTATTATTACAATAACAATAGTAATAATAATAATAATAATAATAATAATAATAATATCTTTGCAACGTTAATATTCACATAAGTCATGTTTTATGCTTTGAAAATATACCAAAACTATTACATGGAATACTAAGCATTACATACCAAAACTATTACCTAGTGGAATGCTAAGCATTAGATATACTACTTTGAGAATGGAACGGACAAGGGTACCAAAACTATTACCTAGTGGAATGCTAAGCATTAGATATGCTACTTTGAGAATGGAACGGACAATGGTACCAAAACTATTACCTAGTGGAATGCTAAGCATTTGATATGCTACTTTGAGAATGGAACGGACAAGGGATCTTCACCTAGTGATTTAAGGACTGAAAAACGTCCACCCCCCTTAACCCAAACCCCTTTTTAATTCCCTCCAACTCTTGTCATTTCACCTTTCATAGGTTATAGAAAACTCCTCCATTTATACATTGTATTTACACACAAACAAAGTACATAACATAAAGGTTAGAAAATCAGAAAAAACAAGTGAACAAGAAGGAAAAAAAGCAAGAAAATATCAAGGGAGGAAGGAGAACAAGAAAATTAGGGAACACTAAGGAGCAAGGACCACTTGTAGCAACCGAACCACAATCTTTTTCACAATTACAAGGTGAGTTTTCTCACTCAGAAATTCTTGGTAACATCCTTTATTTTTAGTTCAATACATGTTGGAATAAGAATTGAGTGTTGAAAAGAAATATTGAACTTTTGATTGTTTAGACAACTAGTTGCGTCATGAACTTTACGAACTGTTCTCACTGAGTTATAATTGTTAGAATTTGATGAAATTCGGAAGAATTGTACACCTCTCTAATATGATCATATAGAACCAAAAATGAGGTAAAATGGACATACGGTTTGAAAGTTATCATAGTTCAAAGTTCCTGCCTTAGATTTGGTCGAAATTCGGAAAGGCATAATTACGGACTGTTTTTATTGAGTTTTACTTATTAGAATTATATGAAAATTTACATGGTTGTAAATCTCTCTGTTACGGACAGATATATATAAAGATTTATTAAAACGGACTTACGAGTTGAGAGTTATTGTAGTTTGAAGTTGCTGCCTCGGATTCGTCGGAATCCAGAAGGGCAGGACGTTGAAACGTAAAACTGTACTAATCTGTGGGGAATATGAAAATTGTTGCTAAATGAAAGTTCTAGATCTCTTTGTTTTGGACATTTTGAGACCTTACGGGGGTATATCCGACTTATGAATTGAGAGTTATCGCTGTTTAAAGTTTCTGCCTCGGATCTATCGAGATCCAGGAAGGGCAGTGAATAAAAGTGTAAAACTGTACCAAATGGTACAGAATATGAAAGGATAGTTTACATGGAGACGTGTATCTCTCTGTTCTCGTCGTTTTGAGATGTTATGGGGCTTGAACGGGTTTACATATTAGGAGTTATGACTATTCTAAGATTTGGTTCTGTTTAATAAAAATTTTGCCGAAACAAATTTCATATGGCTGTTTTGAGGATAAGTTTGTGTTAGTTACCCAAAGTAGTTTTAAATGAAATTTGGTACAGTGAAAGATCCCCGTCTCGCCTTAGTTTCCGCTTGAGAAACACCTTAGTTGGAGTTATGGTTAAAAAGTTATAATCGTTACAAGTATGAATGACAGAATGTTGGGAAAGAGAATATTATTTATTCGATCTTCTGAAAAATATGAAAAGTGAATACGTGTTCACATAAATATATAAATATATAATGGATCGGGTTGCACGCCGCAACAAAACGTAAAGTGAATACGCGTTCACAAATACGTAAACATAATGGATCGGGTTGCGCCGCAACAAAGCGTAAAGTGAATATGTGTTCACAAATACGTAAATATAATGGATCGGGTTGCGCGCAACAAAGCGTAAAGTGAATACGCGTTCACAAATACGTAAACATAATGGATCGGGTTGCACGCGCAACAAAGCGTAAAGTGAATACGTGTTCACAAATACGTAAATATAATGGATCGGGTTGCGCGCAACAAATATGAAAGATGAATACATGTTCATCTATATATAAATATGAAAAGTGAATACAGCGTTCACAAATATATAAATGTAATAAACATGTGAAAATGCGGGGAATGTCTTAGCATTATAATACGAGATAAAATAAAGTGTTAGTTAAATCGAGAATTTCCTATGAGGAGTTGTTGCGTATTTAAAAATGTTGTAACTTTGATATGTTTTGCAATATGCTTATTATGTTATAATGTAATTGCGCTTGGAATATTGTGGTGTTACTTTGAATTGCAGGGTAAGGTTCTCACTCATTGAGATGGTAGAGTGACTCTTTATTTAACATGTTTGAAAGCGTGATAGAGGAAAGGCTCCACGCGAGGCTAGCGATCGTCCATGACCTTTTGTCATACCAAGTCCATTGTTTGGGCTTGGTACTCGTCGAGTTCGAGAATGTCGGTTCAATGTCTCGGGAAATGTCGTGTGGAATGGTCTCCCTTCGACTTAGAATAATATTTGTCAGTATGTCTATGTAGAAACAATATTTGCATGAGCATGGGCTCGCGTTATATTTTCAATAAAGTCATAAACAAATTTCTTTATTGTTATTTTTATTAATAGCTCCGTATTTGAATATAAGCTTAAATTTCTAAATAAAGAGAATTAAATGGTGCTCCTGGTGAAAAAAAAAAATCCAGGTGCCATCACGCCCTAAGTAAAGACTTAGGAAAAGTCGGGGCGTGACAAGTTGGTATCAAAGCTAAACCAGGTTAAGAGATTCTAGGAAGTTTTCTTCGAGTTGGGTGTTTGAACGATTACTTATTGCGACGGTGTGCGCGCCACCTTAGTAATAAGTAAACGGAATAACATCCTAAAGTTTCACTTCTTTCATACTCTTCTCGTGCCTATCTTGAGTCTTTTCAAAGACTTGGTTCTCGTACTACCTCCTTCAAAAGATTGTGGAAGGGAGTGTACAACGATAAAATAAACAGATGTGACTGCACCACCGACCGAAAAGGTAGGAGAGGTACCAGATAGACTATGGGGCAAATTTTATGAGAAGAGGGAACATATCTATCTGAGGAAGGACTACAATTCTAACGATAGTATTTCTCGATGAGGTAGAAAACCTCATTTACGAGGATGTGTGGAGACGCATAGCGTCAATTTGTGTCGTGCGGTTAGTGGGCGACACGGGTGTGGTGGAGAAATTTTAGAAGAAATCATTTTCGATGTCACCACCGATGATGTGGGAGTTGAGCCGTATTCATTAAAAAGTACATGCCTACACAGAAAAGATGCGCTCGAGTGAGTTTGAACAATTGAAACAAGAAGACGCAATGTGAAAGAATATAATACCTAATTCATGCGATCTTCATCATACAACGTGCATATTATTCCTATGAAAGGGAGAAGGTCAAAAGATTTGTGAGGTTTAAACCGAACTTGGTAAGAAAGGTAGTGACATTAGCTTTATGATCGGACGTACCTTGGATCGTCAACATGACAATGAGGGTAGAAGGTTTTGCCAAATCAAAGAGAGTATTCACGAAAGAGGCATTTATGTGACTCGACCTTTTCAACTATCCGATTGAGTCATACTATAGAAAATAGTCAACTCCATCGGAGAGAGTTCCACTTATCGTTTAGAAGATCAATAAAGGTATGTGGAACTTTCCTATCTCTTGAGCATGAATAGTTGTACTTATATAGTACGGTAGGCGTCTGATACTTTGATATCCTTTACTTATTTAAGAATGGCCAAGTTGGGCGAGTTAGGAGGTTAACCCACTTCTTTAAAACTATTAAGGATGTCTTAAGTTTTCAAAGTTAAGGGACTTGAAGTGTTTTGAGTATATGATACTTGTTTTGTTTTAAAAGTTTAAGTCCCTTGGAAATAGGAAAATGTAATTGACTAAGGTATAAGATTAATATAACGACTTTATGGGAAGTTGGTTATATTCGCTTTATGGAAAGTTAAAAGGAGAGATTTACTTTAAGTAAGATAAGTAAGGACAAGTGACTTGATGCTATGGTTATCAGTATCTTGGAAGTTTTATATAAAAAAAAAAAGAGTCATTCGTTTTAAAAGAGTAGAAGTATGTAGTACTTGGGATTAAATTTCCGGATTCTTTTATTAAGACATGTTAGTGCCTTAAGTGAACTAAAATGAGAGGATATATTAATAGTGTCAATAAGAAGTTAGGGGATTTCTTGACTTACTTATGTTATGTAGGATAGCCGGTTGAGCTAGGGTAATAGTATACATGAGGGGTAAACCCCCAAGACGTTATACCACCTTCTCCAGGGTAAGAGTATAAATGAGGGTAAACCCGAGGCGTTATACCACCTTCTCGGGGTAAGAGTATAAATGAGGGTAAACCGAGACGTTATACCACGCTTCTGCAGGGTAAGAGTATAAATGAGGCAAGCCCAAGGCGTTATACCACCTTCTCCGGGGTAAGAGTATGAATGAGGAAAGCCCCAAGGCGTCATACCACCTTCTCCGAGTAAGAGTATGAATGAGGAAAGCCCCAGGCGTCATACCACCGCCTGAGTAAGAGTATAAATGAGGAAAACCCGAGGCGTTATACCACATTAGTGGATTTGCTACCCATGATGCGAGGAATATCCTAACTTCAGCTTATTTCCTAACTTAGGTCTCAAAAGTGATTAATGAGTCACAAAGTGGAGTAAGCATATATGGCTAATTTAGTAGATACCAAAAGAGTCCCAGTGTGCATGATGTCCTATTGTTTGAAAAATTTGAAGGTTTTTTTTCTGAAGATCTCCTGGCCTTATAGGATAGAGGAGTGGAGTTCGCTATAGAGTTAATTCTGGGTACAAGACCTATTTCTATTCTTCCATATCGAATGACCCCAGCTAAATTGAGAGAGTTAAAAGAACAGTTGAAGGATCTTCTGGATAAAGGATTTATAAGGCCTAGTGTTTCCCCCTGGGGCGCACCAGTTCTTTTTGTGAAGAAAAAAAGATGGATCGCTTCGAATGTGCATCGATTATCGACAACTCAATAAGGTCACGATCAAGAATCGATATCCATTACCAAGAATCGATGATCTTTTTGACCAACTTCAGAGAGCCAATTATTTTTCCAAGATTGATCTTCGTTCGAGATATCATCAGATGAAAATAAATCCGAATGATATATCAAAAACAGCCTTTAGGACCTGATATGGCCATTATGAGTTCTTGGTCATGTCTTTCGGATTAACCAATGCCCCAGCAGCTTTTATGGATCTAATGAACATAATCTTTAAACCATTCTTGGATTTGTTCGTAATTGTATTTATAGATGATATCCTAATTTACAGCAAGTGTGTTGAAGAACAGGAAGAGCATCTGAGGGTAGTGCTTCAAGTCTTGAAACAGGAGAAACTATATGCTAAATTTTCAAAGTGTGAATTTTGGTTGGAAAGGGTAGCCTTTTTGGGTCATGTTGTGTCAAGGGATGAAATTATGGTAGACCCCTAGAAGATAGAAGCAGTGAAGAACTGGCCAAAACCGACCACTCCGACAGAGGTTAGAAGTTTCTTGGGTTTGGCTGGGTATTATAGAAGATTCGTAAAAGGTTTTTCTAGTCTTGCTGCTCCTTTGACCCGGTTGACTCAAAAAGTGGTTAAGTACCAGTGGTCAGGAGCATGTGAAGCAAGTTTTCAGAAACTAAAGGAATTGTTGACTACTGCACCAGTCCTAACCTTACCATCGGGACAAAAAGGGTTCACAGTCTATTGCGATGCCTCCAGAGTTGGGTTAGGATGTGTCTTGATGCAGTTTGGAAAGGTTATTGCGTATGCATCTAGACAATTGAAGATACATGAGAAGAATTACCCAACTCATGACTTGGAATTAGTTGCGGTGGTGTTTGCCTTACGAATATGGAGACATTATTTGTATGGTGTGTATGTGGACATATTTACAGATCATAAGAGTTTGCAGTACATAACCACGCAGAAGGATTTGAATCTCCGACAAAGAAGATGGTTAGAGTTGCTTAAGGATTATGACTTTTGTATTCTTTACCATCACAGGAAAGCCAACGTGGTGGTGGCGACTCGATGGGAGATCGATGGGCGCTTGGCCCGTTTGGCAATACAAAGAGGGTATTGTTCGAGGTACAAAGATTGGGAAACCTCGGGGTTAGCTTAAGCGAGATCGGTGAAGGTAGGGTGGTGGTACATGATACCTCGCATCGCCTTAGCTTCGAAATAAAAGAAAGTCGGTTTGAGATACGTAGTTTGTTGGATTTCGGAGAGGATCCAACAGGAAAACCTTCACGATTTACATTGGGAGATAATGGCGGAACCGCCCGGTATAAGGGTAGGTTATGTGTTCCTAAGGTAAAGGATCTAAGGAGGAAGATCTTAGATGAGGGTCACAACACAAGATATTCCATTCATCCAGGGTCAACAAAAATGTATCAGGACCTCAAGGCAAATTACTGGTGGGACGGGATGAAGGAAGACGTTGCGGAGTTTGTCGGAAGGTGTCTTATATGTCAGCAGGTGAAAGCTGAACATCAAAAACCTGGCGGATTACTTCAGGACATTAGAGTCCCCATGTGGAAATGGGAGGCGATTCATATGGATTTAGAATGGCCCACCAAAACTCGAGAAGGGTATGATTCTATTTGGGTGATTGTTGATCTTACACAAAGTCAGCCCATTTCTTACGGTCAAGACTACGACGCGCACCACAGTACACACAGATTTATTTGAAGGAGATTGTGCGGTTACACGGGATTCCCTTACAAATTATTTCAGTTAGGGGTTCCCAGTTCACCTCACACTTTTGGCAAAGTTTCCAGCAGGGTCTCGGGACAAAAGTTAAGTTAAGCACGGCTTTCCACCCGCAAACAGATGGTCAAGCTGAGCGAACAATCCAAACACTTGAGGACATGTTGCGATCTTGTGTGTTAGATTTTCAGGGAAGCTGGTTGGACCATCTATGTCTAATTGAGATCGCCTACAACAATAGTTTTCACTCTAGCATACAAATGGCCCCGTTTGAAACATTATATGGACGAAAATGTAGGTCTCCACTTGGATGGTTCGAGGTGGGTGAGACGAATCGTTCGGACACAAGTCATTCAAGAAACAAATGATAAGGTACAGATGATTCGGGAGCGGATCAAAACAGCTCATAGCCGTCATAAGTCTTATGCGGATCATCGGAAAAGAGATCTTGAATTCCAAGAGGGGGAGAAAGTATTTTTAAAAGTGTCCCCAATGAAGGGAGTGATGCGTTTTGGTAAGAAAGGGAAATTGAGCCCAAGGTTTATTGGGTCATATGAGATCTTGCGAAGAGTAGGGAATGTGGCTTACGAATTAGCACTTCCACAAGAGCTGGAAGCAGTGCATCCGATATTTCATGTGTCGATGTTACGAAAATACTTGCACGATCCAAGTCACGTCATCCTTTCCCAGGAGATAATTCTTAATGAGGAGCTGGAATATGAAGAAGTTCCGGTGGAAATACTTGATAGGAAGGTTAAGCGTCTTAGGAATAAAGATATTGCTTCCGTGAAGGTCCTATGGAGGAACCACTCCACCGAGGAAGCCACCTGGGAAGCCGAGGACGCGATGAAAGTCAAATATCCATTCCTATTTGACTAAGGTAATAAAAAATAATGCATTACATAGTACTTCATATGTGTGACATTTGCGTGTCTATATGCATGTGTTACAACCTTATTCTCATTCGAGGACGAATGCTTCTTAAGGAAGGGAGAATGTGAAGCCTCAAATTGGTGTTACAATAACAATAAACATTGTTATGTCTATGTGATTAGGTTACGACCTTAGTCACATTCGAGGACGAATGTTGTTTAAGGAAGGAGAATGTGAAGTCCCAAATTATTAAATTATTATTACAATAACAATAGTAATAATAATAATAATAATAATAATAATAATAATAATAATATCTTTGCAACGTTAATATTCACATAAGTCATGTTTTATGCTTTGAAAATATACCAAAACTATTACATGGAATACTAAGCATTACATACCAAAACTATTACCTAGTGGAATGCTAAGCATTAGATATACTACTTTGAGAATGGAACGGACAAGGGTACCAAAACTATTACCTAGTGGAATGCTAAGCATTAGATATGCTACTTTGAGAATGGAACGGACAATGGTACCAAAACTATTACCTAGTGGAATGCTAAGCATTTGATATGCTACTTTGAGAATGGAACGGACAAGGGCTCTTCACCTAGTGATTTAAGGACTGAAAAACGTCCACCCCCCTTAACCCAAACCCCTTTTTAATTCCCTCCAACTCTTGTCATTTCACCTTTCATAGGTTATAGAAAACTCCTCCATTTATACATTGTATTTACACACAAACAAAGTACATAACATAAAGGTTAGAAAATCAGAAAAAACAAGTGAACAAGAAGGAAAAAAATCAAGAAAATATCAAGGGAGGAAGGAGAACAAGAAAATTAGGGAACACTAAGGAGCAAGGACCACTTGTAGCAACCGAACCACAATCTTTTTCACAATTACAAGGTGAGTTTTCTCACTCAGAAATTCTTGGTAACATCCTTTATTTTTAGTTCAATACATGTTGGAATAAGAATTGAGTGTTGAAAAGAAATATTGAACTTTTGATTGTTTAGACAACTAGTTGCGTCATGAACTTTACGAACTGTTCTCACTGAGTTATAATTGTTAGAATTTGATGAAATTCGGAAGAATTGTACACCTCTCTAATATGATCATATAGAACCAAAAATGAGGTAAAATGGACATACGGTTTGAAAGTTATCATAGTTCAAAGTTTCTGCCTTAGATTTGGTCGAAATTCGGAAAGGCATAATTACGGACTGTTTTTATTGAGTTTTACTTATTAGAATTATATGAAAATTTACATGGTTGTAAATCTCTCTGTTACGGACAGATATATATAAAGATTTATTAAAACGGACTTACGAGTTGAGAGTTATTGTAGTTTGAAGTTGCTGCCTCGGATTCGTCGGAATCCAGAAGGGCAGGACGTTGAAACGTAAAACTGTACTAATCTGTGGGGAATATGAAAATTGTTGCTAAATGAAAGTTCTATATCTCTTTGTTGTGGACATTTTGAGACCTTACGGGGGTATATCCGACTTATGAATTGAGAGTTATCGCTGTTTAAAGTTTCTGCCTCGGATCTATCGAGATCCAGGAAGGGCAGTGAATAAAAGTGTAAAACTGTACCAAATGGTACAGAATATGAAAGGATAGTTTACATGGAGACGTGTATCTCTCTGTTCTCGTCGTTTTGAGATGTTATGGGGCTTGAACGGGTTTACATATTAGGAGTTATGACTATTCTAAGATTTGGTTCTGTTTAATAAAAATTTTGCCGAAACAAATTTCATATGGCTGTTTTGAGGATAAGTTTGTGTTAGTTACCCAAAGTAGTTTTAAATGAAATTTGGTACAGTGAAAGATCCCCGTCTCGCCTTAGTTTCCGCTTGAGAAACACCTTAGTTGGAGTTATGGTTAAAAAGTTATATCGTTACAAGTATGAATGACAGAATGTTGGGAAAGAGAATATTATTTATTCGATCTTCTGAAAAATATGAAAAGTGAATACGTGTTCACATAAATATATAAATATATAATGGATCGGGTTGCACGCCGCAACAAAACGTAAAGTGAATACGCGTTCACAAATACGTAAACATAATGGATCGGGTTGCACGCCGCAACAAAACGTAAAGTGAATATGTGTTCACAAATACGTAAATATAATGGATCGGGTTGCACGCCGCAACAAAACGTAAAGTGAATACGCGTTCACAAATACGTAAACATAATGGATCGGGTTGCACGCCGCAACAAAACGTAAAGTGAATACGTGTTCACAAATACGTAAATATAATGGATCGGGTTGCACGCCGCAACAAATATGAAAGATGAATACATGTTCATCTATATATAAATATGAAAAGTGAATACGCGTTCACAAATATATAAATGTAATAAACATGTGAAAATGCAGGGGAATGTCTTAACGTATAATACGAGATAAAATAAAGTGTTAGTTAAATCGAGAATTTCCTATGAGGAGTTGTTGCATATTTAAAAATGTTGTAACCTGATATGTTTTTGCAATATGCTTATTACGTTATAATGTAATTGCGCTTGGAATATTGTGGTGTTACTTTGAATTGCAGGGTAAGGTTCTCACCAATTTGGATGGTAGTGACTCTTTATTTAACATGTTTGTGAAAGCGTGATAGAGGAAAGGCTCCACGCCAAGGCTAGCGATCGTCTCCAGCCTTTGTCATACCAAGTCCATTGTTTGGGCTTGGTACTCAAAGTTCGAATGTCGCCCAATGTCTCGAAATGTCCGTGTGGAATGGTCTCCCTTCCAACTTAGAATAATATTTGTCAGTATGTCTATGTAGAAACAATATTTGCATGAGCATGGGCTCGCGTTATATTTTCAATAAAGTCATAAACAAATTTCTTTATTGTTATTTTTATTAATAGCTCCGTATTTGAATATAAGCTTAAATTTCTAAATAAAGAGAATTAAATGGTGCTCCTGGTGAAAAAAAAAAATTCCAGGTGCCATCACGCCCTAAGTAAAGACTTAGGAAAAGTCGGGGCGTGACAAAGTTCCAGAAGGAAGGCAAGCCCCAAACAACTGAAAAGTTCAAGGGAAATTGTAACCACTGTGGTATAGTTGGTCACATGGCCAAAGACTGCCGCAAGCTCAAACGTGAGAATAAGACCAAAGGAAAGGCCAAGGCTAACATCGTTGAAGACACGCTCGTCAACGATATGATTGAGGAGTTCTCAGTGGTAGTTCTTGAAGCTAACCTCGTTGAGAATCTGGTGCAATGGTGGCTAGACACGGGTGATATCCGTCACATTTGTTCCAATAAAGATGCCTTCTCCACATATACACCAGTCACAGATAAGAAATTGTTCATGGACAATAATTCTTCTTCAGAGGTGCTGGGGTAGGAAAGGTGACACTAAAGATGACGTCCGGAAAGGAGCTGATTCTGAAGGAAGTGATGCATGTCCCAGAAATTCAAAGAAATTTAATTTCTGGACCTCTGTTAGTAGTTTCCGACTTGAACTTACCTTTAGAGCTTCCCGGGCTCTAGGCTCGACAACGTTCAATCTTCCATCTTCAGCTGGTCTATTCTGGTTTTAGGCTAGTGTTAGAGGCTAACAAATTTGTAATCAATAAAAATGGAACTTTTTTAGGAAGGGGCTTCGTTTGTGAATGCCTCTTTAAGTTCAATGCTGGCACCTATAATGTCTTCTGTTTCAACTATCAATAAAATTGTACCTTCTACTCACTTGATTGAGTCATCTAATCTATGGCATCATAGATTAGTACATGTAAACTATCAATCTATCCAAAAATTGGTAAATCTGGAATTATTGCCGTCTATTGACATAAACCCTCAATGTAAGTGTGAGATGTGCATAGAGGCAAAACTTTCCAAGAGTCATTTTAGATCCGTCGAAAGGGATACCGCTCCTCTAGAACTTATACACACTGATATATGTGATTTGAAGTTCGCTCAAACTAGATGGGGGAACACTTACTTTGTGACTTTCATAGATGATGACACAAGGTTTTGTTACCTTTACTTACTAAAAAGTAAAGATGAAACCTTTGAAGCATTCAAACGCTACAAAACAGAAGTTGAGAATCAACTAGCGGACGGATTAAAACTATCCATAGCGATAAAGGGGGAGAATATGTAGCGCCTTTTGAAGAACTTTGTACCCAATCGGGTATAGTTCATCAAATAACGACTCCTTACTCACCTCAATCAAACGGGGTTGCTGAACGCAAGAACCGAACACTAAAAAAAATGATGAATGCTCTACTCATCAATTTGGGCCTCCCTCAAACTATGTGGGAAGAAGCTGTCCTTATCGCAAACAGGATTCTTAACAGAGTCTCACACAAGGGTAAAAACAAGACTTCATACGAGCTATGGAAAGAAACCTACCTACAAGTATTTGAAGGTATGGGGTTATCTGGCCAAGGTAAAAGTACCTATGCCAAAGCAAGTCAAGATTGGACCTAAGACTGTGGATTGCATATTCATCGGATATGCCAATAACAGTAGTGTTTATCGCTTCATAGTACACAAGTCGGATCATCCAGACATTTATGAAGATACGATCACGGAATCAAGGAACGCATGGTTCTTTGAAGACACATTTCCATATAAGGAAAATAACATAACCTCTCACAAACGAAGTTATGAGAAAACCTCTAATAAACTAGGAGTCACTGACTATCTAGATCGAAACGGTTCAGATCTAGTAAATTCTGAAGTAGCTGATGATCCGGAATTTAGTATTCCAGATTCTTAGGACTTGGAAGATTCAGAGATGGAACCAAGGCAAAGCAAAAGGGCACGAAAGGACAAGTCCTTCGGTCCAGACTTTGTAGCTTATTTGGTTCAGGATGAACCACGGATAATCGTCGAAGCATTGTCAACTCCAGAAGCACCGCTTTGGAAGAAAGCTTTAGAAAGTGAGATAGAATTCATTCTGCATAACCACACCTGGGAGTTGGCAGAACTTCCCCCGGGACACAAACCGTTGGGTTGTAAGTGAATCCTTAAATGGAAGTTAAAGGCAGATTGTTCTATCGATAAGTACAAAGCTAGGTTAGTAGTCAAGGGTTATCGCCAAAAGGAGGGCCTTGATTACTTTGACACCTACACTCCGGTGTCAAGAATGACCTCCATACCTATGTTCATAGATATCGCCGCCTTGCGGGATCTTGAAATACATCACATGTTAAGACTGTCTTCCTAAATGGTGAGTTTGAAGAAGAAATATTTATGGATCAACCTGAGGGGTATGTGGTTCCAGGACAAGAGACAAAAGTATGCCGGCTTGTTAAATCGTTGTACGGGCTGAAACAAGCCCCTAAACAATGGCACGAGAAATTTGATAGTACTCTACTATCAAAAGGATACGTCATTAATGGAGGTGACAAATGTGTCTACATGAAAGGAAATGTCAAATCCTTCATCATGATATGTCTATATGTAGATGACTTGTTGATCACTGGAAGCAGTCCTGGAATAATCCTAGAGACTAAGAACATGTTAAAACAGTATTTTGACATGAAAGATATGGGCATTGCAGATGTCATCTTAGGGATCAAGATCTCTAAGACATCTAATGGACTGGTCTTATCTCAAGATCACTACATCGAGAATGTACTGAAGAAATTTGGGATGTTCGACAGTTCACCGATATCAAAACCATTGGATATAATTCAAAAAGCTTGACAAATATCCGGTAGCACATGCGCGGGAGCAATATCGCGAGTGATTGGTAGTCTGATGTATATCACAAACTGCACTCGACCTGATATCGCTCATGCAGTCAATAAATTGGCTAGGTTCACTCGAAATCCAAGTGAGGATCACTGGAAAGCGTTGAACAGGATACTACGGTTCCTAAAGTTCACGATACATTTCGGGTTACACTATTCAAGATATTCAGCGGTACTAGAGGGGTACAACGATGCAAACTGGATATCTGATAGCGACGACATCAAGTCCACCAGCGGATATATTTTTACAATCGGTGGTGGAGCTGTGTCTTGGAAATCCTCTAGGCAAACTCTTATTGCCCGATCCACGATGGAGTCGGAATTTATCGCTTTAGATAAAGCGGGAGAGGAAGCTGAGTGGCTTCATGGTTTTCTAGAGGATGTCCCATGTTGGGATAAACCCGTGTCTTCTGTAATGATCCACTGCGATAGTCAGCCAGCTCTAGGAAGGGCACGAAGTTCAATATACAACGGTAAGTCTCGTCATATTCGACGGAGACATGAGTCCGTTAGGCAGTTCATCACCTCGGGTATTATTTCCATTGATTACATAAAATATAAGGAAAATATCACAGATCCCTTGACGAAGGGAATACCCAAAGATCAGTTGTTCTGCCTGTCTAGGGGAATGAGTTTAAAACCAAAACAATAAGAACCGATATAGTGGAGACCCAACCTTACAGACTGGAGATCCCAGGAATAATGTTCAATGGGAAAACTAAACTGTAAAGGTTCTGTGAGCGCTTCGGTGGAAGCAAGAGCACTTCAGATAATGTGTCTTTCTTAAAAAACACAATCCAAGGTCGTTCCCGTGATAGACAAAAAGTGCTATCTGTAAGAGGGGTAAAAGATAAGTTTCCAAACCTTTAATGATCCTCAAAAGTTGAGGTTAGGTTGGTGAAATTTTTAATGGTTCCTAACGCTTGTGTAGCGGGGGTATTACAGGATACCTTATAGGAAACCACCTATTTAAGTGCGAGGACAGGCCGCCTCAAATGAACGCACTTAAGAATCCAAGGGTGTCCACGACCCACGATGGACAAAACACTAGAAAGATTGAGTAGGAAAGGTGTTGTGTTGGTACCTTTGTCTTGACATATACTAAACACTGACGGTTCAAGACATTACGTTCACCGCGCAGTAAATATGTCCGATGGTATTCTACTATGGAAGGTTCAAAGCCCCGACTACCTCTCCGGATGCAACATCGTTCCGCCAAGTGATTGCTAGAAAGGTACCATGTGCGTGCACCGAAATCTCTTCCAAGAGGGGATTGTTGGAAATATTTATTAAACGTGAAATAAAGTAAATCCTATTAATTATGAATCGAACAATTGGGGCCCCGCACGTAGGAAACCTTGTTTCCACACATGTGCACACGTAGTGCCAATGATCAAAATTTCCTTAATTGAAGAGATATTGATATGTATACGAATTGTTTGAGACATAAGGTAATAGACGGTTATTAGTCAAATGACGAATGATTTCACGTTGGTAAATGAAGAAAGAAGTGTATAATGTGTAAAGATGAAATGAATCAGAAATCACCACGAAACCGAGAAGGGCCGCGGCTCCTTTAAGTAAGGGTCGCGACACTTGAAGGGTCGCGGCTCCTCCTCTGAAGGGCTGCGACTCTAATTGATGTTTCAATTCCAGTAACTCACTGGAATTGAAGGGCCGCGTCGCCTCCCTGAAGGGCCGCGACTCTAATTGATATTCGGTTCGGTGAGTTCTCGAATCGGCGGTCGCAGCCTCTCCAGAAGGTCGCGCTCGATCATTTCAATCCGTTGGAGGTGAATTAAAAATTAATTCTTGGGCTGACTTTGGAGTATTTACTTTCCATTATTTTGCTCATGAATTCAGTCATTACTTGGCTGAATTGTAACTCCAAATTCAAGGCATTAACATGGCATTCATGACCATTACTTAGCCATTTGGAGGGTCATCATCTACACACTATAAAATGAGACACAAGGCTCATTTGGAAACACACTTGAAATCTGAAACACTTTATCCTCTCTTGCAATCACAAAACACTCAAAGATCTTTCTTCCAAAGCAAACACTTGAGTTCCCTTTGTTCATTTGTTTGATTGCTGTTTTATCTTGGGAGATAAGTTGTCATTACAACTGTTGAAAGGATATACGGGGTAATATTATCTTAAGGATAGATCAAGAATTTGGTCGACTCAGCAAGCCCTCATATTTAATCATTTTCATATTTCTAACAAATAGTTGTTGTTATCTTTCCGTTCTACACATTACCACTCACATGAACGCTCATTCTTCTGAGAGACAATTATGGATTTTGGTTTGATGAACTCAAAATGCTCTTTGAAAAAAATAATAATAAATAAACAAATAAATAAGCAATAGCAAAAGGTCTGTTTGAGCGTAAGAGAGACTATTGAGTCTAAACCTGCTAGCCATGAGTATTATATTTTTGTTACTCTAAAAATTTTAAAAATATAGGTAAACAGAATATCTTAATTAAAATAGGAGAGACACAGATGCTCCAGTGTGGATGTGTGAGAGGTTGGCTATAAATAATTTCAGGAGAAGTAAAGGTAGACGAAAGAAGTATTGGGGAGATGTGATTAGACGAGATATGATGCAAGTGCAGCTCAACGAGGACATGACCTTAGATAGGAGGTTGTAGAGAACACGAATTAAAGTAAAAGGTTAGTGTAGTCCTACTTACACTTACATACTAGTAGTCACAATATTATTATTGTAGTTTCTTATCCATTGATTTATGCTATTTGTTGTTTGTATTTCGATTATTGTATTACTTAGTGGTAGTTACGCCTACTTTTTTTTGTAGATAGTTTTATCATGCTTTTTGAAATATTTCATAGCTTGTTTACATTGATTTGAATTACATATCTGCCAAAGATCTACCGAAAACAACATCTTTATCTCCCAAAATAGGAGTAAGGTATACGTATAATCTATCCTTATTCTACTTTATTGATTTCACTCGGTTTGTTGTAGCTATTTTAAAAGAGAGTAATTTTAGAATGAAATAATTGTCAAATTGCAATTATTTTGCATTAATAACAAATAGTTTAAAGTAATTATTACAAGAAAAATAAAATAAATGAAATAAGTGTAGTATTACAAACTATTAAGGGAAAATCAATCTCCTTTTAAAATTCTACCATTTATGTTAATTATTGTACTAGAAAAGAAGTACATTTATTGCAATGTACTACAAATTGCCAGTTGCCTCCTACTGTCACTCCCCCTTCCAATATAAATCTCCTAATTCAAGTATTCAAATTCCACTCACAAAAATCAAGAAATGAACCACGGCGGCCACATGCACGGAATGTCTATGGCACCGCCGCCGTCAGCTGCCATGAACAACGGCACTGGAGGAGGCAGGTATTAAAATTTACTTTCCTTTTACTTTATGATCTGTCTGAATGGTAGATTCTTTTTTTAAAATCTATAAAATAAAATTTTCAGTCCCTTTGTTTCTCTCGAAATAATGATGTAATCTTTTATTTTGAGTAATAAAACGAGTTTCCTCCCTAATTTCTCTGATTTATTTTTCATAACAGTGGCATGATGATGAACCATCGACACATGATGATGCACATGACGTTTTTCTGGGGAAAGAACACTGAAATTCTCTTCTCTGGCTGGCCGGGATATGATAATTTGGGCATGTACATCTTGGCACTTGTTGTTATCTTTTTCATGGCATTTTTCGTTGAATTTCTCTCTAATAGCACTTATATTAGTGACAATAATAATGCTGACCATATAACTGCTGGACTACTTCAGACAACCTTGTATGGTTTGAGAATTGGTTTGGCTTATATTGTTATGTTGGCTGTAATGTCTTTTAATGGTGGTGTTTTTTTGGTAGCTATTGTTGGACATTCGTTAGGGTTCTTGGTTTTTCAAAGTAGGGTTTTTAAGAAAATGTCTAGTGGAAACAACTTAGATCTCCCTCCTATGAGTTGTAGCTGTTGATTAATGGATGTATTCACAGTTCATTCTTTTCAGTATTCTGATAATCTATTATTGATGTGAATCCTTTTGGCTTATTTAGTTTGTAACCGTTAAATTATGTAGCAGCAAGCCAATCGAAAAGATGAAGATAGAAGGGAAGACTTTTGGAGAAGAAGAAGGAAGCGTAAGAACAGAGAGGATATTTGGGAGCAAATGTTCTTTAGCATATTTTTTTTTTATTAATTTCTCAATTATAATTACAATAGGTGGGTCCTATTTATAGGCTAATCTAATTGCTTAATGTCACAAAATATCTAATCACAAATATCTAAGAAGGATCATTTAATAAAAAATATCTAATTAATGAATTTCTAACAAACTAACCTCAGCAAGACACTGAAAACAACGATTTCAGTCCTAGCTTGGAAGCAATACTAGACATCCGCACAACAACTGCATTTATCAGCACACCAGCAGTTGGTTACAGCAACAACACAACATTTTCAACCTCAAGAAGACTAGCATCGGATAACAAAGACCAAAGAAATCAGTTTTCAATAACATCAAAAATTCCAGACTCGCGCTCTGTCACCTGATAGAATTTCAACAGCTCAATATTCTTGTCAAACTATAACAAGAAATCTGCACTAAGCAGGGCCATCCTCAGGTATAACAGTTTCAGCAGTAACAGCAACCAAAATATGCCCAGCAGTAGCAAATTTCCTTTTCTTCATTTTCAGAGTCCATCAGTAGTAGTAAGCAGGACTATCCTCAGGTATAACAATTGCAGCAGTAACAGCAACCAAAATATGCCCAGCAGTAGCAAATTCCCTTTTCTTCATTTTCAGAGTCCATCAGTAGTAGTACATGCATATTAATTCTAACATGTTTTAACAATAACTCCAACTCTAGCACTATCACCAAGACTGAGCAGCAATAGTGATCCTAGCAGCTGAAAATAGATACACCATCTGTAACATTTTCCAGCAGCAACAATAGTGAAGAACCCCTTGTTCTCTAGTCTCGCTCGGACTAGAAAATCCCTCGATTCTCCTATATCAATGCTATGAAGAACCCCTCGTTCTCTAGTCTCACTCGGACTAGAGAATCCCTCGATTCTCCTATAGCAAGCTCTATAATAAGCGGCAAGAACCCCTCGTTCTCTAGTCTCGCTTGGACTAGAGAATCCATCGATTCTCATCACGCAAGCTATCTCAATAAGTTCGGATATGCAGCGGAGTCTCCCTTTATTTCTAGTCCAATCTCCGACTAGAAATCCTTCGATTCTCTTATTCCTGATCTAAACATATAAAAACAGTCAATCTAACATTTGATCGACTATGAATAACTCTTTGAATCCTTGAATTGATTTTCAACTCAATCTATATCGTCTCCGACGAAGTATCCCCCAGTTCTTAGTCTATTTGTCGCTAAGAACTCCTCGATCCTCCTATCGATAGACATTTCCCACTCTTAATATCTATATAACTAGCAGCCTCAGAAATCCAGCAGCTGACCAGTTTCTTTAGCAATAGAAATAGCACCCTGAAACCAGCAGTGATTCACTGATCTTAAGCAGTGCAACAACATCAATGCAGTGCAACAACATCTGATGTACTCACACCAGCAATACCAACACACCAACATGTCGCACTAGCTTGTAGATCTTTAACATAGTTAGGCCATTTTTCAGAAACCAAAGTCACGGCAATTCTGTGAGATCACCAACAATACCGACACAGCTATCAATAATCACTAATAGCTGCTACGAACAAAATTCAAGCAACTGCAGCATTATCACTACACTAATAATAGCACCAGCAGTGGCTCGACGATATCAACATTAGTAGCCACACACGAATGAAAACCAACATAACAACAACTATCAACAAGTCACATTAGTTGCCACAGTAGCACAGTAGCAATAAGACAACACAAAATAAATGAAGTTGAGTTTCTACAAACTCGACTATCCTCGGCGATCTGCGACGTCGCAACTCTAGCCAAAGGTGGAGTGTATCCTCAGAAAACGACATCTCGTTTTTCAGATTTTCTCCAATTGTAATCATTTTTAGTAAAGTTTGGGTAAATTGGATCGATTCACAATTTAGCAACCAATTACGTCACGATTCCTATCTCGAACCTGAGATTCGATTTCGTCGCGAACAGAAATGTTGTCGCTAACAGAGAACAAATATTTCGACTTCTAAAATCAGTAATTCAAACCTGAGATTCGATTCCGATCTCGATTGCGTCGCGATTCTGATTTTCGGTCCCTTCGCGATCGTTAATTCTTCGGTTCTTCGATCAATTGATCTCTGGATCGATTCAATTCCTGAATCGCACCTCGATCCTGCTCAATTCCTCACGATCGATCTTTGATTTTGTGAAATCGAAGAACTCCTGATCGATCGCATCTGTTTCTCCTCTGTATACTCGATCAATTCCTTCAGTTCTTCTGATTTTCAATCGCTATTTTCTCAATCCTCAATCGCAAATTCAATCTCTCTGTTTCTTCTTTTCTTCTCGATCTCACTGTCCCGCGGATGTGTCGAAAACCTTGGACTCTGATACCATGTTAAATTCTGTAGCAACAAGCCAATCGAGAAGATGAAGATAGTAGGGAAGAGTTTTGGAGAAGAATAAGGAAGCGTAAGAACAGAGAGGATATTTGGGAGCAAATGCTCTTTAGCATATATCTTTTTTATTAATTTCTCAATTGTAATTACATTAGGTGAGTCCTATTTATAGGCTAATCTAATTGCTTAATGTCACAAAATATCTAATCACAAATATCTAAGAAGGATCATCTAATAAAAAATATCTAATTAATGAACTTCTAACAAACTAATCACATATATACATTGTATATATATGTGGTATATCTCAACAGTAACCGATTAGATGATCAAGTGATAGGTCATTTGATTGCTTTTAGGTATACTTATAAATAGTCGGTACATGTAAATTTTTATCATATTTGTTATATATACTCCATTTCGTTTTAAAATATTTATTTTCTTTTTTCTTTTTAGTCTGTTTAAAAATGAATGTCTATTTTCTTTTTTGACAACTCTTCTGTTCCAACTTTCCACGTGTCATATTGAAACGACAAGATTAAAAGTATTTTAGTATATTCTACATATCTTTAGTTAACAATCATATGATTCAAAAGTCATTTTTTACTTTCTTAAATTTTGTGTCAAGTCAGAGTCAGATAAATATTTTGAAAATGAGGGAGTATTTAGTTATGGTGATTCAGCGGTCTACTCGGTGGAAGACACAGTGTCTGGTGCCCACAAGGAGTCATCCCCCACAAAGGAGAAATGAAACTCTCATACTGCGGCTGTCAGGACTCAAATATGTCTACTTGAAAGTAATCTATCACTTTGGAACCAACTGAACTACGCTGCACGCATGCACCAACCTTACCTAATATGATGTCTTATTGACCACACATTTGCATGTGAATGTTTCCCAAATCATACAAAGGAAAGAAATCAACTCCATATTCTCAAGAAAACTAAAGATTCATTTCACATTTTTTAATTTCTTTTGATTACTATTTTTTTCTTCTCACGTTTGATATTTGATTTGGGACCTGATTTAGTCGAATTCATTTTAAAAGTAAAATATATTTCCTTTCGTGTGGTGTTGCATGCTCATTCATTTGCATCTCTAATGCTCTATTTTATGTGGTCCCATTTTTATTTCCATTTAAACCGATAAAATTTGAATTCCATAACTGAATCAAAGAAGTTTGTACGAAACTTAAAAAGTTTGTTGGGCAGCATTCAAGGATAAGTACGATGTAGCAATTTACGTTTACCTAGGAGGATAGGACAACAATGTTACTCTACGATGATATTAATCTCTCGATAAATTTTTCTCATTAATATCAAATAAATAGTGTACAATATACATCTCTTATACAAGATGAATTCTAGTTTACCATAATTATATATCACTAAATATTTACACAATATATGAAATATATTCTAATTATGGGTAGAGATTTATTATACACGTTTACACACACCCTCAGTCGGAGCGGGAGGAGGTCGGACGCTGAGACTGGATCTGAGTCAAGAAATAACTGTCGGGGAAGTCCTTTGGTAAATATATCTGTGTACTGATATGATGAGGGCACATGTAACACTCTGACATGTCCTAGCGTAACTTTCTCACGCACGAAATGTATGTCCATCTCAATGTGCTTGGTTCGCTGATGTTGAACCGGGTTGTGAGAAAGATAAATCGCAGATATGTTATCACAGTACACAATAGATGATTGACGCAAAGGACACTGGATCTCTAGCAGTAAGTTTCTGAGCCAACAAATCTCAGCTACGATATTTTCAACGCCTCTGTACTCAGCCTCGGCACTAGAACGAGATAGGGTGGCCTGTCGCTTGGCAGACTATGAAACCAGATTATCCTCTAAAAAAACACAAAAATCGGAGGTGGAGCGTCGCGTGTTTGTACACCCTGCCCAATCTGCATCTGTATAAGAGGGCAACCTGTTTGGTGTAGAGGGGGTATAGGTGTTGTAACACCTCGTAATTTTGGGTAATAATTTGAGCACCTAAATGAGGAAGTAGATTCTAGTGTTGAGAATTTATATATATTTGAATATGCTAATAGGAGATTAGTATATAAAAAGTACGTGAATCCGAAATAATATTTGATGTATTTTATTAAAGCGGGGGGTTATAATGGAGATTAATTAATGATTTTGTTGGATAAGCATTAATGGGATTTTCTCCAAATGTTCACTGACTAAGAAATTAGTGGTGACTAACGGATTGGGTGGCATCTTAGTGAAAAGTATTAAGTGATGTGGGGCCATGGTTTCCTTTGAATTAGAGAATTCTCTCACATTAGACTAGAAAAAAAAAACGTACAACATCATATTGTATATTTCAGTAAGTCACATTGTCACATTTGATCACTCGAAATCAAACCAGTTATTTTCCTTAAATGGCAAGATTCATTCTCCACAATTCGTAGGAAACATTAAGCACTATGTGGACTTTAGAATCAGAACTTCTGGACTTCATCGTCTCTGTTTGATACTCAACACAATAGTTTTGGATAACTTCTTTATTTTACCCCGATTATAACTTAGGTACGGGAGCTTGTGTGGGCTGTGGAGTTCAAGCTTCTTCCCAGCTTGTAGAATGGTGTGTACTTCCAGTTTAAAGATTAAGATGTAACGGAGGCTGATTCCAAATTTCCAATAGAGTTAGTAGGCACTCGGCGTTCGACGTATGTTAAGACAAATCTTTCTTTCTCTTGACATGTTCTGCGTACAAAATATAACTGTGGTATTGATTCCATAAATTATTCTACTCTTAGAAGTTAAGAGATATTCTTGTTATTGATTCTATGCTAAAAACATGTCTAAGTTGTTCCTAAGTCTTTATTAAGGCATATGGGAAATATGTTGGTATTCATGAGAGTTTTAGTAAGCACTGGAGCCAATTTGACTCTGCTAATCTAAAGTAACTAATAAGTATTAAGTGCTGAACTGGTTTAATAAATAAGTAGGTATATTTTTAGTAGATGTGTTAAAATAAGTCATTGCAGCGTTAAGTGAATAAGGTATCGACAAACAATTATATTAAAATGATTTAGAATGCCATCTGCATAGAAACTAAGATATAATCAATTTGTTTTACATTTTCTAGTTCATAGCTGATTAGATAAGATCATTATAAGAATATAACCTACTAACGACACATAATAAATTAATTAGGCAATTCGGATCTGTTATCACAAATCAGATATTTCCATAATGTTAGCCAGAAGAGCAAGGATATTATTGTCATCCAATAAATTCAGGGAATTTTTATTGTCATTCATGCATTTACAGTTGCATTTACATTGCATTCATATTTTATCCAAGACGATATGATATGAGTTGGTACAGACGACAAGCGGTATGTAAAACTCTTTCTTCTTTCTTCTTGGCATGATTTAATGAACGTACAGCGGACGTACATGATTTCTATACAGTCTAATTCCTAGTAATATGAGTTATGAGAAGTGTCTTTGATTTTCTAGTAAAAAGTTCATTTTAAGGATTTTATCGAGAGTCAAATGATGATTTAAATAACATATGGTTGCTCATGATATCTACTCGTGCAAGTGTTACTATTCCACTCCACCGAGTCCTGTTAGGCGATTTCCACGTTGCTCACGTAAGTGTATGTATCGTTCACAAGTAATATAGTCTGTAAGAACGAGTTTATCGTCCACAGATACTGGTTTCTAAGTACCGTTCATCTATTTTATGTTATCTATTTGGAAATCGATAATTGAGTTGAGGTTTTGTTTAATTACTAGAATAATTGCAAGAATTAACTAAACTATTTAAGTTGTAATCAATTATGAAGGAATTAGGGCTTCCAAAATCCTCGACTATCCACTCTATTCAATCCTTAATGTAACTTAGAATGACTTCTTCTTCTACGTTAAGATAGCGGTTAACTAGACTGTCTTATATTCCGGTTAGGATATATAATCACTCAACCCCAGTGCAGAACCCTTCTATATTTCTATGATAGGATTTACCATATAGGAGGATTAAGAACAATAACCTATAATACTACACAAGTATCGGGGTACTTTCGTCTGCGATTTTAACCTATGTCTATTCAATTACAACATATCCAAATCTCTCCTCTCGGTTCTTGATTCGAAATCATATAGATTATGATAATTAGTGATCAATTACTTATCAAACATTCATACCAATTATTGAATAAATCTTAATCTAGTGAAGAAGAAATCAAACTAGTGCATCAATTTATGAATAAGAGTTTCAAGCGATTCATAAGGAAAGCCCTAATAAAGTGTTTAGACTAAGAACTAATACAAATACCAACATAAACTGAATTGCAAAGAAAAGAAAGAAAAATTACGTAGAACTAAGTCTCCAATTGTAGCCTCAAATCTGCCCTGAGTTGTGTTGTGTGATGGAATGTCCAACTCTCATCTAGATTAATCCCTAGGGCTTAAGTATGTTGCAAATTTCGTGTCCTATGACCCTTCTGCCCTTGGCCAATTCTACTTCGGATTTAGAAAATTCTGCATCGGCACCGCGCTTCTGCAGAATGGCACCGCGGTGCTGAAAGTCCTACAGCTTCTCAGTAAATATGGCACCGCGGTCCTATCTGACCGGCACCGCGGTGTTGCTTTGCCTTTGTCCGAATTTCCAGTTTTCAACCTTTTTTGCCTCGAGACCCTTCTTTTCTGCTCATATTTACTGAGAAAGAAAAACGAACCTAATATTATACTAAACACAACAAAAACAAGTAAAATACTAACTAAAAATGACTCAAAAAGCGTATACAAAATACGCCTAACAAACCCTCAGACTTAAACTTTGCTCGCCCTCGAGTAAAGCAGAAAACAAAAACAGAGAAATAAAATAAAAAAGACTCAAAGACTCAAATCAAGCAGTTGCACAAGGTTACTTAGGAAAGCATGAACGTCAGTGAGATAATATGTTGGAACATATGTAGCATGAATATATATCAATCTAGAATTTTAAGCCAGATATTTTGCAAATTCATTTCAATCACACTCAATGGAAATATAAACACTAACACATGCATGTCAATTTCATTTAGTTCTATAGGTCTGTTTACTTGTTATTCTCCACTAATCATAGACATACATTCTAGAGATCTTCAGGACTTTTCAGGGTTGTAATGTAGGCTTAGGCAGGGGTAGGTAAGAGTAGACATTTAGACTCAAATTACGTACCATAAGCGTTTTTCTCATTCAACCATTTTGTCCTTCTTTTTTATATTCTTTTTCAGTTCATACCTATCGTTCATCTCTTCTCTTTTTGAGAGCATGACACACATCCACATAGGCACCCCCAAACTTAAGCTTTTATATTTTTCATTAGGGTGCATCAATTTTTCACTCTCTTTTGGTATTTCGTTTTCACACTTCTTCATCCCAATTTTTCAATTACTGCTTATGACACACAAGGGAATCATATGGTGTCAAAGAAATAACTTATTTTAGGCTCAATGGGGCTGACTAGGGATACAATTTGTTGCAAGATAGGTAATTAAATGTAAAAGGGGCTACACAGAAATGTCTGAGTCATCTCCCTAAACATGTACATCATAACTATTTTGCCTCAAATAACAAGCAAACAGACTTCGTAGACATTTTTAAATTGACAACGCATCAGCTGAGCACAAATATCCCAAATAATTAATTTTTATGAATTTTTGGCATATCTAACTTGAACACACATATTTTAGTTTCTAATTCCCTTACATTATCCCACTTAGTTCACTAGGCGCTTTCAGCAACTACAGCATGCATGATCATAAAAAAAATGACTTATATAGACACAATAAAAGACACAAAAAAAATTCAATCACAAAGACTCAAAAATATAAGTAACCCTCCCCCCCCCCCCCCCAAACTTAAATGACATATTGTCCCAAATGTGTAACGACTCAAAAAATAATAAAGGGACGACTTACAGACAATAGCGGTTCAAAAATGGTGGTGGTGGCGGCGGATACTGCATCGACCACTGGTCGAACCTGGTGCTCAAATCATCGACGCGCTGGCTCATGTCCTGATGCCCTCGCATCATCTGTTGCTGATTTAAGAGCATCTGTTCATGGTTTCGCATCATCAGTTGTTGGTTTAAGAACAACTGCTCCATCATTGGCATTGGAGGCTCCAAGGACAGGGGAGACTGGTGTTTCTGAAATCGCGCCCCGGCACCGCGGTGCCTAAAGTACTGTGGCCTCTCTAAACATTCGGCACCGCGGTCCTGCAGAATAGCACCGCGGTGCTGACTCGATTTTGTGTTTTTCATCATTTTCTTCGTGCTTAGTCTCCGATTTCTTCACCTGGCATCACAACACAACAACAATATCAAAAGTGAGACTATTTTATTTAAACTAAATTGCATAATTTAAACATTGGGTTGCCTCCCAAGTAGCGTTGTCTTTAACGTCTTTTAGTCGGACGTAGGTTCCTTATCAAATCATTGGGGTAAATTAACCCCACAACCTATCCACTTCAAAATCATTTTCCTCTTCCGCACTCTATTTTTCTTTTTCTTTTCATTGGGTTCAGTAGGACTTACCTGTTTGTCAGCTTTCATGTTATGAACTTTTATTGCAGCTTCCAAACTGGCATGTGGGTTCACATCTGTAGGAATGATCTCCATATTTTTGTTCTGTGCTTCCGAATCGTTGGGTCGATTATCGCTAAGCACTTGTCACGCCGTGGACTCAATGGTGGGTTTGAACACCTTGAATACCATCTCTTCTTTCGGAACCTTGAGTCTCAACTCTCCCTGCTCCACATCAATTATAACTCTGCCCGTTGCAAGGAATGGTCTCCCTAATATGATGGGTATTTCATCATCTTCCTCCATGTCAAGAATGAGGAAGTCTGATGGGAAGAAGAACTTTTCCACCTTGACAAGCACATCTCCACTATGCCTCTGGGGTGCACCACTGTTCGGTCAGCCAGCTGCAGATTAACTGTGGTTGGTTTGGCTTCCCTCAAACTCAATCTCTTGAACACAGACAAAGGCATGAGATTGATACTAGCCCCTAAGTCATAAAGTGCCCTATTGCATGTTACTTTGCCAATAGTGCAGGGCAGGGTAAAAGCTTCCTAGATCTTTCAACTTATGAGGCAGTTTCTTTTGTAAGATGGCGCTGCACTCCTCTGTCAACGCTACTGTCTCATAATCCGCCAACCTTCTTTTCTTCCCAAGTATCTCCTTCATGAATTTGAAGTATGCAGACATTTGTTCTAACGCCTCAATGAAGGCGATATTGATGTGAAACTTCTTGAATACCTCCAAGAACTTGGAGAACTGCTTGTCTATGGCCTTCTTTTGGAGCCTCTGAGGGTAAGGAATTCTATCAGTGTATTCCCTCAAAGGTGCTGGTGGAGCTTTCTCAACTGTAGGGTGGTCCTCAGTGACCCCCTAATTTCCTTCCTCAACTGCTTTCTCACCTTCTTTCTCATGAACCACTGTGGGTTGGGGAGCAACCTGCTCCAACTGATTTTTACTCCTTAACAACACAGTCTGACAATGCTCTCTAGGATTGACCTCTGTATTGCTTGGGAGAGTACCCTACGGCCTGTTGGTTACCATCTTCGTCAGTTGCCCAACCTGCATTTCTAGGTTCCTGAGAGATGACCTGGTTTCAGACATGAACTGATTATGTGAATTTGTGAGTGTAAGCAATGCAGCCCTCAACTCATCAGGCTTTTCCTGTTGTGTAGGTAATTTGCAAAAAAAAAATTGTCAATGGCAATATTGAGAAATTTCATTTCAAAAAAAAAAAAAAAAAAAAAAAAAAAACAAAAAAATTCCGTTCGCGGAAAAATCGGAATTTTTACTCGGACGACGGAAAAACGAGGAATCGACATTGACGTGATGAGTGACGGAGGATCGACGACCGTAAATCGTCGGTCGGTCGTCCGTCCCCCGGCCCGGCGTCAAGTCCCCTTCCGGGCCTTGTTTGTACACCACATATGTAGGTGGTCTAAACTGTTGGGATGAGGTAGCCTGATTTTGTGCTTGCTGGTTCTGGTAATTACCCTGATATGGTTGTTGCTGGGCCTGGTCGCTCCTCCACGAAAAGTTAGAGTGATTACTCCACTCTGAATTGTATGTGTTGGAATTATAAGGCCGCTGAAACATCCCAACTGCCTGAACCTGCTCCATTGGCACATTATTAGGGTCCACCGCTGTGCATCTGTCAAAGGAATGCGGTCCACCACAAATCTCACAATTTACCGACATCTGGAATGCATTCACAGACATAGTGTTCTGCTGCAGTTGCTTCGTCAGAAGGGCCACCTGGGCATTCAGGGCAGTGATGACATCTAATTCATGTATGCTCATAGTCTTCCTGCTATTCACTGACCTGTCATCTGCCCCTTGATGATTGTTAGCAGCCATGTCTTCCAGTAGCTCATATGCCTCATTGGCACTCTTTCTCATGAATGTTCTCCCTGCTGCAGCATCAATGATGGTACGAGTAGTACCACTCAGCCCATTATAAAAAATATGGACCAGCATCCACTTCTCTATGTCGTGATGTGGCATTTCCTTTGTAGATCCTTAAACCACTCTCACGCATCATAGAGTGACTCACCATCCACCTGGTAATAATTGTTCAACTCTCTCATTAACTTTGCCGCATTTGAAGGAGGGGAGAACTTTGCAAGAAACTTTTGGGCTAGGTCCTTCCAGGTGGTGACGGAGTTAGCAGGCAGTGAGTTCAACCAGCTCTTGTCTCTGTCCCTAAGTGAGAACGGGAAGAGCCTCAGTCTAATGACATCGTCAGTAACGTCATTGTACTTGAAAGTGGCACACAACTCCAGAAAGTTGGCAATATGACGTGGGGTCTTGGATGGCAATCCCCAGCTCGCGTGTTCGGACCATGCTCAGGATGGCTGGCTTGATCTCAAAGTTGTTTGCCCTATTCTCGGGAGCCCGTGCATGTGCGTGCACCAAGAATCGGCGTAACATAATCTCCCAAGCTTCTTTCTGCTGGGACCGGTATTGGCTCTTCTATATGTTTATGGACCTCGTTATTTGCCCCATTCTGATTCGGTGGTTGGTTTTCCATGGTCACTGAATCAGCTATCCTTTTATTTCGCCTGGTTTGCTTGCACGTTTTCTCAATCTCAGGGTTGAAGGGAGCAAGTGTATTTGCTCCTCTCCTTCTTCACATGCACTAAATCCCTGAAATAGACCAAAATCAACAAACAAATCAAGGCAACAGGGTTCTAACAGTAAAAATAAAAATAAAGCCAAAGTAGAATTAAAAATAGATGGTTCGATATTAGGAGTACGCCAGTCCCCGACAACGGCGCTAAAAACTTGTTGGGCGATTTCCACGTTGCTCACGCAAGTGTACGAATCGTTCACAAGTAATATAGTCTGTAAGACCGAGTTTATCGTCCACAGAGACTGGTTTCTAAGTACCGTTCATCTATTTTATGTTATCTATTTGGCAATCGATAATTGAGTTGAGTTTTTGTTTAACTATTAGAATAATTGCAAGAATTAACTAAACTATTTAAGTGGTAATCAGTTATGAAGGAATTAGGGCTTCCAAAATCCTCGACTATCCACTCTATTCAATCCTAATGTAACTTAGAATGACTTCTTCTTCTACGTTAAAATAGCGGTTAACTAGACTGTCTTATATTTCAGTTAGGATATATAATCACTCAACCCCAGTGCAGAACCCTTCTATATTTCTATGATAGGATTTACCACATAGGAGGATTAAGAACAGTAATCTATAATGCTACACAAGTAGCGGGGTACTAAATGAGATTTTTGGAAAGGCGACAAGAAGGAAATATGTTGGATAGCTTGTAGGGGGTTCGTAGAGGTGATTTTAACGTGAAGAAGAATTTCGGAAAGAGGGCTAAAGTGGGCGAGATTGTTGGACTGTTTTGGGCTTATCAAGGTAACAACTTTGTCCTCTTAAGTGATTAAAGATTTCTTATTGTTGTAGTCATATATATATTATGCAAGCATGAGATATATATATATATATGGAGATTGAATGTTATGGAATATTTAGATGGAATCCGAAAGTTGCATGTCTAACCTTAAGATTGTAATTCGATTTGGTTATTAGTTTAGTCGTCGCATGTTATATAAAGAAGGGGTTGTAGTTGTTATTATCGATTGCGGCTATATAACACGTTATACTAAACAACTTGGATTGAAAAAGAATTGGAAAAGACTTTGTGTTGTACATTGATTAGCCGAGAATGGCATTGGTTATTGAATTACTTGGTATTAATTGTGGGGCAGAATTTTACACGTCTTGTGCGGCGTGTAATCCCCTTTGATTGGTTGACGTGTTGAGCCTTAGATGTGGCATATTGGTTATTGATTTCAGGCCTTGAAAAAGGTGGAAATGTATGTAGAAACAAAGGAAGTGTTGTCCGATTTTCCGTAGAATAAGTGACTTTACACTTAGAATATTCTACGTTTGAAGCTAGAGATTAATTGACGTATTATGGTCATTATAGGTTGACATACTACGTACGGCATATTGGACTTAGCAAGTGGATTGAACCGAAGAGGTATGTAGAACTTTCCCTAACTCTTGAGCATGAGTTTTATAAATGTAAAAGTACGGTAGACGTACGAGATTTAAATGAATTTAGTTTCATTTGATATCCTTGACTTGTTTTAAGAATGTCCAAGTTGGTTGAGTTAGAGAATTAACTCACTTGTTTCAAAGGTTAAAGAGGTTTTAGTTTTTAAAGCATAAAGTTAGTATAACGGCTTTATGGGAAGTTGGTTATAACAATTTTATGAGAAGTTAAAAGAATGGTTTATTCCAGTAATGTAAACAAGGATAAATGACTTGAAATAAAGGATGGCAAATATTGATTTAAAGGCATCAATAGCTTAAAGTTTTACAGTAAAGGTCACTTGGTTTAGAAACCTATAAATGTATTTCTAAAAGGTATTGTGACTTGTCTTGAAAAGTATATATGACTTGATACTACGGTTATTAGTATCTTGGGGTTTTACATGAAGAAGAGTCATTTTAAAAGAATAGAAGTACGTAGTACTTTGGGTTAAATTCCCGGATCTTTCATGATACGATAGTGTCTTAAGTTAAAAGAAATGAGAGTGCATGCTAATTAAGTCTAACGAGAAGTTAAGATATTTCTTAACTTGCTTATGTTATTTATAGTAGCCGGTTGTGCTTGTGATATATTGTTCATTGCGGGGTCATTCCCCGGGCTTGTGGCATTTGCATATTCCGTGGATTTGCTCCCCACGATGCGAGGAATACCTCATGCGAGTCCGTAGGGCTCATGCGGGTGAAATAGTCCTATGCGGGGCGGACCAGTCCTATGCGAGGAAATTACCTCATGCGGGTCCACTCGGTCTATGCGGGTGAAATAGTCTCAAGAGTAGGATTGCGTGATAATACTACGGGCGGATGGCCCTAGGTTAATCACAGACTTCCTATTTTAAGAACCGGAAATGTGTTATTTTGATTACTCTCATTGTTAGTAAGGCACAGTTACTGTTAATTTGATTATCATACATGTCTCCAGCTTTATTTTAGACTTATGATGTAAATTCCAGTAATTCCAGTTTTACATACTTGGTACATATTGTGTACTGACCCCCTTTCCTCGGGGGTCTGCGTTCATGCCGCATGTAGGGGTAAGCAGGTGGTGGATCCTCACTCTTAGGATCACTGATCAGTTGTCCGAAGCTCCATTTCTCCGGAGGCTTGTCTTTTGGTACGGTTTCCCTGATGTTAAAGATTTGTGTACATTCAGGGGTATGACGGGGCCCTGTCCCGTCACAGTTGTTATGTAAATTCTTAGAGGTCTGTAGTCATATCTTGTGGATTTGGTTGTAAAAAGAAAGAGGTAACTACTTTTGGGCTTATGTGTATATATTTTTCGGAAGGTGGCCTTATCGGCTAACCTGTTGTTATTTCATGACTAGTAATTGTTGAGTTGTATGTATGTCCCGCTACTACTCTCTGATGTATACCTGTAAGGGGTGCCCAGGTAGGGCACCAGTCGCGGGTCCGGGGTCGGGTCGTGACAAAAGTGGTATCAGAGCAGTTAGTCCTTGGAAAATGTCTACAGACCGTGTCTAGTAGAGTCTTGATTATCGGTGTGTTGTGCACCATACTTATACACATGAGGTTGTCTGGAATTTAGGGATGGTTTCTATTCTTTCATCTCGTAAATCGTGCAGTAGAGCTGAGTTTTAAGAATTCGAGTTTAACTCGTGCCTGTTACGGTTTCGGTAACACCGATTACCAAAAAGACTTCAGTTAGTTTATACTCGTAGCAGTAATTGTGTGATTTCTATCAAGACGGTTGATATGCCAGAAAGGCAGTATTATGTTAAAAAATCGAGATTATGAAAAGATATCTCACTCGTATAATGGGGAGAGATAACGTAAGCTTGGGACGCAGAATATTTGAGAATCTTAGAATATTAGATAACCGTTAAGACCTTAGATATCCAAGGCATTCTTGAATATGATATTTGACGCTTAAGCTTGGTTGAAATATGTGATGTATGAGATTGTTCAATGATATATGTGGTGTATGAGATTATTCAAGGATACAGGTGCAAGCCATAGTCAAGCGTGCTCTTAATGTATTGGATGATACGCTTAAGGGCAGTGAAATGAGACTCTCTGGGGGCATGCATAAAGAGGCATACCTGCTGAACAACATAAGCAATATCTGACCTGGTAAATGTGAGATACTGAAGTGCACCTGCAAGGCTCCTATAAAGAGTACGATCGGAGACTGGAGCATCATCCATAACACTGAGCTTGGATTTTAAATCAACCGGAGTGGGCATGATTTTGCAATTTGTCATCTTAGCCCTTACACAATCTCCTCTGCATACTTGCGTTGACTCTAGAACACGTGATTGGCAGACCTGGTCACTGATATTCCCAAGAAGTAACTCAACTTGCCCAAATTAGTCATTGCAAATTCTGTCTTAAGTGAAGCAATAATCTCATTTTTCAACCCATCAGATGAGGAAGTAAGAATAATAACATCCACATAGAGTAGTAAGTAAGCAATGCTGCTACCTCGATAAAAAATGAAAAGAGAATTATCACACCTGCTGCATACAAACCCAACAAAATATACATGGCAAAGCGATCATACCATGCACGGGGGACATGTTTCAGGTCATACAGTGACTTACGGAGACGATACACATAATGAGGGACTGCTGGATGGACGAACCCAAATGGCTGATGCATGTAGACTGTTTCTTTCAGGTCCCCTTGTAAAAATACATTTTTCACATCAAGTTGATGTATCAGCCAGTGTTTGCCCATGGCTATGCTCAGAATTGTGGAATGGTAGCCAGTTGATAACCGGGCTAAATGTCTCACCACAATCAATTCCCTCTTACTGATTGGTGCCATTAGCCACAAGGTGTGTCTTATACCTCTCTAGATCTCCAATGTCTCTGAATTTGTGACGAAATAGCCACATACAACGGATAACATTCACCCATTCGGTCTATGTACTAGATCTCACGTGTGATGTTTAGTTAAAGCATTGAATTCCTCAGACATAGTCGCATTCCAATTAGGGTCTTGTTTGGACAATTTGGGGCTCTTGAGAATTTGAGAGATGGTTTAGACCGACAAGTTAAATTGGAATTTGGTTTTGAAAATCCCGTATTTGACACGAGTTTCCATCTGGTGAGTAGGGACAGTAAGTGGCTGTTGCGACTGCGGACTGGTCGGATATAGGGAGGATGGTGGTGTCAAACCCGTCGTAGGCGCTGCGGCGCATTCGTTCTAGTAGCTACTGAAATTTAGGTGTCGCGGCGCCTCCCCGAAGGACCGCGACGCTGACGGTGATGTTGAATCACTGGACATGGAAGGTGTTTGGAGAGGAGGAGACGACGTCGACGGTTCTACCGGTGGTTGGGAGAACGAAACAATGGACACGGGTGGCAGATGGGATGTTTCGGTGGTGCTATGATTGAGTTGACTGAGAATGATGGGAGAGATGTCAGACTCGTCAAGAAAGGAATAATCTGGTTTTCGAAATTTCTGAGGATTTGAAAACGGGAATATGGTCTCGTCGAATGTGACGTGACGGGAAATATGGATTTGACGAGTGGACAAATCATAGCAGAGATAGCTCCTATGGTTCGGCAGAAAGCCTAGGAAGATACATGGAGTGATCCGGGGTGCTAGTTTGTAAGGGGCGGTGGAGGGAAGGTTAGGATAATAGAGAAAATAAATCAAGGTAAATGATCGACTCGCGATAGAAAATTATAGAAAGGTCGGTGGTAAGTCGTATAGAATCTGAGAATATTTAGAATCTATTCGGATATATACAAAAAGACGGAGGATGTAAGGAGGCGGGGAGAGGAGCGTGAATGAAAGAGGAATTGTCATATTGTTATTGTGGTCGACTTTTCGACGGCTTACTTTTTGGGAAGGGAAGAAGAAAAAAAAAAAAATTATATTATTATTTGTACAAAAGAGGAACGAGAGCATGAATTGACACGCAATATTATGAAATGGTAACGGGTTTTTTCCTTTTTCAAATTTTTTTGTTGTTAAATGTCAAAAGAAAGAATTTTGCAACAACTTAGATTTAATTTGAGAGGATATAATCAAATATAGTGGGGAAAATCATCTAGTAAGACAAGATAATATTTATGACCGAGGGAACTAGCAATAGGGGATGTCCATAAATCGGTATGTATAATATCAATTGTGCAAAGGTAACACTAGTAGATGATTTAAATGGAACACATGTATGTTTTCTAAAGAACAAGAAACACATTGTTGGGAAAGCTTCCCATTATTACACATAATAAAATTATTGCCTCTAAGAAAATTGAAAAATGGGGCTCCTGGATGACCAAACCTATTATGTCATATGGAGGAGAGCATGAGAGGATGAGAGCAAGATCGGTCAAGGAGGGATGAGAATGGATAGAGATCCCCCATGCTATTGCATCTCGTAAGAGGTGACCCCGTATGAAGATCATGCACAATAAAACCAAAATGGTCAAAGTCAACAGAGATAAAGTTATTATGAGTAATTTGCGGACATAAATTAGGTTCTTAATGATGTGTGGGGCATATAGGATATTTTTAAGAGAGAAAGGTGGATGATGTGGTTGTGTGTAGGATGTACAATAGCCCTGTATTAGAATGTGGTGGCTATTGTCAACTATAATATATTGAGGATGTTTTAAACTAAATAGTTTGGAAATATTACCTGTAGACCGGGTGAGATGAGATGTGGCTTCCGAGTCCATGTACCAAGTGTTGTCCGGTGGCTGCAAGTTTAGTCCAAGGCCCGCCTAAATCTGGGGCTTGATGTTGGTACTAGGGTGGCGAGGTGGGTGCCATCGCTGGTTCTTTGCCCACCCTATCGCGGTTGGGAATTTTCCGCGCTCGCCATCGTATCAGAATTTGATTTTGGCGAGGCGCTTTCAGCTAACGTTTTTTTATTATGTTCGTCCTACTTTGCACGATGGGTTTCTTCCAAAAGTAATTGTGAGCGGGCTTTGTTGAAACTGTAAGAGGGTCAGGCTGCTGAATCATCATGGCTAGGGTGTCGTATTCCCCTTTAGGGCGGCCTGCAATCAATTGCAACACCATCTTTGTTTCGGACATAGGCGTACCAACATTGGACAATTGATCTGCCACTAGTTTCAGATGTCGACAGTATTCTGACATATTGGAATAATTTTCCAGACGTGTGTTATTGAATTGCTCCTCCAAGTACACCGCGCGAGTGTTCTTATTATTGTCTTGGAAAATTTCTTCCAATATTGTCCACAACTCGTGGGCAGAAGCCCCCGTTTTCATTATGGTGAGAAGTAGATTTTTGGATATAGTGTCATATATCCACTGTTTAACCACGACATCAAGACGACGCCATGTTGTGTCATCAATCTCCGGGGGCTATTAACAGAATCGTCGATGTGATCAAGCACATGGTAAACACATGATGAATTTTAAAGAGTTCGACCCACGACCAGTATTGACCATATTCCTGATCAAGAATGGGAGGGATGAAATTATTGATGATTGTAACGGCGAGAGCCGGATGAAAAGATGGTGATGAATTGGTGGTGGGAGGTTCGGAAGCGAAAGCGTCAGAAAGTGTGGGAAAAACAAGTTGATCCATTTAGAGAAGAGAAGAATGGAAAACAAAGAAAAAATCAAGAATTTTCGTGGGGTGGCTGCCGGGGGGGGTGTCGGTGGCCAAGGGAAGAAAAATTCTAGGTTTTTAGGATTTTGGCTCTTGATACCATGTAAGATGATATTAATCTCCCTTGAGGAGTCTTTTTCATTAATATCAATATATATATATATATATATATATATATATATATATATATATATATATAGTGTATGATATACATTTCTTATACAATAGGAATCATAATCCTCATTATAAGAGGAATCCTAATTTATCATAATTATATATTACTAAATAGTTACACAATATATGAGATATATTCTAATTATGGCTAGAGATTTATTATACACGTTTGCCGTTACGTCTATAGTGTGAGATTCTTTCTATTGGCTATCATTTACAATCTGTCATAACAGAATCCTCTTGGAGACACTTAAATGTTGAGAATTTAGAGTCAATAAATAAATACAGAGTTTAGCTTAAACTAGAAACATAACAAAGAAGGAAATAAATAAAAAGATAAAAATAAAGAATTAACTAAAGTTACTAAATATTCTATAGTACTATACACAAAGTAGAAAAATAAAAGATCCTATAATACAAGTAAATAAATCAATACAAAAAAAGTTGAATTATTTCCTTATAAGCGTTGCCGACAAATACAGTTACTCGGGGCGTCCCTGGGAGGCCAAGGCGGCCACCGCACAGGCCCTCCGGCCTGCGGGGCTTTCGCCCCAATTTTTTTATTTTTTATGAATATTTCAAATATTAAAATATGTATTACAAATGTTTCTAATCTTATCAGTGAGATTTGTAGCTTAGTTGTTAAACTCAATCGCTTAAATTTAATTAAAATTTAGCGGACAATTATATAATATGTATATAATTCATGTATATATGTATGTATGTCAGCTAATTAAAAGAAATAGTGAATCCGGCTGACTATTTGGAGCCTCCCATCAAATCATCTTCACTAGTTGGAGTTTTGAAGATCAGACTCAAGAGAGAGGGCTGCATATATATAATGTACTTGAGCCATTTTGGCCCAATATCTTGCTTACCACTTTGTACACTTGAAACACCATATACCCAAGAGTTGTGTTGATGAGTCATATGGAACTTAGTTCAACGGACTAATTATTGAGTTTAAAGATAAAGTCTTACATTAGATGTTGATAAGAAAAAAAAGTTACATATAATGTTGGTGTGTTGCTCTTAGAAAAAAAATCATGCAGACTTAACTCAAAACGGATAATACTTTTACAATCATTTAAAATAAAATAAAATTTATTATTTTATGATTATATTCTTTAACTATTATTTTATATATATATATATATTCAAATGGTAAGGAAAAAAATAATTTTAATTATTTAATACTATTGATCAAATTTAGACGTCCTAATAATCTATTTCGCCCCATACTTTGGGTATGCGACATCTTGACTAGCCAATATTTCGCCCCATACAACATAGTTGGTCTAACCACTACCCTATAACATTTGCCTTTTTAGCTTGGGTTGCAGTTTTGTGTCGCACAAGACTTCAGACGCAAGCCTCCATTTCATTCATCCTGTTCCAATACGATGTGTACATCATCATCAATCTCTTTATTTCATTGGATAATAAACCCGAGGTACTTGAAGCTTTCTTGCTTTGGGATGACCTGAGTCTCAAGCCTCACTTCCACGCATGTCTCACGGTCGCTATCGCCGCTGAACTTGTACTTCAAGTATTCTGTCTTGTTCCTACTCAACCTGAATTTTTTAGACTCCAGGGTTTGTCTCCAAACCTCCAGTTTAGCGTTCACCCTTGGATTTCTCGTTTGCGGATAACTACACCATGACACCTCCCCTTGGATTTGTCGCATCAGTCCATACATCACCAAGGCAAAGAAGAATGGGCTAAGGGCTGATCACTGATGTAGCTCCATCATCACAGGAAAGTGCTCTGAGTCCCTTCCTACTGTCTGTACCTTGGTCTTAGCTCCATCATACATATCCTTGATTTCCCTAGTGTACGCCAATGGTACACATTTAACCTCCAAACATCTCCAGAGAACCTCTCTAGGGACTTTATCGTATGCCTCTCGAAGTCGATAAAACCCATATGTAAGTCTCTCTTCCTTTCCCTGTATAGTTCTACCAACCTCCTAATAAAATGGATGGCCTCTGTAGTCGAACGCCTCGGCATGAAACCAAATTGGTTCTCGGAAATAGACACGCCTCTTCACACCCTCATCTCTAAGACCATTTTCCAAATTTTCATAGTGTGGCTCAGCAGCTTGATACCCCATAATTGTTGCAACTTTGGATATCACCTTTGTTCTTGTACAGAGGAACCATGGTACTACACCTCCATTCTCCGGACATTCTCGCCGTCTTAAAAATGACGTTGAACAGCTCAGTCAACCACTCCAAGCCTGCCCTGCCTATGCTTTTCCAAAAATCAACTAGGATCTTAACCTCCTCAATCTTAATACTTCTACAATACCCAAAATCCTGGTACCTACCCGAATGCTCTAGATCTATCCACACAATGTCTCTATCTCCTTTTTTGTTCAAGAGTTTATGGAAGTAGGACTGTCACCTCTGCCTAATATGCGTGTCCTCCACTAGTATTTTGTCGTCCTCGTCCTTGAAGCACCTCACTTGATCTATGTCGCGGGCCCTTCTCTCCCTCGCATCGTCTAGCTTGTACATCTTCTTCTCCCCGCCTTTTTCATCCAATTCAACGTATAGACGTTCGAAAGTCGTCGTTTTCACCGCCGTGACCGCTAGTTTTGCCTCCTTCCTCGCCATCTTATACAGTTCCATATTCCCACATCTCTACCTCATCCTCGCTTGTTACCAGTCATGTATACACCACTATGTTCGCTTCCATCTTTTCTTGAACTATACCATTCCACCACCAGTCCCCTCGATGTCCACCACGACTATCCCGCGAGACCCCTAACACTTCTCCAACCACTTCCCGAATGCAACTGGTCGTTCTATCCCACGTAGTGGTCGTGTCCCCACTACTCCCTCAATCCCCCTTGGTCGTCAACCTCTCCCTCCTCTCATTTGCACTAGCCATGATAAAACTCCTCCATTTGATCCTCAGCATGTCCTCCACAATCCTTCTCTTCTTCTCCATCGTAATCTCCAAATCCATCACCAAAACTTATGTTGGGTTGTAAGACACTCATTTGGAATAACCTTGCAGTCTTTACGTTGTCAACCTTCCGAAGAAGCAAAAAGTATATCTGGCTCTTAGCCACCAAACTACGAAAAGTCATTTCAGAGATATATATGACAACTTTCAGAAAAAGTGATTCATATTCTGTATTTTAAATTTGACACAGTTAAAAACTACTCTAATCATGAAATCAAATTATTATTATTATTATTAATAATAATAGTAACAATAGTAGTAGTAGTATATTATTATATTATTTTTTAATTATTATTGTTATTATCCATTAATGATGATTAGAGAAAAAGATAATGAAAAAGTAGCAGTAGCAGCAGCAACAACAGTATATTATTATATTATTTTTTAATAATAATAATTATTATTATTATTGTTATCCATTAATGATGATTAGAGAAAAAGATAATTAAAAAAGAGAAGTAATAAACATATGTATTTAATTTGAAAATTACTGAATATGAAACTTAAACATTCAATATTTTATTTTTGACATTGTCCTAAACTTCTAATAGTTAATTGGTTTTTTTGGCCTTGCAGTTTTTAACATTATATTTTGCTGGTTGTTTATCACTAGTTTGTATGGTATAAATTGGTTTAGTATAAATTATGTAGATCATTATATATTACGTATATTGTATAGATAAATACCCCCCCCCCCCCCCCATTTGGAATCAAGATTAATCTGCCCCCAGTTGAGAATTGGCTCCAAACCGTTAATACTTAGCTAATTTGAAATAATTCAATATGGCGATTATCAGTCAATCATAATGTTGATTACTTTTTACTTTTTTTTAATTGATGAAATTGAATTGATAGTTATCAATTGTTGTTTTACTCAATTTTATATACAATAATTTTAAGCTAAATTGAAGCACATCCTATGTTTAAATTAAAGTCAATCATAGTTGACTACTTGTTACATCCATTACTCAATTCTATCTAATATTAACCTAAATTGAGATAATTCAATATTTCAATTAAAGTCAACCGTGGTGTTGACTACTTTATACCATTATTATTTTTAAAATTGATTAAATTAGATCAAAACTTGTTAATTGTTACTCAATTCTATATAATACTTAGCTAAATTGAGATAGCTTAATATTTCAATTAAAGGATTGACAGACTGAGACCAGTTCCCAACCACACTAGGCCGACGTTTAATGATATAGCCAGCGACATAGCCTAGTGCCCAACCACACTAAGCCGACGTTCAACAACATAGCCAGCGACATAGCCCAACACCCAACCCCACTAGGCCGACGTCCAGCGATGTAGCCCAATGCCTACCCACACTAGGCCACGTCAATCGAAATAGACTGATGTTCAAAGACATAGGTCGGTGTCTAGCGACATAGCCCATCACCTACTTACACTAAGCCCAATCGACGGATATAGTCTGACATCTTGCGATATAGCCCAGTGCCCGACGTTCAACGACATAGACCAGCGCCCACCCATGCTAGGCCACGTCGACGAACATAGGCAGACTTCTAGTGACATAGGCCTCATCTCGTAACACTAGGCTGCACCCAATGACATAGGCTGACAAAGGCCGATGTCTAGCAACATAGGCCTTTATCCCATAACACTAGTCCACGTCGACGGACACTAGTCTATATCAATGAACAACACATAGTTATATGTCATGGCCAATGCTAATGTCAACTGCCAAGTGACAATAATAGCGATATAGACCAGTGCCCAGCCACACTAGGCCGACATCCAATGACATAGGCTAGCGACATAGACCATTGCCCAACTACACTAGGTCTACGTTCAACGACATAGCCCAGTGCCCAACCACACTAGGTCGACGTTCATCGACATAGGTTGATGTGCAGTGATGTTGTCCAGTGCCTACCCACACTAGGCCACGTCGATAAATATAGGCCGACATCCAGCGACATAGCCCAACAACTACTCACACTACGCCATGTCAATGGACATAGGCCGACGTCCTGTGATATAGCCCAGTGCCCGACGTTCAATGATATAGGCTGATGTTCAATGAAATAGCCCAGTGCCCACCTATACTAGGCCACGTCGATGGACATATGCGGACGTCTAGCGATACAAGTCTTATCTTATAACACTAGGCTGCACCCAATGACATAGGCCTTCATCCCATAACACTAGTTCGCATTGACAGACACTAGTCTATATCAACGAACAACATATAGTTATATGTCAAGGCCAATACTAATGCTAAGTGACAATGGTAGCGATATAAACCAGTGCCCAACCACACTAGGTCGATGTCTAAAGATGTAGGCCAGCGACATAGATCAATGCCCAAACACACTAGGCTGACGTACAACGACATAGGCCAGCGACATAGACTAGTGCCTAACCGTAAAGTTCGACGACATAGACCAATGACATAGCCGGTGCCCAATCACACTAGGCAGATGTTTAACGACATAGTCCTACGTCCAATAATATAGCCTAGCGCATATACACACTAGGCCACATTCGATGGACATAGGTAGACGTCCAATGACATATCTCAGCACCTACTCAAACTAGGCCACATCAATGGACATAGGCAGACATCCTGCGATATATCCCAGCGCCCACCACTAGGCCACGTCGACAAACATAGACAAACGTCTAGCGACATAGGCCTCACCCCGTAACACTAGGTCGCACCTAATGACATAGGCCGATAGGCTGACGTCTAGCATGCCTTAATCCCATAACACTAGTCCACGTCAACGGACACTAGTCCATATCGACAAACAACACATAGTTATATGTCAAGGCTAATACTAATGTCAATTGACAATGGTAGCGATATAGACCAGTGCACAACCACTAGGGCGACGTCCAATGATATAGGACAATGACATAGACCAGTGCCCAACCACACTAGACCGACGTCCAAAGACATAGGCCAACGACATAGACTAGGGTCCAACCACACTAGGATGACGTCTAACGGGGTATTCATTCACTCTTCTCTTACTTTCCCTACTTCTAGAAATAAAAATGTTGAACAAAAACGATCTTTCTAAAGTGTTCCAGCGACGTAGTCCAGTTCCTAACCTCACAAAGCTGACGTTCAATGACATAGGTCAGCGATGTAGCCTAGAGCCTACACACACTAGGCCACGTCAACAAACATAGACTAACATTCAAAGACATAGGTTGACGTCCTGCGACATAGCCCGGGGCCCGACGTTCATTGACATAAGTTGATATCCAGCGATATAGCCCAACGCCCACCCACACTAGGCTACATCAACGGATATAGATAGATGTCTAGCAACATAGGCCTCATCCCGTAACACTAGATCTCACCCAACGACATAGGTCGATGTCAAGCAATATAGGTCTTTATCCCATAACACTAGTCCACGTCGACGGACACTAGTCCATATCGATGAACATCACATAGTTATATGTCAAGGCCAATGCTAATACCAAGTGACAATGGTAGCAACATAGACCAATATTCAACCACACTAGTTGGACGTCCAACGACATAGACTAGTGCCCAACCACACTAGACGACGTCCAACGACATAGGCCAGCGACATAGACCAGTGCCCAAACACACTAGGTCGACGTTCAATGACATAGCCTAGTGCTCAACCACACTAGGCCGACGTGTCGAGCGGCGGGTAAAATCTTTTGCAGATGATTTAAATACGCGACAGAGTATTGTAAGTGGCAGGGTGGCCTTGCTGCCACGATCCACTGATATTCAACCATTTGTCGCTCCGATTCGTCCCTTCCCCTCTAATCCATTCAATTTTTAACTTTTTGAAAATAGGTTTATGTGTTGGTTCCTTGATATATGCCGCTAAGTGTTTTCTGATGTGTGCTTAGTGGCTAATATATCTATATAGAATAGGAAAAGCAAAAGAATGGTAGGATTACAAGTGTCATCACCACAAAAATCAGAATTTAAAAATAAAAAAAACTGCAATATTTAGAAAAACGGTAAAGATCAAATTACTCAGCAAAATAAAATGTTAAAAACTGCCAGGGCAAAAAAAAAACTAATTAACTATTAGAAGTTTAGAACAATATTAAAAATAAGATATTGAATGTTTAAGTTTCAGATTCAGTAATATTCAAATTAAATACATATGTTTATCACTTCTCTTTTTTCATTATCTTTTTCTCTAATTATCATTAATGGATAATAATAATAATAATAATAATAATAATAGTAATTAAAAAATATAATAATACTATACTACTACTACTACTACTTTTTCATTATCTTTTTCTCTAATCATCATTAATGGATAATAATAACAATAATAATACTACTAATTAAATAATAATAATAATATAATAATAGTAGTACTATTATTATTATTATTATTATTATTAATATAAGAAGAAGAAGAAGAATTTGATTTCATGATTAGAGTAGTTTTCAACTGTCAAATTTAAAATACTGGATATTCATCATTGTTTTTAATGTTGCCATATATATCTCCATGTTTTACTCCAATTAAATAATAATATGATTTTATTATTAGAGTAGATTTCAATTGTATTCAAATTTAAAATACGGATATTCATCATTTTTTTCTGAAAGTTGCCACATATATATCTAATACTAAGCTAAATTGAACGAATACAATATTTTCAGTTAAAGTCAATCATAAAGGAAGAAATTAAAAAAAACTAAAAGATGAAGAAAAAAGAGGATAAATGACCAATGACAAATGAAGTATTTATTTACATGTCAGTATGTATTTTTATAAAATAATATGTATAGCTAATGTATAAGACAAAGAAGAAAAAATAGACATGCAAAAATTCATCTAATCATGTATTTAAAAAAATGAAGAAGAATATCAATTTTTCCAAAAAGGTGGAACTCCCGTTCCAGGAGTCCTCACACCTCGGTCCGACAGGTCTGTGAAGGAGGTTAATCATGGTAACTTAACTGATTTTAAAGGTTAGACCATTATCACACTGCGCACAAGGGCCCCTCCTTTATTTCAAGAAGAAACTCCACACTGGCGCTGGCGGAATTCGATCTTGACCATTTTTTTAATTATCCCCTTTAGAATCAGTTGAACGGCTCATGCGGACTTAAGAAGAATATCAATAATTATATTAAGGAGAGAGAGAGTGAAATTTGATAGAAAAATCCAAATTTCATTTTAGTTTTTTAAAGGTAAAGGATATTTTTGTCATTTAGCACGAGTTGTGCCAAATAGCACTACTCTAAGTTTAATTAATGGTTAATCAATACTATCTAATTGAAGTTGACACAAAAAGAAGAAGAAAAATGCGCGTGCTTTGATTACATAATCACCTCCATCATCATTACCAATCCACTTTGTTCCATAATCACTATTTTAAATATTTTGTACATAAATGCATTCTAGCTGACCCTTTCAACTTTGAAGATATATATCCTAATATACGATGAAAGAATTGTGATGGAATAAATCAAATTTTTCTATTTTAAATGAGGTTTCGGTTTCGAATCAAAAAATGAAAAAGGCCCATGAAGCATTGTTGAGTTTGGAACCTAATTGGCGGATAAGAAATGCAAATGAACTGAAATAAGGTGCGAAAAAGAAGTTGAACTAAACTACCTTTAACACACTTTTTCGTGCACTATAGGTTAGGTTGAAAATTTACTAATGTGAAATTAAGTTTAACTCATTATTTATTACTCGAACAATTGAGGTCTCGCACGCTGGAAACGTCGTTTCCACACACGTGCACTCGTAATGCCAAGTATCGTAAATTTCATTAGTGAAAGAGAGATTGATACGTGAGTAAACGTTTGAGACATAAAATGATGGATGGTCATTGGTTAAATGACGCGTGTTCCACATTGATAAATGAAGGAAGAAGTGTTCGAACGGTAAGATGAAATAAGTCGGAAAGCACCGCGAAGACACGAAGGGCCGCGACGAACCTACCGGAACCGGGCCGCCGGAGCCGCGGCTCTAACTGCACAGCGTCGCGGCGCCATATGGGCAGTGGCTCTACTGAGCCGCGACTCTAATGTTGCAGCGCCGCGACTCTTCGTGGGTAGTGTGTGTGCGACGGAAGACGGAAAGTTTCTGACTTTTGAGCTGGTTTTGGAGCATTGAACTTGAATTCAACCATTATTTGACTGATTGTAATCCCTCAATAAGTGTCATTACATGGCTATTGAAAGCCATTAGTTAACTAGTTGGGAGGTCATCTTTCTTACACTATAAATTGAAGCTTTGGCTCAATTGGAGAGGTACCACACTAAACACTTGACACTAAGTTCAGATTTTTTGGTCTTCTTCTTCTCTAAGCACTCTTTCAAACACTTAAGGTTCTTCTTTTAGTAAACACTTGAGTTTCCTTTGCTCATTTGTTTGATGTTATTTTATCTTGGGAGACAATTGCCCGTTAACGTAAAAGGATATATACAGGACAATCTTGTCTTAAGGACATAATGCTAACACTTGACTCAGCACAATTAATAAGTAGGGATTTAGTGTCTCTTGGTTTCAGGTTATCAAGATTTAAAGAGCGTTCGACAATTGGAACAAAGATCCAAGACTCCAAGGCTGATTCAAGAATGAAGATCAAGATCTTACAAGCTTGTTGTTGACACAATCATTATCTACTGCAAGTTTGTCGTTGTTGTTGTAATCCTTATAGTTTACCCTTTCGAAGCACTTGTAGTAGTTGTTTACTATTCCCGCACATCCATTGTTTTTCCTAACAATCTTAATACAAGATTCGTACTAGTGCTCGAAAGAGGTTCACCAGCAGATATAGTCCTAAATCTGGCTATGGCTATGGTTTCTTCTTGAAAACAGTTCTGTTGACAGTTCTAACATTGTCTCTGTCAACAACAAAGTTTTCAAATTTGGCCATAGTTTTGGCCCTCTCTTTGACGATAGTTACAAATCTGTCTCTGTCAAATGTGGGATCTCTGGATCTGATGATGAGCTTCAAGATACTGCTTATAGTCATGCTAGTACGTCTAAGGATCAAGGAAGAGTTACGGTCACCACTCTCAAGAGTGGTGGAAATAAGCGCCCACAAGAGGTTGATGATGTCAACTGGAACAAGAGGAGAAGGCTGAAGATGATGTTTTGTCTTGTAGCAGAAAGCATATATCTTATAATAAGGAGGATTTGGACATGCAGTCCAATGAAGTGACTGATGTGGCCCAGATTCAAAAAGGTATAAGTTAATTATTCTTTCTTGTAAAAACGAGATTAAAAGATATCTGATTAAAATGAATAAAGTAAGGCTAGGAATATGAAAAGGTTTTCTAGAAAAATTATATTCCTTACGCTTTAAAATCAGAAGTTTAATCTCACTTTTCTTCCCTTTATAATTGGACTATTGTGAACAACATATTAAACGTTATGGACTTATGTTGTAATAAAATTGGAATTATGGACAATCCTAAGTAGGCGCCAGGAATTTCCCTGGGCACCAATCACAAGGGAAGAGGACTAGAGACAACCCTGTCACTATTTCCTACAGAAGATCCTTCATTTAATAGAATGATATTGGACACTCAGTCATACAAAGCATACGGGCAACTGAAGTAGGCTAGAGTTTCCAGGTCTTAAATGATCTGAAGGCCAAAAGAAGGGCAGAAAAGAAATTGCACACTCAGTCTGCCAAGGAAACTGGAGTGGGCCAGAGTATCTAGATCAAATATGATTCGGTTATGCCCTAACCACAGGCAAGAGGTTGTTCATGATAAGCAACTCCACCTCTAAAGTAGAGGGGTTTGAGAGGTTGACCTCAAAAAGACTTAATGGAATGCGATCACTCTAAAAAGAGGTGATACATGTCTTAAACTTGGTTCTGGGACGTTGTTGGTCAAACTAGTTTGAGTCTAGTCCAACATATCTGCAATAACTAAGAATGGTACAATACGTTTGTAGCAAAGAGAATGATATTTGTAATTTGTGTATCTATGCCATCATAGATTAAGACACATTAAATAGAAAGTCATTCAAAAGCTAACTAAATTGATATTGTTGCCTTATGTCGGTCTAGACCCTAAAAATGGGTAAGAGGTAGGCGAAGATGCAAAATCACATTTCCATTCTGTCAAAGGAATAGCCAAAGAAGCAGCGCTCCTATAGAACTTAGTCACACCTACATAGGTGATTTAAGCTTGTACAAAATAGAGGGGGGAGACAAGTACGTTGTGACCTTCATCAACGATGGTACAATGTATTGCATCATTTGTTTGTTGAAAAGTAAAGATGAAGTTGTTGAAGCGGATAAGCGCTACAAAGTAGAAGTTGAAAATCAACTAAGCCTACGGATTGAGGAAGTCGTAGTGATATAGGGGGAGAATGTGAAACATTGTTTATCCAATGATTGCTCCTTACTCACCTCAGTCTAACGATATTATCCAAGCGCAAAGCTGTAAGCCCAAAATAAGTGGGGCAAAGTGATCCTTACCACTAATGCGATTCTCAATAGAACTCTGCATAAGGATAACCCTCCATGTGAAATATGAATAGGATCCCACCTAAAAATATTGTGATATGGAGTAGTGTGGTGAAATACCTAGGACAAAGCAGATCAATATTGGACCTAAGACTGTATATTGCATATCCACATGTGCAAATAACAGTAGTGCTTATCGCATCTTGGTGTTAAAGAATGTTTAATTCCTTAAAGATAACTTTCCTTAAGAAGGAAAAAGTAGTAATTGCTTGAGGTTAACAAGAACCCGCGAGTGCCTGACTGTCCAGAACTAGACGTTCTAGATCTACGGGACTCGAAAGTTGCTGACTATCTGGAACTTAATATTCCAAATCTACAGAACTCAGGGATTCTAGATGTTGAATCGAGACGGAGCAAAGAGGGGACAAAGACTTGTTTCAGGCCTTCAAGCTTGTATGGTTGAGAATGAACCATGGATAATTAACAAAGAAATGTCATCCAAAAACGCTGCTTTGGAAAGAAGCTAAAGAAAGAGAAATAGACTCCATCAGATAGGACCATACTTGTGTGATGGTTGATCTTCCTCCGGGAAAAGACCTTTGGGTTGTAAAAATGGATACTCAATTTGAGTACGAAGTAGATGGATCTATTGACGAGTATAAGGCCTCAGTTACTTGGACACAGGCTCCTCTGTAAATTGCTTAACATACAGGGCCACCGTAGTATTGCGTGGCATGGATGTTGAGACAACCTTACTAACCAGAGAGTTGATTTGATGGACTGTTGGACTTCTTCCTGAACTTCCTTATGGTCCCGAAAATATTTACATTTTGCTCCTGGAAGTTTTAGATAAAAAACAATGAATCTGACAACAGAAACATTGACTCTGAAGTTAGAAAGTCAATAGTTGGAAAACCAACAGTCGGAGAGTGGAAGAATAATTTTTTATAGAACAACCCAAGGGGTATGTGGTTCCAAGGCAAGAGAAGAAAGTCTGTTGACTTGTCAAATTTCTATGTGGGCTGAAATAGGCCCCGAGGCAATGGCATGAAAACTTTGATAGTACTCTACTATCGAAGGATTTCTCCATTAATGTGCGTAACAAATGTGTCTACATAAAAGGTAATTCCGACTCGTTCATGATATGTCTTTACGTAGACGACATGTTGATTGCATGTAGTAGTCCTAGTTTAATCCTAGAGACTAAAAATATGTTGAAACGATGTTTCGATGTGAATGATATGGGTATCACAGATAATATCTTAGGAATTGAGATTTCTAAGACATCTAACAGACTGGTCTAATTCCAAACTCATCTGTGAGGTGTTTAACTGTCTCGTTGAAGTCACCAATGGATACGAATCATAGAATTGATTGGAATCATGGTGCACCCATTAGGGATGTCAGTGGGGCGGGTAAATGCGGGTACCGCCCCGCACCCGCTCCAATTGGGGCGGGTATGGGGGATGGTTTGATGGGTGGTGGGGTGGGTATGGGTATCAAAAGTGCTACCCGCCATGGGTAGTGGGGCGGGGGTGAATTTCATACAAGACCCGCCCCGCACCCGCCCCGCCCCGCTATCCGCACCGTACCCACACCGATCGTACCCTTACCGCCCATATCCGTATCATCTATTAGTTTAATTAGACTATTTACGAATTTATTTGGCCCTTTCTTGATTTAAAATGTGACTTGAGCTAACCCGCACCGTAATGCACCACGTTTCTTTTTCTTATTCTCTTTGTTCTCCTTTTTTTGTTAAATATTTTCATCTTTACTGTTTTTTAATATTCATAATATTTTGGCAAGGTTTTAGACTTGATATTCGATACACCATAGTGGAAAGGTTCCTTTTTTTCCCTTTTTCTTATATAACTTTCATTTTTGTGACTAAAACAATTGCTGGACATTATTTGAGCATTTTATTAATGGGTACCCGCCGGGTAAGTGGGTATCAGCGTGAAGTAAGTGGGGCGGGGGCGGGTGGAAGAATTACTACCCGTGATGGGTGGTGGGGATGTATTTTAGGTGGTGGGTACGGGTATGGGATACCCTTCCCCCGCCCCCGCCCCGCCCCATTGATATCCCTAACACCCATATACCAGGAGAGATATGCGCATGTCACATATAGTTCAATGTATTTTATACACTACAACCCACCTGGTATCAACTTACAAAGTAGATCAGTTGAACAAAGGCTCACTCGTGATTTTGGAAATGATTGATATAAGACGTTAAATCGGATATGATGATATCTAAAATATTCGCTTATCTACTGATTATGATATTCTGGATGTCCAGCGGTTTTGGGAGAACACAGTGATGCAAACTGGGCATCATACTTGAAGAACACCAAATCCACACGTGGATGTGTATGGTGTATCTTTTGAAAATCCTCTAAGCAAACGTGCATCGACCGATTCGTGATGGAATCGGAGTTTATCGCTTTGTACAAAACATAAAAAGAAGTTGAGTAACTTTGATCTCTTAGAGGATGTCCCTTATTGGGAGAAATTCGTACCTTCATCAGTTATACACTGTAGGGCACGGATGACGACGTCTAGAAATATTTGTCGGAGACGTAAGATTGTATGGCAGTTGATCATCATGGGTGTCACCTCATTGATTACTAATCAAATGATATAGCGAACCTTTTAACTAAAGGGCTACCCGAAGATCAAGAGTTCTGCCGGTCTAGGAGAATGTGCATAAAACCTAAACAATAAGAACTGATATGGTGGATATCAAACCTTACTAACTGGAGATCCCAGAAAATAGGTTCAATGGGAAAACTAAATCGTAAAGGTTCAGTTGAGCGCTTCGGTGAAAGCAAGAGCACTTCAGATGATGATTTCTGTAAATAAATATGAATCCAAAGTCATTCTCACAATACCTTAAAGTGCTACCTGCATGGTGGGTAGAGGTTAAGTTACCAAAACCTTTAATGATCCTCACCGGTTGAGGTTAAGTTTGAGGAAACTTTTAATGGTGCCTAACACTTGTGAAGTAAGGTATAGTAGGATACCTTGTAGGAGACCACTTATTTAAGTGAGAGGACATGCCGCCTCAAATGAACGCATTTAAGAATTCAAATGTGTCCACGGCCACAACGGATAAAACATTAAGAAGAACAGAGTAAGGAAAGTTATTGTATTGGTACCATTGTCTTGACTTAAACTAAACACTGACGGTTCAATACATCACGTTCACCACACAGTAAGTAAGTCTGATGGTATTAAACTATGGAAGGTTCAAAGCTACGACAATCTATCTAGATGAGACATCGGTCCGCCGAAAGATTGCTAGAAAGACACCTTGTGAGTGCGCCAAAATCTCTTTTAAGAGGGGACTGTTGGAAATTTACTAATGTGAAATTAAGTTTAACCTATTATTTATGACTCGAACAATTGAGGCCTCGCACGTCGGAAATGTCATTTCCATACACGTGCACTCGTAATGCCAATTATCATAAATTTCATTAGTGAACGAGATATTGGTACGTGAGCATACGTTTGAGACATAAAATGATGGACAATCATTGGTTAAATGACGCATGTTCCACGTTGATAAATGAAGGAAGAATTGTTCAAAGTGTAGGATAAAATAAGTCAAAAAGCGTCGCGAAGGGCCGCTGCGCAACCCGTCGGACCGGGCCACCGGAGCCGCGGCTCCAACTAGACAGCACCGCGGCGCCATATGGGCAGTGGCTTTACTGAGCCGCGACCTAATGTTGAAGCGTCGCGGCTCTTCATGGGCAATGTGTGTGCGACGAAAGACGTAAAGTTTTTTACTTTTGGGCTGGTTTTGAAGCATTGAACCTCCATCAATTAACACTTGAATTCAGTCATTATTTGTCTGATTGTAACCCATTAATAAGTGTCATTACATGGCTATTGAAAGACATTAGTTGATTAATTGGGAGGTCATTTTCCTTACACTATAAATTGAAAATTTGGCTCAATTAGAGAGATACCTATTTGGCTCAATTAGCGGGTGCCAAATTCAAAAAAAGAAAAGAAAAAGATATGTACATCATATGCTCTAAATGTGCCAAAAAATATTTGACCTGAATGATATTATTTTTTGCGAATTTTTATTTGTATGTCTGTCTCTTACACCTTTTCTAAATAATTGTCACTCTCATCACTCCTCTTTATTAATAATATACCCCATTGTTTCAACTAAGATACCTTTCGGTTTTCTCTAATCTATGTACATAATTAAGACATTAGTTATATAATAATATATAGTATCGATCTCCAATAATATGAGATTCCATCCAAACTTGCATTACGAGAATATACTAAGGAAACTTATGGTAATGAAATACTAGTAGTATGGATGATTATAGTTGAATGATTGTCATGAGATATCTTACAAGAATGGAATACTCATGCTAATTAGACGGTGAACACTACATACTTACTCACATCGGATATTTTATATTCAACTAATCAATGTCATAAGAAATTTTCCCTCATTCATGAGAGATACCCTTTCTATCGATCTCTTTCAAACTTTGAGAACATATCATATTATAAATCAATTGATTTGAAGTAACATGCTCATCTCACTTTTCGTTCATTTTCATCACAAAAACATAATTTCCATAATAATAAGCAAGTTAAGCGGCTAAGAGCCTATTAATTTCTCAAACAATTACAAACGACCATAGAGTCCTCTACAATAACCAAATACCCCTCAACTAATACTATTACATCCTTGTATTGGTCTAGACATTAATTTTCATTACATTGATTGAATTTGTAACCAAATATAACAAATGGAGGAAAAATATCCGGACTTCATGGGAGAGAAACTCAAGAGAGGGAGCAAAATGTAAGCAAACCATGTTCCTATAATATAATATACATGACAGGCACTAACATTCTCATACTAGCCCATGTTGTCAGTCTTTGCCAAAGCAAACCATGTTCCTATATATATTCTTTTGGGTTTTCACCTAATGTACAATAATTGTATTTGTGTCCGATTAAATATGAATTCTCACTAGAAAGTCTCGTGATGAAGGTAAAATGCTCCCTAACAAAATCAATTCCGGACTCAGTAGAATTCAAATTCAGAACTTCTAATTAAAGATAAATGAAGTACTTATCATCTCATTAAAATTCTTGTTGGTATAACTATATATTGGTCTTGTTTAACACAATACTCATCATTTTATTTTATATGATTTAATTTAATTGAGCATGGCATTTAAATATATAAATATCAATGAGTTTTTAAGTCTTAAACTAAAGGTATATTTTATCGTATCGAAACTATTCTTTGAATTTTGTGATCTTAAAAATATTATATAATTTTTATAAGAAAGTCTTGTTTAAGGGTAAAGTGAGAATGTTAGAATTGAAAAATATTACTATATAAAAGACATTACTTCGAAACAAGACACATAAAATGAAGCGGGAGTAGCTCTTATAATTACCTTTAAAATAATTTTATTAAGTTTATTTTCCAATATCGTTGTATGTAAGTTAAGTATGCAAAAAAAAAACATCTAGTTAGCAAAGCGAGAGAAAGAGTACTATAGATAGGAGTCTTTAAGAGATGATTAAAACTAAAATTTTGGCTAAGATCAAGTGTAATATTTTAAGATTTTCTAAATATACCTCTAATCCAATTTCCACAATAAATATATCAAAAGAAACGATATTAGTTAGGGCTGTACAAAATTCGGTCCGGACCGAAAAAAAAGACCGGACCAACCCTATTCAGACCGGATCGAATTTATCGGTCCGGTCTTCGGTCCTAATTTTCTGAATATTCGATCCTCGGTCCGGTCTTGTTTTACCCTTTTGTGCAGTCCTAGTCTATATAACCGGACCGGACCAAAAAAGACTTGGATCGGTCTTAATTTTCTGAATATTCGGTCCTCGGTCCGATTCGGGTCGATTCGATTCGGGTCGATTCGATTCGGATCGATTCGGTCCGATCCGATCCGATTTTAACCTGTTGTACATCCCTAATATTAGTAGTCGAGACAATACATAAGGTTGAAGGTTTATACTAAATGATATAATTTAATTATATAAATTAAAGTGAGAATGCTACTTATTGACTATGTCTAACCGAAAACAGCTGGCATATACAATACATATAATTTGGTTTGCCATTCAAATGAGGTGGTCTTTAATTTTTACCCGAAAATTATCTCTTTTGAGTCATAAGTTCTTTATGGAATTCGAGATAATCCCATAAAAAACTTATGCCGGTATAATTTTTATTTAAGGGGCAAAAATTAAAGATCATTACAAAATAGGGACAGAAATGCAAATGACCCCCAAAAATAATATATTTTTATATTTAATAATCTTTTAGTTTTAATTTCTCATTTTATTTTTAATAAAATAATTTATAATTAACACAAATGCATATGACATATTTTAATGTCAGCTCGATGTACTCAGTTTTCGCTGCTTAATGTATTGGTGAAAGGATTGGACCACTATGCCAATTGTACGACAGCTTCTATTTTAAAAATCCAAAAACTCCAGTTTGCCGCACTTTCACACCAAAAAATCTGAACTCCTATTTTCCTCCTCCGTCTCTCTCTCCTCTCCGCCGGTAAGTCAATTTCTACATATACGCATTTACTGTATGTATGTAGGCGTTTTTGCGAGTATTTTGCTGTGTATTTTTCCAGTTAGTGTTTGTTTTGTGTCTGATTTGATCGGATTAATAACTTGTACATCAATTAATGTCTACCTATACATATTTATTGTATGTATGTATGTATGTTAGAGGCGGATCCACGATTTTGTTTTATGTGTTCAACTTTTAATGTTTATAGCATGGAGTTCATTATATAGTTTTAAATTATTTGAATTCATATCTGCTATTTGTTGCAATTTTTGTGAAGTTATACACATAAATTTGTACTCCGTCTTGAAAGTACTAGGTTCAGATATATCACTATGTATGTGATTCAGTGCATAGGCGTTTTTTGCGAGTATTTTACCAGTTAGGGTTTGTTTTTTGTCTGATTTGATTGGATTATTGCAGATCTAGATGATGTTACTCTATTTTTTGTAGGTTGAAGGGTACAGAAGCAAAGTGATGGAAAATAGAGTGGATCACGAGTATGATTACTTGTTTAAGATCGTGTTGATTGGTGATTCTGGAGTTGGGAAATCAAACATTTTATCCAGGTTCACGCGAAATGAGTTCTGTTTGGAGTCAAAATCTACTATTGGAGTTGAGTTCGCTACCAGAACTCTTCAGGTCACTATTTGACTTTGTTCTACTTTAATTTGAAATTCGTCCTTGTTTTAGTGATATTGTATTAGTTCATGCGGAAAATTTATAATCCTCTTGGTACTTTTCTATCTCGAGATTCAATCTAAGTGAGATTTTGAATGATACATTAGAAATAATCAGTATCCTTTCTTACATTAGGATAATTGCAATTTAAACTACTTTTTATGTAGTTTCTAGTTTAATTTGAAATTCATGTCGTTTAAGCTCTTATTGTAGTGATGTTGTATTAGTTCATACCGAAATTTATACTCCTGTTGTGAACTGCTTGGCACTTTTCTATCTCGAGATTCAGACTGAGCGAAGATTTTGAACAATATTTTGGAAATGTAATATGTACCCTTGTTTATATGAGGAGAATTGCAATTTAAAGTACTTTTCATGCAATTTCTAGTTTAATGTGAAACTTGTCATCGGTTGAGCTCTTAGTGTAGTGATATTGTATTGGTTCATAGTCATACCGAAATTTTACTCCTGTTTGGCACTTTTTTATCTCAAGATAAGCGAAGATTTTGAACAATATTTTATAAATGGAAGCTGCATATGAGGACAATTGAAATTTAAAGTACTTTTCATGTAGTTTCTAGTTTTGGAAGATCCAAATTTGAATTTTTTAAAAATAAATTTCTCTAGTCTTTCCTCTATTGACTGTCGATGAGTGTTAACAAAAATGGGGACGGAGGGAGTACTACTATCATCTAGAACCTTGTGAAATGATTGACGATTTTATATGATTTTGAAAAATTTGTGGTGGTTGTGGATGAGAATCGTGTATAGATTAGCGAAGGGAAAGAGCCACTGGTTTTTGAGCATCTCTTGTATTCGAGTTGCAGATTAAATGGATGACTAAAGTTTTAGGTGCATCAGTTGATGATTGCTTGCTTTCCTCTGGTCTGATACTATTTTGGCTAAATGATCATTTTTTTTCTCCAAAGTTCTAGCATAGAATCATGTACTGTAAACTCAGAAAATCTGTTTTTTTTCTTCCTTTTTTGTAGCTTATACTCAGTTGTATTTTGAAGTATGAATAAGATACTAGTGCATAGATGCAGCTGCAACATTCTGTAGATATGTTCTTGTTAGGAATGAAGAAGTTCAATGATTGTCCTGTGTGATGTTATCAAGACTTTTTTCGGATTTGATCTGTCTGTAATTTTACTATTGTGATTTTTTGGAAAAAATATTGGTGTCCTTTAACTGTTATGTGTAGCCTAATCTGATAGTGCTACATTTTTGTGCTGTTGAAATGAAATGTTTCAACGGGAGAACTGGTTGTCTATCTGTAATTGGAATTTGAGTGTTTTATAGTCTGTTTGGTCAAACTTCTATAATCATCTTATCTTGAAAAGTAAAAAAGGGTAGCCCGGTGCACTAAGCTCCCGCTATGCGTGGGGCTTATTTTGAAAAGTGCTTTTCAAAAATGTATTTTTGGTGACAAGCAGTTTGTGTTTAGCTAATTAATTTGAAAAGCACTTTTGAGCAGCAATTAGTGTTTGGCCAAGCTTTGAAGAAAAGCTACCTTTTCTAGCTTCTTCTATTCAAAATCACCTTTTCTTCTCCTAAAAGCTTGGCCAAACACACTTTTGACATTGGATAAGCTTGGCCAAACATGCTATTAGTGATGCTTATTCATGTCCTGTTGAAGAAAACCAAATACTATGACATTGTCAACTTTAAAACTCTTACGCCGGACGGACCAGGCATTTGCTTTTTGCCAGCCACAAGTTCCAGTTCTGCATAATACGTATTGCCTTTTTATTTGGGAGTAAATGTGAGGCTGAAATAGAGCTAGTGTTCTGGTGGCCATGCTCATGTAGTACTTTATCTACTTCATAATACAGGTTGAGGGAAAGACAGTCAAGGCCCAAATATGGGACACTGCAGGCCAAGAACGGTACCGAGCCATTACCAGTGCTTATTACAGAGGAGCAGTTGGTGCACTCCTTGTTTATGACATAACGAAAGGACAAACATTCGACAATGTTCAAAGGTGGCTCCGAGAATTGAGAGACCATGCAGATTCTAACATTGTAATTATGATGGCTGGAAACAAGTCCGACCTTAACCACCTTAGAGCAGTCTCCGAGCAGGATGGTCAAAATTTAGCTGAGAAGGAAGGACTCTCGTTTCTTGAGACATCGGCATTGGAAGCAGTTAACGTAGATAAGGCTTTTCAGACTATACTGACAGAGATATATCATATCATAAGCAAGAAGGCGCTGGCCGCACAGGAAGCAACCACAAGTACTACACTTCCCGGTCAGGGTACAACCATCAATGTTACCGATACCTCTGAAAATGTGAAGAGAGGCTGCTGTTCTACCTGAGTTAAAGGTAGGGAGCACAAACCTTTTTTCATTTAATTTTTTGGTTTATTTTTCATTATTCAGAGCAAAGATGTAGATTACTTTCTTGATTGTACAAGAGAAAGAGCTTGTGAATGTTAATTGTCTAGTGATTTAGGAGAATCTATTCTTCATGTGGTGTACTGTTTAACTATTTCTTTTAGAAAACGACCAATACTGGTAATATCTTCCGAGGTACTTGGTATACAGATGATTCAATTAAATTCTAGCACTTTCTTTATTTTGACTTCTCTGGTTTTGTGTTAATTCAATTCCAGCATTTTCATTCAATACAAGGTATGCATAAATCATAATTGAGAAGATACTGATGTAAAGTTCTCCTGTACAGGACTTTGAAGTCTTATTACTCCCATCTCATAATATTTGTAGCTCTTCATGATTCTTTTTTCTTCTTCTTTTGGTGTAGCAACACCCCTCAAGTAGTTCGCTTTTGCCCATTACGATCTTTAACTATCTGTGGGTTCTATTATCCCCTGGAACTACATGTAAGTGGTATTATTATTATCTTTTATGTAGAAGGTGATTGTCGTGCATCAATCTTGTGGTGCTAGGTGTCAATTTCTTTTTCCTTTTTTATTTATGTTTTTCTTTCTTTTACTCTTTTTTTCTCCCCTCGTCCGAGCAACCCTATCACCGGCCAGACCATTGCCATACCTCTCACCTGGAATCCCTGAAAAACAGTCAGTGGAAAATCACCTTCTTCATCACCTCAAGCCCCCATCTCATCCCTCTCTTTTTACCATTCTTACACGCCTCATCTCCACCAGCAAAAACCTCTATCGTGGGCATTCATAATTAGTAAATACCACGGTAGCATCACCGTCGGGTTGTTAGAATTTTCGTGCACACAGCCTGTGCAGGGTGGCTTGCGAAAGACGTATTAACATGAGTTCGAAGTAGTACATGAGGTGATAGGAAACCCCTCCCCCCTCCCCGAATATGTTAAGGTCGTAATGGGCAAAAGACTACGTTCTTTCTTGATCTAGCTACAAAAATGGAGCATTATGGAAAGATAAAATATGCCACCTATTACTATTAGTTGGGAAAAAAATATTCAAGCAATTGTGTTATTGGAGGAATTTTATGTATTTTTCCTTTTGTATAAGTTGCTAATATAATAATGAACTAAAAGGACAATAGGTAATCTGGAACTATGCAAGCGTTTGGACATGCGATTTCATCTCATGAGATAAAATTTCAAATCATTCAAAAAGGCATGATTTGGGATTTCAAATTATTATTTTAATTTTTTTGAATGTAAAAATTGACCCATAAGTTTAATTGTATAAATAGATCCATAAGTTGGTAGATATATTAATCAATCATGTTTACCAACCATTTATATTAAATATTAAAATATCTACAAGTTGGTACTATATTTATAATAAATTACTCTTACTAACCATGTGTGAGGATTATATTAAAGAGTAGTTACACTACAAATGATCATGTTCAATTTTTCATTTTATTGAACTACAATTTGATCAATTGATGTTGTATTTTTTAGAAAGACATTCTACTAGCGTATTAAATTTGTTATGAACTATGATTTGTCATTTGGTAAGATTGTATAAGTATTTGAAAAGTGAAAGAAATAATTCCTTAATTATTTTCATTAATGAAAGAGTATATATACAATTTACAATTTTCATAATAAGAAAATCCTATTTTTATTCTACTCCCAAAATCTTATTATACTTGTACAATAATTATACAATTATGATAAGTGTACAATTCTAATTATATACAAAATTTATTATAAAAAACAGTGAAATTGCCTTGAGTTTTCGTGATATACACAAGATAGTATATCGTGTATTCTAAATATGGTATATTTTCAAAAAGTTTTGATGGTTTTCATTTGTGGGATTTTATGTCTATAAGAAAAAAAATACAATTTAAAGAATCTAAATTACATGTTCAAACAAAACTTTAATTTTAAATCATCATGATTTTATTTTATAATTTTAAATCATGTCCAAACGAGTCTAAGTAACTAACCAATTACTCCAAGACTTTCTGTAAAAAATAATAATAATAACAAAATTGATGTAAACACATAACCAAATCCACTAGTAAACAATGTTAGAATTAGCAATCATTCTCAATTTCACGTTTTTCAGTTTTGTCTTGATGTAATGAAATGAAAGGCATTCATCATGCTTTCATTCATGCGGTTGTTTTCATCATTTAATTTCCTTTAATCGTTTTGACTTGCATGACGAAGTCATTGACACGTGGGTCGGCCAACATCTTGGTTAAAGTTGGCCTCTCAAAGTCGCCTTAAATATAATTTTTATAGGTAAATTGGTGAGAAACACCCTTTTATATAACACATTTTGCGAGAGATAATTTTTTTTTTTTTTGCAATGTCAGACCTTAAAAAAGAAATTGCGAAAAACAACTTTATAACGGAAAATTAATTTTTCTGTTAAAAAATTAACACCCTAAAAATACCCCTTCTTCTATTCCTTTAATTTCAAATGTCTGCATTCTTCAATATATTCATTTCATAATAGAATCCATTTCTCTCATTTCAGTTGCGACTTCATTCTTTTCAAGATTCATTTTTTCCATTTCATCAGCGACTTCATCCTCTTCAAAACTCATTTCCCCCATTTCATCTGCGACTTCATCCTCTTCAAGACTCATTTCCCCCATTTCATCTGCGACTTCATCCTCTTCAAGACAGAGGACTTTCTTGATCGCCTCATTCGGGTGTTGATGTGACTAAAGTCTCTCCATTTCCCCCATTTCATCTGCGATTTCATCCTCTTCAAGACTCATTTCCCCTATTTCATCTGCGACTTCATCCTCTTCAAGAGTTGCTCCATTCAAGTAAGTTTTTTCATTGTTTTCGTTTTGATATTGTTAAATTAGGTCATTGCTTTCTCTGAAAATAACTTGCAATTCGCTGCATAAAAATTAGGGCTTTTATCTAATTTTCTAATCGATTGCTTTCAGGTTTCTAAATCTTAACTTTATGTGTTAATCGATAGTTATATGGTTCTAAGTCAATCGTCGACATAGAAATTTCTAATCGACAACTTAATCGTCGACATAATTTTTTTTTTTGACCTGAGTGTAAGGTTCTAAGTATCGATTTTTTCCAATTTCTTAAAAAAAGAATCACCCCATTACAAATCCAGAATTTCGACGATTGTGACGACTTTATTTGTTTTGTTGTTAGTTGTTGTTTGTTTTATTTATATTTCGACGATGTCGACGACGATTGAGTGTTAGTTGTTATTTGTTCTATTTGTTTGACATTATGTAGTTGACCACTTTTTATTCTTATTTACTTAGTTGTTGAAAGAACACTTGGTTTATCTTGTTTTAGTTCATTATGATGCTGTATGTGGTTGTCAATTTTGTACACATACTTGGCTCCAACAACCAGTGCCTCCTGGAAACACTAGACTTGGCTTTTGTTTTGAATATTTATTCTTCATGTTTACTGAATTTGGGGGCAGCAGGGGTTTAACTATATGTCCATTATCATGTCATATAATAACTCGTATGACTTATTTCTTGTGGGGGTTACTTGATGCTTTTTGCCAAATGCAGAGGCTGGTAGACCTAGCAAAAAGAAGAGGGCAAAGGAAGCTGAGAAGATCAAGAAAGACAACAAGCGAAGAGGGCAAAAAAGCCGAACAAGTGTAGTAGATGTGGTGGTCTAGGTCACTACAAAACTAAGTGTTCTAATACTCTGATGCCTGATGCAAAAAAAAATGACCTGAATCATAAATTCTTCCTCTAAGTAATTCTATTCAAGCTTCACAAGATCCAACAACAGCATCCACACCACCACGAATGACACAAACTGAGAATTCAAGTCAAGGCTAATTTTTTAGTGTATTAGGTCATTAGTTTTTGTAGTACGATGACACTATGTGTAGTAGTATGCAATCCATTTTTGTATGAGAATCTTTGCAACCCACTTATTTCAGATACTTTTGTATGTAGTCACTTCCTTTATATTCTGCTGAAATGCCTTTATCTTCTTCACTTCCTTTCAATAGTAGCAGTGAACAATGTTAATAACTGTTAGTTATTGTTGTTGAATTCTTTCATTGTTTAATGAGTAATGCTTTAGACCTATATTTTTAGACAATACTACATGTATTTCTGATTTGTGAAATATTTTCTGCTATTTCCAAGACCATTGCTAATGTACTAGTAACATTTGGGGCATTTTTATTGCCATGTCAATATAACTAGTCACTTAGTACGTGAATTAATGTGGAAATGTCATATGTTTTTCACATAATCGACAGCCTCCGCCATTCATAACAGTGCTGAAATGCTACTGCCCTGCTGAAATGCTACTGCTCTGCTGAAATGCTACTATTGAAATTTCTAACAAAGCGCTCGCTCTCATGAAATGCTATCGCTGAAATTTCACCAAAATGCTCTTGCTCTGTGAATTTCGTGAAAATGCGTGAGGCAAAATAAAATAAAATATGGGCAACCTTTGCAACACATTAAAAGTTACATAATTGAGTACATCAATTACATTACATTAACAGAGTACAACAATTACATTACATTAACTGAGTACAACAATTACATTACATTAATTGTGTCACGACCCGACGGGCCACGACCCGGTGCCCTAATTGAACACCCTTATACTGACCTGTCACATATAATCCAACTGATACCAAGAACAACATATAAACCTCGTGAAAATAAGCTGGTTATATATCAACGGAACCTATCTCCTAAGGAGTCACAACAATTCAACATAACAACATAGGTAAGCCGACAAGGCTGCCTCTATACATGGGACTATCCAAGATAAACAACAACCTACACATGTCTTGCGTCACGCATACACAACCCACCACTATCTACAGACCTCTAAGAGTACGATAATGAAATATGACGAGATAGGGCCCCGTCGTGCCCCTGAATATGCATAAATAAAAAATAAGGTTCTGTACCAAAATGACTAAGCTCCGAATCAATGGAGCTCTCCAACAACTGAACAGGAATCCTAGACTGGAAGATCACCAACCGAGTAATTGTACTGCGGGCGTGAACGCCACCCGGAAAAAAGTCGATCTGAAATAATGTCTCGAGTATGTAAAACATGAAATCTGATAAAGAAGATCATAATCGCCGTAACATAACATGAGACAAGTATAATAATCAAGTTATCAATGCGCGTGCCTTATGAAACGAGTCAAGACATGTCCGTATAAAATAAGTCATATATCTGTTGCCCGACCTACAGTGAAGCGACGCGGTGAACACATCGCCATATTCGTGGATGCTGTCACATATCATATATCTGTCGCCGACCTTCAGTGAATGACTCGGTGAACATATAAGGAATTACGCATGAAACTGCCCGGCCCATTCTGGGACGCGGTAAAATCATATATTGTCCGGCCCATTCTGGAATGCGATAAAATCATATACTGCCCGGCCCATTCTGGGATGCGGTAAAATCATATACTGCCCGGTCCATTCTGGGATGCGGTAAAATCATATAATCGTATCAACCAGAATAGAATATCATGGGTAACTTTATACAAATTAAATCATCATTTGACTCTCAATTGAATAAAAAGAATAACTATTACTTTGAAAATCAAGACACTATCATATCATGTATCATTAAGAATTAGCATTCAGTAGAATTATGTACGTCCGTCATACACTCATTTTATATAAATCATGCCAAAAGAAGAAAATATAGTTTCACATACCTTATAGTCGAACTAACCAACTCTATAATTAATGTTCGTCTCGATTAGCACCTCGACCTAGAACAATAGTAATTCGTTCGCCAACTTTATGATTTCTATTATAAGTTATGTCGAATGACGACTCTCTTTTCTATAAAAATTTGGACAGCACTTCCCCTATTTATATGCACATTCACAACTTTCAAACAAAGCCAATAATACCAACAAGAAGATACAACTTAAAGATATAACCAAAACAATCTCAAATACTCCATACACGACATCATAATAAATTTCTTCTCTTTACGTTCATGGAAGACAACAACTACAACAACCAAGGTGATTAATACACCTATTTCTCTTGTTAATTTAGCCCCTTAATCCATATTAGAACAACCTTTAAAAACAGTCCATCAAATCTAGCAACAACAACAAGAGTGCAAGTCTTATAGTTTGCAACATAACACATTTGTATTTTTTAAAGTTTAATTTGGGTAGTAGGGCGTGCGAAATATTTTTGAAACCTAAAAAGCAAAGTGACTTTTATTAGGAAAAAATGGCGCCGTCCTCCAATGAGCAATGACCTCAAGTACCCCACATGATTCATGACACATTTACACGCTGCAATACCCAAAACAACGTTAGATTTAGCAATTATCAAGGAACCCCCACACGAGCAAAACATAATTTTAAATATCCATTCTCATCATTCTTGATTTTCCTTTATTTCTCAAGAAAAAAAACTATACATATAACCCCTTATTAATATAAAATCAAATCGACCCTTTTCTTGATTTTTATTTTTTGGATTGTGGGTATTTTTTCTTGATTTTCCCCCTTACCCTTTGTTTTTTGGTTTGTTTTGGATTGTGGGTGTTTGCTTTCTTGATTTTTTCCTTACCCCTTTTGTTGTTTGGTTTGTTTTTGATTGCGGGTGTTCATTTTCTTGTTTTTTCTCTTACCCTTTTTGTTGTTTGATTTGTTTTGGATTGTGGGTGTTTGTTTTTTTGTGTGTGTTGAGATGGCACAAAATAATGAGCAGCAGCAACATAATCAGCAGGGGTTAATAGAGCCTGCTGTTCTTGATGATATTATTAACAGGTTATTGGAGTTTAGGAATGCAAGAACTGTTAGGCAGGTTCAGATTTCTGAAAGTGAGATCCGTTCCCTTTGTAGTGCTTCAAGGGAATTTTTTCTGCAACAACCTAATCTCCTTGAGCTTGAAGCCCCCATCAAGATCTGTGGTAAAAATCTAATTTTTCCCATCTAGAAATCCGTGCCTTTTTTTTTTTACCGTCCTCCACTTAAATACCAGGCTTAGTTTGCATGGCGTGAGACCTGTTAATATATATGTGATTTATTTGTATTGTTGACCATAAATAGGTTGAGATGTTGATATATTGATTTCTGATCTTATCATGTTTTTAAGGCATAAAGAATTTAGTTTTTGATATATTTTTTCACTTATCATAAAAACTAATGTTGCTCGGACTTTCCAAAAGTGTTGTCAGGTCGGATCCTCCAAAAGTAGTGTAGTTTTGGAGGATCCTACACTGGTGCAGCACAACATTTTTAGAGAGTTTGAGCGACATAGCATAAAAATGACAACTTTTCTGATAAATTTGGAAATTAATCTGATCTCTGATTTGGAAGGGGGATGGGTGGGTGAGGTTTTATCATGTACGGTAACATGTAAACTTGTTTGGTTTAATATGTATATGCCTCAATTCGGAATTAGTTGCCGTCGGCTATATGATTCCTCAGTATTTGCTCTTCTCTGTTTGCACACTTTTCATTCTGGCACTCATAAAACACTTATTAGTGTTGTTGTTTATCACAACAACAACAACAACAACATGCCCAATGTGATCCCACAAGTTGGTCTGTGGAGGGTGGGGTGTTCGAGGCCTTACCCCTACCTTGTGTGAGGTAGAGAGGTTGTTTCCGATAGACCACTGTAGTTTATCAAATGATAAAATGTTTTATGAAGCTTTTTAAAGTTTGATTATGCACATCTTGCTCACTCGTCTTGTATTAGCATGTATCGGGTAGGGTAAGATGTAAAGTTGTTTGTTCTAATATATCCGATGTATGAATCCTCAGTATCTAATTTGCTCCATTTGGACCCTTTTCATTCCAGAATTTGTCTTTTAAGGCAAATTAGGGATTCTCAGTATTTTCTCTGAAATACAAATCTCTATTTGGTCTAGTTTATCTAAGATGTTTTATGGAACTTCTTTAAGGTTGATTGTGCACTTATACACTCATTCACATTTGAGTTGTTTGCCTTATGTGCACCCGCGGCTTACATGAATCGTCAGTATTTCTTTCGCACACGTTTTGTTACGGTACTCATTAAAGACAAATTAGGGCTTCTTTATATTTTCTCCTGAAATGCAGATGTCTACTTGCTCTAGTTTATCAAATTGTAAAATGTTTTATGCTGCTTTTAGAAGATAACTGGCTTGGTTCTTTCTAAGAGAGGGTTATAAACTGCTGTACTGGTTAGATTTCGGAAATATAAAACAACAACAACATACTCAGTGTAATCCCACAAGTGGGGTCTGGGGAGGGTAGGAAATATGGCTACTAAGATTTTAGGAAAGGGAGGAAGGAGATAATAAGTTCATTGTCATTGTCTTGTCTATCTTGAAAACAGTGAAACTTTAATGGTGTCAGTGTTATCAAAAGTGAAAAGCGCAAAAGAGCTCCAAGGTCTATTGGAGCTTTAAGCGGAAATAAAGCGTGAACTTAATGTAAAAAGGTGCAAACGGGGAAAATATTACAAATATACATGTTTAGTCCAAGACTACTAATTATATGCATGAATAACAAATATATGGACAAAGAAGTTGAATTTTTTCAACGATAAAATAAAATATCAATTGTGTAGTGTCGTCTCTTCCGGAAACACTCATTAGCAAGGAAAAGTTTGTCTTAGAGCCTTGATGACAACACTGAAGCGCACATTAAGCGAGGCGAAGCGCTCAACACGTACGTTTTGAGCCACGCTTTAGGACTTAAGCATGCCTTTGACAACACTGAATGGTGTACATGATATCTTTAATTTATCTGCCTTATATTGTCTTTGCAATGTGCTGTGATACCTTTGAAATATTGTATCATCGTTATTTTCTTATATCATGATGTCAGTTTATTTAATGCTAAGTTGCTTTTCCCAATTAGATATTCCCTCCGTCCCAATTTAAATGTCTTAGTTTGACTAGACATAGAATTTAAGAAATAAAAGGTGACTTTTGAATCTTGTGGTCTTAAATTAAAGATGTGTGTGGGCCTTTAAATCTCGTGATCTTAAATTTGTCAAAACTTGCTAAATATAGAAAGAGACACTCTTTTTTGGCAGACCAAAACGGAAAGTAAGACACTTAAATTCGGACGGAGGGAGTAGCATTTTACTTTCATTATTTTAAAACAGTATTTTTCCTTGGACTGATATATCTGTCTCCTTTTCCCTCTCTTTGTTTTTTGGTCTGGAATCTAGGTGACATCCATGGCCAGTATGGTGATCTTTTGAGGCTTTTTGAATACGGGGGATTTCCTCCTGAGGCTAATTATTTGTTTTTAGGGGACTATGTGGACCGTGGCAAACAGAGTTTGGAAACAATATGCCTTCTACTTGCATACAAAATTAAATATCCCGAGAACTTCTTTCTCTTGAGAGGAAATCATGAATGTGCTTCTATTAATCGGATTTATGGATTCTATGACGAATGTAAGCGCCGATTCAACGTGAAGCTATGGAAATGCTTCACTGAATGTTTCAATTGTCTTCCCGTTGCTGCTCTCATAGATGAGAAAATACTCTGCATGCATGGTGGTCTTTCTCCAGATCTAACAAATTTAGATCAGATAAGAAATTTACCTCGTCCAACTGATGTTCCAGATTCTGGTTTGCTGTGTGATTTACTTTGGTCAGATCCTAGCCGGGAAGTTAAAGGTTGGGGAATGAATGATAGGGGAGTTTCATATACTTTTGGTCCTGATAAGGTCGCTGAATTCTTGATGCAGCATGATATGGACCTTGTTTGTCGTGCCCACCAGGTATTTTATACGATTTCTTTTTCAGATAATTACATTTTTGGACTGCTGAACATAATAGTAGCCAGCAAATGCATACGTTTTGTATACATATTTTATACATAAAATATACATAATCAGTGTATATATTTTGGCTAGCACCCGTAATTAATTTCGGCCAATGGGCCAAAAATTAAAAAAAATCCTTTCTTTTGCTTCCTTTTTTGTCTTTCCTTTATGTTTGTCCAATTTTGACCAGAATATTTTCAACCTAGGTTGTTGAAGATGGTTATGAGTTTTTTGCTGAAAGGCAGCTAGTGACGATATTTTCGGCCCCTAACTATTGTGGTGAATTTGATAATGCTGGTGCAATGATGAGTGTCGATGAAAGTTTAATGTGCTCATTCCAGATACTGAAGCCAACACCAACAGATAGAAAGCCTCGGTTTTTATGAGGCAAAAGTCGATAGCTTGTATCTATGCACTCGCTGAGCACCTAAGGTTAGTAGCTTGATGTAAATCTTATTTCCCATTATATATGCAGATATATGCAGCACTTATTCTGTTTCCATGATAGAATGAGCAACAAAGGGTAGAGTGTACACAACCTTACCCTCTCTACCTTGGAAGGTAGAGAGGGATAGAATGAGCAACCCATCTTAGAAATGTCTCGTTTCCATCATTGGTTGGTTTCATGATATCGAGTGAAAATGTCTCTGCTTTGTCATTTTCTTACTCTCAAAATATAATCACTCTCAAGGTGTAAATTTGTACATTACTTTCATTCTCCCATTCTGCTTGATTTACTTTGTTCATTTAGTTTGTCCCACAAGGGCTGATTAATTTTGTCCAATGGAAAAGATGCAATCTTTTAAAAGTCAAGCAAACATTTAATGATATTGTTTTACGTCATTTGAATTTTGTTTATCATTCTAACCGTTTCAATTTTCATGTTTGTCAAATATTGTTTTAACATATAACCAAGCCTAAATACAAAATTGATTCAAACATTACCAATCAAGGTAGGTCCCTTAATATGGCACGAAAGTACTTCTCCATCAAGACCAATAAAAGGATCATTAGATGGTTCACTTCTAGTTTGATTTCCCTTCTCACCTTTTCCCGAAATCCCCACCTTTTCTCTCCATGATTCCATATCTTTCTTCGGGAAAAGAGTATGGTGTTTTGTGGTTCAGGCACTTTTTATCCTTTTCTCAAGTTCAATGTGTTCCAAAGAAATGGTGGGCTAAATAAAGTTACTTGCCATTATATTTGACACAATCATTTTGTTGATCCTATATAAATATGTGTATTCTGATAAAAATGATGATTTTAACTGTTGAATTACCAAGATGCTCGTTGAGGCAGAAGATTCTTGTAGGATATCTCATATGAACAATCAATGTTTTTACTTTCCTTTTAGGGTACGAAGTTAAACGATGGCCACAAAAAATGATTTTGATGGAAACAGCTTTCATATTATTTCCCTCTAAAATGACTCTATTCATGTTAGTTAAAGATGTATAATGATATGTTAAGCCATAATGATAGTCGGAGGTGTAACGACCTTACGTCACTCCGACGAGTTCAGGATGTATACTATGTCTCATGCATATGGTTCTCATGAAGGTGTTATATATATATATATATATATATATATTTGTGTGTGTGTTACGACACCACTGATCAGTTGGTTACTATTATGATGATGATGATGCCCACAGTGACTTATGGCGTTACATACACATATGATTCATGATGCGTATGCTGCTGGTGGTTACTTGTTTATTTATTTGATTTTGTCCCTTTACCAATTCTGTTTATATTTATTTCCCCCTTCCTTTTTTGTTTTGGGGAAGGGAACATGACTAGAACCTTGTTATATTGTTTATTCAACCACTAGGAAGATCCTTTGCTACCTAACCTACTGATTTGAGAGTTTATATTTGAGCAACTGTTACCATAGGATCCAACTTTTGACATGACTTAATTTCTAAATCTGCCTTACGTTATTTTTTTTACTTCCATGCTTATGAAGAAGTCATTAGCAGTGGCATCTGACAGTGGTTGTAACTTATGTGTTTGTATGAAGGAAAATGTTTTCTGCAGAAAATGTTTTCCTTGCAAATATTTTTTCCGTGTGGGGGTAGTGGGGATGGGGACTATGGGGGTAGGGGTGGGGTTACAATGTGTTGGAAGGTGGGGAGGAGACAATCAATGTGGAATGCCTGAAACTTGTTTTCCCTACTTTTACTACAGAAGTTGCTTTCCTTATTTTTAAGGAACTTGTTTTCCTAGTGAAAATGTTTTCCAAAAATGTTGACCAACAAAACATGGGAAATTGGAAAATGCTTTCCTCTATGCAAAACACACCCTTAAAGAAAATCAGAGAATAATAATGAGACTTTTCAAAGAAAGCAAAAGGAGAGGGAAGGAAAAGCTAGATAATAGTCCTTCTAGTTTTAAAAATACACATTATCTTGTGTTTAGATTCATTGAAGAAAGTTAAGCAATGATGATATTTTGTATTCTGTCATAATATGTAATTTGGTCATTCACCAATTCTAAATATGTTTTGAAGCTTTCCTTTATTTATCCTTCTATTCTTTCCCTAAAATTGAACAAAATAAGCAAACTTGGCTTAATGAGGAGGCCTTTTCCTCTGCTTTTAGTAATAGATCCATCTATTATTAAAAGGAGAGGAAAAAACCTCCTCATTAAGACAAGTAGCTTATTCTATCTATTATTAGGAGAGGAAAAAACAGCCAAGTGGCGGCATAAGAATAAGATTGAGCAATGTCTTGAGCAATACCAAGTGGCTTATTCTTGTGCCGCCACTTGGCTTAATGAGGAGGTTTTTTCCTCTCCTTTTAATAATAAATTATTCCATTCTCTGGAACAACGAGCCTAAATATCTAAATTCTTGCATTTTAGGCATTGCAATCGCCTCTAATTTCACTCTTCCTATGTTGACTAAATTTGCAGTGCATATATTCAATTCTTCTTGGTATATGCTTTTAGTCATGTAGGGACTTGCTTTGCTATTGCCTTATTATCGGTTTAGAAAGCTGTATATAAGCTTTTCTTTGATCCACTTTTTATGTATACTTTACTCATCTTTCCCTTTTAAAGGGCGATTGAATAGTTAAGAAGATCAACGGTGATTTAGAATAAAACTAAGCAGCAGCTTGCTCTACATTCTTAAACATTATTGGTGCAGATTTAGTCGGACTTAATTTATGGCAGCAGGGTTCCACCCTATTGTAGATCTATGACCCGAAGTGTCTTTATTAGAAGATAGTCCCTGAATGGGAACTTCTCCGTTAGGAAAGAAGGCTAAAGAGTACTAGAGAGAGCTATTGCAGCATAGGAAATCATGGTGCTTATACTCAGAAAATATGAATGAAAAGGAAGTTAAATAAACTTGTTACTTAAACAATCGAATATGGATAATAAATGGTACCTTTGAATCTTGAATTTAATTCTACCATGCTATCCATCTTCTCAAAATATTAAGAGAAACAAAATTAGATAAGAAAAACAAGAAGCAAATGAACAATGTAAGTGTGAAGAAATAGTAGGGAACTTGTTGACTTGATTAACTAACACGTATAAGAGGGGTTTCTTCTACTAATTTAGACATGTATCTCTTGATATACTGACAACCATATTGAGAAAATGTAGTTTGGGCCTAACTCAATGTCAAAAATAAGTTCATGAGGTGAGGTTTGCCTAAGATCACGTTATTTTTGCACTATTAAGGATGCAGATCTTGTTCTTTTTGATAAATAAGGATGCAGATCAAGATCTTACTACCTGCAATAATCTTATGCTCCAATATTTTGCTTCCAACATATTTTCTTGTTTCTTACAGGCAGAGTAGTGGAGCTCAAAACATTATGGAATTGACCATAGTGTTTGTATGGGTTGGTACAAGCCAAAGATGATTGCTTAAATAGCATCTGAAAAGACATATGTATGTGGATGTGTGTGTGTATTTTGGGATAAGTTATCTGAAAAGTTAAGGATTGTTTGGTTGCTCGTTAATAGTTATGCAGGGTGTAGTTATTCATGTATTAGTTATTTTTATCTTCTATCCTGCTTAAAATAATACATAAATTCCCTCATAACTTATACATGTATCAACTAAATTGCTAACCAAACACCGTATTTGGTGTCTTGAATTTTATACATAGCAAAAACATGCTACCAAACTTCAAGTTATGCAGAATTTAGTACATAAATTCCCTTATGTTTTTGCCATCAGTATGCTATTACTTCAACTTTTGCATCGTTATGCATGATGTGCATCTTGTACTGATGTTTGTTTTTCTTCTGTTAGCCTTTAAGAAGTTTATTCTTGTATGCAGAAATTCTTATGGCTGGCAAAGAGCAGTTGAAGATGCAGACGACTTCTGGGATGTACATCGTACGAGTATGTTTTAGAACGGAAAGGAGCCTAGTTGTTGGTTAAGAAAAGCCTTCTCTTCTGAGCTGAAAATTCGAGAACCTAACTGTAGTTTCGAGGTGGCAAGGCCACATACTCTCTTCTTTTTTTCGTTTGTCTTTTTTTAATTTTATTTAATTTCATGCAATTTATGAATTAAAACCGTGTATATCGGTTTGTAAATTGCGGTGCAGATATGTAGATTGTCGATACTAAAAATTTGCTCCATTGCAGCAACTTCCCTAATTGGATGGTAGTTTTTCAGTGAGTAATGGTTTGCTACTGGTTCTTGATCACTGTCTAGTGTTGAAGTTTCCTCACTTTGAGATGAAAATAGATATAATTAGAAGATTGTTAGATTTTTTCTGCAGTTGGCGATGTATTGGTGGAAGGTAGCATGTATAGTCGAAGTGTAGAAGATAGTTTAGACACCACTGTGACAAAAAAGAAAAAGGAGATGTATATATAGCAAAGGGATTTCACCAAGTTGTTTTCATTGAAGCTTAAGTCAGAGAACTATGAGAGAGTGACTTCAGCATACTTAGAGATCTGGAGTTGTCATACGTGTTTTTAGCAGCAGTTGCGGTATTAATGCCTGTTTGTTCCCGCTTCTGTGAAGCCTAAAGTACTTATTTTAGAGAGTTGAGTTGTTTGGTAAAACTTTTGAAAACGAAATAAGTGTCTTTGACTAGCGGCAGAAATTATTTTTCAGAATTTAAAAATTGTACGTAGTTTTTTTATAAAAGCACTTTGGAAAGCTTTGATCAAACACAAACTAGTCATTGAAATAGATCAAAGTGCTTTTTGGATATGAATTCAGTCACAATAACCTATATTTTTTTAATCAATCATAATGTAGTGCATCAAAGTGTTTTTTAGAATATGGATTCAGTCAATCTTCCATAGCCATTAAAATAGACAATCCTCCATAGTCAAATGCATTGATGCATCAAATGTTCCATAGCCAGACACAAATTAGTTATGAATCTAAATAGATGAGTTCTTATTTAAAGCTCAGTATTAAAGAATATGTTCACGGCGGTTGTTGCTGAAGCGATGAGAGAGAAGAGGGTTGCAAGGTTGGCTTCTTAGTTACAGCCTACAGGTAGGGCTGTTCAAGGGGCCGGGTTCGGGGCGGGGACTGGCAAAGGGCCGGGACCGGTCCTCTGGCGGGTCGGGACAGGTGGGACAGACCGATGTCCCATCCCGTCCCACATCCCGTCGGAAAAGGGGACCGGTGTTGGCAGGGCGGGGTCGGATTCAGGTTTTTTAAGACACTTAATTTCAAAAAAGCTATGAATATAAACACTTAAATAATTGAACAAGATAGTGTAATAAAAATATCTCAAGACTGTTTTTGTGTCTCTTATAATATTTAATAGAAATATAATTTTTTTGTAATACAATTTCAAAATTGCAACTTTGTGGTGTTGTTCAAAAGTTGCAAATCACATATTAAAATTACAATTAAAAAAATTACATAGTTAAAAATACATTTTCTAATTTCTTCACAATGTCTTGTGGTTCTTCGGTTGGAATTGGAAGTTGTTGGTTAAATTGGTCGACGTCGCTTCCAGTTCCCCCGAATAAGATTTTGTTGTAGTTTTCATCGTCTTCTTCGTTGATGTCTGGTTGACCGCACCTTCTACGCTCCGCTCGTATTCAATCTCTGAATAGAACTGTAATCTCCAAGTTGTCTCCCGCTAATGAGTGTATGTGCTCTCCTATTTGAAATCTTCCGACAAAAAAAACGCTTTCAGACGCTGTTGATGATGCTAGAATGTTCAACACATCTCTGACCATCTTTGCTAGTATCGGAAATGTCTTCTCATTTTTCCTCCAGTATTTAAGCAAGTCTTCACGTTCTTCTTCATTGAGAACTGTTTGGTACGGTATAACACCCCGCAAAATAAAAAACATCAAACTAGCTAACTTGATTAGCAGTGGAACTACTAAACATTCTATTTCTAAGACTTTCAATACTAGTTGCGGAAATAACATGTTCTTTATAAGGTTGTATTGAAGAAAAAGATGGTATAGAAGCCGGTTGGTTGCTAGCACTTTCTTGTTGGTAATGCATATATACTTTTTTGCATTTATCGTGCATGTTAGACAAAACTTCTTCTTTAGTTGGTTCCTTAGGTGGTTGTTCATTTGGATTTTTTGGAGTTGGAGGTGAAAGTACTGCTATACAATCATAAACCGTTTCAATAAGTGATTTACAACTGTCTATTTTAATAGTCGGATTTAATACAACACCAATATAAATATTGGGAATAGGATTTTTTTTAATTTGAGAAATATTTTTTTAATAGGTGCCTTATAAGATAGTTTTTTCATATATTCACTAAGTAATAAAAATATTAGAGTTATATAAAATAACATAGTTGAAATAGTAGGATAATATATACCAGATTTTTTTTAGTAATTGCTTGAAAAAAAATCTCTGAAAATCCAATAAGTTCAGAATTTTTTTCCCAATCATTATCTACAGGCATATCAGTTGGATTTCGATTATGAGCGTTAAAAAATAAAGTTATAGGTCTTCTATAATCGTAAGCAACAAGTAGTTGTTCATATAGAGAATTCCACATAATCGCTACTTCTTGAGGAATTTTTCTAAAAGGTAATCCACAATCGTGACAGTTTTTTTATATTCTTTTTTCTTTGTATTTTATTACTTCTAAAAATAAAGTTTATAACAAATTGTACTTTATTAGGAATGTCTTCAAAAAGTGATAGACCATCATTTACAACTAAGTTATAAATATGTCACACACATTTTCTACGAAAATGATTAGGAAAAGATGGAGTTAACAAATCTTTTAAAAGTCTCGCAGCATAATTATTAGAAGAAACATTATCTAACATAACAATCATAATTTTGTCAGTTATATATAACATAATAATCACAAACTTCATGAATATTTTGTGCAATAAAAGTTTCAGGGTGCCTATTATCAATATATCTATATGCTAAAATACGTTTTTGCATAGACCAATTATGATCTATCCAATGACATGTTACAGTTAAATAATCATTGTCGCTAGTACTACGACATATATCAGAAGTAGTAGATACTTGCCAGGAAAATGATATAATGCATAACGTAAATATTATTGATATTCATGTGCAAATTTAAAAACCTCTCTCCTAACAGTTGATCTAGGAAAATCGTTAAAAGCAGGATTATACATATCTCTTACGTAATGAATAAAACCAGGAGATGAAGGAAATGCAAAAGGCAAACCCTCCACCACAACTAATTTTGTTATTGATTCCCTATCTCTGTGTTTATCGTATTTAGGACCTACAATTTCCCCGTCGTCGGGTTAATTTGACCATTACTTGGTCCGGGACACTATGTGAACCTTGTCCCGACTTAGAGCGCATTGGCGCACCCGATTTTGTAGCCTCGTATTCATCCCACTTAGCTTTGTGAAAGCCTTGTACATGAATAAACCTCCCGTCCTATCCTGACCTTTTCCGATTTTAAATTGATAAATAGTTTTACGAATTTTACATCTAACTACTTGATTCTCTTTGTCCCTATAAAAAAATAATCATGCAGATGATTTTATTGTGTGGGGCCTCATCTTATACTAGGGGAATAAGAGGTATTGTCGTTTCAGGCTGAGACTCAGTCTGAGCATGAGATTGGGGTGCACTAGTAGGTGTGTGTTAAAGTATATTGGGCCATTCGGTAGTGCAGCCCAGCCGTGGGACCCTTTTCCCTTTCCCTTTCCTTTGTATATTTGGTGAATATTAGACTTAGGTTTGTACCTTAATTAGTAGTGTAATATTACCATAATTATAAAGTTAGTATTCTTATAGAATAAGGATTCCTAGGTAGAATAAGAAGACGATCTTCCTTGTAACTTGTATATATATACCTTTCATTAATAAGAATAATCAAGGGATTATTTCTTTCATGGTATGAAGAGTTTAGGTTCTCTTTACCTTGTTTCCGCTCTTCAAAATTTCCTCTCTATTCTATTCGAAATTTTGCCCTAAATTCTCGATTTTTTTGTGTTCTTCCTCTTTCACAAAAATCGAGTATCTTCTCTTCCAAAATCTTTTTTCACAAATTCCCTTCTCTGAATCTTATTGTTCCATTCCATATGGCTGATACTAATACTTTTCACCCTGCCCTCACAGTTTCTAATATCAAGAGTGTTTTTCCTATCGTTCTTGACCTAGAAAACGTTCATTATGGGACGTGGACGGAATTATTTAAGATTAATGCTTTGGCACACAAAGTCGTCCACCACATCATTCCTCCAACTCCTCCAAAGAGGGGTGATGCGACGTCTACTTCTACGACGGTTGTGCACACTAAAGAAGCAGATCCAGAATTATGGGCCATGCTTGATGCTAAGGTTCTTCAGTGGATTTATGTCACTATCTCCTTGGATCTTTACAGACGATTATGGAACCCAACTCCACATCTATGGCAACGTGGGATCGATTATGAGACATATTCCAAGATAACAGTCATTCTTGAATTGTTATTGTTGAGCAGGATTTTTCTCAGGTTTCTATGACGAATTTTCCAAACGTTTCTTCGTATTGCAAAAGCCTCAAGGATTTGGTAGACCAACTCAACAACGTGGGTTCTCCTGTTTCTAATAGTCGTCTAGTTCCTCAGATGGTTGCAGGCCTGTCAGAGGCCTATAGCGGTGTTGCTTCAGTTATTCGACAGAGTAACCCCTGTCAGGATTTTATCAAGCCCGTTCTATGCTTACTTTGGAAGAAGCCAGATTGGCTAAGAAAGTAGCGATTGGGGCCAACTCTGTCGTCAAGATGACAACTTCCAATTTAAATCCTTCAAATCCAGCCAACGTGACCCAAAATCACAACAACGGGGGTGGTAAGAAGTGCCAAAATAAAAAAAATAATGGCAACAAGCGTGGCGATAACAACGGGGGCAACCGTCAGCGGAAGAATAAAGCCCCGAGCCCAGGCCCCGACGGGCGGTGGCGATAGGTCCCAACACCTTACAAGGCGCTGATTTTAAGACAATGACGCCTCGATGCTCGCCGCAAGCACCATGGTCCAACGTCTTTCCAGGTCAGAATCCAGGTTTCAGACCAGCGTATGGGCAGCCCCAGCAGTCCAGTATACTTGGGCCTCGCCCCCATCAGGCCCACCACGCAGTGGGGCCCACCCAGACCGACATTGAAGCAGCGATGCATACGCTTGGCTTGGCTCAACCGGACCCTAATTGGTACATGGACACCGGTGCCACTACCCACATTACATCCGATCAATGTACTCTCTCGTCTTATTCCAATTTGAGCGCTAATCGTGGTATAACTGTTGGTAATGACAATTCTATTCCAATTAAGGGTTATGGTCATAAAACTTTGTCCTCTCATCATCCAACACTTGTCCTGAAACATACCCTTCATGCCCCAAAATTGATTAAACATTTGGTGTTTGTCCGTAAATTCACCACGGATAATTGGGTTTCTATTAATTTTGATCCATTTGGGTTTTTTATGAAGGATTTCAAAACGGGGAGTCATTTCATGAGGTGTGACAGTAGAGGAGATCTTTATCCAATCACACCGAGTCTCAGCATCTAGCGTCATGTTATGTCATCCACTTTTGCAGCTCTTGTTCCTTCCTTGGGGAATGCTCGTCTAGGTCATCAGGGGTCGTCTATTTTATCTTCTTTAGATAGACATAAATTTATTTCTTGTAAGGGTACGCGTAGTACTCCACTTTGTCAATCCTGTGCTTTAGGAAAAATTATTAAATTACCATTTGCAGTTTCGAATTCTAATACTTCAATGCCATTTGAAATTATTCATAGTGATTTATGGACATCTCTGGTTCTCAGTTCTATGGGTCATCGTTATTATGTTTTATTCTTAGATGACTATTCTAAATATTTATGAACGTTTCCAATTGCGAAAAAATCTCAAGTTTTTTCCATTTTCATAAAATTTAGAGCTTTCATAAGAACACAATTCGAACGGAAAATAAAAAACATCCAATGTGATAATGGCAAAGAGTATGACAATGGAGAATTTAGGGAGTTTTGTGCTCAAAATGGGATAAATTTTCATTTTTCTTGTCCTCATACGTCTTCACAAAATGGGAAAGCTGAGCGAAAAATTCGTACAATTAATAATATTGTCCGCACTTTATTAGTTCATTCTTCCGTTCCTCCATTATTTTGGCATCATGCACTACAAATGACTACCGATCTCCTAAATATTCTTCCCTTTAAAGGTTTGACATATTCATCCCCTCTCAAAGTGTTATACAATAAGACTCCGTCATATTCTCATCTTAGGGTTTTCGGATGCTTATGTTATTCACTGTATCCATCCACTACGATCAATAAACTTCAGGCACGTTCTACTCCTTGTGTGTTTTTGGGTTTTCCGTCAAATCACTGTAGTTATAAATGCTTTGATTTGTCCTCTAAATGAATCATCATTAGTCGTCATGTTCTCTTTGATGAATCTCAATTTCTCTTTTCTAAAGTAGAAACACATGTGCCTAGTACTTATGATTTTTTGGATGAGGATGTATCCCCCTATGTTCTCCGTCATTTTTCCGATTTATCCGAAAAAACGTCGTCAGCCGCATGACCACACGAATAAGCGCATGGCCTCGATGGTACTTCCAGAAATTCCCAAAAATTCCCAAAATTCACCCAATCCAGCCCAGAGTCATGGTCCAGTCACTCGCAGTCAACGGGGTATTTTTAAACCAAGAGACATTTTAATTTGAATTCTAATGTTCTTAAATCTCCCTTACCCCGTAATCCTGTTTCTGTCTTAAATGACCCTAATTGGAAAATTGCCATGACCGAGGAATATAATTCTCTTATTGATAATAAGACGTGGAAGTTGGTACCCCGTCCTTCTGGTGTTAATATTATTCGGTCTATGTGGATTTTTGTTCATAAGAAAAATTCTTATGGTTCATTTGCAAGACATAAGGCTAGACTTGTAGGTGATGGTAAGACTCAGCAGGTTGTGTGCATTGTGGTGAGACATTTAGCCCAGTGGTCAATACGGCTACCATTCGCACATTGCTCAGCTTGACTCTTTCAAAATCATGACTCATTCATCAGTTAGATGTGAAGAATGTTTTCCTACATGATGATCTTCAGTAGACAGTGTATATGCATCAGCCTTTGGGGTTTAGGGATACAAGATATCCTAATCATGTCGTCTATTGAAGAAGTCCTTATATGGACTTAAGCAGTCTCCACGGGATTGGTATAAGGGGTTTGCTGATTTTGTTTCGACTATGAATTTTTCTCACAGCAGGTCTGATAATTCATTGTTCATATATCGTCGGGGTTCTTCCATGGTTTATATAATGTTATATGTGGATGATATTATCCTGACTGCCTCTTCTGATGCTTTGTGAAAGTCTATTATGACAATGCTCAGTTCTAAGTTTGTCATGAAAGACTTGGGCCCCTTGAGCTATTTTTTGGGAATTGCAATCACTCGTCATGCAGGTGGATTGTTCTTAACACAGAGGAAGTATGCAGCAGAGTTCATTGAGAGGGTTGAGATGTCATCATGTAAGTCCACTTCTACTCCAGTTGATACTAAACCCAAGTTGGGTGTTGCAGCTGGCTCTCCGTATGAAGATCCGACCCGCTATCGTAGTCTTGAAGCCGCCCTTCAGTATCTTACGTTCACGCGACCAGACATTACATATGTAGTCCATCAGGTGTGTTTGTTTATGCATGATCCCAGAGTTGAACATATGAATGCGCTCAAACGCATCCTTAGGTACATTCAGAGAACACTTGATTATGGTTTGCATTTGTACCATTCGTCGACGTCTACCATTGTCTCATATACAGATGTTGATTGGGGTGGTTATCCTGACACCAGACGGTCTACGTCTGACTATTGTATGTTTTTGGGTAATAACTTGGTCTCATGGTCTGCCAAGCATCACTCTACGCTTTCACGTTCAAGTGCAGAGACCGAGTATCGAGGGGTAGCCAATGTGGCTTTCGAGTCATGTTGGTTACGAAATTTACTTTTAGAGCTTCATTGTCCTATTGAGAAAGCTACCTTGGTATTGTGATAATATAAATGTCATCTACCTTTCTGGTAATCCAATTCAGCACCAACGTACTAATCACATAGAGATGGATATTCACTTTGTTCGAGAGAAGGTAGCCAAAGGACAAGTACGCGTCTGCCATGTTCCTTCAAGATATCAGATTGCAGACATCTTTACAAAGGGTCTTCCCTCGGTCCTTTTTGAAGATTTTAGAGGCAGTCTCAGCGTACGAAGACCGTCCGCTATGAATGTGGGGGTGTGTTAAAGTATATTGGGCCATTCGGTAGTGCAGCCCAGCAGCCAGCCGTGGGACCCTTTTCCATTTCCCTTTCTTTTGTATATTTGGTGAATATTAAATTTAGGTTTGTACCTTAATTAGTAGTTAATATTACCATAATTGTAAAGTTAGTATTCTTATAGAATAGGAATTCCTAGGTAGAATGGGAAGAGGATCTTCCTTGTAACTTCTATATATATGTCTTTCATTAATAAGAATAATCAAAGGATTATTTCTTTCAGTGTGTCATCTAGATTATCGTCTAAATTAAAGTCTTGTTCAGTTGCAGAATATATCTCATCATCTAATGATATATCATTAAAAAAACTAGTTTATCTATATGAGTGTAATCAATCAAATCATCCTAACTAGGAATAAGATGACTAGAAGAAGTACACTTGCTCTTGTTACCTTTACTAGAAGAAGCATTCTTATTCTTATCTTAATTATACGTTTAATTTCTTCTATTTTAATTGTATAAATAAATAATTAAAGATAATGAAATTAAGTGTGAAGGTCTTTTGGATAATGTAACTTACATGCAAAAGCTTTTGGACAATGCAAAGGGTTTTTAGCATAATGTTGGCTGCAAAAGTAATCATAATTTTCATCGAATAGAACCTGGATGGACCTTTACTTGGCAACCCATGATATACATATTTGAATATGACTTTTGCAAGCCAAAGTATATCGGAAGTTTGTTTGCATGTCAAACTTCAGGCAAAATTATAAATTTGGATACGAAATTTTATAACTTATGTTAAAAGTTATTTATTATTTATGAAGTGACTAAACATACAAAAATTTATAAATTGGCACTTCCAAGGGTCAGGTCGAAGACTAGGGTGACAAAATTAGCCCAAATCCAAATGACTCACCAAATCCGCTCAATGTTTCATGTGTTTGAGCTGAGAAGAGCCAACCATTAAGCGCAGCCACGCAGGAAAGTGAAAATGGCTTTCACGCCTCTAAAGCGAGTGGTCAACACGCCTCTCCTTATAGTCTTTTGGTTTTGGCTAGCCTAAGTTGACTCATCATAAAAATCAGCAGTCCAAATGAACCCATAATGATGCCCAAACTTGACCCAATGATCAATTTTAACGATTAGAGCTCCACTCTAGATTAAGATTTTTACTTATAAATAATTATTTAAAAATCTTTTATTATTTCGGAATAATAAAAATACTCCAATGCACCTCAACCACCCACCACACTATCCATCCACCCTACCCCTCCACTACACCAATCCCCATCCAAGCACTGAACCACCCTCATATATCTGCCCCTACCTGCCTACTCCACCCCACCCCTACCTCACTACCACCCCTATGAAAGTATGTATGTCATAGAAACAATCATTTTAGGGACAAATGTACTTGAACACATTCATGTTATTAATAAGATTAATATAATTTGACATTTGCAATTATTGAATTATGATTTTGATTGCTTGTGATTATTCATTAATGTGCATCCCTTGAGCTTACATTGTCATTTATAAAGTGAGATATTATTGATAGAACGTAACTCTCAAAATAGTCTTGATTGATGATCATTGAGAATGAGATATCAATGATATATTATAAGTCAATATGTGGTCTGCATCACATTCTTAGATAATATAGTATGTCTCACTTACTACTAGTATGATTACTAGTGATGAACACATAGATACTCTTAAAGGGTATTGGCATGCCCTGCTGATAAACTATATGGTATACATGTCTAGAGTATTATCAGCATGTGGGAAATAGAAGTCATTTGACTTGAGGTCAATGCGCACCTGGTTTGCAGAGTAATGTACTTTGATCCTGTCCTAAGCTTAAATTCCTTATAGGCTAAGACATGCCTTGTATTGGGTATATTGCGATGCAGACTAAGGTGGTAGTTGAGCCAAGAATAGAATTCATTCCTCGATCGGATATTCGAGAGGAACACTCAGCTTCTCAGTAATGTTAGGTCGACAAAGTCATTGACCAATGCAAAAGACATATTTAGGATATGATCTAGTTATCGACTAATATAGATGAGATAAAGTGATCAAGCCATTTAGATAGACACTTGACAAATCCTAAGCTTGATCGAGTGTGTCGAGAATGAAAAGAATTTATCATCTCACATAAATGTTATGTTTACTGGAGTCTTGTAAACGTACTTCACATATTGAGTTCGTCATATGACGCAGTCTAGGAGTTTCGTGTGAACCTTAATTTGATTAAGTGTCGATGTGTGAAGGCCTAAAGGTCACACTAAGTCGATTGTCTTTTCGGTCTAAGAGTATATTGAGAGAATATAAAATATTCGATTTAGAATCGAGATATTTAAACCAATAATAAATTATGGGATAATTTCTATTTGATGGAAATTATTTAATTACGTCAAAATTAGATTTTAGATTTAATTAAAATTAAAACGTGCTGAAATGTTAAAATCAGGGGTAGCATGGCCTACAGTCTGACGATGGGCCACCGACCGCCCATCGCAACTTCAGTTTGGATCGGAGTTTTAAGCCTAATCGATCAGATTGTATCCTAATCTCCCCTATATATTCAGCACTTAACCTCATAATTTAGGTTACCAGAATTAAACACTTAATTCTTACTTTCTAAACTCAGAGTTCAGAGAATAAAATCCTCTCAAACCTCTGCCAAGATTTCCTGGCTTTCTTGACGGAGAAATATACCACAACAAAAGGCTTGAGGTCGAAAGAGATAATCGTGTGCGCTCCCTCTAGTAGAGACTTCAAAGAATATAAATTGTACGTTTATATCTCATGTCTTTACAGATTTCAATTGTAACGCATGCATACCAGACGAAATTGTTGGGGTAAGTAAGTTAACAAAATTTTAAACTTTCGTTGTGCCTTACTTATGTGTTTTACACCCAACAAAACCCTACACCCTACCACCCCTACCCACATCTACCCCACCTACCCTATCTACCCTTAACTCCCCCACTCGCCCTACCCCATTCTCAAATTTCTATTTCATATTTTTTTTTTACATTTACAAATAATTTATAAAAAATATGAAATTTTTTCTTACCTCCCCCGCCCTACCCACACCTACCCCCTCCACCCCACCCTATTGCCCTACCCCAATCCTCAAATTTCTATATCATATTTTATTTACTTTTATAAAAAATATGATTTTTTTCTTACCTCCCCCCTACGCCCCAACCCACCTCCCCCTCCACCCCACCCCACCCCATCCACAAATTTCTATTTCATATTTTTTGTTATTTTTATAAAAAAAATATTAAAAATATAAAAAAATTCTTACCTCCCCCTACCCACTCCACCCCACCCCCATCTCATGCCCTACCCCATCCTCAAATTTCTATTTCATATTCCTTTTACTTTTATAAAAAAAATATAAAAAATATGAAATGTTTTCTTACATCCCCTTCCTCCACCCCATTCCTCGCTCATCCTCAAATTTCTATTTTATATATATATTTTTATAAAAATGTTATTAAAAATATGAATTTTTCTTACCCAACCCTCCTTCCCTCCCACCCCAAGTTTTTATTTTATATCTTTATTTAACTTATATATAAAAATTTATTAAAAATGAGAAATTTTTAGTATCCAATCACCCAACCCTCCCCACTACCCCACCCTCCACCCCACTTTGATTTTTCTATTTTATATATTTATTTTTCTTTTATAATTTTTTTATAAAAAATGAGAAAAAATTGTTTACCCATCCACACCCTCAAGTTTTTACTTTATATATTTATTTTACTTATACAAAAGTTTTATAAAAAACGAGAAACTTTTCTTACCCCACTACCCAGCCCCCCTCGCCCCCAAAACCATCTGCCATCCCATCCATTATTTTATATATTTATTTTGATTTTATAAAAAATGAAAAAAATCTTAAAATTATTATTCTTATTTTAAAAATTAAGATATGGAAAAAATCAAATATCGTAAAAAAATAAAAATAACATCATAGAAGGTAAGTTTGAAATTTGTAAAAGTAATGAGTCAAGTTGAGTTATGACTCATCATTTAACCAACCCATCTTAGCCCATGTAAGCTTTGAACGAGTTGGCCATTGACCCATCTATTAATTCAGTCCATTTTGACCTGCCCAACTTCAACATAAACGGTCCATCTATCAACCCTAGCTAACACGAGGACATCAAGCTCTACCAGACACTGAATTAAATGTGTAGAGCCAAGTGTAGTAGTAGGCTCTTGTCAACTACATACTATCAAAAATGTGTATTGTGACAATTTAGAATTAAGTTTAAATAAGTCAGTTTAGGTCACTTAAGTTATCTATTACTAGGTCGTATTTAACAATTAATCCCTGAAGTTTATGGTATTAGAAATCACAAAAGTATTTCTAATTTTATATATACTGAGTCTGTGTACTGTGGGAATTATCAGAAATGTAACAAAACTTTCTCCTTCTCTCTCTTTTTCCTCTCATTTTCCTTTTCTTACGAGTTTCAGTGTAGCAGAACCATAACTTATATTACAATAGTATCAAAGACAGTTCTGTCGATGACGACCATAACCCCGGAGTTGCAAAATGTTTACGATGACATACAAACAATCAAGACGTAGATTTGCAGCATTGGCCGAAGAAACAAGCAAGAGGTTTGAATCCTTGGAACAAAATCAAAATCAATTTCAATCGCAGTTGGACAAAGCTCGAGAAATCAACAGAACACTCGGACTTATTTTATCGAGTTTAAATCCGGCACAATCGAGCGGCTCAACACCAACTACACCGGGAGTGACACATGCGAACAACACCACTGGTACAAGTACTACTTGTATACACCTAGTACAGTCGATGTACGAAATCGAACAAGCTTCAGGTAGCAAAATTCCTGTTCATAATTCCCCTATTTCTTATACACATTCAACTTACAGTGTGGGTCGAGGGTTTACATTTCCCTAAGCCCCTCTATTTTCTAGTCCCCAAATTTTCAGAAACCCTAATTATTTATCACCATCACCCATTTTAACTGGAGCCATTGTACACACCCCCGAGACCATGAACAATCTGAGACCACAAAACCCAAAATTAATTTTCCCGAATTTGATAGTACTAACCCTAGAAGCTGGTCAAGAAAATGCGAGAAATTCTTTGAGTTGTATAATATTTCTGACCAAGAAAAGTTGAACTATGCTTCGGTACACATTGGGGATAAGGTAGACATTTGGTTGGATGGGTATACTATGAACCACAGAGGTGCCCTGGCCTGGAGCAGATTCTGTACTGAGGTTTGTAAGAGGTTTGGGAATCTAAGACCTCAAGATGTTGTGGAAGAATTTAATAAACTCACACAGAATAGAACTATGGACCAATACCAAAACGAGTTTGAAGAATTAGTCAAGTCACATGACAATATTGAATCTCTTATTTAATGAAACACACTATGTTGCCAACTTCATTAGTGGTCTTAAATCAGAAATTAAACCCTTGGTGAAATTGGCTAATCCCTCAACTGTGTTGGATGCATATGTAGCTAAGTTTTATGAAGAATTCTTCAAAGCACTCACACCTTTTGTAACCCCCAGATACGCTCCCCATTTTATTCCAAAACCAATAACCAGTGTTTATCCCAAAAAACAAACAAACTCCACAAATAGACCAACACAAATAAACCAAAACTTTCAAACACCTCCCACACTCAGTTACTCTACCCAAAAACCACAAACCAGACTTCCATTCTAACCAAATAACCTACCCCTTCATCTTGAAACTCTGAGGGAACAAGGGTCATGTTACAAGTGTAAGGAAAGGTACACTCTAGGTCACCAATGCAGGATAAGAAGATTACATGCTATGGAAGGGATAAAAATGGAAGGTAAATATGATCCACATGAAGATTTTATGGATGTGGTTGAGACATTAGAAGAACTTGGAGAAGAGAAGGCCGAGGTTTTATTAAATACTCTCATTGGGTTAAGTTCCACCAGAGGAAAGGTTTTCACTATTAAGATCATAGGGTATACTAGCAAGAAGCCCTTGACAGTGCTGATAGACAATGGTTCGACCCATTTATTTATTGATCCCTATATTATTAAGAGGCTAAGAGTACCTGTGAAACCCATGAAGAAACCTTTTAGGGTGATAGAAATTAATGGACATTATAGATGAAATGACTCCAGTAATTCTGCATACTAGACCACATAGCCCGAGCTTCATATATAATGGGAATATGATAACACTGTATGGGGTACATGATGAGACTAGTGTAACAAATGTTGACACTGAGAAGGATGCTACAATGTGGCACTTGTGAGGTGATAGCTGAAATCTCAATAATCAACACTGAATTAGAAGTAAAGGAGAAACCAAGTATGACCCCTGCTATTGACAGGTTGCTACAGAAGTACCAGGATCTGTTTCAAGAACCTACTGAGTTGCCACCAAAAAAAGAGTGTGATCATAAAATCAACCTCATGTCTGGAGCTCAACCATTCAACGTAAGACCATACATGTATTCTGATGATCAAAAGAATGTCACTGAATCAATCATTGCAGGGATGATCAAGGTTGAAACTGTGATCCCTAGCCAGTCAACCTTTGCATCACATGCACTACTAGTTAAGAATAAAGATTCCACCAGGAGATTGTGTGTAGATTATAGAAGGCTAAATAACTTATCTGTAAAGAATAAATACCCCATCATATGGTAGATGGTTTGTTGGATGAATTGTTTGGAGCAAATGTATTCTCTAAGGTGGATCTAAGGGCTGGGTATCATCAAGTGAGAATGAAAGAAGGGGAAGAATACAAAACTGCATTCAGAACACACCATGAACTTTGAGAATTCAGAGTGATGCCTTTTGGCCTAACTAATGCACCTGCAACTTTTCAATCCCTCGTGAAGTGTGTCTTAAAGGATCAGTTGAGAAAATCATACTAGTATTCTTTGATGACATACTAATATACAACAAGACCATGGAGGAACATCTGGTGCATTTAGGAACTGTTTTGCAGTTACTAAAAGCAAATCAACTGTATGCCAAGTTTAGCAAATGTGAGTTTGGTCAATCTCAAATAGAATACTTGGGGCACATTATCAACAACAAGGGAGTGAGTATTGACCCAAGTAAGGTTACTGTAATGCTTGACTGGGCCTACCCACATACTATAAAAGAACTAAGAGGGTCTTGGGACTAACATAGTACTATATGAAGTTTGTAAAGAATTATGCCCATATTAGCAAGCCACTGACAAATCTATTAAAAAGAGGGAGTTTGGATGGAACTCTGAAGCTGAGTCAACTTTCAACAAACTTAATATGGCTATGTAAAGCACACATGTGTTAGCATTGCCAGATTTCAGCAAAGCTTTTGTAGTAGAGGTTGATGCTTGTAACACTGGCATTGATGCTATATTGATGCAAGAAAAGAGACAATTGGTATTTATGAGTCAAGTTCTGAGTAAAAAATATCAAGGGTTGTCCACTTATGAGAAGGAGTTGATATCATTATTACATGGATAGATGGAGGCATTATTTGCTTCCACATCACTTCATAATAAAGACTGGCCACTTCAGTCTTAAATTCTTGCAAGACCAAAAGGTTACCACTTCATTGCAACATAAGGGACTGACTAAATTGATGTGATTAAGTTTTGAAATTCAATACAAAAAGGGTGGAAAATATAGTTGATGATGCCTTATCCAGGAAGGTTAATTATCAAGGTGAGCAAACAGGAGAACAGAAACAACACAATATATGGTGATAACACAAATTCAACCAAAATGGGTTGAAAAGATTCTTGACAGTTGTAAATGAGATCAAGAGGTGTTACAGGCCATTACCACTCTTGATACCAATCCTGATTCTGAGTGAATATTTCACTGCAACAAGGATTGTTAAGGTACAAAGAAAGGGCTTGGGTGGGGCAAAATGGATCCCTGAGGCAAAACTTGACTATAAACATACACAAGTCAGGCCTGGGGAGACATTCATGAGTCTGAGCCACTTATCAGAGGCTTAAGGCAGTATTTTATTGACATGTCATGATAGAGCAAGTGAATATTGTAGTACAAGAATGTGAGGTGTGTCAGAGGTGCAATTGTCACGACCCGACCCCGGGCCCGCGACTGGTGCCCTACTTGGGCACCCTTACCGGTATACATCAGAGATAATCAGCGGAACATACATAAACTTAACAGGAAATAAATAACAGGCTAGCCGATAAGGTCACCTTCCAAAAATATACACGTAACCCAAAAAGCAGTTACCTCTTTTTTTTTCCTTTACACAACTCAATCCACAAGATATGACTACAGACCTCTAAGAATTTTTGACATAACAACTGTGACGGGACAGGGCCCCGCCATACCCCTGAATGTTTATAAATCTACAACCTCAGGGAACTGTACCAAAATACAAAGCCTACGAAATAACGGAACTTTCCAACCAGCTGAACAGTGATCCTAAGAATGAGGATCAAAAAGCTATGTATCTCAACCTGCGGCATGAACGCGGCCCGAGAAGTCGATCTGAAATATGTATCAAGTATGTAAAGCGAAAATCTTGTAATGAAATCATAATAGTCTAAAATAAAATTTGGAGACATGTATGATAACCAAAATAACGATCTGTGCCTTGCCAGAAGTGAAAGTAATGAAAGTCGGTTTACCTTTTAAAGACTATTTCAACACATGAACAATAGTCACGCGGGACTACGGACAAGCCCTCAAATATCATCACATAATCCGATGGGGTCTCAAGCCCACAAATATCAAAGCGTGCAGTGGAATCCCCATCATTGTCGGCAATTGTAAGTGTAAAATATAACCGTGACGCTGTGGCATCCTACCTCATTAAAGTACACATATAATATATATATATATATATATATATATATATATATATATATATCTCTACTGTGGAATCCCAATCACTTAGCGACCTTAAGTGTAAAATATAACCGTGTGGCGCGTAGCGTCCTACCTCGTCTGCGCGTATGCAATATATATATATCTCGTGCGTGGAATCCTCGTCTCGATGCGACTTCATGGAGTGCTAATCCATGGGGTAATAATCGTATATAACATGCGGTGGAATCCCATCTCGGTACATGTCTTCGTGGGAGCTAGTCCGTGGAGTAATAATCGTATATAACATGGTCGCGTGCCGAAATCCTCGTTGTATAAGCATGGCCATGGGGTAATAATAGCATCAGAATTTAACGCGTCACAGTTGCGTGCCGGAATCCTCATCGTATAAAGCGTATCCAAGGATCAATCACAATGAAAGCATACGTGGAATCATCCGTCGCTGTAGTGCGTCGAGTAAATTTACAACAAGGCGGTAGGCCTCCATCGAGAGTCACGACACAGTAAAATATAATACTTGCACTCAAGGGCTATCACAAGCAAGCATAGGCAAGTTCATAAAATCTTTAGACTTTCATATCACATAACAATCCGGGAATTTAACCCAAAGTACTACGTACTTTCATTCTTTTCAAAAGACTCATTTTCATATAAAACCCCAAGATACTAACACCCGTAGTATCAAGGCATGCCTACATTTCAAACAAGTCACTACATTTTTTAGAAATACATTTCTAGGCTTCTAAATCAAGTGACCCTTACTTTAAAACTTTAAGCAATTGATACCTTTAAATCGAATTGCCGTTCTTTATTTCAAGTCATTTCTTTGTTTACATTACTAGAGAAAACCATTCTTTTAACCTTCCATAAAGTTGTTATAACCAACTTCCCATAAAGCCGTTATACTAACTTTATACTTTAGAAACTAAGTCATCTTTAACCTTTCATAAAGCCGTCATAACTAACTTCCCATAAAGCCGTTATAACTCTTTATGTCTTAGACAAATTCATTCTTATATAACCAAGAGACTTATACTTTCAAATCAAGTTACATAACTTTCAAAATACTTCAAGTCTCTTAACTTTAGAAATCTAGTTTCTTAACTTAGAGTATCAAGTCTCTTAACTTAGAATAATAAATTCTCTTAACCTTTTAAGAATTCAAGGTTCATAGTCTTAAAACTTCATAACGTAAACTCTTTAAATTAAGTAACATATACTTTTATGCGTTGTGAATAGGTTATACTTGTTTATAACGATCTTATTAAAGCAGCCATGATCTAGAAAATGTAATACAATTTTGTCTTATCTTAGTTTCTATGCAGATGGAGAGTTCTACTCATTTTAATATAATTGATTGTCGATACATTTCCTTTTATTAACGCTGCAATGGCTTGTTCGATACTTATTCTCATTCGTGCAGTAAATTAGCAAAGTCCACTCGACTCCAAATACTTCCTAACGACTCTTACCAACATCCCCATAAGACTTGGTAAGAACTTAGGATAACTTAGACATAACTTTTACATAGAGTAAATCAACATACATACCTCTTAACTTCTAAGAGTAGAAGGAATCATGAAATAACACCACATGTATATTTCATACATAGAATCATGCCAAAAGGAGGAAGAGGTTCACATACCTCGCGACGATTATCGACAAGTAGCAAAATGCTCCAAAGTACTTCAACCTTGATAGCTATTCCATCCCTTAAGTAGAATACGCTACTCGTAGTACTTCAACCTATATTAATCATAACATGTCTATCAACTCCTCACTTTTTAACGTAGAATCATACTAAGTGTAAGGTCTCTTATTCTACGGAAAATCGGGCAGCACTTCCTTTGTTTCTACGTACTTTTCCACCTTTTTCAAGGCCCGAAAATCAATAACCAAGCGCCATTTAAGGCCCAACAATTCCAGCAATACTAAGGGGATTACACGCCTAATAGGGCGTGTAAAATTCTGCCACGATTATACAAAGCGATCCACAAATCAGCCCGTAAAAACAGATCAGTAATCCAACGTGCGAGGGTAAAATGTGAGGCGTTTCAACACCTTTCCACACCCCTATTTCCTTAGGACTTTCATTAGCAACTACTACACTTAAACATGCATATTAGGGGCTTAATTTCCAGCATTATACACGCCCAAAACAGTCCATAAAATGATACGACAACGTCTAACCGTTTTGGGCAGTTTTTCGACTAAAACAACTACAATCCGATAACTCTTTCCTTAATCCATTTTATTCCAATTCGAGTTCCAACACTTCCATATATGACATACCAACTTATCAAAAACCATATTACCTTATTTTAACATGCGACAAGTGTGGATAACAACAACCATATAACAAACGAAACCAATGACACAAAATTGCCTCAAATCGGCCAACAACATATCTACCTCATACACATCTTATTTTCCATTTCTTCCTTAACATAAGTTCATCCCTTAAACATAACAATAAGTAATATCCAATTACTGCGGAGGAAGAAGAATTATTACCTCATTTTGAGCCAAGAAATCGTCCAAAACAGCCCCTTAGGTTTTGGTCCGCAATTTTCGTTTCGCTCAACTTCTTCAAGATCCAATCACATATATGTGACCTCTATGAGTTTATACACAACTTCACTTTGTATTTCACTTCAAAAAAGTTGATAAAACTTAGGGTTTCACCCTCCCTATTCTCGGCCAACACTTGATCTCGGGGGTTTAAGGGGTTATCCTTGCTTAGTATACCACTAGGGATCTTAGGCTTGAGTTTGAGGATTTATCATCAACTTTTGAAGGATTTTTGCTCTTGAAATGGTCCCTTGGCCGAAGCTACATGAAAGAGGAAGAAAAAGATGAAATATTTTCTAAGTGTGGCTAAGTCTTGCAAGCCCTCTACCTTGCATATATAATATGTCCCTAAGTGTGGATGCTTGACAAGTGTATGACCTTATATGTAGCAAGACAAGTGGAGTGGGACCACCTCCACTTGTCTCCAAAATATCTTCCAAGACCAAGTCTTCCAAGATCAAGTCAATAGTCAAAGGGGTGTGCCACGTGTCACCCTCTCATTGGTCTAAAAATATTTTCATCCTCCAAAATATCCATAATTGGTCAAAATATCTCAAAATATTGTGGGCCCCACAAAACCGTAAAATTTTCCCGTGGACCCCATGTGACCAAATCCGAATTTAAAAATCCATAATTCTAATATATTCCAAAAGTCTCAAATACCAAATTTGAGAACCAAATTTCAATTAACAAACTTTTTCCTTCACAAGTTCCCGATATTTCTCTTAAGGAAAAGCGTATCTTCTATCGTTTCACGATTTAAACCTTAACGTCTTACGTACGTTCTCTGATTCATGTGTTGGAACTACGGGGTGTAACAACAATGATGAACAAGTTGCATATCCAGGCTTATTATGTCCCCTTCATATACCTGAAGGAGCATGGGAACACATCTCCATTGATTTTATTGAAGGGCTACTAAATCTGAAGGTAAGGATACGATGTTAGTGGTTATTGATAGATATAGCAAGTATGCACATTTCATTGCTATGGCTCACCCCTTCACTGTACCACAAATGGCCAAATCATTTCTAGATCACATATACAAATTGCATGGGTTACCCAAGAGTATATTATCTGATAGGGATAAAGTGTTCATTAGCAATTTCTGGAAGGAATTATTCAGACTCTTGCAAGTACAACTGTGTTACAGTTCAGCATATCACCCACAAACATATGGTCAAACTAAGAGGCTCAATATGTGTTTGGAAAACTATTTAAGGTGTATAACTAGTCACAAACCAAATGAGTGGCACAAATGGCTATTAAAGGCAGAGTTCTGGTACAACAGTAACTACCACACATCATTAAAAATGACTCATTTTAAGATATTATATGAGTATGACCCTCCCCAACTAACTTTTGAACTTATTGCTAAGACCAAAGTGGACACTGTTGATCAAATGCTCAAGGAAAGACAACTAATGGCCAAGGTGTTGAAGGAGAACCTGACCAAGGCACATAATATGATAAAGATCAATACATACAAGAAGATAACTGAGAGGGAGTTCACTGTTGGAGATTAGGTGTTCTTGAAGTTGCAACGTTATAGAAAACATCTATGGCCTTAAGAAATAGTCTCAAACTTGCATCAAAATACTATGACCCTTATCAGATCACTCAGAAAATTGAACCAGTGGCATATAGATTATCACTACCAGATGGTGCTAAGATACATCCAGTCTTTCATATTTCTCAACTTAAGAAAAGAATAGGGGATCACATCATTCCTTATGTTGATCCCCTTTCTGTTAAGCAGAGGGCCAACCAATAGTAGCCCCAGTGTCAGTGTTGGATAGAAGGATGGTGAAAAGAGGGAATAAGGCTACCACACAAGTTTTGATTCAACGGGGAAACTTGCTACCAGAAGAATCTATTTGAGAGGATTATCAATTCATCAAGTCTCAATTTCCAGAGTTTCAAGTTGATTAGAACAAGTGTTGTTTGAAGGAGCATGGAGTGTCACAAATATGAATTATGACAATTTATAATTAAGTTTAAATAAGTCAGTTTAGGTCCCTTAAGTTATCTATTGTACTAGGTCGTATTTAATAATTAGTCCCTCAAGTTTGTGGTATTAGAAACCACTACAAGTATTTCTAATTTTATATATACTGAGTATGTGTAGTGTGGAAATTATTAGAAATATAACAACTCTCCCTCTTCTTACTCTCCTTTCCCTTTTCTTAACTGTAGCAGAACCCTAGCTTCTGTTACACATACCTTGTACTGTTCATAGCAACAAAACAAAACCATTACATAGTCTGCCACGATGTTTTTCCACATAGTATTGGAGAGAAACATGCAACTTCATCCCCGTCACTTCGGCCGTGACCTTCGTGATAAACTCGTCTCCAAACTCATGAAAGACGTCGAAGGCACTTGCAGGTTAAAACAACCCTAATTCCGCGTTTTCCCTCTTGTTAGGGTTCTTCAGTGGTCGACACGGTTATTAGTTGTAGGGTGTGAAATTGTTAGGTTTATCTTGTTTTCTGGTAAAGATTAAATGTTTATTGCTAACATTGAGTAGTCAATTGTCGCGAGTACAAACAACAACATACCTGGGGTTCGGAGAGGGTAGGACGTACCCAAGCCTTACCTCTACCTTTTTGTGCGGGTAGAGAGGTTGTTTTCGATAGACCCTCGGCTCAAAAGTAAAGTAGTCGATGCAAGATTTCATGGAAAATAACAATTCGCGAGTATCTTTTATTTTATAGCATAAACTAGTAATAGGTATTAATTTCTTGGGGTTGTCTTCTTTTTGTGATAAAGAATAGTTTTTTATTGGTAATGATAAGTCAATTGTTGAGAATTAGCTCTAGTATGTGCTTTTATTGTGGGAGGGCGAGCATTCACGCAATGGTAGAGTTTCGATATTTGTCATCTCTCTTTATTCCAGTATCTTCTAGTATATTGAATTTCTCAATTTTCCTCTTGCTTAATGTTAAATTTCGTTCATAATTGACGTGTTTAAGATTTTTTGTGGTTCTTCAGTGGTCGACATGGTTTCATAGTGGCGATTACTGGGATTGAAAGCGTTGGTAAAGGTTTAATTCGCGACGGAACGGGTTTTGTTACTTTCCCGGTGAAGTATCAATGTGTCGTGTTTCGACCTTTCAAAGGTGAGATTTTGGAAGCTGTTGTTACCATGGTTAACAAGGTGAGTGATTCTTCATTACATTAAAATTGTACAATAGACCCTTGTGGTCCGGCCCTTCCCCGTACCCGCGTAGCGGGAGCTTAGTGCACCGGGCTGCCCTTTTTTATTAAAATTGGTCATGATTTATATACTTCGGACTAAGTAGCTAGGAGAAAATGGGATCGAATAGAGCGGGTTTTATGCAGATGAATTGAATTAAATAGTCGATTATGACCTCTTTGGGTTAAAGATTTAGATTGATTGATAGGCATATAGACTTTTTATGAGTCATTGATTGTTAAGTTGACCTATATATATTTATGATTGTGCAATACTGCACAAGATAGGAAAGTTTTAGTGCATTATAGTTGGTCATAATTTTTATGTAGCGAAAAACTGGCTCGAATAGTGTGACATGGATGTAGACAATCATATAACCGACTCTAACTAGTTTGGGACTGAAGTGATTGATTGATTAACCAATGGATATTTATGATTGATTAATTAATTGATAGACTTATTGGTACTTATGATTGTGGAATATTGCATATGGGACTTTTTGCATGGAAAGAAAATAATGTTTCATTGCATTAAATGGGTTCAAGTTGAGCAGAGCTGATGCAGATGAATTAACTAGTCGATTCCAACTAGTTTGCGATTGCGATTTAGATTGATTGATAGGCATATAGACTTTTATGAGTAATTGGTTGATTGGTCGACCTATAGATACTTTATGATTGTGACAATATTGGACATGTTACTTTTGCCAGGTAAGAAATTGTTATTGCATTATAATTGATCATAATTTATATGTAGCGAATAAACTGGCTTGAGAATTTTGCGAAATGGATGCAGACAATCATGTCGATGCTGAATCACAGAAATGAATGTAATTTTTATGGCTCCATTGAAATACCTTAAAGATCGTGTCTTTATATACTCCCACCCTCAAAACAAGTCCCCTTATGTATATAAACGCATTTAATGTATGTAAATCTCTAGTTTAAAAAAAGACATTGCAAATAAAGAGAAATGAATGTAATTTTATGTGGTAAAGGAGAATATTTTCTTATCAAAGGATGGATATTTTAGTAAAAATAGATGGAAAAATGGGAACAAATGAGGATAAAATGAAACTAAAAGATATAGCAGTCCATTTGGTGAAGGACATTGCAGAGTTATAGCGGCTTTTGGTAGAAGAAAGAGGCATCCTTTATAAGGGTTTAGGGTAGAGAGAGAAAGAGGGGGTGGGGGTAGAATAGTGCATACAATCATATATCCGACTCTAACTAGTTTGGGACTGTGGTGATTGATTAATTGACCAATCGATATTTTATGATTGATTAATTGATTGATAGACTTATGTGTACTTTATGATTGTGGAATATTGCATATGGGACTTTTTGCAAGACAAGAATTTTCATTGCCTTGATATTAGTTTTGTTAGAGAACCCCTAATTTGGTTTACAAGTTAAATTAATTACTACCAGTTAGGAAGGCAATGGGCCTGAATGTAGCAGTTTGAATATCGAAGATTCATATATATAGCTGACTCTTCAGAGTTGAAGTGTAGTTGATTGATTGGTTGAAATTAGTTAATCTTTTCCCTCTCTACCTATAGATGTTTTATCTGTGTGGAATATTGCAGATGGGATTTTTTGCTGAAGCAGGACCTGTGCAGATTTTTGTTTCAAATCATGTGAGTTTGTTCTCCATTTTTTAATATTTAGACCAGGATATGTTGCTCATTCACATACATACCTGCTGTACATTTTCTTTAGCGTGGCATACAAAAACCTCATACACAACTATATGCATGATTGCATGAGTCAATTTAATATGATCATGAAATGTACCAATAAAAAAATATGGCAATGAGATGTATTTTCTATTGCAAAAAGCATGAATATCAACTTCTTTTATAAATGTAAACTATTGATTCTTCAAAGATGTTTTGGTTCAATCTTCATAAATGTCTAAATTTTCTGTGTTTATTTTCCCTTGATTTTGGAAACCCCTTTGGTGATACAAACTCTCAATCAGTTGGTTGGAAGTGGAGGGCTCTATCACTAGAGCAAACCCTCATAATGCAAATAGGCAATCTGTTTCCTAATGTGTTGCAACAACATACCCAGTGAAATCCCACAACGTGGGGTCTGGGGAGGGTAGAGTGTACACAGACCTTGCCTCCACCTTGATAGGTAAAGCGGCTGCTTCCTAATGTGTTAATTCCAATAAAAGAATGAAGGAATCCAGAATTTGAAGGTGGTAGTTTCCCATATGATATTAGCTTAACTTGAATATCTAGTTTAAGATTATTTACTTGGCTTCTAAGTAGTCTATAATATATATATTTCTAGGGCGATTTTTGACTATATCATTTGTATTCGTGAAACGTTCCACCAAGCTAACTTAGCAATAAATAAAATAAAAATATTTCCGCCAAGCTAAATGAATACTCTGCCCAATACAATAGTCCTTAAGAGTTGTGCTTCAGACCAAATTGGTTTAGCTAAATCACAAGCCTAAAACCAAAACAACCAAGCCGAACTTATAGAATATTGACTCCATAAGCTAGTTTTTAGGGTTGAGTTAAGTCCATGGTCTATTTCTCTTAACATCCTGGAAGAGATAGTTAGTAGTTCCTGCCACACATCTACTTGTAGGTCCTGAAATTTAGGTTCTGAAAGATTACTGTTCTTTTTCCTGTAGCTATTAGCCTATTAATACAGGAAGGCATGAGAGAGGCAGTTTGACCAACACCTGTTTTTTTATTGAACTTAGGGCACTATACCAACTAGTCTAATTGTTGTAAAAGTCTTTGGTATAGGATACTGAGTCATTACTGTTACAGATAGCCTTCTAGCCTTAAAGATTCCTTCTGAAATTAGGTCCCAAGGATCAATTTCCTGCTCTCTCACTACTTATGCAGACAAGTTTGAGGGAGACTATCTAATCAAAAACCTTCTAGTCGAAGTGATGGCACTATTATTTTTGTAAATGCTGTCCTCTAGACTTGTGTTAAAGCCTGATATTTACTGAAAGTGTAGTAATTAAGGTTGCTCATCTATGTCCTTGCGAAATTCTGGCCCCAAAAAGATAATCGATCCTTGATCCCTAGCTGCTTATGCAGCAGGCATGAGAGAGACAATCTGATCAAGAACCTCTTTTAGTCTTAACTTATGGCACATTGGAATTTTGTAAATCCACCAATCAGATACATTTTTGTGACCAACCAGATTAATTGTTCCGTAGTTTTTGATATCATAATCTCCTTTTATCAGATATATGTATAAGTGCCAAAGCATTGCTAATCAGTCAGGTCTTATGCTCTGTGATTCCATGTTCCAATTCATTCTTGAGTTCCTCTCCAGTGCATTTGTTCTCATTTAGCAAAGTAGACAGACTGAGAGGAGGAAAAGAGATCAATCCTTGAAAAGCCACGAAAGAAAAGTTTTTGCTGTGACTTCAGACTCTGCATGAAGAAAGTAGTTCGCTAATACGCAAGTTACTCTGTTTTATAATATGGTTGAAAACAATGAGATCAGTTGAATTGGGTTGCCAAACCAAAAGTTGCAAAACTCTTCGGTTCCCAGTCTAAAATATCCAAATGAAAAGATATAGAGCTCCCAGACTGTGCAAATATACACTCCATTTGATGCATGTAAAAGCTTATATAGGCCTTTCTCTCACATCTGTTTGTCCTCCGGTTTCCAACAGTTGATACCAGATGACATGGAGTTTCAGTCAGGGGATGTGCCAAATTATACAACTTCAGATGGCTCGGTATGCAACATTTATTTGCGTTGCTTACTTTTGGTAAAATTTCAGCTTGTAGATGTAATTCAGTAGTTTGATTAATTCATCTTTTGTAGGTTAAAATTCAGAAGGAAAGTGAAGTTAGATTGAAGATTATTGGAACACGTGTTGATGCCACAGAAATTGTATGTCATCATCATCTCTCTCTCTCTCTTTTTGGTGATATAACCTAAATACATTGAGTGATGCCCTGAAATTTTGATAACAGTCTTACTCACCAAGTACAAAATTTGCCCACATTAGGTAACAAAAGCTGATTTCCACCTTCGGTTTCAAAATTAGATGTTTGAATCATTTGCCGAGACACTTTTAGTTAGTGAATCCATGTTTTTCTTTCTTTTTGGGGTCGGGGGTTTCTGTTGAGGAACATTAAGTGGCTAGGATAAAACTAATGAGACAGGACGACCTGAAACGGGGAAGGGTGGGGAAGAGGGAATATCTCAGTGAATTTGAGATACGAAGGAATGTTATTTTTGTTTATGCTAGTCAGTCTCTTTTCTTCTTCTTCCCCCTCCTTTAGGTGGAGGCTATGTTGCTCGAATCCTCAAAAAATGCTTATCCTAAAAAATGCAAGCTGTATCCCACCTGTTAGTGAAGTTGATTAAAAACTAGGAACCATGAATATTTAATTCATTAAAAATAAAATAATCAAGTCATAGTTACATAATCCGTCCCAATTTATGTGATGTACTTTCATTTGACACGCACTTTAAGAAATAATGGAAGACGTTTGAATCTTATGGTCTAAAATAAGCCAAAGATATTTGTGTGGTTATAGATCTCGTTTTGCGTAAAAGGTAAAATTTAAATATAAATTATTGCCGAATAAGGAAATATGTCATTCTTTTTGGGACGGACTAAAAAAGGAAAGTGAGTCGTTCTTTTTGGCAGAGGGAGTAGTAATTATTGGTCGTTTAACTTATTTAAATCGAAATTGAGTTAAATTACATTGTTGATTTCAACAAAAAACAGTGCCGATTTTGTCCCCAAATTCTAAATTTATGTGATGACAAATCTAACCTCTAGATCTGCACGCGTGTCGAATACCTGAACCCGTGTCCGAGAAACATAGGTCGGGGGTGGGTGGGCAATATTAGGACATAAAGTGGCAACACTTTGTGATTGAGAAATGACCCAAAGTGTGTATATAGAAATGGAGGAATGATAAGGACAATAGGTACTGCAACCTTTTTATCAAGGATTGCCGAAGATAGATTCAAGCAATAATAAGAACTCCAAGACTTTTTATTTACTTGCATCGCATGGATTCTTTGTTATTTCCTTAAACATGTTGGTCTCCCATGTCCTGTTTCAGTTCTGTATTGGTACGATAAAGGATGATTTCCTGGGGGTGATCAGTGATCCAGGAACAAATGCTTGATACGCAAGCAAGTGCTTGATCTTTATATAGATGCTGCTGCTGTACCTTTTTGAGGAGAGGTAATGTTTTCATGGTTGAACTATTGTAATAGAAGCTTCATGTAATTTCATCTTGAGAAACGAATTCTTCGTACATTGTCCAAAGTTGATTTGTATTCTAGGCCAAGGTAGGATTTTGTTCTTGTACGTTTTCTTTTTGAGGTACTACTAATGAAAGTCTACATAGGTACTCTGTCTGGGTGGAGACGTTCATCTCCATTTTATGCTTCAATGTCGGAAAACGTAAAAGGTTATATTTCTGGCTCTGTGGGTCAACGATACATTTCACCAGCGTTTCCATTAAATGAGATATCTGTTGAGGGTCATAATGTTGTCTTTCTCCTGTTATGACTCTTTGAGTTCATTGAGCAAATGAGCTTTAAGGTTTGTGAACCAGTGACACATCAATAGGTAAGCAATCTATATTCTACTTTAGGGACTGCAAGTAGTGCTAATTAATATGTTCTACTCCCTCCAACTCATGATATGAGAACCCTTTGATTATGGTGTGCACTGGAAAATGACTAGAAAATAGGTAACATTCATACTCCTGTTGCAACATAAGGCGGAGATGTAACGGCATTACGAATATCAAAGATGAAAAAATTTGGATGAGTCATTATTACCCCCTTTGAACAATACCTGAAGTTGCTACGACACACTTTATCTTTGTGGGGGTTTTTATTACTCCCCTAAATTTTTTAAAGTGTAATAAATGTCACCCTAAGTGCTGATGTGGCATAGAAAACTACACATTTGGCATGCTGTGAAATACACGCGTTGCCACGAGTAATTTCATATTTTTAAATCTATTTCATTTTCTTCCTTTTTCTTTTCTTTTTAATTTCAAAATGTAATGGAAATATTATTTTATATTTAGAAAAATGAAAAGGACAATTATTTTTGTATGAATTTAAAAAATTATTAGAGGTGTTGAGCATATTCGAAGGTTGTTGAAGTTTTAAAGTTGAGATTCAAGTGCTAAAATTCATTCTAAATCTTTAGTTGTTGATGAGATTCGAAAATGATTTTTTTTTTCAAATTCACCATTGTTAACCTTGAAAAAGCTTGAAGAACAAAAAAAATGAGTTTGTCGAAATTCTTGGTTGTTGGCCAAATTGATTAATGGGGTGTGGTGATGATGTTGTGAAGTTGCAGTTGAAATTTGAGCTTGATTGGTGAGATTTAGTTGAATTTTGACACAAAAAAATAGATTTTAAGCTCATGAAAATGAGGATGAAGAACTCTTAAAAATTAGCTTTGGAACTGACACGTGGTCCTTTTGTATAGGTTAGAGCCCCCCCCCCCCCCCGCCCCCTTTTTTTTTTTTTAAGTTTTCATGCGTTAGAACGAGGCATTTTTACGCAGTGCTCCACGTAAGCAATAAGGGTGCAAAATATTACGGAAAAAAAAAAGTTTAAGGCGATAATAGAACCCCGCAAAAATAAAGTGTATCATAGCAACTTCGGTTATAATCCAGGAGGATAATAATGCATTATTCCTAAAAAAATTAAAGGAAACATATAAAAACAAAAACGTCATTAATAAATATTGCTAGGTAAAAAAATGATGTCTTAATTTTTTTTTGCTTGAACTTGCTAATTTCATAAAATTAAAAAATAATGAGTAGGAGTCCTTAATCCTTATCTCCTGCAAACTCAGATTTAAAAAAGAAAGGCAATAAAGATAACGTTGGTTTTAGCCTTTTAGGATTTTCGGTTTAGTTAGAAGTCCTAGATATTAGGACAAAATTAACATTACAATTTTTCTGATATAAAATGTTTTTGAGAATAAATAAATAAATTTGTAACCTCATTCAACAACCAGATTCAACTTTAATAACATAACTCAATACAAATCTGATTTGTTAATGAATCATTATTTCTAAGATTAGGAGGTATAGTTTGAAAAAAATTAAATAATAATACAATTATGATATATAAAGACGAAAATAAAGAAAAATAAATAAAAAATATGAGAAATTACATGAAAACACAAGAAACAAAGGTTGAGAAATGAGAAGAAAAGAAATGAAAGATATATCTATATAGATATATATATATATATATATATATATACATTTGAAAAATAAAAATAAATAAAAATTAAAAGTAAAAAATAAATTAGGAAGAAACAACAATAACATACCTAGTAAATTCCACAACGCGGGGTGTGACAAAATTAAGAATAAAAGACATTTAAATGAAAATAGAAAGGAAATAAATGGGATAAGACACTATTACATTCCTAAACTATACCCGGAGTTGCTATGACACACTTTACTTTTGTGGGGATTCTATTATCCCCTAAACTTTTTTTTCCTGTATTTTTCTCACCTTATGTGCTGACGTGGAGGAAGGCGTGAGAACATCTCTTTCAAGCGCGTGAGAACATCTCTTTCAAGCGCGTGAGAACTTAAAAAAAATGTTCTAACCTATACGAAATGGCCACGTGTAAGTTTCAATGGTGATTTTCAATACCCCTTCATCCACATTTTATCATCCATTTTCAAGAGCTCCAAATCTAATTTTTGGTGTCAAAATTCAACAAAACCTCATTTAAATCCGCACCAATCAAGCTCAAATTTCAACTACAACTTTACAACAATATTATCACCAAATTAAAACCCAATAATCAGTTTGACCAAATATTTTTCAAGTTCATACAAAAATAATTGTCTATTTCATTTTTCTAAATACAAAATATTTTCATTACATTTCGGAATTAAAAAGAAAACAACAAGAAAGTAAATGAAATAGATTTTAAGAAAATTGTGAAATTATACGTGGCAACACATATATTTCACTGCATGCCAAATATTTAGTTCTCTATGTCATATCAGCCCTTAGGGTGATATTTATTACACTTTAAAATAGTTCGGAGGGGGGGGGGGGGGATAATAGGACACCCATAAAGGTAATGTGTGTCGTAGCAACTTCACTTATAGTTCGGGGGATAATAGTGTCTTATTCCGAAATAAATTAAAAAGTAACCTTATAATTACACCATGTAATTACGATCAATTCTCACTTTCCCATGAGAATTGAAGAGTGTAATTTACTCTTTCAATTACACTCAATTACATATTGACCAAGTAATTACGTAGTCAGACAAATATGCCAGTAGTAATCATTTTTTGGGGATGATGATACCTTGCAACACTCTTTCTTAGGCATTGATAACACTTTATAATCATTTGTTAAAAGTGAAGGATAGTTAGACGTTGATGGTTTTTTCATTTTTGTAGTATTTATTCTTTGGCAAAGATAGCACATTATACTCATGTTTAGGTAAATTGTGTAATTATATTTAATTACATTCAAATTCAATTTGTAAGATAGATATTAATCTTCCTTGAATATTAATCTTCCTTGAGAGTCTTCTCATTAATATCAAAGTATATATATAGTACAATATTCATCTCTTATACAATAAGAATTCTAAGCCTATACAAAAGAGGAATCATAGTCTTACCATAATTATATTTACACAATATATGGATTATATTCTAATTATGGGGTAGGGATGGAATAATGTCTATATACACGTTTACACACCCCTCAGTCGGAGCGGGAGGAGGCCGGACGCTGAGATTAGATCTGAAGTCAAGAAATAACTGTCTGGGAAGTCCTTTGGTAAATATGTCTGCATACTGATAGGATGACGAAACATGTAACACTTTGACATGGCCTAGCATAACTTTCTCACGAACGAAGTGTAGATCTATCTCAATGTGCTTGGTTCGCTGATGTTGAACCGAATTATGAGAAAGATAGATGACAGAGATGTTATCGATTACCTGATAGATGTCGACACAAAGGACGAAGTTCTAACGATGAAATTTACGAGCCAACAAATCTCAGCTACCACATTTGAAACGCCTCTGTACTCAGCCTCGGCACTGGAACGAGATAGGGTAGCATGTCGCTTGGCAGACCAAGAAATTAGATTATTCTCTAAAAATACATAAAAACCGGAGGTAGAGCGTCGCGTGTCCGGACACCCTGCCCAATCTGCATCTGTATAAGAGAGCAACTTGTTTGGTGCAGAGGGGTATAGGTGCAAACCATAATCAAGTGTGTCCTTAATGTATCAGATGATACGCTTACGAGCAGTGAAATGAGACTCTCTGGGGGCATGCATGAATAGGCATACCTGCTGAACAGCATAAGCAATTTCTGATCTTGTAAATGTGAGATACTGAAGTGCACCTGCAAGGCTCCTATACAGAGTAGGGTCGGAGACTGGAGCACCCTCCATAGCACTGAGCTTAGATTTCGAATCAACTGGAGTAGGTGAAACTTTGCAATTCGCCATCTTAGCCCTGTACACGATCTCATCTGCATACTTACGTTGACACAAGAACATGTGGTTGGAAGACCTGGTCACTGATATCCCTAAAATATAACCCAGCTTCCCCAAATCAGTCATTGCAAATTCGGACTTAAGCAAGACAATAATCTCATTTTTCAACCCGTCGGAGGAGGCAGTAAGAACAATATTATCCACGTAAAGTAAAGTAAGCAGTGCTACTACCTCGATGAAAAATGAAGAGTGATGTATCACTCTTGCTGCATACAAACCAATCTGCAAGATATACCTTGCAAAGTGATCATACCACGCACGAGAGGCCTGTTTCAGGCCATATAGTGACTTACGGAGACGACACACATAGTGAGGAACTGCTGGATGAGTGAACCCTGACGGCTGATGCATGTAGATTGTCTCTCTCAGATCCCCATCTAAGAATGCATTCTTCACATCAAACTGATGGATCGGCCAGTGTTTGCCCATGACAATGCTCAAAACTGTGCGAATGGTAGCCGATTTGACAATCGGGCTTCAGCCCTCACCACAACCAATACCCTCCTGCTGATTTGTGCCATTGGCCACAAGTCGTGCCTTATACCTCTCAAGATCTCCACTGTCTTTGAATTTGTGACAAAATAGCCACAGACAACGAATCACATTCACCCTCTCAGGTCTAGGTACTAGATCTCATATGTGCTATTTAGTTAAAGCATTGAATTCCTCAGACATAACCGCATTCCAATTAGGGTCTTGTTTGGCCAATATAGGGTTCTTGGGAATTGGAGAAATGGTTTGGGCAGACAATTTAAATTGGATTTTGGGTTTGAAGATTCCATGCTTGGCACGAGTTTCCATTGGGTGAGTGGGGACATTTGTGGGCTGCGGATTCTGAGTGGTGGTATTCTAAACATAAGGAATTGTTGGGTAAGGGGAATGAGGGGGCGAAGCTGTCGGCGACACTGGATTGACAATCTTCTTTGGAAATTTGGCGCCGCGACACTGTCGATGGACAGTGTTCTCTGGAAATCTGGCACCACGGCGCTGACGACGGGACAGAGGTGAGTTGTTCAAGAATAATGGGAGAGATGGCAGACTCGTCAAGAAAAGAGTAATCCGATTTTTGGAACTTTTTAAGATTCGAAAACGAGAATGTGGTCTCGTCGAATGTGACGTGACGAGATATGTGAATTTGACGAGTGGACAAGTCATAGCTTATATAACCCCTATGATTCAGCGGGAAGCCTAGGTAGACATATGGAGTGGACCGAGGAGCTAGTTTGTGAGGGGCAGTAGAGGCTAGGTTAGGATAGTAGAGACAACCGAATATCCGGAGATGATCATAAGATGAGACTCTATGATAGATGATTTTGGTAGGGGTCATATTGTGAAGAGTGCTGGTTGGAAGAATATTGAGAATGTATTCTGACATTTTTGCAGCATAGACTCAGAAGGACGGAGGTAGAGAGGCATGAATCAATAGAGTGCGAATCATATTGTTAATGATGCGGATGATTCTTTCAGCTTTACCGTTTTGAGGGGAGGTATGGGGGCATGAGAAGCGAAAAACCATGTCATTATTAGTACAAAAACGGTGAAACATAGAGTTGTTGAATTCACGACCATTATCGCACTGAAAAGATTTATACCTTTTTCAAACTGTGTTTGAATGAATGTTTGAAGAAATTTGGTAAACACTTCCGATTTCAATTTGAGAGGATACAACCAAACAAAGTGAGAAAAATCATCTAGTAGGATAAAATAGTATTTATGACCGAGAGAACTAGTAACAGGTGATGTCCTTAAATCGGCATGTATAATATCAAAGAGTGCAAAAGTAACACTAGTAGATGAGTTAAACGGAAGACGAGTATGTTTGCCTAAAGAACAAGAAACACAGTTTTGGGCAAGTTTCCCATTACAAGTAATGAAATTATTAACTCTAAGAAAATTAAAAACCGGGGATCCTGGATGACCAAACCTATTATGCCATGTTGAAGAAGAAATTGCCGCTAGAGAGACGGAATAGCTAGATCTGGCAGCGGAGGTGGGAGTGAATGGATAAAGATCCCCTGTGCTATTACATCTCGTAAGAGGTGTCCCTGTATGAAGATCCTTCACAGTGAAACCAAAAGGGTCAAAATCAACTAAGACAAAATTATTACGAGTGAATTTGCGGATAGAGATTAGATTCTTAATCATATATGGAAATATAGGGTATTTTGAAGAGGGAATGGATTAGGAGGTAAATTGTGATGTGTTATTTTTTAATTGGCGAATTTTGTAATATTGTTTTACGCTGTCAGTGCATAAAACTTAAACTCAATCAGAAAATTTACTAATACTCACGAAATCAAGCTTCTTCATGGGAGATAGGAAATGAATATCTGATATGTGATTTGCAGAATGATTTCCACTTGATGAACAAGGAGGCAACTTTCTTGGATATCTCCTTGTATAATTTGTAATCAAATTATAATTTCCATCACTCATTTTCTTCATGGACTCAAAGAAAAACATATGTGGAGCTTCACAAGGATTATTATTAGGCAACCTAGTGTTAAAAACAAATAAAGGCTAAAACAATTTGCTCCATGGAATAAAAGTTTGTAAAGGTATTTGTATAAAACTTGGTGGAAAAATGGACTCATAAATTTGAATAGAGTAACCCCATGATATTGAAAATGTCCAATTTTTGGGCTTGTGATAACAAATATTTTGTTGTAGGAGTCTTGATTGATCAATATTATCATGGTATCAAAAGTCTAGGTTCTTCTCCTTACTTTCGCAAATTCTTAATTTACCGTGCAAAATCCCCCCCCCGTTTCTGCAAACCCGAGCCTCCCCTCCCCTCCCCCTAAAAATATTCTTGTCCAAAGTTTGTTCTTTTCATCATGACTGATAAGAACATGTTTCATCCCGCCCTAATATTTTCTAACACCAAGAGGGTTCTTCCTATTGTTCTTGACCTAGAAAATGTTCAATATGGGACATGGACAGAATTATTCAAGATTCATGCAATGACACATCAAGTTCTCCACTACATAATTCCTCTGGCTACTACTACGGAATGTGATACAGAGGCTACGGAGTTGTGCCCACCAAAGCAGACGATCTAAAATTATGGGTCACGCTTGATGCAAAAGTTCTCCAGTGGATTAATGCCACTATCTCCCTTGACCTCTTACAGACGATTATGGAACCCAACTCCACAACTATGGAGGCTTGGAATCGATTACGTGATATCTTTCAAGATAACAGTCATTCACGTATTGTCACCCTTAAACATGAATTTTCTCAAGTTGCTATAGAGAATTTTCCAAACGTTTCATCTTATTGTAAATGACTCAAGGACTTGGCGGATCAACTTCGCAACGTGGGAGCTCCGGTTAGTAATATTCGTCTCGTTCTACAGATGGTTGCAGGCCTATCTGAGGCCTATAATGGTGTTGCTTCGATTCTTCGTTAAAGTAACCCTTTACCAGAATTCTATCAAGCCCGCTCAATGCTTATGTTGGAAGAAGTCGGTTTGGCTAAGAAGGCAGGTACCGGTACTAGCCCCGTCGTCATGATGACGTCCTCCACAAATTCTCCAGATTTTAGTGATAATTCGGGCCAAAACCGTACTCAACTTGGCCGCAAAAATAATCATAAAAACAATGGGAAAAATAGTGGTGGCAAATGAGGTGGTTCGTGGCGTGGCAAAATTCGGCGTGATGGGCCACGACCAGCGGTCCCAACCTTGGGCCAGCGGTCGTGGGCACGGACGATGCGTGGTGGCCCAGCGACGCGGGGCCCGATTTCCACCGTGTCGGTGCCCGATCAATGGTGGCGGTAGAGTCCTAGGCCCAACAGTGGCCACTAGGCCACTTTCGGTAATTCTAGTGGGTCGAGGCAACAAGAAGGGGTACTTGGGCCTCGACCCCCACAAGTAGGGATGTCAATGGGGCGGGGCGGGGCGGGGGAAGGGTATCCCATACCCGTACCCACCACCTCAAACACATCCCCACCCCGCCCCACCATCCATCACGGGTCGTAATTCTTTCACCCGCCCCACTTACTTCACGCGGATACCCACTTACCCGGCGGGTACCCATTAATAAAATGCTCAAATAATATCCAGCAATTGTTTTAGTCACTAAAATGAAAGTTATATAAGAAAAAGGAAAAAAAAAGAACTTTTCCACTATGTTGTATCGAATATCAAGTCTAAAACCTTGCCAAAATATTATGAATATTAAAAAACAGTAAAGATGAAAATATTTAACAAAAAAAAGGAGAACAAAGAGAATAAGAAAAAGAAACGTGGTGCATTACGGTGCGGGTTAGCTCAAGTCACATTTTAAATCAAGAAAGGGCCAAATAAATTCGTAAATAGCCTAATTAAACTAATAAATGATACAGATATGGGCGGTGCGGGTACGGTCGGTGTGGGTACGGTGCGGGTAGCGGGGCGGGGCGGGTGCGGGGCGGGTCTTATATGAAATCCACCCCGCCCCACTATCCATGGCGGGTAGCACTTTTGATACCCATACCCGCCCCACCACCCACCAAACCATCCCCCATACCCGCCCCAATTGGAGCGGGTGCGGGGCGGTACCCGCATTTACCCGCCCCACTGACATCCCTACCCACAAGCCCATTGCACAACGGGACCCACGCAGACCGACATTGAAGTCGCGATGCACACGCTTGAAATAAAGCAGGGTAAAGAGAACCTAGACTCTTGATACCATGAAAGATATAATCCCTTGATTATTCTTATTGATTGAAGGCATATATATATACAAGTTACAATAGTAGAATCATATTCCTACTTTACATCTAAACTCCTATTCTATACAATTAAGGTAATAGTATAATTCTAATTATGGTACAAGACTAAGTCTACTAAATATACAATAATACAATAATAATGTGTCCACTAGACACCGTGTGGGCCCAGGATATAGCCTGCCTGAGAGCCCACTGGACGTGGGCCTGAGCCGCGGCACTGACGGATATTTTCGGACACTGTTTAACAGTTCCATTCTTCCGAGTATTGCTTGCGCTGCTAACTAATAGTTGTTGATCCTGTCACTTCGACCAACTAAACCAGAATTTTGGCTCTTCAAGATGGTTTTATGAGCCGGTAAATGACATAACCCTTGAGTTGTCTAAACAAAGCAATGCAATTGAGCTAAAGTGGGAAAACAAAGATCCCACTTTCACAAACGATTACTCATTAATGGTTGATCAAATTTGATAGATTCGCCCTCGGAAATAAGAAGTTCTGGTCCGGGAGGGATAAAACACCCATCCGACACAACCGTTATGATTATCTTATATCCCCTTTGTCTTTTCGTATGATTTTGCTTACGCAGTTTTAATTGGCATAGAATTAAAATATAGTAACTGACTTGTTAAACTTGCCTGAGCTCCATTTTTATAACGGATGGAGTGGTCATGATGCAATGACCTTTATAGTGAAAGTCTGAAAGATTGCTTCTTAAGTAGATCTTCATGTCTCATTAGACTGGAAGCACACGTTTGTAGCGCGGGGGACGGAATGCACTGTGAAAGTATATATGTCCTAAAAACAATCATTTTATGAGCAAATGTACTTGAACACATTCATATTATTAATGAGATTAATATATTTGGCTTTTGTAATTATTGAATTATTATTTGATTGTTTATATTATTCATTAATGTGCATCCCTTGAACTTACATTGTCATTAATAGTGTGAGATATTAATGATAGAGTATAGTTCTTAAAATAGCCTAGACTAATGATCATTGAGAATGAGATATCAATGATATGTTGTAAGTCGACATGTGGTATGCATCACATTCTTAGAGAATGTAGTATATCTCACTTACTACCAGCAATAGTTGCTAGTGATGGACACATGGATACTCTTAGAGGAGTATTGGCAAACTCTGTTGATAACTATTTGTTATACATGTCTATAGTATTATCAGCATGTGGGAGATAGAGGTCCGTAGACTTGAGGTCAATATCACCTTGTTTACGGAGTAATGCACTTTGATCCTGTCCTAAGCTCAAATGCCTTATAGGTTGAGACGCGGCTTGTGTTGGGTGCATTACGAAGTAGATTAAAGGTGGTAGTTGAGCCAAGAATAAAATTCATTCCTCGATTGGAATTTCGAGAGAACACTCAGCTTCTCAGAAATATTAAGTCGACCAAGTCATTGGCCAATGCAAAAGACATATCTAGGATATGGTCTAGTTGTCGACTAATATATAGATGAGATAAAGTGATCAAGCCATTTGGATAGACACTTGACAAATCTTAAGCTTGATCGAGTGTGTCGCGAATGAAAGGAATTTATTCTCTCACATAGAGGTCTGTTTACTTGAGTCTTGTAAACGTACTTCACACATTGGGTCCGTCACCGACGCCGTCTAGGAGTTCCGTGTGAACCTTGATTTGATCAAGTGCCGATGTGTGAAGGCCTTAAGGGTCACACTAAGTCGATTGTCTTTTCGGTCTAAGGGTATATTGAGAGAATGTAAAATATCGGATTTAGAATCAAGATATTTTATTTAATAATAAATTATGGGATAATTTTCATTTGATGAAAATTATATAATTAAGTCAAAATTAAATCTTGGATTTAATTAGAACTAAAACGAGCAGAAAATTAATGGAGGAGCGCGATGGGCGATTCGAAGCCCATCATGCGATTTGGATTTAAGTCGGTCTTGGCTTTGATCCAAATCTGATTTGGTTTAGGGTTTCATCCACTATATATTTGGCACTTAACCCATAATTTCAGTGGACACTCACTTTCCACTTTCTGAACTCAGAGTTCAGGAAATAAAATTCTCTCAAACTTCTGTCAAGATTTCCTAGCTTTCATGGACAAAGGAATATATCGAAGCAAGGCTTGCACCCGAATTGACAATCGCGTGCGCTCCCTTTAGTAAAGACTAACAAAGCTTAAACTGTAAGTTTTCTTCATGTCTTTGCAAATTTGAATTATCGCATAATCATACCAGAAACGTTTGTTGGGGCAAGTAAGTTTACTCAAAATTTTAAACTTTCACTGTGCCTTACTTGTGTGTTTTACACCCAACAAATCCCTATACTGTGAATGAAGTTTGATTATTATCTCAACTAAAATAACAAATCGCCTCTTAGTTAAATCGGAGCATCCAAATAGACTGTCCCATGAAATTTTAACAAGAAAATAGAGTCCAAGCCCTTACAAATCGCAAATTTAAAATAATTTTTCTACTTTCTCCGTTTCAAAAGATTTTTTGAATTTGTGATCATCACTTCTGGTGAAAGAAGGTTAAAGTTATATTATTTTCAAATATAAAATATGTCATTTGCTTAGAACTGTTGAACTGTGTGACCATCTCATCTAAAAGTTTAAGTTGTTAGAGAGAGCACACTTTTAATGTTTAATTATATTCTCAACATTTCTACTCACATGTTGGCCTGTTTTTTTTCCATGATCCAAGCATGTGGAATTTGTTTTTGATAATAAGTGGCGGTGATGATTCGATCCCATGTTCTGATACCATATTGAAGTGTGTTACTATCTCATCTAAAAACTTAAGCTGTTAGAGAGAGTACACTTTTAATATTTGATTATATTTTCAACAAGAACAAACTAAAAAAGAAATAAAATCACATATAGATTTAGTATAAAAAAAATTATTTTTTCATTTCAACCCAAAAAGTACAGAAGGAAAAAAAAAAGGAAAAGGAATGTGGAGAGTGATAGTGAGCTTTGATTGTCTTGGAAATCATGGAATGATTTCATCCAGCATGCAGTCTCTAAGTTTGATTTCTGTAATATTCATTTCTGCCTTGTAAATAACATCACAGCACTCTCTTCTACCACCCACCTGAAAAACAAATGCGTAGTCATACATGTATACCTCAATAACGTAATTATATAAATATTGTTTTACGCTGTCAGTGCATAAAACTTAAACTCAATCAGAAAATTTACTAATACTCACGAAATCAAACTTCTTCATGGGAGATAGGAAATGAATATCTGATATGTGATTTGCAGAATGATTTCCACTTGATGAACAAGGAGGCAACTTTCTTGGATATCTCCTTGTATAATTTGTAATCAAATTATAATTTCCATCACTCATTTTCTTCATGGACTCAAAGAAAAACATATGTGGAGCTTCACAAGGATTATTATTAGGCAACCTAGTGTTAAAAACAAATAAAGGCTTAAACAATTTGCTCCATGGAATAAAAGTTTGTAAAGGTATTTGTATAAAACTTGGTGGAAAAATGGACTCATAAATTTGAATAGAGTAACCCCATGATATTGAAAATGTCCAATTTTTGGGCTTGTGATAACAAATACTTTGTTGTAGGAGTCTTGATTGATCAATATTATCCCCTTTTGCAATTTTCATGAGATGGTTTAGTGATTGTGAACGGTTCATTAAGGGAAATATTGGGTCTACAAAATCAAGGTGGTGAAGGGAAATTAAAGGAGATTGTGGATGTGCTGAGAGAAATCCAGATATGTCTCCGTGTAGGTCTATCTGCAATAACAAACATATAAAGTCAAACCACTCTGTAACAACGTTATTTATTTTAATATTTTTTGTTGCTACGACGAAATATTATTATAAAGAATATCTAATATAAAAATCGGTTTCAAAAAAGTTTTACAGTTATACTTTTTTTGTTTAACGTGAAACCTGCTGCCGCTATCTGAAGGTGCGCATTGAGTAAACCACGGACTGACGTAATAGTATCTGGACCGTTAGCCAGGTTAAGCGTAAGCAAGTGTGGTCGACTCTCCCCAAAAGACGAATAGTATAGATGATGCCTGACTATATATAACATGCAACTTGTGAATTTACCAGATAAAAAATTATTTATTTCACTTATAAACATTACAATAGATATGGATATTAGATCCACCAAAGGTCACAGTGGGCGATAAGTATCCCATAATCCTTAATTAGATGTCTCGGACTTCAATCCTGAAAATATACTCGTATTGATAGGAAGCTTTTTTTTTTCAATTATCCCCCTTAATAACCAGTTGAGCTACTCATGCGTACTGATACGGAGCTCTTTACCTCTCTATAGTGGGACTTTTTGGCGTTAGTTCAGATTAGTTAAAAAATAGGTAGATTCAGAGGTAAATGCAGGATTTAATGATGGGTTCAACCTTTAGATTTTTACTACTGAATCGTTACACTTTTGAATGTATAAATCTTAAAAATTTAATAAAATTTTCAGCGCACAAATAAATACTAAAAGAGTGTTCCAGTATTTCACCATACAAATTACATTTATTTTTTATATTATTTGAGGGCAATCTACCATCCTGAAATCAATTGTGCTACGCTCATGCGGGCTACTTTTTATATTATTTATAGTAGATAATGTGCTATATTGTTTAGGTTACTAGCTAATTTAGCTTTTTATGGACGGTTATTTTCCCTTAATTAGAGGAAACTACAGCCAAACAGCAATTTCAGCAGAATATCCCCCAAATGTGATCAATGCTCCAATTGTATCTCGAGTTTAAACCCTATACTATATGTATTAACACTATAAAAATATTTTCATAATCAGATTATTTATAAGATGATTACAGGTAATCTTTTTTATAATAACTAAGCACTAATTATAATTACTTACTTGATAAAAATATGTTATCAATACCAATTAAAATTCACTGATAAAATAAAAAATCGCAACATTGTATGTATATAACTTAAATCTTATCTTTAAAAATGGAATTTTGCACTGTATAACCGCTCACCAAAATAACAGACGATAGATGCATATATTAGTGATAATATACATATTGTATATATAATTAGAGTATGTTTTTTTTTGTATATTGACTAGCAAATGTAATATTTTTTTTGCCGAGAGGCCAGAGGAGTTAAAAGCCCCCCAAAAAGATCGTGTGCAAAATTTAAAAAAATTACCTGATGGAAGCCCTTTTCTTGAGTGAGAGAGACACCTAAATCAGCCACACATGACTGCAAAATATGGTCACCTCCATAAAAAGTTGTATACCTTTTGATACAAATATCCAAATTCTCAACCATTGCCTCCACAAGTGCATAACTAAAAGCATATCCACCTCCTCCAAAAGCCATATTAAACGAATGTATAACATTTGATGCATGAGTTTCTGAATTCATCCCAACATAAAAATATTTCCTATGATCATACTTAGATAAAACCTCAACCAAATTATCAAGGAAAAAAATAGTGTCATCATCAGCCATAATGTACCACCTAGCACTCTTGTTCTCCATCTTGAATGTCTCGGTTACAACGCGAGCCATTCGTATGGTTTGTTGGATCGGATGCTTATCGTACATTTTGTATCTCGAGGTGTCTTCCGAGACCTTAAAAGGAGGATAAGAAGAATTAGGCCACGGAAGCAATTCTTTTGGAAATTTTTCGAGGAACATGAATCCTCGTGTTATGTTTGGTCTCCACCAGGACTCAACGTATGATATTCTGTTCTTCCAGGTTCTAGACGAGCTTGTTATTCCGAATACTAGATGGCTAATATTGGTGGGAGCATCATCTTGATTTTCATCTTGAAACCTCATCAAGTTATTGAACATAGTGATTGAGTAGCAACATCGATGATTAGAGAGCAAAAAGTAGATAACATAGAAGATTAGTCCTGCAATTAACAATGACTTGCACAATTTTCCGCGTAATACATCGGATAATTGCATAATCTTACGTCGAATTAGAGAAATCAAGTTGGTGGAAACCATCAAAGACACGAAAAACAAATAATTAAGGGGGGAAATTGAACAAATAGTGTGAACTTTTCTAATGGGATTCTTTAATTAATAGCAAGAATTGGATGTAATAGTATATATGTAAGAGTGGAAGGTTGATAAAGTAGCAATTTATGGGTTTTGGTCGGAATGATAACACAAGGTGCATGTTAATTATAAGACATATTATTTTTCTCGTGTAAACTATATAGTAAAAGTTATAAGGTGTAACCCGCAAGGGTAGCAAAGTTGGTGATGAAGCGCGGGGCCATAAGTCGCGAGTTCGATCCTGCATAAACCTTTTGGTTGAGCGCATCACGCATGGCTGCCAAGTGTGGTTAATCATTGCGTGGTTTGTAGGTTATTCGTCGGCGGGGTTTCTGTGCTTGTATTCGAAAGAGTAGCGGCTGCGGGTTCCTTCGTAAAAAAAATAAAAAAAAAAAAAAAGTTATAAGGTGTTGAATTGAATGTGAAAAGGTAACAAAAGTGATGTGAGGTAAAGTAGTTCACTTTTTCTCGCGACCCTTGTAAGCCAATACACGAGTTATACACACTGTTAGCATTGGGCAATGCTTATAAATGAGGTTTTGTGAAAGTTTTGTTTTTAATCTTATCAGGTCTAGTTTCATGTGCTGCCAATTTAGCATAATTCTTATTATTTGGGGCATAAAGGCGAAATTCCTCGCCCGCAGATTCCCACCCTCCGGTCCGACAGAGATTGGTGGAGGAAGTAAATTATGGTATTCTGACATTTAGTGGGAGGCACAATATCAGTGCTTGCGAGTCATCCCACAAAGGAGGAATGAAACTCCCAGCGCTGCCAGACTGAATCGCGTCTTGGGCAATCTAACACCCTGAAACCAACTAAGCTACGCTCATGCGGACAACATAATTCTGATTATCGCCTATAGGAACATAGGGTAGGATTTATGAATTATATACACTACTGTATAAAGTAATTTAATACCATTTTCAGAATTTTAAATCAATAATACTCATCTGCCTAATTTAGAGTTGCTGCTAATCATAGACGGGTGCTCAATCAATCTATTTGTATGCTAATGTCCGTGATTTTCCTATATAAAGATACATTCTTAGTACTCCATCCGCCTCAAATTATTTGTCTTTTTTGTTTTTGTTTTACACGCCCTTTAAAAATTAATTAGGAGGGGAATTTAACTACTTTTATTCTTATTTATGTCTAAGTTATTATCTCTCTTCACTAAATATTTACTCTATTTATATGTCATTTTCGTTAATGATAAAATTCTACTAAGGGTAAAATGGTGAAGAAACAATTCATTGTTTCTAGAACTTCTAAAAAAATAATTTGAGACAACTATTTTTAATAACCACGACAAATAATTTGAGATGAAGAAAGTAAAAGACCACGGGTGCTTGAGCATGACCAGTACACTCTATGTAGCTTCATTGATTAGTGTAATTTAATTTGTTATAGCGGGTTATTACCGATTATTCTAAGTTAACAATCATTTTTTATTAAAGGTCTTTTTCATGTTTGGACCTTGGTCAAAATTAATTATGGCCGTTAGTCAAAATATACAAATCCTATAAATTGATTTTGTATATATATATATATATATATATATATATATATATATATCAGATGTATATTTGTACTTAATATAAAAAATACACACATTTCCGGCTATTATGTTTTAGATAGGTCCACATATTATTACTAGAGTACTAATTACAAACAAGGAGTTTAAGTTGTATACATCGACTGAGTAAATGTTAAATATACATAAAATATACACATGATGTACATGTATATTGTATGTATATTGAGTATCTACTATCTAGCCCATATCAAAGCAGTCCACGGATGTCCAGCCCAGGCCCAAAGCAGTCCGTGTGTGTATATTACATTTATGGTATATTTTGTATATTACACTTATATATTAATTAGTTTTGTAGTCTTTTCATAATTGTATGATTAGTCTCCAAATAGAATAGAGATTTAGATGTAGAGTAGGAAAAAGATTTTCCTATTTTAACTTGTATATATACACATTTAATCAATAAGAATAATCAAGAGATTATTTCTTTCATGGTATCAAAAGTCTAGGTTCTTCTCCTTGCTTTCGCAAATTCTTAATTTACCGTGCAAAATCCCCCTCCCCCCCCAGTTTCTGCAAACCCGAGCCTCCCTCCCCCTAAAACTATTCTTGTCCAAAGTTTGTTCTCTTCATCATGACTGATAAGAACATGTTTCATCCCGCCCTAATATTTTCTAACACCAAGAGCGTTCTTCCTATTGTTCTTGACCTAGAAAATGTTCAATATGGGACATGAACAGAATTATTCAAGATTCATGCAATGACACATCAAGTTTTCCACCACATAATTCCTCTGGCTACTACTACGGAATGTGATACAGAGTCTACGGAGTTGTGCCCACCAAAGCAGACGATCTAAAATTATGGGTCACGCTTGATGCAAAAGTTCTCCAGTGGATTTATGACACTATCTCCCTTGACCTCTTACAGACGATTATGGAACCCAACTCCACAACTATGGAGGCTTGGAATCGATTACGTGATATCTTCCAAGATAACAGTCATTCACGTATTGTCACCCTTGAACATAAATTTTCTCAAGTTGCTATACAGAATTTTCCAAACGTTTCATCTTATTGTAAATGACTCAAGGACTTGGCGGATCAACTTCGCAACGTGAGAGCTCCGGTTAGTAATATTCGTCTCGTTCTACAGATGGTTGCAGGCCTGTCTGAGGCCTATAATGGTGTTGCTTCGATCCTTCGTCAAAGTAACCCTCTACCAGAATTCTATCAAGCCCGCTCAATGCTTACGTTGAAAGAAGCCGGTTTGGCTAAGAAGGCAGGTACCGGTACTAGCCCCGTCGTCATGATGACGTCCTCCACAAATTCTCCAGATTTTAGTGATAATTCGGGCCAAAACCGTACTCAACTTGGCCGCAAAAATAATCATAAAAACAATGGAAAAAATCGTGGTGGCAAACGAGGTGGTTCCGGCGGCAGCGGGCAAAATTCCAGCAGCAGTGGGCCACGACCCAACTGGTCCTAGCCTTGGGCCAACTGGTCGTGGGCCTGGACCAATGTGCAGTGGCCCAACAGCCACAGGGCCCAATTTCCACCGTGTCGGTGCGGTCGATGGTGGCGGTAGAGTCGAGGCCCAGCGGTGGCCGGGCCTTCGGTAATTTTAGTGGGCCGAGGCAGCAAGAAGGGGTACTTGGGCCTCGACCCCCACAAGCCCATTGCACAACGGGACCCACGCAGACCGACATTGAAGTCGCGATGCACACGCTTGAAATAAATCAACCAGACCCGAATTGGTACATGGACACAGGCGCCACTACCCACATGACATCCGACCAAGGTACTCTCTCGTCTTATTCCAATTTGAGCAGTGTAATATAATTGTTGGTAATGATAATTCAATTCTAATTCGAGGTTATGATCATAAAACTTTATCTTCCCCCATCCACCACTTGTCTTGAAAAACACCGTTCACGCCCCAAAATTGATTAAAAATTTGGTGTCTGTCCGTAAATTCACAACTGTGAATTGAGTGTCTATTAATTTTGATCTTTTTGGGTTTTCTGTGAAGGATTTCAAGACGGGAAACCCTCTCATGAGATGTAATAGTAGGGGAGATCTTTATCCAATCACACCAAGTCTCAGTTTCTCGAGTCAAGCCATGCCTTCCACTTTTGCAGCTATTGTTCCTTCCTTGTGGCATGCTCGTCTAGGTCATCTGAGATCGTCTATTTTGTCTGTCTTAGATAAACATAATCTTATTTCTTGTAAAGGTACGCGTAGTACTCTGAATTGTCAATCTTGTTATTTAGGAAAAATTGTTAAGTTGCCATTTATGGACTCTAATTCTACTACTTCAATGTCATTTGATATTATTCATAGCGATTTATGGACATCTCATGTTCTTAGTTCATTGGGTCATCGTTATAATGTTCTATTTTTACATGATTATTCTAAATTTTTATGGACGTTTCCAATAGCGAAGAATTCTCAAGTTTTTTCCATCTTCCAAAAATTTAGAGCTTTCATTAAAGCCTAATTCGAACGCGAAATAATATCCAATGTGATAATGACAAAGAATATGACAATGGGGAGTTTCGGGAATTTTGTGCTAAAAATGGAATAAATTTTCGTTTTTCTTGTCCTTTTACGTCTTCACAAAATGGGAAATTCGAACGCAAAATTTGTACCATTAATAACATTATCCGAACTTTCTTGGTTCATGCTTCCGTACCCCCGTCTTTTTGGCATTATGCTCTAAAAATGGCTACCGATATTCTTAACATTCTTCCTTCCAAAGGTTTGACATATTCATCCCCTCTTCAAATTTTATATAATAAGACTCCCTCGTATACACATCTTAGAGTCTTTGGGTGCTTGTGTTATCCACTTTTTCCATCCACCACAATTAACAAACTTCAGGCATGTTCTACTCCTTGTGTTTTTGGGTTTTCCGTCAAATCATTATGGTTACAAATATTTTGATTTATCATCTAATAAAATTATCATTAATCGACATGTTATTTTTGATGAATCCCAATTTCCGTTTGCTAAGAAAAATAATCGCGTGCCTAGGTCGTATAATATTTTGGATGATGACATATCTCCGTATATTATTCATCATTTTTTGGATATATTCCGCAACCCGATTTTGTCAGCGGGCTCACTGTCCTCCATTCACAACGTCACTGGGTCCAGCAACTGGGCCATCTTCCCGATTACGGCGGTTCGGCTTGATTTCAGCTTTTATTTTGTATCTCTGATTACGGGCTCTTGCCGATTCGTTCCATGTCCCGATAATTCCAAAAATTCACCCAATCCTACCTCGAGTCATGGTTCGGTCACCTGATGTCAACGGGGTATTTTTAAACTAAAAAAAACATTTTAATTTAAATTTAAATGCTCTTAAATCACCACTACCCCCGTAATCATGTGTCTGCTTTAAATGAGCCGAATTGGAAAATTGATATGACTGATGAATATAATGCTCTTATTGATAATAAGACGTGGAAGTTGGTGCCCCGTCCATCTGGTGTTAATATTATTCGGTATATGTGTATTTTTGCTCATAAGGACAATTCTGACGGTTCATTTGCAAGGCATAAGACTCGTCTTGTAGGTGATGGTAAGACTCAGCAGGTTGGTGTTGATTGTGGTGAGACATTTAGCCCGGTGGTCAAGTGAGCTACCATTCACACTGTGCTTATCTTGGCTCTGTCGAAAGCATGGCTCATTCATCAGCTAGACGTGAAGAATGAATTCCTACATGGTTATCTTAAGGAGACAGTCCATATGCATCAGCCCTTGGGGTTCAGGGATACTCGATATCCTCATCATGTCTGTTTGTTGAAGAAGTCCTTGTATGGGCTTAAGCAGTCTCCACGAGCTTGGTATAAGAGGTTTGCTGACTATGTTTCGACTATTGGGTTCTCTCACAACAGGTCTGATAATTCATTATTCATATATCGTCAGGGTTTTTCGATGGCTTATATACTATTATATATGAATGATATTATCTTGATTGCCTCTTCTGACGCATTACGCAAGTCTATTATGACAATACTCAGCTCTGAGTTTTCCATGAAAGACTTGAGACCATTGAGTTATTTTTTGGGGATTGTTGTCACTCGTTATGCAGATGGACTATTCTTATCACAGAGGAAGTATGCAGCTGAGATCATCGAGAGGGCTGGGATGTCATCCTGTAAATCCACTTCCACTTCATTTGATACTAAACCAAAGTTGAGCGCTGCAGCTGGCTCCCGTATGAAGATCCGACCTGCTATCGTAGTCTGGGGCCTTCAGTATCTTACATTCACGCGACCTGATATTACATATGATGTACATCAGGTGTGTTTGTTTATGCATGACTCCAGGATGGAACATATGAATGCGCTCAAACGCATTCTTAGGTACGTTCAGGGAACACTTGATTATGGTTTGCATTTGTATCCTTCGTCGACGTCTACGTTTGTCTCATATACAGATGTTGATTGGTGGTTGTCCGGATACCAGGCGTTCTACGTCTGGCTATTGTATGTTTCTTGGTAATAACTTGGTCTCATGGTCTGCCAATCGTCAATCCATGCTTTCACATTAGAGTGCAGAGGCCGAGTATCGAGGGTTAGCCAATGTGGTCTCCGAGTCATGTTGGTTATGTAATCTTCTTTTAGAACTCCATTGTCCTATTCAGAAAGCTACCTAGGTGTATTGTGACAATGTTAGTGTCATCTATCTTTCTGGTAATCCAGTTCAGCACCAACGCACTAAACATATAGAGATGAACATTTTGTTCAAGAAAAGGTAGCTCGAGGACAAGTATGCGTCTGTCATGTCCCTTCCAGATATCAAATTGCATACATCTTTATAAAGGGTCTTCCCTCGGTCCTTTTTGAAGATTTTAGAGACAGTCTCAGCGTACGAAGACCGTCCGCTATGACTTCGGGGGTGTGTTAAATATACATACAATTTACACTTGATGTACATGTATATTGTATGTATATTGAGTATCTACTATCCAACCCATATCAAAGCAGTCCACGGATGTCCATCCCAGGCCCAAATAAGTTTGTGTGTATACATTTATAGTATATTTTGTATATTACACTTGTATATTAATTAGTCTTGTAGTTTTTCCATAATTGTATGATTAGTCTTCAAATAGAATAAGAATTTAGATGTAGAGTAGGAAAAGAATTTTCCTATTGTAACTTGTATATATACACCTTTAATCAACAAGAATAATCAAGGGATTATTTCTTTCGGTAAATATTAGTATTCCGAAGCAAAAACAAAAAAGAACAATCGACTTAAAACTGTTGCATTTCAGGCAAATATACAATCTAAGATCCACAGAAATGTGCAGGGATTTATGTACTTCTCACTCAGCCTCAGTTAAACCATTGTTTTAACCTCATAATTAGGCTAAAATGAAATAAAGAAAATTGAGATTTAGCCTTCTCTTATTCATTACATTACATCTCAGTCATCAACATAGATGGTTTCTTGCTGAAACAGCCCACCAAAAATCTTCCTCTTCTCTGTTGCAGCAGTTTCTGTTTGTTTTGGGGCCTCCTTCGTTTTCGAAGCAAATGGTTTCCTTGGAGGAATTTTGACTACTGCTTTCTGAGCAGGCAAATTTTTGGCCTTGGCCCGTCCCCTAACGGTAGCAACTTGCACATCCGCTTCCCCACTGGCCTTTCCGGCAGCTGATTTCAATTGTGAGTTGAACTTTTCGAATGAAAATCCTGTACTAAAGCCTTTTGCTGTCTCCAATAGGCTTTCGACAGATGGACCGGCAGCTGATGATGCCTTCTCTTCAGCTTCTTTTTCAATGTTAGCACCCTTTGCTTCTTGCTTTTCAACAGCTGATTTGAGTTGTGAGCTAAAGTTTTCCAATGAAAATCCCGTACTTAAGCCTTTTGCTCTGTCCAACAGGCTTTCGAAAGATGGACCGGCAGCTGATGATTCCTTTTCTTCAACTTCTTTTGCAATGCTAGCAGCCTTTGCGCCTTGCTTTTCGAGCCTCTTTGCTTCTACTTCCTGCCTCTTGGCTGCTTCAGCAGCTCCTCGAGCTTCTTCCTCAGCTTTAGATTTTTCAAGGGCTTCCGCGTAGGCTTTTCGCCGACCATCCTCAGGAATGCCGCTGTATATAATGGTTCACTCATTTTATATTTTGTATGGCATCCAGAACTTGTAGAAAGAGGATATAACTTAATTAGGGAATTTTACACTGTATAAGATACAAACAATATATACATTTTATACTTATATAACGTATATTCTTTGTATATTGGCTAGCGACTATAATTATTTTTGGACCAAATATGTAAAAATCCCTTTTAACTTATATATGCTAACAAATTAAAGAAAAAATTACTACTCCCTCTGGTTTCTTGAGTTTCAACATCTTACATGGCATGTTCAACACCACAATCAAGGGCATTTTGGTACATTACACATATCTTTAATTTAAGATCACAAGATTCAAAAATCTCATTTATTTACATAAATTACATGTCATTCAAACTAAGACACATAAATTGAAACAGAGAAGTATATTTTAACACGTTTTATAGCAACTAGTCTACCTTATTTTCCCGCATTACTAATCTCACTTTTTATGGACGCTTACATGTAGTTATTTTTTAGGTGATCTAATGATTCTTTTACACTTTCTGATTTAGTATATAGAAGTTAAACTCGTAGTAAGACAATTCTTACGAGCACCAGTATCACCCAAATTTGGAAATGCAGCAATTGAGGAAAGAGGTAATTACCTAAAAAGTTCATCCACTGTCTTCGATGTTGCTGATGGATCAGTAAAGACATCCACAACCTGTACAATGAAATAATTCCAGTTGCTCAACCAAGTGGATAACTACCAATTTCATGCAAAATGGAAGACTACGGAAGGTTCATTTGTGTGAAATCAGAAATCATTTTAGTTAGGAGAATGCCTTATGGTAGACTATGAAGTAAATTTCATTTGGTTTTGAACTCTTCCTCATATTGGACCGAGACGGCTTTAAATGAAATGATATAGACAGTGGTGATTCGTATAGCCGACACCAAACTTGCTTGTGATTGAGGTATAGTTATTTTCGTTGTTGTAATCTACTACAGGACCTATTGCATAGAAACTTTACTTAAGGCAGAGCAATAACTACCTTATTTTCTGCCACCGACGTGTTGGAGAAAACATCCACCACCAGCTTAGCTATCTGAGACTTCGCCACCTGATGTTCCAATAAAACAAGAGATCATAAGCAAAGATTAGATTATTTCAATCTATTTAACATGCTTCAAAAAGGGGGTAGAGATCGGAGAAAGGAAACAATAACAAAAGTGTATGTCATGTAACTAAATCCAGAATAAAATACAATCAAACCAAACCTCTGTAACGACGTCGTTTCTGCCTATATTTTTGGCTACTATAGTGAAATCTTGTTGTACAGAACATATAATATAACATAACATTGGAAATCAGTTCCAAAAAAAAAACTTGGTTGTTATAGTAAAATGCTATTATAGAGGATGACTGTTATAGAGAGGTCTGACTATATATGAATGTGTTCAACATTAAAAGTTAGCTAGAATTTCCATGACAAAAAAAGAAATTGCATACATTACATTACTTTATAGGCGTCAGCACTAGCACTCCCTTCAGCTGACACGACGATTTTGTACGAGCTCTCAGGGGAGAAATCATCCGTTAAGCTGGTTTTTATGAGCGTATAGCTTAGATCTGTATCCACTACCTTCTGCAGAAACTCCGTTATCGTCAATGGTTGAGATTTTGAGAACAGATTGTTGAAGAAAGATGTAATTCCATCAAGCACATTGTATGTAGAGCCTACTGAAGTAGATTCATCATAGATTATGACTACGTGCCTGACACCGGCTAATTGTGCGGCATGTATAACTTGTACAGCATCTGTTGTGGTGACTTCGGTCGCAGGACCATCCTCTCCTTTACCGATAGTAACCACGACTTTGCTAGCATTTCCTATTGCTTTTGCGATTGATTCTGCATCTTGAAATGTGGATGCAACGGCATTCAGGCGTTTTGACTCATCGTTAGAGATTACCTGCAATGATGCAACATATATAGTCAGAAGAAAAAATAACAGATTATTTCACTCTTTTTTATGCCACCGCTTCTTATAGTGCAATAAGAAAATTTTATTTGCCTGTTTTACAATCAAAGGATAATCATTTTTTTGTTTTTAGCATCAATGATTCATTATCTCAAGCAAAAGATATTTTTCATTTAGTGATATTAAGCGAATTGTCTAGATCTTAAACATGTGTAGAATACTTTTCTCTCAAAGAATGGTATAGAAAATCGATTCTTGGTTGAATTTTTGCAACCTTCAAGATTGTTGAGCAGTTTATAAGGATACATTGTTTGATACTGAAATCCTACTAGTACTACTACTCAAACATCGATCCTCTCATGTAATTCCTTAAGCAGTGGAACACTCAGTGCCAAAGCAGTTACACACTATTGATTAACACTCCCTCTCCCTCTCCCCTCCCACACAAGGGTGGGCATTTAGACCATGGACAACATAATATGCAACCTCATTATTGTGAAACACAACAACAACGATTGATAGAGAAAAACCTTGAGTCTAATTCAACCTAAAAGCTAACTCATGAGGTAATATAGCCCAAAACAATATAAGAAGACAATAGTTCATTCCTGCTACCGATGTTTGATACTCTAACAAGTAACAAGTCCTGTATTTCTATTTTCCAAGGACAAAGAAAATAACCTTGTAGCTAACAGCTAGACGAGCTAGCTCTTGTGCTGCACCGAGGTCAGAAACTCCAGCTCTGACACTATAACCTTCACGCAGCAGTGTTTGTGCAATGCGGATACCAGCTTGCCCAGTGGCACCAGCAACAAACACTGTTCCAGGATCCTTTGCCCTTTGCCTTCCAAAAGCCAAACCCGAAGATGTGTTCGTGCTAACAGGTATCAAAGACGTTACATCAGGTAACTTACCTGTTGAAGACATAATATAATTAACTAAAAGTATACTCTCTCTAAAAAATTAAGATTAAATGATCACCCTATTAGCGAATATTCTCCAAATATTCACAGTATATATTGTAATTATTATTCTTATGTATTTAAGGTAGCTTAGAATTCTATTAAGAATCACCTTTGTACAACTATATACATTGTGATTAATGAAAGAAATCCCTAAGGGAGATTATTCCAAACTTACATGGTATCAGTAGCCAAACCCTAAACCCCACTTCTCTTCTACCACTAGGGCCGCCGCATCTCACACCGTCGGCCACCCTACTCCAATTTTTTTTCTTCTTCCAAAATATTATGGTCTCCTCCCACATCCCCTAAAACCACTGGTTCATCCACCGACATATTTGACAACCGTCCTCCTTCATCATCGTCTTCTTTTCATCCGACTTTTGCCGTTACTAATATCAAGAATTTCGTCCCCATAATTCTTGACCAAGAAGACTGTCATATTCCATTTGGGTAGAACTATTCTATATCCATGCCTACGCGTACAACGTGCTAGACCACATTGATGATTCAATTCCGCGTTTCACGGATGTTGCAGAATCAACATGGCATCGACTTGACGCCATCGTCAATCAATGGATATACGGTACTATCTCAAAAGACATATTGTGTACTATCATGAAAACAGGTCTTTCAGCGCGAGAACTTTGGGTGCGATTAAAATAAATTTTTCAGGACAATAAAAATACTCAGGATGTGTATTTGGAGGAGCAATTCAACAATACGCGTCTCGAGAATTTTAACAACATGTCTGCATACTGCAAACAACTGAAACTTATCGCTGACTAACTCTCCAACGTTAGGACATCTATTTCTGAAACAAAAATGGTACTACAACTTGTTACAGGTCTACCGAAAGGGGAATATGATACTATAGCAACGATGATTCAACAAGCCGACCCACTACCTAGTTTTAACAAGGCGTGTTCACAACTGTTGTTGGAAGAGACTCGACGTGCTAAACAAGATGAGCACAACCAAAAAGCGCTAGTCGTTGACCACATGGCATCACCGGCGGCCATAACCACCCAACAACCACCGCCGGACCACCAGCAGCAGCAGACCCGCGGCGGAAGATGTGGTGGCCGAGGCCGCGGTAATGGAAACAAAGGTAAGGGGGTCGCGGGAAGGGCCAGAGGAATCAGCAGACAGGCCCAACCCCTGCCCAATACATCCAGTGGGCTAGACATCCAGCATGGCCCAATACCGGGAACTGGGTCTCGCTGCGTACCCTACCAATGCGAGGCCCGTTCCACGATTCGGCAAGCGCGAGCGATGCAGGCTCGCCCCAACCAAAGCAAGCCCGCGGCCATCTCAAAGAGCCCACGATATCGATCCAACATCACGCATGGCGTCTAGCATGACCCCCACTAATTTGGGCCACGCTTTCAACACCCTGAACCTTCAACAACCCGACGAAAATTGGTACATGGACACCGGAGCCACATCTCATCTCACCCGTTTGTGAGGTAATTTATCTCAACTGCTTCAGTTAAAGTATCCTCAATATATTACTGTCGGCAATGGTCACCGCATTCCAATTGAAGGTTATGGTAATACACACACAAAACATCCCCATCCACCCTTCTCAAAATATTGTAATTATTATTCTTATGTATTTAAGGTAGCTTAGAATTCTATTAAGAATCACCTTTGTACAACTATATACATTGTGATTAATGAAAGAAATCCCTAAGGGAGATTATTCCAAACTTACATGGTATCAGTAGCCAAACCCTAAACCCCACTTCTCTTCTACCACTAGGGCCGCCGCATCTCACGTCGTCGGCCACCTTACTCCAATTTTTTTTCTTCTTCCAAAATATTATGGTCTCCTCCCACATCCCCTAAAACCACTGGTTCATCCACCGACATATTTGACAACCGTCCTCCTTCATCATCGTCTTCTTTTCATCCGACTTTTGCCGTTACTAATATCAAGAATTTCGTCCCCATAATTCTTGACCAAGAAGACTGTCATATTCCATTTGGGTAGAACTATTCTATATCCATGCCTACGCGTACAACGTGCTAGACCACATTGATGATTCAATTCCGCGTTTCACGGATGTTGCAGAATCAACATGGCATCGACTTGACGCCATCGTCAATCAATGGATATACGGTACTATCTCAAAAGACATATTGTGTACTATCATGAAAACAGGTCTTTCAGCGCGAGAACTTTGGGTGCGATTAAAATAAATTTTTCAGGACAATAAAAATACTCAGGATGTGTATTTGGAGGAGCAATTCAACAATACGCGTCTCGAGAATTTTAACAACATGTCTGCATACTGCAAACAACTGAAACGTATTGCTGACTAACTCTCCAACGTTGGGACATCTATTTCTGAAACAAAAATGGTACTCTGACTTGTTACAGTCTCAGAAAGGGAATATGATACTATAGCAGCGATGATTCAACAATGAGCCACTACCTAGTTTTAACAAGGCGCGTTCACAACTGTTGTTGGAAGAGACTCGACGTGCTAAACAAGATGAGCACAACCAAAAAGCGCTAGTCGTTGACCACATGGCATCACCGGCGGCCATAACCACCCAACAACCACCGCCGGACCACCAGCAGCAGCAGACCCGCGGCGGAAGATGTGGTGGCCGAGGCCGCGGTAATGGAAACAAAGGTAAGGGGGTCGCGGGAAGGGCGGAGAATCGTGACGAGCCCAACCGCGCCCAATACATCCAGTGGGCTAGACATCCAGCATGGCCCAATCACGGAACGGGTCTCGCTGCGTGCCTACCCAATGCGAGGCGGTTCCCGATTCAGCAAGCACTGGCGCGAGCATACAGGCTCGCCCGGCCAGCGAAGCCGCGGCCATCTCAGTGAGCCCAGCGATATCGATCCAACATCACGCATGGCGTCTAGCATGACCCCCACTAATTTGGGCCACGCTTTCAACACCCTGAACCTTCAACAACCCGACGAAAATTGGTACATGGACACCGGAGCCACATCTCATCTCACCCGTTTGTGAGGTAATTTATCTCAATTGCTTCAGTTAAAGTATCCTCAATATATTACTGTCGGCATGGTCACCGCATTCCAATTGAAGGTTATGGTAATACACACACAAAACATCCCCATCCACCCTTCTCACTTAACCATGTCTTATACGCACCTCAAATCATTAAATATTTGATCTCTGTTAGAAAATTCACTCGTAATAATTGGATTTCTGTAGCTTCTGACCCTTTTGGTTTTTCTATAAAGGATCTCAATACGGGGAAAGTTCTTACGCACTGTAATAGTGTGGGAGACATGTACCCATTCACTCAATCTTTCGCTGTCAGATCTCAATCACCTGTCTCCCTTGCTGCACTGTCTCCATTAACTTGGCACAATAGGCTCGGACACCCAGAAGAACATGCTTTTAATTTTCTTAGGATTAATCAGCGTATTAAATGTAATAATGAAAAACTTGCCCAAAATTGTTTTTCCCATACTCGTATTCCGTTTATGTGTTCCACAAGTGTTACTTTTTCCCCATTTGATATTATCCATGCTGATATATGGACATCTCTTGTTGCTATCTCTTTAGGTCACAAATTTTATCTAGTTTTATTAGATGACTTTTCTCATTTTCTCTGGATTTATCCATTAAAATTCAAATCCGAAGTGTTTTCCAAGTTCCTTGAGTTTCAGAAATTCATTAAAAATCAATTTGAAAAATCCATAAAATCTTTTCTATATGATAACGGAGATGAATTCAATAATTCGGCCTTTCACAATTTTTGCTCAATCACAACATCTCTTGGCGTCGTCCACTGTGTCTCCCGGCCCTATTCTGGTCCACTTCGACCGACACCTAAACCCTAGCCCTCCGTCCAGTCGCCAAGATTCCGACACGCCACCGATCATCTCCCACCCAGACGACCTCCTCCCAACACCACCACTCGACTCACCGACGTCGACACCCACCAAAAACCCAGCAACCGACAACCACCTCGACCGAATCTCACCACAGCACCAGTCTACATCCTCTCCGATCTCCTCATCGTCCCAGTCCAGTCACGACACAACACCCCCAGTTACCCATCTCAAGGCAACCCGTGCCAAGCACGGGATTTTCAAACCCAAGATTCACTTCAACCTCTCTACACAAACAATATCACCCATACCTAAAATCTGAAATAAGCTAAACTGGATCCCAATTGGAATGTGGTCATGTGCGAGGAGTTTAATGCTTTAACCAAACAACATACTTGGGATTTAGTGCCTAGACCGGATGGGGTTAATGTTATCCGATGCATCTGGCTATTTCGTCACAAATTCAGGGACAGTGGTGACCTAGAGCGATATAAGGCTAGGCTTGTGGCCAATGGTACTAATCAGCAGGAGGGCATTGATTGTGGTGAGACATTTAGTCTGGTTGTTAAACCGACTACAATTCGCACAGTTCTTAGCATTGCTATGGGTAAGAAGTGGCTGATCCATCAACTTGATGTCAAAAACGCATTTCTTCATGGGGATATGAAAGAAATTGTGTATATGCATCAGCCACCTGGTTTTGTTCATCCTGCAGTCCCTTAGTATGTGTTTCGTCTCCAGAAAATCACTTTATGGCTTGAAACAGGCACCCGGGCTTGGTACGACCGCTTTGCCAGGTATATTTTTGCAGATTGGGTTTGTATGTAGCAGGTGTGATAACTCTCTTTTCATTTTTCATCGCGGTAGAAGCATTGTTTACTTACTATTATATGTGGATGACATTGTTCTCACCGCATCCTCTGACGGATTGAAAAATAAAATCATTGCTCTACTCAAAACTGAATTTGCTATGACGGATTTGGACAAGTTGAGTTACTTTTTGGGTATATCAGTGACTAGATCTGCAGATACTATGTTTCTGAGTCAGCGAGTATGCAGAAGAAATAATATACAATGCTAAGATGGCGAATTGCAAAGCTATGCCCACCCCGGTCGACTCAAAATCCAAGCTTAGTGATGCTGATGGTGCTCCAGTGTCTCACCCTACTCTGTATCGTAGTCTTGCAGGTGCCCTTTAGTATCTCACATTTACGAGGTCCGACATTGCATATGTCGTTCAGCAGGTGTGTCTGTTTATGTATGCTCCAATGGAGCCCCACTTTGTTGCCTTAAGTGTATTATCAGATACATTAAGGGCACACCTGACTATGGATGACATCTATACCCCTCTGTTCCGACCAGATTGCTCTCTTATACAGATGTTGATTGGGCCGGACACACGACGCTCTACTTCAGGCTATTGTGTATTTCTAGGAGATAATCTTATTTCCTGGTCAGCAAAGCGCAAGCCACTTTATCCTGTTAGAGTGCTGAAGCAGAGTATCGAGGCGTTGCTAATGTAATTGCTGAGATTTTTTGGCTCCAAAATCTTCTTTTGGAGCTTCAGTGCCCACTGCGTAAGGCGTCTATAGTCTACTGTGATAACATATTGCCATATATCTGTCTCACAATCCGATCCAACATTAGCGGACCAAACACATTGAGGTGGACATTCATTTTGTACGAGAGAAGGTTGCTCTTGGTCAGGTCAAAGTATTGCATGTACCTTCCTCCTATCAGTATGCAGATATCTTCACAAAGGGGCTACCTAGACAGTTATTCATTGACTTCAGATCCAGGCTTAGCGTGTGGTCTCCTCCCGCTCCGACTGAGGGGCGTATTAGAGAATATTCTCCAAATATTCACAGTATATATTGTAATTATTATTCTTATGTCCAAGAAGGTAGCTTAGGATTCTTACTGTATTAAGAATCACCTTTGTACAACTATATATATTGTGATTAATGAAAGAAATCCCCAAGGGAGATTATTCCAAACTTACACACACAACTCAATAAGGTATCACAACAAGCAAACATCTTGTGTTCTAGTTGGATTAGAGAAAACATAACTCTTGCGTTCTCCATTTCTGACCGCTGTGACAAAAGAAAGGAAAACAACCCTAATACTATACTAAACATAAATGAAATGAGTAAAATACTAACTAAAAATGACTCAAAAAGTGTGTATAAAATACACCGATCAGCGTTCAAGTTGTATTGTCACCTATTTTCAAAAAGAATTTTTACAAACATATTAAGTAAATATAGATGAAATTGTTACACAAGTCAATATGGCATTAGAGCAAGCACACGTCATGTGTTCAAGTCTCAATATGATATTAGAGCAAGTCTTGCGTTCAAGTTTCACTATTACCCACTATCAAAAATAACTTGTACTGACACAAATAATAAATTTAGATAAAATGGTAGCATAATTCAATATGGTATCAGAGCAAACATACATGTCGTGTTCAAGTCTCAATATGGCATACATACGTCTTGCGTTCAAGTTTCAAGACATAATTAAGTAAATTTAGATAAAATGGTCACACAATTAAATATAGTACTCTAGCAATGATTGTTCAAGTCACACTGTCACACTGTCACACATTATCAAAAAGAACTTTTACGGACATAACTAAGTAATTACATATGAAATGGTCGCACAATTCAACATTATCAAAATCAAAGCTAAAAGGGGATCAAATATTAGATGAGACGATCACACAATTTAACATTACCGAAATCAAAATTGAAGCGGTTGCCAAAATTGCTTGTAGTTTCCTCATTAGAAGACTCATCAGCTGATGATTTGCCAAGTCGAAAAGGGAATTGTCCAAATTTCTTGGCAAACAGAGTAAATCTTGAATTCTTGAATGATAATCTTGGATGGGGTGTGGTTGAAAGGAGAAATGAGTTTGAAGTAAGTGTAGGAGCCATGAATTATTATTTTTAAAAGAGATAGCAGATGAATTGCTACTCTTCCTATTTTCAGTTATATTTTTTGCATGCAAAAATATTTTTAATGAAATTTCATCTGTGGCATTTGATTGTTGTCTCAGAACAAAAGGTTTTATTTCAGATTGAATATGTTTGTCCAATGGGATAAAGCCACGTCAAATTTTATCTACAAAAGAAAATTTTAAGCCATTCGTTTATAATTGGTACAAAAATAGTGGAAATTTTCCAAAGCATTGTGTTATTATTATTATTTTAAAGAGAAAAACAATTGTTTCCTGAAAACTAAAGTTCTATTTTTCGTTGTCCAATTTGGCCGATAAATATGTATAGTGTAGAGTTTTTTTTACATAATCAGTGTATTTTAATATGTAATAACAGGTTAGTGATCATTTTTCTCAAGGTTACTGAGTAGTACTTATCAATAAGTGAATACATACCGTAAACTGTATAGCGACATTAATTGTATTCCTATCCATAATTAGAATATATTTCATATATTGTGTAAATATAATTATGGTAAGACTAGGATTCCTCTTGTGATTAGGTTTAGGATTACTATTGTATAAGAGATGAATATTGTACACTATATATATTTGATATTAATAAGAAGACTCCTCAATGGAGATTAATATCATCTTACATGGTATCAAGAGCCTAAAACAAAAACCCTAGAACTTTTCTTGCAGTTGCCCCACTCATAGGGCATCTCATGGCGCCTCCCCTTTTCCTCGCAAAATTCTTGGTTTTTCTCCATCCTCTCTTCTAAATGGATACTCATGATTAACTATCTTTAACGCTTACCTCCACAAATCTCACCACCACGTTGTCATCCTCATTTCGTCCCGCCCTAACTGTTACCAACATCAAGAATTATATTCTCATTCTTCTTGATCAAGAAAACAGTCAGTATTCTCCTTGAGTTGAATTGTTTCGCAATCACACATGTCTCTATAACGTACTTGATCATATCGATGACACTATTCTGCCCCCTCCGGAGGTTGATGATTCTACTTGGCGTCGTCTAGACGTCGGCGTCAAACAGTGGATTTATGGTAGTATTTCTCATAATCTTCTTCTTACTATCATGAAATCTGGCGCCACAGCCTTGATTTATGGAACCGCTTGGAGAAAATCTTTCAAGATAACAAGCACACTCGTGCGGTGTATTTAGAGGAACAATTTAACAATACACGTCTTGAAAAAAATTCCAACATGACTGAATACTACAGACAGTTGAAACTACTGGCGGATCAACTCTCCAACGTCGACACGCCTGTATCGGATACTAAAATGGTGTTGCATTTGATTTCAGGTCTTCCTAAAGGCGAATATGATACGTTATCCACCATGATTCAACAGGCAGATCCGTTACCCAGTTTCAACAAAGCTCGCTCGCAGTTGTTGCTTGAAGAGACATGTCGTGCTAAGCAGGATGAGCACAGTCAGCAGGCTTTAGGCGTCGGCACGCAACCCCAAGACCAGACACCACCAGAAAACTCTCAACCACGGCAGGGCCGCGGAGGCAAGGGTGGCAAAGGCCGCGGCGGCAGAGGAGGTCGTGGTCGTGGCAAGGGTCGCGGTCAGCAGAACCAACAGCAGCAACAACAGGGTCCGCAGAACAATTGGGTCGCGGCGCCTCCGCAGTATCAATACAGAGTCGCGGCCCCCGCCTCTTTCCAGTACCAGCAGCCCTTCAACCCGTATTCTCAACACGGTTGTTGGGCCCGACTCACCATTTCAAGAAGCCCAGTACGCAACAAGCCAGCCGTACGAGGCGAGTTCCAGCCAACCGGCCGCATACGAGTTGGGTCGGCGTTGGCAACCTCGAATGCAACAGCCTGATAACATGTTACACCCCGTAATTCTAAGGGAATTATATGAGAACGTACGTATGAAAACAAGATTTGAATTTTGGAAAGAAAGAAAGATCATTTTTTTCTAAGGAAATATTTCAGAACCTCGTGAAGGAAAAAGGTTTATTAAGTGGAATTTGGTTCTCAAATTTGGTATTTGGGATTCATAGAATATATTGAAGGTTTGGATTTTTATGTTTCGGATTTGGTCATGTGGGGCCCACCCGGGAAATTTTACGTTTTGTGGGTCCCACAAGTTTTCGAAATATTTGGACCAAATATGGATATTTTGGGTGATGAAATTTTTTAGACGAATTGGAGGGTGACACGTGGCACACCCTTCCACTTGTCATGCAAGGTGGCAAGTCTTTAAGATATTTGTTGAAGTGGACATGGGTCCCACACACACTTGTCCACAATCTTGTCCATACACTTGTCATGATCTCCCCCATAGTGATACATTATATATACACATAAAAGGTGCAAGACTTCATCTACACTTAGCCATATTTCACAAGACAAAATCTCTCCCTCTCTCTTGAAGCTCTCAGCCTTGAGCCTTTTTTAGGACCAAAACTTTATAATCTTCTAAGCTTAGTTCATTAAGTATATGATTAAGGTCCAACGTCGTGCGGTGTATCATGAAATCTGGCGCCACAGCCTTGATTTATGGAACCGCTTGGAGAAAATCTTTCAAGATAACAAGCACACTCGTGCGGTGTATTTAGAGGAACAATTTAACAATGGCGTCTTGAAAAAATTCCAACGTATTGAATACTACAGACAGTTGAAACTACTGGCGGATCAACTCTCCAACGTCGACACGCCTGTATCGGATACTAAAATGGTGTTGCAATTGATTTCAGGTCTTCCTAAAGGCGAATATGATACGTTATCCACCATGATTCAACAGGCAGATCCGTTACCCAGTTTCAACAAAGCTCGCTCGCAGTTGTTGCTTGAAGAGACATGTCGTGCTAAGCAGGATGAGCACAGTCAGCAGGCTTTAGGCGTCGGCACGCAACCCCAAGACCAGACACCACCAGAAAACTCTCAACCACGGCAGGGCCGCGGAGGCAAGGGTGGCGGCGGCGAGAGGTCGTGGTGCGTGGCAAGTCGCGATCGTGAGAACAGCAGCGGCAGCGGTCCGCGAGAACAATTGGGTCGCGGCGCCTCGCGATATCAATCTGATCGCGGCCCCGCCTCTTTCGATACCAGCAACCCGGCGTATTCTCAACACGGTTGTTGGGCCCAGCTCGGCATTTCAAGAAGCCCAGTACATAACAAGCCCGGCCGTACGAGGCAGTTCGGCCGCGTGACCCGCCACGAGTTGGGTCGGCGTTCAAGAACCTCAATCTGCAACACGATAACATGTTACACCGTAATTCGAGGAATTATATGAAACGTCGTATGAAAACAAGATTTGAATTTTGGAAAGAAAGAAAGATCATTTTTTTCTAAGGAAATATTTCAGAACCTCGTGAAGGAAAAAGGTTTATTAAGTGGAATTTGGTTCTCAAATTTGGTATTTGGGATTCATAGAATATATTGAAGGTTTGGATTTTTATGTTTCAGATTTGGTCATGTGGGGCCCACCCGGGAAATTTTACGTTTTGTGGGTCCCACAAGTTTTCGAAATATTTGGACCAAATATGGATATTTTGGGTGATGAAATTTTTTAGACGAATTGGAGGGTGACACGTGGCACACCCTTCCACTTGTCATGCAAGGTGGCAAGTCTTTAAGATATTTGTTGAAGTGGACATGGGTCCCACACACACTTGTCCACAATCTTGTCCATACACTTGTCATGATCTCCCCCATAGTGATACATTATATATACACATAAAGGGTGCAAGACTTCATCTACACTTAGCCATATTTCACAAGACAAAATCTCTCCCTCTCTCTTGAAGCTCTCAGCCTTGAGCCTTTTTGAGGACCAAAACTTTATAATCTTCTAAGCTTAGTTCATTAAGTATATGATTAAGGTCCCTAATCAAGTGATTAGCAAGATTAAACATCCCTAACCCCCTAAAAATCCCTTGGGCCGAGACTTGAAGGTTTTGAAACCTTAGGGTGTTCTTCAACTTTTGGTGTTGAAACTTGAAGAGACATTCATTATAAGCTTATAGTGGTTACATATTGTGGATTGGAACTTGAAGAAAATGAGCTAAGATATGCTAAGGATCGACTTTTAACTTGGATTATTTTTGGGCATAATTGAGGTAAGGATCATTGTCTTCTTAATGTAATTGGATATTACATGTTGTAGTAATTAAGGGATGAGCTTGTGATAAAAAGAATGAAGATTAAAAATGGTTTGGACCATATGGGAAGTGGAGGCCGAGAGTTGGCCTTTTTGGTCATTGAAATTGTTGATCATTCTTATTGGTATTATCATGTGTTACATGTTATATAATAAAGGAAAAATGGTTATTGAGAGTTAATATAACATGTTGTAATAAAGAATAAGAAGTACATGTCACAATCTTGGCATGTTAGCCGATTGTGGACAATTTTGGTATTAACAGATTCATTGGTTATTGTTGTTATAAAACATTACCTATTACATGTTGACATGAAAGAATCTTGTTGTTAACAAGTTAATATAACTTATATAAAGGTATTGGAATATAAGTTGGATTATAAATAAGTAATGAAAACAATATTGGCATGCTAGCCGAAAACTGGACTATATTGATTGTAGTAGTTGGCCAAGAACACCAACTAATGGATTGTATTAGTGGACTGTACTAATGGACTGTTTTAGCGGACTAAAGGACTGTTTTTACATTGGACTACAGACTGATTTTAGTGGACTAAATTATGGACTGCTTTTATAATTAAGGGACAGAATTTTACACGTCAAGTTAGGCGTGTAATCCCCTTTGGTTAAACTGGTTATGATGCCTTAAAAGTGGTTTGTTGGTTGTTGAAGTTCGGGCATTGAAAAGGTGGAAAAGTACGTAGAAAAAGAGGAAGTGCTGCCCAATTTTCCGTAGAATAGGAGATTTTGTACTTAGTATTATTCTATCTTAGAAAGATAGAAGTTGATAGACATATTATGGTCATTATAGGTTGACATTCTACGTGCGGCGTATTCTACTTGGCGTTTGAAATAGCTTAAGAGGTATGTGGAACCTTCCCTATCTTCCTTTGAGCATGAACCTTATAAAATGTATAGTACGGTGGACGTACATGTTTTAAATGAAATCGGAGTTCATTGTGGTATGATTTACTTGATTTGAAAAGTACAAACTTACTTGAGTTGAGAAGTAGAAGTTACTTGATTTTATATGATTTGATTTTATATGTTAATATGACTTGATTTTATATGTGAAAGTGACTTGAATTTATATGTGAAAGGGACTTGATTTTATAAGTGGAAGTTATATGATGTAAAGAGAATAAGTTACTTGAGTTTAAAAGTGTACGTAACTTGGTCTTAATAGTGAAAGTATTTTTGGGTTCAACTCTCTTATATTGCATGATGTGATTCTTTTTGAAGAATAGATGTACGTAGTACTTTGGGTTCATTTCCCTAAAGATACATGACATGATAATGCCTTGGGTTTATTAAAAAGAAAGATGTGATAGTGCCTTAGTTTTCTAAAAATGAAAGGTTGTTATAATAACTTTATGGGAAGTTATTATAACGGCTTAATGGGAAGTCAAAAGATGGTTTAAAAATGTTATAGATGCAATACATCGAGTCCCGCAAATGGGTCGGGTTACGATATAGACATGCATACACTGCGTCCCACAAATGGGTCGGGTTACGTTATACAAAAGATTACACCGCATCCCATAGATGGGCCGGATTACGTCACATTACATCATCACACCGCGTCCCACAGATGGGTCGGGTTGTGTCACACATTACATCATCACACCGCGTCCCACAGATGGGTCGGGTTATGTCACACATTGCATCATCACACCGTGTCCCACAGATGGGTCGGGTTACGTCACATGTTGAAACATACACCGAGTCTCGCAAATAGGTCGGGTTACGTCACACAATTACATCGAGCCCCAAAATGGGCCGGGTTACGTTATGTTAATAATTTCACCGAGTCCCTCAAGAAAGGGCCGGTTTATGTTATATGAGATACGTCATCTATATGTGTATGAACTTGATAATTTTCTGAGCAAGCATTCATGATGTTGATATGACTCTTGTTGTAAAAAGGTACGATTGATTTCATATTTTGAAATGGTATTGATTTCATAAATTGAAATGACACGGTTGGTCTCACTTTAAAAAGGCATATTTTAAAGGACACAGCTGACTCCCTTTACTCTGATTTATGTAAGGCACAGTTGTACTGTATTTTGGTTATCATACATGTCTCCTGCTTTATATTAGACTGTTATGATTTCATTTACAGTACTTTCAGTTTCACATACTTGGTACATCTTTCGTACTGACCCCCTTTCCTCGGGGGGCTGTGTTTCATGCCGCAGGTATAGCTACACAGGTTGGTGATCCTCACTCTTAGGATATCTGTTCAGTTGTTGGGAAAAAGCTCCATTTACTCCGGAGACTTATCTTTTTTGTACGGATCCCTTGTATTGTAAGTTTTTGTACATTCAGGGGCATGGCGGGGCCCTGTCCCGTCATAGATAGGGTCCAAACTCTTAGATGTCTGTATTCATATCTGGGTTGGACTCTGGTAGTTATAATAAGTTATGGTTTAATATATGTACAGTGGCGGCCTTATCGGCTTGTCGGTTTTATCATGAGGTATTTTGAGTTATTTAATGCTTCCGCTATTAGTATATGTGTTAGGAGGGTATAAGGGTGCCCAGATAGGGCACCAGTCGCGCGCTCGGGGGTTCGGGTCATGACACAACAATTGGTACATGGACTCCGGAGCCACATCTCACCTCACTCCGTCTGCAGGTAATATTCTCAAACTGTTCAGTTTAAAGCATCCTCAATTTGTTACAGTTGGTAGTGGTAACCGCATTCTAGTAAAGGGGTATGGTACATCCTACACACCACCTCCTCATCTATTCCCCCTTAAGAATACCATATATGCCCCACATATAGTTAATAACCTAATCTTTATCCGTAAATTCACTCGTAATAATTTTGTCTCTATTGATTTTGACTCTTTTGGTTTCATTGTGAAGGATCTTCATACGGGAACACCTCTTACGAGATGCAATAGCACGGAGGATCTCTATCCATTCACTCACACCTCCGCTGCTAGATCTTGCTCTCCCGTATCTCTAGCGGCCATTTGTTCTTCAACGTGGCATAATAGGCTTGGTCATCCCGGAGCACCTGTTTTTAATTTTCTTAGAGACAATAATTTCAATACTTGTAATAATGGGAAACTTGCCCAAAACTGTGTTTCTTGTTCTTTAGGCAAACATACTCGTCTTCCGTTTCAATCATCTACTAGTGTTACCTTTGCACTGTTTGATATTATACATGTCGATTTATGGACATCACCTGTTGCTAGTTCTCTCGGTCATAAATACTATCTTGTATTACTAGATAATTTCCCCCACTTTGTATGGTTATATCCTCTCAAATTTAAATCGAAAGTGTTTGCCAAATTTCTTGAGTTTCGAACATTCATTCAAACACCGTTTGAAAAATATATAAAATCTTTTCAGTGCGATAATGGTCGTGAATTCAACAACTCTATATTTCACCGGTTTTGCACTAATAATGGCATGGTTTTTCACTTATCCTGCACTCACACCTCCCCAAAAAACGGTAAAACTGAAAGAATCATCGTGACCAGGTTTGTCGATCACATGTTCTTGTGTCAGTGTAAGTATGCATAGAAGATTGTGTACAGGGTTAAGATGGCGAATTGCAAAATTTCACCTACTCCAGTTGATTCCAAATCTAAGCTCAGTGCTATGGATGGTGCTCCAGACTCTGATCCTACTCTGTATAGGAGCCTTGCAGGTGCACTTCAGTATCTCACATTTATAAGGCCATACATTGCTTATGTTGTTCAGCAGGTATGTCTATTCATGCATGCCCCCAGGGAGTCTCATTTCACCGACATTAAGTGTATCATCTGATACATTAAGGGCACACTTGATTATGGTTTGCACCGATACCCATCTGCACCAAACAAGTTGCTCTCATATACGGATGCAGATTAGGCAGGGTGTCCGGACACGCGACGCTCCACCTCCGACTTTTGTGTTTTTTAGGGGATAATTTGATTTCTTGCTGCATCGGCGGCACTACCTATCTCGTTCGATGTCGAAATTTGAATACGAGCGTTGCAAATGGTAGCCGAGATTTGTTGGCTCGTAAATTTCTTGTTAGAACTTGATGTCGCTGCGTCGAGCATCTATTGTGTATTGTGATAATATCTCTGTCATCTATCTATCTCACAATCCGGTTCAACATCAGCGAACCAAGCACGTTGAGATAGACTTGCACTTCGTTCATGAAAAAGTTGCACTAGGTCATGTCAGAGTGTTACATGTTCCATTATCCTATCAGTATGCAGACATATTTACCAAAGGACTTCTCAGACAGTTATTTTTTGACTTCAGATCCACTCTCAGCGTCCGGCCTCCTCCCGCTCTGACTGAGTGGGTGTGTAAACATGTATAGTGACATTAATTGTATCCCTACCCATAATTAGAATATATTTCATATATTGTGTAAATATAATTATGTTAAGACTAGGATTCCTCTTGTGATTATGTTTAAGATTGTTATTGTATAAGGGATGAATATTGTACACTATATATATATTTGATATTAATGAGAAGACTCCTCAATGGAGATTAATATCATCTTACACATACTTCATCAGTCAACAAAATGAATGAACGGTGGAATTCACAGACCCTTGTGGTCCGACTCTTTCCCGGACCCCACGCATAGCGGAAACTTAGTGCATCGAGTTGCCCTTTTTAATAGAAATATACTTTTTAACTCTCTTAATGACTCGTTTGGTTGGGGAACTATCTCGGGATTGTTATCTCACCATCAATGTGGGATAAAATAACATCACAATATGGGAATTAGTTCTCCCAGAATTTCATCTCACCCAAACGTGGGATAAACTCATTCCATTTCAAGTTCATTGTCTCCTCCTACCCTCTAACGTCCCCATCCCCTACCCCTAGACCACCTCACCTAAACTATTCCTGACCCTCGAACTCCCCACCCCCATCCCATAGTGTTTTCTTAGGTTACATATAAATGCTCCTGGGATAATATTTTCTTGCTTACTAACCAAATACCAGAAAATAAGTAAGAAAATCTCTTATATTCCATGGAGAACATTTTTCTTCATACCAAACACACCCTTGTTAATACTGTCGCGCCCTTTTTCGACCGCGACATTTTTTCTAAAGAGTAACTCCTGCTTAAAATGCAAATGTTAGAAAATAGAGTGCTAAATGTTAAAAGTGCAAACAAATATTAAAGTGCTAAAAATGCAAAAGTGCTAGAAATGCAAAAAGGTGCTAGAAATGCTAAAAAATGCTAAGGGTTCGCGGGAGTCGCCACCTAATTAGTTTGGGTGAATTAGGACACCTAAATGTCAACTTAGGTTAAAGTCAACACTAACTCCATTTAATGGTCTGCTAAACTTAATGAGGTTCTGGGTAAGGGTTCTTTATTAATCTAGAGGGAAGGGGTTAGGCACCCTCTAAGATCCGCTAACTTGCGGTTGTCCTGCCAAACCTAGGGTAATTATTATATTTAAAGAATGCATGTTTTGAAAATATAAAGGGTGCTTTCAAAAAATGTTTTATAGAAAGGGGCATGTTGATAGGAAGTTTGCAAAACTAATGCTATAAAAATAAAGCTTTATTGTTTATAGATGTATGCAATGTTGGTTTATGATCAAAGATATGCTTTTAAAATCAAACCTGTATGACGTAGTGCAAAAGGTAATATTTTTTGTAATTTTATGATAAGCAGGCTATCCAATATAAATTATTTATATCATACTATAAAAATGCTTGTGGGAAATGCAATTTATTTTATCATGTTAGTTGCGAGTTGAATATTTTAGTAAAGCTTAGACATGCATGACAAGTAACTTAAAAGTGCGTTTCCGATTTTAAAACTACCCACCCAATTTATTTATTCCAACGGGCTAATTGTTCTATGTCTCCTATTAATTACAAAGTTAAAGAATTAGGCAACAATTTAAGCAAATAATATAAATAGTGGATATGATTATGGCTCTCAGGCGTGTGGCGACATCATCTTGTCTATTTTGTCTTAGGAATCTCTGAAGCGGGTATGCGAATGCGGGTGCACATAGGCGCGGGTTGCCATTTGAAGTGGCTCATGACGAGTCTCGCCGTGAGACTCTTCGTTTTGCTCCGATGCGTTTCATGTAGCAAGAAAGGAAAGATAAGGATTAGTACGAGTCCGATTAAATAACGAATAAACAAATATCGGGAAAATCATTGTTCCTGGATAATAGCATGCCCAAGATACTATGCATATTCCAATTAATCGGCGAGGAATGTATGGCGGTGATAATATAGACACATGGCGTGACCATGACACCACTCCAAACAAACAGCGTGACAACCACAAGCACTACAGGGCATCTTTATGAGAATCGGCGATGACAAATTCCTATGGCCTAAGAGATTTTCTTGATGTACTAGTTTAGAAATCCGAATGAGACAAACATATACACTCCTAACAGGCAATCTAGATAGGGCCATAATTTGTTTAAGCAAAGATCTGTGTTCAAGTCATACGCCATGCCTTTCGCTTACCATATTATATGACTATGGCCTGATTTGGCTTTGATTAGTATTAACAAACATTTTGGAACATATGGCGGGCAGTCAACACACTTTATTTAAGCAGATCAAGCAAACCACAGGAAGCATGAAGGGACAAAAATTGGACAAGAAATCACACAAGGGAAAGGACTAAAAGATTCAATTTCAGCCTAAAGGCAGGACATGCCAGACACCAGTTAACGACAACCCGGACGATTGATCTTTTACTTTGCCTCTTTTACAATGCTAGTTTATATAAGTTACAACCCGATGCCGCGTATGTTTAATCCCAACACTGAGGGTACACTGGAAAACCACCTACCTCCAGTGAAATCAGCCAACTACTACTTCAAATTATTTTAAAACTCAAGCAGGCTTTCAAGCAGGCTTAGATAACTTTGATCACCCAAATTAATTCAGATGACACTTTAAACATGGATATTGATATGTCCAATTAACAAAGACTTAAGGGATATTATATGATAACAGGAGAGCAGAATCATATCAAAACAGACAAGTGAATAGGTAGCCATTCTCGGAAATTTAGAACAGAGACAGTGGACAATTTAGGCTCCGAAAAATGTATAGGAAACAGCATGTAGAAGAGAAGAGGTACACAATAATTTAATCTATACAAATAGCATTCTATATGAAACATGTTTTAGTATAATCACACAATGTCCAACGACGTCACTCATAGAGCATTCATACTACATTCTTAGTCACATAGGCATATGACTAAATCAAATCCACATGTATATAAGTTCATGAAGAAGCTAAGGATGTGCTACTCCTCAAATAAACTCAGAACATGTAAAGGAACAAATCAATAGGCAACATACTTGCATACAAATGACTCAAGTAGCAACAACAGCACACAATACGTCATTTATCTATCTAAAACATATTGCACAGTGACTTAACAGGCTCAACAACAATAATGAATGTTAACAGCGTCTTAAATTTGAATCATTATCGTAACACCGCTAATCGAAAATCAAACAACCATCAAAATAACGAATTCAGGTAGCATTGAGACAGCGTACACATCCTACAATCTTCAACATATTCATCATTTAACACATATTTGATACAAATACGCACAGAAATACAAGAATGGACTGAAATCGAGAGGGAGTCGAATTTACCTTCTCCGGACAGCGTATCAAGTCGTCGGTCCAATCGACGGGTTTTGGGGTTTGCGATGCGAATAAGGGTAAGGTTTGTTTGCTGATTCTTGGTTTGAATTGAAAGAAGGAGATTCGAACTACCTATTCGTGCAATGCTAGTGATGCAGGTGGGTGCTCCAGTATCATTCTCTGCTCTGCCCTGGTGGTTACTTAACTGCTGCTAAAGGTCTCTGCCTTATCGTTTCTACTGTGCTCTGCCTCTGTTGCTGTCTATGTCGATGCTATCGGTTCCTAATTGCTGCTAAGGTGCAAAAATGATTGCTACCTCACTCTCCTTCATCGATGACCTAAATTGCTATGTGGTTGCCCCGACTCCACTCTCCATTCCTTCTCCTATGCTCTGCTCTGCCTGCTCAATAATGCCTATTGCATGTGCTTCTTATAGCCCCCATTTGGGTTCCAAGTTAGGTAAGTAAATAAAGGCGGATTTTGGACGATATTGGTGCTGATTCGTATTGATTTGCTACTGATTTCGTGTGATCCGAACCGGTTCTGATTTGAAGGGATTTGGTTAGTTATGGTAAGAAATCGTTGGTGTGCGTGGGTAAGGGGAAAGGAAAGCCCGGATTCTCCGGCGAGAAATCCGGGCATGGCGGCGATGGTGTGGCGAACTAGGGTTTCGCGTAACGGCTGCTGGGTTTCTTTTTAGGTTTGGGCGATGAGGGAGACGAGGGGGACAAGGAAAAGGGAAATGAAGGCTTTCTGTGGGCTGCTGGTCTGATAATAGAGGGGCGAGTGGGCTCGCGGGTCGCGGGTTTGGGCCAGGGAATTAGTTGTGGTTAGTTTTTTAATTAGGGAAGTGGGCTGCGTTTTGGATGGGTTGGGCGAATTAAAGGCTGGGTGGTAGATTAATTAGGTATTTTAATTTTAGGAGTTAATTAATCAGTGGGTTATTAGTGTTAGTCTTAGGTGCTATTTAATTAGTGTTAAATTAATAAATTGTGCTCAAATTATTTAGGTGCTCCATTAATCTAATTGTTATCAAAAATAAATGCGGGCGTGCTATTTAATTAATGCTCAATACTTTAGACCGCGGCGCTATTATTTAAAATCTTATTATTATGCATTATTGCGAAGTTAAATTAAAATTGCATTGAGTTTAGATTAAATTATTTAAATGCATGTATTAGATTAAAATTGATTTTAAATTACCAATGATTATGAAATTCTCTTGCGTATTAATAAGCGGCTATGCTACTTAATGTGACGTCATTGCTAAATTATTTATTTTATGTATTTATTAATTACTTAAGAAGAGCTTAAAATTAATTAATGCGGTAGCGGGACTCTAAGTACTAAAAACTCTACGTAAGGCGGTGCCATTATTAAATTGCTTATTTATGCATGTATTAATGTTTTATTTCTTTGCATTTTATTATAAAATTCGTAAAGAATTATTTTACAAAATTAGTCTAATTTTATGGTTAATATTGGGCGGGAGGGTCAAAATTGGGTGTCAGCAATGTCCTCTTTGTATGGAGATGATGGAAGAATCTTGGACAAAGCGTTGACTCATGCCAATTTTGTCTCGATCTTCGAGAATTGCCAAATGTTGGGCAAGTAGGCGGTGGCGCAAAAATCAAAATCTGTCGATGTCGAGTTATGGCGACCTTTGGGCTACCATGGTCAAAACACGGGCGGGCTAACGCGGACTCAAAAATTATCGGTGTCGATTCACGGCGACCTTGGGTTACCATGGTCAAAACACGGCGGGCTAACTAGCGGACTCAGGCTGTCGGTGTCGAGTTTTGGCGACCTTTGGGCTACCGTGGTCTAAACACGGGCGGGCTAAGCGGACTCAAAGTCGATGTCGAGTTATGGCGACCTTTGGGCTACCATGGTCAAAACACGAGGCGGGCTAACGCGGACTCAAAGTGTCGGTGTCGAGTTATGGCGACCTGAGGCGTGGTGTAAAGAATAAAATAAAGTAAGCGGGCTTGAACACAGGGTGTCTGCGCTATGGCTTATGGTCTTTGGGTTACATGGTGATGTGGGGCGAGTGGGCCAAGCGCAGGCGCTTACGCGTCGTTGGGAAGGTTGGCCCCGACAAATTGCCGGTTATTTGTAAGAGGAAATCCACGTTGTGCTCCTGCTCCTGCATGCTAAGACTTGAACAAACGGTTAGTGCATAACTGTTAAGGCAGAAATGATGATGTATAATTTTAAAAGTAATGCAACTGTGAGTAAAAAAAAGTTATCCTGCAAAATGTGATGCCATTGTGTTGATGCGATCTTTGCCAAATCTTGTGATTTCGCCGCTTGCGGGCGTGTTGCGATTGTGAATGCGGATCGTTGTCGCTGCTGCTTGTCCTGTAGACTAAAGCTCAAGAAAGAGTTAGTGCATAACTGCTAAGACAGAATAATAAAGCATGAATGAGAAAAGTGCAATTTTTGAGAATATAGAAATCGTCCTTGCGTAGATGTGATATGCCGATGATAGCGTCATTTTCGGACTTGTTGTGATGATAACGTCGTTTCACGGGCGTCTTCTTCTTTGGCGTCGTTGCGTGGGCGCAATCTTGATGATGTCGTTACTGGACACAATCGCGCGCGTCGTTGCACTGGGCGTGTTCTTCTTGGCGTCGTTGCGTAGAGGCAATCGCGATGATGTCGTTACACAGACGCAATCGCGTCGCGTCGTTGCACGGGCGATCTTCTTTGGCGTCGTTGCGTAAACGCAATCGCGATGGTGTCGTTGCTTGGACACAATCGCGATGCGTCGTTACTGGATGTGTTCTTCTTTGGCGTCGTTGCGTAAACGCAATCGCGATGGTGTCATTGCTTGGACCGCAATCGCGATGCGTCGTTACTGGGCGTATTCTTTCTTGGCGTCGTTGCGTGAAGCGATCTTGATGGTGTCGTTGCACTGGACCGCAATCTTGCGTCGCGTCGTTTCTGGGCGTATTCTTCTTTGGCGTCGTTGCGTAGAGCGCAATCGCGATGGTGTCGTTGCTGGACGCAATCGCGTCGCGTCGTTACTGGGCGTATTCTTTCTTGGCGTCGTTGCGTGAAGCGCAATCTTGATGGTGTCGTTGCTTGGACACAATCGTCGCGTCGTTGCACGGGCGTGTTCTTCTTTGGCGTCGTTGCGTAAACGCAATCTTGATGGTGTCGTTGCTGGACACAATCGCGATAACGTCGTTACTGGGCGTGTTCTTCTTTGGCGTCGTTGCGTAAACCTAATCTTGATGGTGTCGTTACTGGACCGCAATCGCGTCGCGTCGTTACTGGGCGTATTCTTCTTTGGCGTCGTTGCGTAGGCGATCTTGATGGTGTCGTTACTGGACCGCAATCGCGTGCGTCGTTACTGGGCGTGTTCTTTGCGGCGTCGTTGCGTGAAGCGCAATCTTTGGTGGTGTCGTTGCTGAACGCAATCGTGCGCCGTTACTGGGCGTATTCTTTGCTAAGCGTCGTTGCGTAGGCGCAATCTTCGCGATGGTGTCGTTGCCGGACGCAATGTCGATCGTCGTTACTGGGCGTATGCTGCTTTGCTCCTGTAGAATAAATGATCCTGCGAGCTAAGCTTGAGATAAAAAACGTTAGTGTATACCTGTTTAAACGAAATGATAAATGTATATGAGAAGTGCAATTTTACGGGTCGAGATGTCGTCACGTCGCGAGATGAATCGAGATGTTGTCCTTGCACGGACATGCTAAATGCCGCAACTGACGAATTGTCCTGATGCCTTTGTTGGGCGTGATGCGCGAGTTGCCAATTTGACTTTATGCCCGAGTTGATGCGCTAGGTTTTGTTGCGGGCCTCTGAACTTTTTACCGAGTTGATGCCCTTTTCCGCTGCTGCTGCTTTTGTTGCGGACTTTGGATTGTTATCATCCTCTGCCTTTGTTGCTTTTTGCTGCTTCTGCTAATACGAAGAAACTTTCCGCCGTATTTTCTCTTTCGGCTATTGCACTTTCTGCTTCTGTTAATATGAAGAACCTGCGCTCAAAGAAAATTTGTGAGTTTTTGGGGGGGGGTCGATTTGCATTTGACTTCGCCGCCTTGTTCCTTGATATCTGCGTGCCTGGCCTGTTTGGACTTGCAATCCCTGTCTGGTTTCCTACCTTGTCCCAGTTTTGAATATGCAAGGGCGTTCGACCTAAAGTGGGTCTCAATAAAGTTGCTTGCATGTTATGTTCTGGGCATACGATTTGGCTGCGTGGTTGCCATTTCTTTGTGGTATTGGCGAGCCGCTCGTCGGATCTATGTTGCTTTTCTTTTACGAGACCCTGTTTTGCTATAGGAACGAGCGAGTTCCGACTCGTTTTGCTCAAATGCCCGAATCGGTCGTATGTCGTTGGGCGTGCGCTTTGATCTTGCGAAATATTCTTTGCTCGATCATTGCTTAGTCAAATACAAATCGACATTTTGGGGAGATGATAAATCTTTCTAAAAATGCAACAAACGGTGTTAGCATAAAGCACATAATTTGCAGGTATGTAGCAGATATATTGCACATAGCATATTCAAACGTTTCCTAACATGCAGGGGGACCTCTTTATGCGGTAAGCTAGCGTCACTTATGCGAGATTATGACGGATTTGTCCAAGTCGTCCAACTATAATGCCTTTGTTGGAAATGACGACCAAATGACGGTGCACTTTTCCCAATTTTAGCATGTCATGATTGGGCTTGGATTTGTTTGTCATTGCCACGCTACACATAATATGTTGGTTGGTCGTTGGGTTGAAACGTCGACAAGTTTAGTGTCTTCCTAATTGTGGCGTCAATGTCGGATTGACCCACCTAAGGTAAATGCGTGCATGTCCTAAAATAAGGTGGTATAGCTCTATCTGAGTTGCTAAGATTTGGCTTTACTAGGCCTTGAGGTTCCGGCGGACAACTCGAGCGAGAAGGCTACGCGGCTGATCAGACGAACCGATCTAACTCCGCGCAGGCGCCAACTCTCCTAAAATTTGGATATTTTAGAAATAAATTTGCGGGTGCGAGGAGCACACCAGCGCGTGAGTGTGTGATTTGTGTGAATTTTCCAGAATGGAAGAAATATGAGCGGAGTGTCAGTTTAAGGAAAGCAGTAAAGCAAGTAGCAAAAATAAACAAAATACAACACACAAAAATTAAATGCAAAATAATTGCCAAATAATAACCCTAGGTCTGTTGTGGTTAAGAACCTAAAATCCCCAGCAGAGTCGCCATTTCTGTCGCGCCCTTTTTCGACCGCGACATTTTTTCTAAAGAGTAACTCCTGCTTAAAATGCAAATGTTAGAAAATAGAGTGCTAAATGTTAAAAGTGCAAACAAATATTAAAGTGCTAAAAATGCAAAAGTGCTAGAAATGCAAAAAGGTGCTAGAAATGCTAAAAAATGCTAAGGGTTCGCGGGAGTCGCCACCTAATTAGTTTGGGTGAATTAGGACACCTAAATATCAACTTAGGTTAAAGTCAACACTAACTCCATTTAATGGTCTGCTAAACTTAATGAGGTTCTGGGTAAGGGTTCTTTATTAATCTAGAGGGAAGGGGTTAGGCACCCTCTAAGATCCGCTAACTTGCGGTTGTCCTGCCAAACCTAGGGTAATTATTATATTTAAAGAATGCATGTTTTGAAAATATAAAGGGTGCTTTCAAAAAATGTTTTATAGAAAGGGGCATGTTGATAGGAAGTTTGCAAAACTAATGCTATAAAAATAAAGCTTTATTGTTTATAGATGTATGCAATGTTGGTTTATGATCAAAGATATGCTTTTAAAATCAAACTGTATGGCGTAGTGCAAAGGTAATAATTTTTTTGTAATTTTATGATAAGCGGGCTATCGATATAAATTATTTATATCATACTATAAAAATGCTTGTGGGAAATGCAATTTATTTTATCATGTTAGTTGAGTTGAATATTTTAGTAAAGCTTAGACATGCATGACAAGTAACTTAAAAGTGCGTTTCCGATTTTAAAACTACCCACCCAATTTATTTATTTCAACGGGCTAATTGTTCTATGTCTCCTATTAATTACAAAGTTAAAGAATTAGGCAACAATTTAAGCAAATAATATAAATAGTGGATATGATCGTGGCTCTCAGGCGTGTGGCGACATCATCTTGTCTATTTTGTCTTAGGAATCTCTCAGGCGGGTATGCGAATGCGGGTGCACATAGGCGGGTTGCCATTTGAAGTGGCTCGCAACGAGTCTCGTAGTGAGACTCTTCGTTTTGCTCGATGCGTTTCATGTAGCAAGAAAGGAAAGATAAGGATTAGTCTGAGTCAGATTAAATAACGAATAAACAAATATCGGAAAATCATTGTTCTGGATAATAGCATGCCCAAGATACTATCAATGCATATTCCAATTAATCGCAGAGAATGTAACGGCGATAATATGAACCTGGCGGCGGCATGACACCACTCCAAAACAAGCGTGACCACAAGCACTACCAGGGCGTACTGCAGAATCGGCGGTATTCCTATGGCCTAAGAGATTTTCTTGATGTACTAGTTTAGAAATCCGAATGAGACAAACATATACACTCCTAACAGGCAATCTAGATAGGGCTATAATTTGTTTAAGCAAAGATCTGTGTTCAAGTCATACGCCATGCCTTTCGCTTACCATATTATATGACTATGGCTTTTGATTAGTATTAACAAACATTTTGGAACATATGGCGGGCAGTCAACACACTTTATTTAAGCGGATCAAGCAAACCACGGGAAGCGTGAAGGGACAAAAATTGGACAAGAAATCACACAAGGAAAGGACTAAAAGATTCAATTTACTAAAAGCGGGGCACGGACACCGATTAACGACAACCGGACGATTGATCTTTTACTTTGCCTCTTTTACAATGCTAGTTTATATAAGTTACAACCCGATGCGCGTATGTTTAATCCCAACACCGAGGTACCTTTGGAAAACCACCTACCTCCAGGTGAAATCGACCAACTACTACTTCAAATTATTTTAAAACTCAAGCGGGCTTTCAAGCAGGGCTTAGATAACTTTGATCACCCAAATTAATTCGGATGACACTTTAAACATGGATATTGATATGTCGATTAACAAAGACTTAAGGGATATTATATGATAACGGAGAGCGAGAATCATATCAAAGCAGACAAGTGAATAGGTAGCCATTCTGGAAATTTAGAAACGAGGCGGTGGACAATTTAGGCTCAGAAAAATGTATAGGAAGCGACATGTAGAAGAGAAGAGGTACACAATAATTTAACCTATACAAATAGCATTCTATATGAAACATGTTTTAGTATAATCACACAATGTCCAACGACGTCACTCATAGAGCCTTCATACTACATTCTTAGTCACATAGGCATATGACTAAATCAAATCCACATGTATATAAGTTCATGAAGAAGCTAAGGATGTGCTACTTCTCAAATAAACTCAGACCATGTAAAGGAACAAATCAATAGGCAACATACTTGCATACAAATGACTCAAGTAGCAACAACGACACAATCGTCATTTATCTATCTAAAACATATTGCGATGACTTAACGGGCTCAACAACAATAATGAATGTTAACGGCGTCTTAAATTTGAATCATTATCGTAACCGCTAATCGAAAATCAAACAACCATCAAAATAACGAATTCGGTAGCGTTGAGACGGCGTACACGTCCTACAATCTACAACATAGTCATCATTTAACACATATTTGATACAAATACGCACAGAAATACAAGAATGGACTGAAATCGAGAGGGAGTCGAATTTACCTTCTCCGGACAGCGTATCAAGTCGTCGGTCCAATCGACGGGTTTTGGGGTTTGCGATGCGAATAAGGGTAAGGTTTGTTTGCTGATTCTTGGTTTGAATTGAAAGAAGGAGATTCGAACTACCTATTCGTGCAATGCTAGTAGTGCAGGTGGTTTGCTCCCGTATCTGTTCTCTGCTCTGCCCTGGTGGTTACTTAACTGCTGCTAAAGGTCTCTGCCTTATCGTTTCTACTGTGCTCTGCCTCTGTTGCTGTCTATGTCGATGCTATCGGTTCTAATTCGCTAAGGTGCAAAAATGATTGCTACCTCACTCTCGCCATCGATGACCTAAATTGCTATGTGGTTGCCCCGACTCCACTCTCCATTCCTTCTCCTATGCTCTGCTCTGCCTGCTCAATAATGCCTATTGCATGTGCTTCTTATAGCCCCCATTTGGGTTCCAAGTTAGGTAAGTAAATAAAGGCGGATTTTGGACGATATTGGTGCTGATTCGTATTGATTTGCTACTGATTTCGTGTGATCCGAAGTTACGATTTGAAGGATTTGGTTAGTTATGATAAGAAATCGTTGGTGTGCGTGGGTAAGGGAAAGAAAGCCGGATTCTCGTGAGAAATCCGGCATGGCGGCGATGGTGTGGCGAACTAGGGTTTGCGTAATTTCTTGGGTTTCTTTTTAGGTTTGGGCGATGAGAGCGAGGGGACAGGAAAAGGAAATGAAGGCTTTACGTGAAATTGTGCGATAATAGAGGGGCGAGTGGGCTCGCGGGTCGCGGGTTTGGGCCAGGGAATTAGTTGTGGTTAGTTTTTTAATTAGGGAAATGGGCTGCGTTTTGGATGGGCTGGGCGAATTAAAGGCTGGGTGGTAGATTAATTAGGTATTTTAATTTTAGGAGTTAATTAATCAGTTGGTTATTAGTGTTAGTCTTAGGTGCTATTTAATTAGTGTTAAATTAATAAATTGTGCTCAAATTATTTAGGTGCTCCATTAATCTAATTGTTATCAAAAATAAATGCGGGCGTGCTATTTAATTAATGTTCAATACTTTAGACCGCGGCGCTATTATTTAAAATCTTATTATTATGCATTATTGCGAAGTTAAATTAAAATTGCATTGAGTTTAGATTAAATTATTTAAATGCATGTATTAGATTAAAATTGATTTTAAATTACCAATGATTATGAAATTCTCTTGCGTATTAATAAACGCGGCTATGCTACTTGACGCGACGTCATTGCTAAATTATTTATTTTATGTATTTATTAATTACTTAAGAAGAGCTTAAAATTAATTAATGCGGGCGCGGGACTCTAAGTACTAAAAACTCTACGTAAGACGCGGTGCCATTATTAAATTGATTATTTATGCATGTATTAATGTTTTATTTGCTGCATTTTATTATAAAATTCGTAAAGAATTATTTTACAAAATTAGTCTAATTTTATGGTTAATGGCTGGACGGGAGGGTCGAAATTGGGTGTCAACAAATACAAAGAACTTCACTTGTCAAAATATCATGGTATGTCAATGAGTAAGGATAATCAAAAAATCCTTAGAGCCAGCGGTGCACGATAGGTGTATAATGGGCCCTGCTCTTAATCTTTCTTCACTTAAGTAGCAGGCTTTTCTCTGCGACAAAGTTCGAACCATGTCAATTGGTAACTGTAAGATTGTATTAATCTCCCTTGGGGAGTCTTTCTCATTAATACAAATATATATAGTGTGTACAATATGGAATCCTAATACAAAAAGGATCTTATATCTACCATAGTTATACAACACTAAATATTACAAAGTATATGGGGAATATTTTATAATATATGTTAATATACCCCCTCAGTCAGAGCGGGAGGGGGTCGGACGTTGAGACTAGATCTGAAGTCGAGGAATAGATATCTAGGAAGTCCTTTCATGAAGATATCCTCATACTGATACGAAGAAGGCACATGTAACACCTTAACAAGACCGATAGCAACCTTCTCACGAACAAAGTGTATATTCATCTCAATGTGCTTGGTTCGATGATACTGAATAAGATTATGAGATAAATATGTGACGGATATGTTATCATATTATACCAAAGACGCCTTACGCAAGGGATACTGGAGCTCCAAAAAAATATTTTGGAGCCAGCAGATCTCAGCAACAACATTTGCAACGCCACTATACTCTAATTCAACATTCGAGCAGGATAGGGTGACTTGCCTCTTGGCAGACCATGAAATGAGATTATCCCATAAGAACACAAAGTAGCCAGAGATGGAGCGTCGCGTGTCCGGACAGCCTGCCCAATCTGCATCCGTATATGATAACAACCTGGTCGGTGCAGAGGGGTATAGATGTAATCCATAATCAAGTGTTCTCTTAATGTATCAAATGATATGTTTAAGAGCAATAAAATGAGGCTCACTGGGGGCATGCATAAACAGACACACTTGCTGAACAGTATAAGAAATATCAAGTTTGGTGAAAGTAAGATACTGAAGTGCACCTGCAAGACTCCTATACAGAGTAGGATCGGACACCGTATCACCATCAACAACACTGAGCTAGAATTTAGAGTAAACTAGAGTGGACATGATCTTGTAGTTCGTCATTTTAGCCCTGAATACAATCTCCTCTGCATACTTACGCTGACATAAAAAAATAGTATATGCAGATCTAGTCACTAAAAATCCCTAAGTAACTTAACTTTCTCAAGTTAGTCATAGTAAATTCAGTTTTAAGCAGTGCAATGATCTCATTTTTCAACACATCAGAGGAGGAAGTAAGGACAATATCATCCACATATAACAACAGATACGCAATATTACTACCATGATGAAAGATAAATATAGTATCATCACAACTGCTGCATACAAAACCACTCTGCATAATGTAATGTGCAAAGCGTTCATACCACGCTTTGGGGTCCTGTTTCAAACCATAAAGTGACTTACGAAGCCGACATACATAATGAGGGCTTGTATGATGGACAAAACTTGTGACTGGTGCATGTAAACAGTTTCTTTCAAGTCCCCATGTAAAAATACATTATTTACATCAAGCTGATAAATCGGTCAATGCTTACCCATGGAAATACTCGGAACTGTGCGAATAGTAGCCAGTTAACAATCGGGTTGAACATCTCACCACAATCAATACCCTCATGTTGATTAGTACCATTAGCCATAAGTCTCACCTTATATCTCTCTAGGTCACCACTGTCTCTGTATTTGTGATGAAGAAGTCACATGCATCGGGTCACATTCACCCCATCCGATCAAGGAACCAAATCCCAAGTGTGTTATTTCGTTAAAGCATTTACTTCCTCATGATGACCGCATTCCAATTTGGGTCAAGTTTGGCTAATTCTGGATTTTTTGAAATTGGGGATATGATTTGTGTAGATAGGTTAAATTGTACTTTGGGTTTGAAAATCCCGTATTGGGCACGGGTTTCCATACGGTGCATAGGGGCTGGGGCTGTTTGGGTATTTATGTTGGGTATCGAGTCTGGGTTAAGATGTGAGATCGGGTTTGGGTTTTGATTTGGCTTCGGAACCGGTACTGTATTTATGGTTGGGACCGACAGTGGGGTTAAGTCGACGGGGAGAGGGTTTTTACTGGTGGTGTTGGGTGACGGCGATGAATTTGGTGGGGTTAGGGTAGCCGGTTGGATGTAGTAATTGTGCGTGACTCAAAATTGGGTCCAGTGATGGTGGGTTTGGGGAAGAGTGGTGTCGGATTCTCGGTGGTGATATCTGGGTCGGGTTACTGGTGGTGTGACTGTACCGGTGGGATAGTGTTGTTTCTAGGCTGGGTTGGTTGACTGATTTGTGGTGATAGATGGCGGTGACATAGAGGATGATGGTTGGGTTTTCCGGTGAGTGGAAGAGGTGACGATAGGATGTGTTTGGGAGACTACCAGTCGACTGTCGCTGGTGGCAGGGGCAGTCGGCGGTGATGGAGACCTGGTAGACTAACTGGCGGTAGGGTCTATCATGGATGGCAGTGACAGTGACTAGGGAGCTTTGGTGGTGGTACGCGGTGAGTATAGCGGGGGAGGTGTCTAACTCGTCTAGAAACGTATAGTTCGTGTTTCGGTATTTTTTGATGTTTGTGAAAGAGAAAATTGTTTCGCCAAATGTGACGTGATGAGAGACGTGAATTTGATGAATGGACAAGTCATAACACATATAGCCCCTATGATTAGACGGGAAACCTACAAAGACACACGGAGTTGTTCGGGGTGCTAATTTGTGAGGGGCGGTGGAGGCAAGATTAGGTTAGCAAAGGCAACTGAATATCCGAAGACGATCATATGAGGGGATCCGGCGGTATAGAATTTCGGTTGGGGTCATGTTATAAAGGGTACTAGTTGGTAAAATATTAAGGAGGTATTCTATCATTTTGACTGCATAGACCCAAAAGGACAGAGGTGTCGAGGCATGAAATAAGAGAGTGTGAATCATGTTATTTATGGTGCGAATGATTCGTTCTGTTTTGCCATTCTGAGGGGAGGTGTGGGGACACAAAAATTGAAAAGTCATGCCATTATTTTTGCAAAATTTGTGAAATGTGAAATTATTAAATTCACGACCATTATCACACTGGAAAGATTTGATTGCTTTTTCAAATTGAGTTTTGATAAAAATACGAAATTCAAGAAATTTGGCAAATACTTCTGACTTGAATTTTAGTGGGTAAATCCAAATAAAATGAGAGAAAACAACTAATAAGACAAGATAATATTTATGACCCAGTGAGCTAGGAATGGGAAAAGTTCATATATCAGCATGAACAATATCAAACGGAGCAAACGTAACACTTAAAGATGATTTAAAGGGGAGGCGAACATGTTTGCCTAAAGGGCATGAAAAATAATGTTAGGCAAGTTTCTCATTATTACATTGAATAAAATTATTTGTCCTAAGAAATTTAAAACAAGAGCTCCTGGGTGTCCAAACCTATTATGTCAAGTTGACGGAGAGATAGCAGCGAGAGAGATGTGTAAGCGGGATCTGGCAACGAAAGTGGAGGAGAATGGATAGAGGTCCCCTTTACTATTACATATCGTAAGGGGTGTCCCCGTAAGCAGATCCTTCACAGAAAAACCAAAGGGGTCAAACTCAATAGACACAACATTGTTACGAGTGAATTTCCTAACAGAGATTATTTTTTTAGTGATGTTAAGAGCATAAAGGACGTTATTTAGTGAGAAGGGTGGGTGAGGCGGTTTGGTGTAGGTAGTACCATAACCCTGAATTGGAATGCAGTGATTATTGCCAATAGTAATAAATTGAAAATACGTTAAACGAGATAATTGAGAGAGATAATCTGAGGAGCGGGTGAGGTGAGACGTGGCTCCCGTATTCATGTACCAATTTTTGTCGGGTTGCTGCATATTCAACGAGCAGAAGGCCTGGCTCAAATCGGTGGGGACCAGGCCCACCAGAAATTGTTGCTGCTGGGTTGAAAAATAGGCATGATAAGGCATGCCTTGAGTCGGTCTTGGGCTGGCGCCCGGGGCGGCTATTCTTCTTTGGGCGATATAGTGGGCCGCTGGATATGGTCCAGCAAATGGAGTCGAGGCCCAAGTGCCAATATTGGGCCGCTGGATATGGTCCAGTAAATGGAGTCGAGGCCCAGGCGCCAGTATTGGGCCACTGCCCTGGGCCGGCCCACGACTTTGTGTTGTTGGTAGACTATTGTTATATGTCGCGACCTCTACCGCCATTTCCTTTTCCACGCCCTTGCCACCCCTGCCGCCGCCGCGGTTATTCCGCGGTTGGTTGTTTTCTGGCGGCGGTGGTGGGCCGACAATGGTGGTGTTTTGTGTGGGCGTTTTAACTTCTAATGCCTTTTGATTATGCTTGTCCTGCTTAGCACGTCGGGTTTCTTCCAACAGTAATTACGAACGTGTTTTGTTGAAGCAGGGTAATGGATCGGCATGTTGTATCATCGTGACCAGAGTATCATATTCACCTTTAGGTATGCCAACAACTAATTGGAGAACCATCTTTGTTTCAGAAACAAGCGTTCCCACATTGGACAACTGGTCCGCAACTAGTTTCAACTACTTGCAATACTCTGACATATTAGAGAAATTTTCAAGACGTGTGGTATTGAATTGTTCTTCCAAGTACACGGCACGGTTGTACTTGTTGTCCTGAAAAATCTCCTCTAATTGTATTCATAATTCACGAGTCGGGGTGTCGATTTTCATTATGGTATGGAGCAAGTCCTTAGAGATTGTGTCATATATCCACAGTTTGACAATGTCTTCAAGACGGCGTCATGTCGGGTCATCAACCTCAATAGGGCGAGGGAGAGAGTCGTCGATGTGATCCAGCACGTTATAGACACATGCATGGATACATAAAAGTTCAACCCACATAAGTAATGACCGTCTTATTAGTCAAGAACCACAGGAATGAAGTTCTTAATGTTAGTTACGGTGAGTGTGAGATGAATATAGGGCGAAAAAAGAGGACGTGGGTGGGGTGGGGTGACGACTGAGGAGGTTGATGCAACTGTGGGAGGAGTCATTATAGTGGATGAATGTGAGTGGGTGAGCGAGAAAGGAAGAGGAAATTAATTGCCGATGAGGGAAAGCATGCCGAATCGAGAAGATGTGGGGCGGTAAGATAGAAAAATTTAGGGTCTCTTGATACCATGTCAGATTGTATTATTCTCCCTTGGGGGTCTTTCTCATTAATACAAATATATATAGTATGTACAACGTGGAATCATAATACAATAAGGATCATATATTTACCATAATTATACAACACTAAATATTATAAAATATATGGAGAATATTTTATAATATATGTTAATAGTAACAATACCACCCTATTGTGAATTATAGCCAGCTATAACCATGTTTCTTACTCAATCTTCTATCCAACATAAGTTTGCGTTGTCCCTCTGCATCGTTCCAGTTCCCTTCCGATGCTAGCACATTTGCTAGCAACACGTAAGTAGCAGGATCATTAGGGCAAATTTCAACAGGCTTCTTGGCAGACATCATAGCAAGTTCCTTATTATCGTGAAGTTGGCAAGCACTAGTAGACTTTTAAAAACCGAAGGTCCTGGCTCTATAGGCATATTGTTAATAAAGGCCTCTGTTTCATGACCAGTACGACCATAAAGGTCGACTATGCAAGCATAATGCTCTAGCTTTGGTGGTGGTAGAGAATTGTCATTCTTCATCAGATCAAAATATATAAGCCATTCGTCGAGCAAGCCAGCATGTCTACATGCCGAAAGAACAGAAAGGAATGTGGTCAGATCGGGTTTAATACCACGTCTCCTCATTTTTTCAAACATTATAATCACATCCCTACCATAACCATGATGTGCACTGTAAGAAGCGAATTCCACGATATGAGGTCTCGTTCGTCCATGGATAAGAATATTCTCTCGGCATCTTCAAGTCTACCACACCTTGTATACATGGAAAGAAGCCCGTTTTGTATGATAATTTCAGAAGCATATCCTGTTTTCAGAGCTAGACAATGGGTCTGCATTCCATCCTCCAGGTCTGAAATCAGGGGTGGCAATATTAGCCCATAGCCCATAAAAACATGACCCCTCCAAGTTTAGACTGCTATGTAGCTCAAATTGACCCAGGAGAAATGTTGTCTAAATCTTTTCAAAAAGAATTTTTTAAAAATTAATATGTTAGAAAAAATAGTTTTATTAGGTACTTAAAAATTATAAAAGAGCAAGCAAAAAGAACTTAGGTTATGACCCGTTTTTTTCCCATGTTAGTCCAACTCATCTCAAGCCAAAGTTGTAACTTTGGAAGGGGGGAGGTGTTATTGACCTGCCCAATTATTAACTCAGCTTATTTTGTCCCATCTAAATTCAGCCCAACCCATCCCTACCTAAAATACTTCCAATTGCTTTCAAAATGCTTGCAAAAGTGAAGTGATCAACACTAAAACCAGCCTGCCTCATTCTTGAAAAGCAGGAGAACCCTTCTCCACCGACTCCTAAATTAGAGAAACCGAAAATGACTGCGTTCCACGAGATTTCATCCCATTTCATGACATCAGAGCACAACTTACGAAAATCCTCTAAGCTACAACTACATTCCGAGTAAACAGACAACAACGATACCACCAAGTAATGGCTATTCTTAAAACATTATTGTATCACATGCCCGTGGACCTGATCACAATGAACCAAGTAATCTGAACAAGAAAACGAGCTAAACAAACTCGTATACATAACATAATTGGGTTTAATTCCCAATGTCATCATTTCCTTGAACAAAATCATAGCTTCAAAAGGGCAATGATATTGTGCATAACCAGTAATCATGGAAGTCCAAGTAATAACATTCCTTTCAGGCATTGCATCGAAAACTCTCCTCGAAGTCTCAAGATCGAGACATTTCGAATATATATCAATCAAAACAGTCCCTACTATAACATCCAAAGCAAAACCAGCTTTCCAGCTCAAAGCATGCGAACCCCAAGTTCACATGCTTCTAACTGTGCACAACCAACCAAAGTAGCCGAAACACTCGACGAGGTCGGACTACTACCCTCTCTTAGCATTTCAAGAAACAATTCAATCGCATTTTCAGGGTAATGGGTATCCAAGTAACCAGAAATCAAAGCATTCCATGTCACTACATTTCTTTCAGGCATTTCATCGAACAGTTGTTGTGCAGCTGTTACAATACCCACATTTTCCATACATGTCAACAAGAACAGTGTTGATAAATATATTTGAATTGAAGCCCACTTTGATAATCTGGCAATGGGTTTGAGTTCCAACTGATGAAGAACCCAATTTTGCAAAGGTGGAGATGATTTTATTGAGGCTAATCCACTTTGACTTGGGCAACTTGCAAAGGCAAAAATGACAAAAGTGATCCCCATATATTTAAAAGGGAAAAGAATCAAAATACCATATACTTTTATTTATTGATCGATTTTATCCTCCATTACAAGTTGGGACTATTTTTACCTGTACCGTAACTAAAGTTATAAAAAATACTTCATTTGACGGAAATCTCAAATCCATCTAAATAACTCGATTTTAAATGAAATTATCCGTTCCCATTCTTTTAACTTGATACGCGATCCACTAAACTTCATCGTCGTGGTGTGATTAGGCCTTTGCCACCTCGGAATAGTTTTGGTTTTTCTAAGTTCGCAAAAGTTAACTTTTTTTTATTATGTCGAGTATTTAACAAAATTATACTTTTTAGTTTATCTATGTGTTTGATAGATCCAACATACTTACAAGTTAAGTGTTATAAATCAAAATCAGTCATGAGTTGATCATCCTTAACTTATGATTTTTTAGCTTATAACCACTCTTATATATTTTACTATATTATCTTTATTATTCTATTTGTCCTAATTTATATGTCATACTTTCTTGTTTAGTTAGTTAAAAAAAGAATGACACGTTTTTTTATTTGATAATAATTTAACTTTAAATTTATATTTACGCTTAACGATGTGATATAACTATATAAATATCTTTGACTTGTTTTAATCATAAAATTCAAAAACTTTTCAAACTTCCTCTTCACCCCATATGTGTTTTCATCCTTTCCTTTACATAAATACTTTTAATTTATAGTAATTTTTAATAAAACTTTTAAAGATAGGTTTGTTATTTTAACTAAAGATTTTCTTATCGGCTTATTTTAGTTTCTAACATTTTTATTCAAACGCATAACTATTTATTATAAAATTAATTTTAGCACTTAAAACTTAGCAGTTATTTACGATTAACTAATCCAAACGGGCTCTAAGTAGTCTTTTCTCTCAAAATGCAGTTAGATTGACACAAGAACTTGTAGTTATCCGAAGCTGATCATTGGCGCCATAGCAACCAGGCTATCTACCAACTTCATTGCTTATCGCTCCTACTGTTCCCCATCCGATATATACACAAGGCTTCTTGAATCTTATACTCAAAATGGTGTCTTGCAATCTGGAAAAGCATTACATGCACACTTGATCATCAATGGATTGGCTAAACGAACTCATTTCGCTTCAAAGCTCATTGCCCTTTATGCAGAATGTAAGCAGTTATCCCATGCATGTAAGCTGTTCGACAAAATTCCCAACTCAGATATTCGTCGTTGGATTGTTCTCATCGGTGCCTATGCTCGTCGCGGGTTTTACGAGGAAGCAATGAGTGTTTTCTCTGAAATGCAAAGGAAAGGAAAGAAGCCCAATAAGTTTGTTCTTCCTAGTGTCCTTAAAGCGTGTGGACGCTTCAATGATTTTCGAACAGGGGAGATATTGCACTGCGTGATTTTAAAGAATGAGGTTGAGTTCGATTCATATGTGGTTAGTGCGTTGATAGATATGTATTCAAAGTGTGGTAAAGTTGAGATGGCGAAAAGGGGTGTTTTATGGTACGGTGGATAAAGATTTGGTTGCGCTCAATGCTTTAGTTTCGGGTTGTGTTCAACGGGGGATCGTAAAAGAAGCAGTGGATTTGGTTGTGGAAATGAAAGTTCATGGTATGAAGCCTAATGTGGTGACATACAATAGTCTGATTGCAGGTAAGGGATAAGAAAAATAACATTTTGAAAATATTTTGAGTAGATTTCTCATTGATCAATTTGGGCTAAGTATCAACCAACTTTTTCATGGGTTGAAATGGGTTGGACTGAAATAAGTTGAGCTAATAAATAAGCAGGTCAATAATTAGCCCAAACTTGGGCCGGTCATGTTCTCATGAGCTAATTTTGACACCTCTAGTTGCAGGGTTTTCTCAAGTCAATGATCAAGCTACAGTTTGTGATGTTATTGAATTGATGCATGATGATGGTCTCGAGCTAGATGTAGTTTCTTGGACTAGTATTGTCTCGGGGCTCGTGCAGAATTTTTGTAACGAGGAAGCTTTTGATACGTTTAAATGAATGTTGGACGTTGGGATTTGTCCAAGTGTAGCTACGATAAGTAGTATACTGCCTGCTTGTGCAACTGTAGCGGACTTGATGAGGGGTAAAGAGATACACGGTTATGCAGTAGTGATGGGGATCGAAAAGGACGTATACGTAAAAAGTGTTCTCGTAGATATGTATGCAAAATGTGGATTTTTATCTGAAGCAAAGCATTTATTTTATAAGACATGTGAAAGAAATACAGTAACTTGGAATTCAATGATTTTTGGCTATGCGAATCACGGGTACTGCAGTGAAGCAATTGAATTATTCAATCAAATGCTGAGAGAGGAAGAGACGAAACCCGATCACTTGACTTTTATAGGAGCGCTCACTGCTTGTAGTCACGCTGGACTTGTGCAGTACAGTGAAAGTTTGTTCAAACTAATGCAGGAAAAATATGCGATTAAGCCAAGATTGGAACATTTTGCGTGTATGGTGGATCTTTTAGGGAAAGCAGGGAAACTTGATGAGGCATACGATTTGATTAAGAACATGTCAATTGAACCGGATTTATTTGTTTGGGGAGCGTTATTAGGGGCGTGTAGCCAGCATGGGAATATGGATTTAGCAGCGGTTGCTGCTGAAAAATTGGCTAAACTTGAACCTGAGAGTGCCGGAAGTAGTGTGATGCTATCAAGTTTATATGCTGATGCAAGTAAGTGGGTAAATGTCGCGAAGGTGAAAAGAGTGACCAAGAAGAAGAAGCTGAAAAAGGTTCCTGGATGTAGTTGGGTAGAAGTTGCATAAGTTTTCCGATGGCTAGAGAAGCTGAAGGTCAGATTCTATTGCCATGGGAAATACCTGGTTTAAATCAAAGTATGATACAAAAGCTTGGCAAATTTGGTATGACATGTTAGAATTCATATTATTTATGAATTCTTGTAAGCCAATAATAAGCGTAAAGAAAAGAGAATAAGATTATTATTGATAGTGAATTGGTAAGTAAAAGAAAAGCAACTACGTCTCTTTATATAAGGGGAAATAACAAACCAAAAGGAAGGCTTGTCCGATGTGGGACAAGTATTGTTAACATGACATTGAGATGATCACTTTCAAATATGTGATCTGTATATTAACCAGATTTATGTCCTATCGCTGTTAGTAAAGCTTTATCTTACAGATCAATTAAAAAGACTACGCCAGAAGCTTGCATGATGCAATAGTTGAAGATAAAAAAGGTTGATGTGGACTGCATGGTTGTACCAGCCACATTAAGAGGATCAAAGTTCTAGAACCATTTTGAACTAGCCCAGAAGTGAAACAAAGTTTTTCTGTCAGACTTGGTTGATAACTCCACAGTTTTTCTCTCAAATTCTAGAGGCATTTAGAAGAACTAGTCCGGAAGTGAAACGCAGTTTTCTTAAACAAAAAGAAAGGTGGTTAACTACTCCTGAATCAAATGTGATCATTCAAATTTTGTTGCATGCTGGTTCAAGACATTGAGAGCACACTAGCCAGGTCGTACGGACAGGATGAAGGTGTGGTGTAGAGGAATCCAATGGTTGTTTTGCTTCCTAGTCTCAACTGATATACCAAATGGGAAAAGTTATGCACTACTCAACAAAGAGGCAGACAGTTCTTGATTGAACAAGATTTAAATTCAAGGTGGTCACAACCTAGTGTCCGTCTGATTCAGGAACTGAGTCGAGTCATTATCATCTTGAATACGAGCAATGGTTTCCAAGTACGCTACGGCCTACAAGTGCAGGAGATGAAACATGTTTGTTGAAGAAAATCCAAGATACAGCAACGGCTTGCAGAAATCCCATGCGCTTTCGGATCAATAAGCAGTAGCGCGAGCAAAAGAACCGGTTTATATGGAATACAGTGGAAGGGCAGAAAATCCTGAAAGGCTTTTCCAGACAGAGCACGCCAAAGGTCTGAAATCAGAACTTAAGGTTTCTTTCGGATTATAGGCTAGTATCCTAATTCTGCATTGAGCTTCGAGTCTAAAGCCTTGTAAGAAATTGCATAATACGTGTACTGGGATTTGGGAATTAGTATTAGTATTTTTGAAGGGGAGTCTTGGAGCAGCGATAAAATATTTGCGTGTGAGAAAACCCCGTGATTTTGACAGATATTCATGAGGAACCAAAATGAGACTAATAATATATATGCCTTTAAAAGAAACTTCCCTGGTGTAAATAGAACATATAACATCTTTTATCGTGTCTCAATAATTTCCTATAATGCAATAGTACTAGACTGAGGCGGAAGTGATTTTCCAAAAAACAAAAACAAAAGTTCTTCACGAGGAAGACAGTTTTCTTGGTGTTTGGTTACCAAAACATATTTTTCAAGAGGAACATTTTCCATCTAAAGTGAATAGGCAGAAGAGAAGACATCTTCTTTTCAACTACCAAATTACTTGCTTCAACTCATGCTTGGACATTATTACTATTATGTCTTTAATACTTCAAAATTTCATCGAAACACTCTGTATGCTCATATACTTGTGCCATAATATATTTTCCAATCACCAACCTGGTCCTAAGACGGCAAACAATGTCCAAGAAAATATTACTACTTCCTCCGTCTCAAAATATTTGTCGCATTTTTCATTTACACGCCCATTAAGAAAGCATTTATAAGGATAGTATTTTGACTATTTTACCCTTAACATATTTCATCATGTAATCTCTCCTCAATAAATGTTTACTCCATCAATGATGAAAACCTCTTAAATGTTGCTAATTAATACAAGGGTATAATAGGAAAAACTACTTAATTTTATCTTGGTTAAATAAAACGACATATATTTTGAGAAGTATTTTTAGAAAGGACAACAAATATTTTGAGACGGGTGGAGTAACATTTTACAAAAGGAACTTTTCATAAGATATGATTTCCATAATATCAAACACACTTGAACAGAAAAGGACGCCAAGAAAATCACAACATAAACGAGTCGAAAATCTATCAAACCAGTGATTCCAATAAGTTACAAAGAATGGGACGTTTGGTGCGTGTGCAAGAGGCAAATCCAGCTAGTCATTGTGAAAATAAATTGCAAAAACCTTCTGTCATGAAGCATGAACTAAACCACGTTGATCTGTTGACTTCTCTAAATTACAGTTATCCATTGCTTGATAAACCGCAAAGAGTAGAGATGATTGCATACCTACAATCAAGTTCGAAAGTACGGTTTCTATCCATCCAAAGTATAAGCACAAGGCAAATGAAAAACAGTCAAGAAAACAAATGCACGCACGATTTTGTTACGCTAGCTGTATCCTTCATAATATATCTATGAAGAATGGCAAATCTGATAGAATAGCAGAGCGAGTACAATTTTTTTAGACGCTCGTTGTACAAAGTATAAGCAAATTTATATTTTGCATGATAAAGAAACAAGCAACTACCACATACGATCTTCTACCAAATCAAATAAATAACTAGAATACGAAAACACCTGAATGAGACAGTTTCCATCTGACAAGTACAAGAAACATAGGGACAGTATATCTCGCAAAGAGAAATAAATGAATTTATTTTCCACCACTCTTTGCGCATGCACTCAGAGCACTTGTCTTTGATACCTACGCAGTGATGTTTCTGAAATTGGTATGGTATACCCTTGTGGTGGTGCTTTCAACACTTAAAAAGCATGAAATACCCTTGGTTTCTCCACCTAAAAGAGTAGTCGCTAACATACGCAGTCATAGTGACAAACAGCAGATATAAGGAGAAAGATGAGATGTAAGAAGAAAGACAGCTACAAGGCACCACGAAAACAATTAGGAAAGCCAACTAAGCTTACTCTAAAAGAGTACTTACTTGCGCTGTCTAATTATTAATCAGAAACATTACATGTAATCAGTAAGAAACAATCGAAAACCTACAACGACTTCTTTTATAAGGAAAACCTAACCATGCTATTAATTAGGTAGTAAACATCAAAGTATCCAGGCAAAACACACAGAGAACAAGTAGTTAATAAAGCCAAGAAAATTGAAGAAAAACCATCTCCCTTGGAATTGGGGGTGAGATAGAGTGAACAACATTGCCACCTGCATCAATCTAGAATGACCTACAAGATCAAGAGGAAAGGATGTCAACTTCCACTGATTTCCTAATTAGCCACCATCCCAAGTTGTTAGTTTACAAAAGAAAGGTCCAAATTGCACAATTTATCAAAATCATTTCAAATTCCACATTAATTCCATGAGTTTTAAGTCATTGTATCCACATGTACATTTTAGACTAATGCAGGAGACAAATAACATCTATTTTAGCTGGAGTCAGCTATAGTATTCAGAGATTCTTCATAGCTACATCATTTTTCCGTCGGTCATCAACCCTCCTCCTTTATCTGGGCTTTGGACTGGCTACACTTCGCACAGCTCACATAGGCAGAGTTTCAAAGTGGTAGAACTTGCATAAAATATATTCCACTTCAAATTTTGAACACAAGAAAAGAGTATCTAGAAGAGAGAGTATTGAAGAAGGTGCAATACAGCATCTTACAATCAGCTGAATTTTACGTACTCACTGTTGCTTCTTCGGAGTAGCTTAAAGAAAGGACCAGTACAAGACAAACACATTCACATGGTCCATATTTAGACATATACATATATATCATACGGAGGAAAGGCCATGCATTCACAATATAAGGCTTCAAGCTCAAGCAACACTGCCAAAGAAGTTACTAACGGTATCGTGAAATTGTGAACCAAGTGATGCACAAAAGGTATTCATCAAAAGCTTCTCAAAATTTAATCCCACGTGATTCCAGTCACGCCGTTGATGGTCAAAAATACACATATATGTATATTTACAAAACAAAGATCACAGAGAATTGATTAATTCAGCTAGGCCAAACAAGATATTCAGTTAATCGGACCTCCCAAAGAATATTGTATCATGCTCAGTATATAAGGAGAAACAGGGCAGCAGATTATCTAGGTATACTAACCTCAAGCCGCCTCAGAAAATGTAAGCACATTAAATGTTTGGAATTGTTACTTAACTTTAAGAAAGCACAAACACTTAGGGACCACGAAGGTGGCCAATGATATATGGTACACTGAATCATAGTGTTATAGAAAGAAAATATGGCTGTAAAGTGGGGGAAGAAGGATAATACTTCATATACCCATGTTAGGGCAGCTGACAAGTTCCTACCATATCATTGAGTCATTGATCATTACGGAAAACAAATGTATAATACTAACATTAATACAAAATGTTAACACTTAGCGTTAAAAGGATAGGTTTCAGGAAAACATCCACAGCAATGCTTTACAAGAATAGATCAAACAAAGTGCCATTTTGCTGTCTAACTCAAATTGTCCCAAATGACAAATGTTACCAGTATGCCTCATGGTATCTATCATGAATTCTCTAAGCTCAAGCAACTGCCTGTTCCACACTATATATTAAACTACAGTGGAGCTGAGTTTCATTGGATAAACATTTCATGAGCTTCTAATAATTACCAATGATCAAGAAGACAAATACATCTTTTTTTTATCAGGACAAACATTTTTTTCTTTTTCTGAGACGAGATCAATAAGACAAATAGTGTAATCAGGTATGCCATTTAATATTTTTAAGTTTTAACCCAATCTTCTGATGTAAAAGCATGAGCCAGAAGATCACCAATGCAAGAATAAATTCGTTTGTACATGTTGATCAAACATTCAGAATGAAACCTCTTTTTTTTCAACACCAACTCTTGCTGAATGTTAAGGGACAATGCACTTTATAATCACCATAAGAAAAAGATATCTAATTTCCCTTTAACTACGTATGCCTCGGTAAATAGCCCAGAAAGAATCGAGAAATGGTGATGAGATGTTTCCTCTTCATCAAGAAATGGTAAATGGTGGGGAGGGGAAAGCAGCATTTGATAATGAATGAAACAAAGGAAAGTCAAAGCAAAATCAGACTTTAATGTTCTGAAAATGCAGAATGCCATATGTAGTGCAACATTTGAGATCCAACAGATACAAGAAACTCTCAAAGTATATCTGGTAGAACATGAGATACAGCAGAAATATTTCTAAAATGCAGAAATAAATCCTCTTTTAAATTTCGGCTTTAGGCCACCGGCTATCTTGAGCCGCCCCTGCTATTAGCATACAAAAAGTTCGCACAAACAGTAGAGTTGATTGCAACTTGTATACAGAATCTAACCTCATTTTAGCGTCTACAGTTATTTGTCACCAGGAGCAACATGATGAAAAGAACCAAATTTATTTCCAGACCAGTCCCGCTGTTGCACCATATTATAAGGATGATGATGAAACCCATGTCCTGACATTCCCATCATCGGCATTGGTACCATTTGCGGCGGATACATCATTGGCATTGGCATTGGCATATGGCCATTACTACTACTATTACCACCATCAGACTGCTGCAAACTCTGTGGCACAGGCGTCGAAGCAAATAAATGATCAGAACTCGAAGGTCCTTCATTCGACAACCCTTGCATTCTCTTCAAATACAACCTATACTTCTGTAAATGACTAGCAACATTTTCCCGCGTTAATCCTTCAACATTCATAAGCTGCATAATTGTCTTAGGCACAGCATTTTTAATCCCTAAATGAGCAACGACATCCACAAATCGCTTATGCAGCTGCGGCGTCCAGACTAGCCGCGGCCGCTTCATTGTCTTAGCTGAATTATCATCTCCTAAATTCTCATTCCTCAATACTGAATCAGCCTCTTCAGTAATCATATCCGGGTGAATCCTCCGGGTCTTCCTCGAATCGGATCCATCTCGTGTCAGATCCGCTTCCTCATTCTCATGATTTCTCTCTACCTTCCTTCCTTCGTCCAAATTAAATTTCCAGGACGATGACAACATATGTAACTGTATTGATCGGAGAGAAGAAAACGTATTCTCTGAAGCACGATTGACATCGGTCATCGTTTTCGCCGGCTCCGGCGTGATTCTAAATGCTGACGCTAGCTCCGGCGGAATTAACGGCGTAGATAACGGCGTCAGATCGTCAAAACTCGGAAGTCCGTCTTCCCACTCGAGAACACGGTTATTATCATCTCCGCCGAAACCATCACCACCGTCGGTAATTTTCACTTCTTCACCCATTAGAAGCTTCTCGAATCCTAAATTATTTTTTTATTACAAATTTTTTTCAAGTTAATATAATCTTCCGTAATATGAGTATAGGATTGGATCAGAGAAAAGAGTATTCCGGTAAGTTTACCGGCGAGAAGAAGACGGAGAAGGTGGGGTGAGGGTAAAGTGGGGTAGGGTATGTGGCGGTGGAGAAAATGGGAATATAATAAATAAAGGTGTGAAAAGTGTAATATCTTATTCTAAATTGGATGCCAGCGTGGATGGCTTAGCTAGATATTTTTCTAGTAGAATCTTTAATTAATATCAATATCTCTATCTCACTTTCTTTTTAGGGAAAAAGGGTCAAATATACCCTAAAACTTTGATAAAAAGATCATATATACATTTTGTTAAAGTATGGGTTATATATATCCTCGGTTAGTTAAAACTTATCAAATTTACCCCTTTTTAACGGATTGGACACATGACAGTCACATCATTCACTAGGGACGAGACCACCACCATTGGCATAAATCCCGTCGGCTGAAGCTTCAAGCTGCTCCAATGGTGAATTCGAATTAAGATGAATTGAGACACGGGATTGGTTGCAAAATGTAGCCAAGACCAAGGCGAACACAGTAACACCACCCACAGGCGTCGACGTTACCTGAGCTGGCCGGAATTTGCCAAAATACAATCAGAATTTCGAATTGGTCGACTTAAAGTTTGAGAACAAATTGAAGCACGGGGTTTAGTGATTATTGTAGTACTGATGACGACGAGTCTAATGGTGTAAGCCTCGACCGTCGACTGAACGATTGGCACGAAAAAGCGATGGCGGTAGGGTTCGCCGAAGTTCGATTTGGGCTAAGTTGATGAAGAGGACGAATCGAGCTATGAAGTTTGTATGGAAATGACGGGGAGATGATGGTGGTCACAACGGTGTAACCCAATCCCGTTGATTCTACCGGAGTACGCCGTAAATTGAAAAAAAAACGACAGGGGTATTTGCGTCCAAAACTTCGATAGCGAAATTGATAGTGAAAACGTTCAAATTGACGGGAGTGGTTAGTATGAAAATGACGGGCTTGATGAGACGAGTCTAATGGTGTAAGTCTCGGAATACTCTATGTACCCTATGTCAATTTTTTGGGAGAATCACCATTTTCTCGTGATTGGCGGCATGGTCGTGGCGATGGCATTTGGTGGCGTGTCGCCCGCGTATACGCCATGTACGCCACGTGTCCAATCCATTAATATAGGGTAAATTTGATAAATTTTGGCTAATGGATGGTATATATGACTTCATACTTTGACAAAGGGTATATATGATCCTTTTACAAAAGTTTTAGGGTATATTTGACCATTTTCCCTTCTTTTTAATGTCCAGCTTCTCGGCTTACGCCAGACTCTTACTGGAGATAGTAGTCCCGGTTCCTAAATCACGGGATGTGCCTGGTTTGAGAACAGAACAACTAATATCACTTACAAAGTCTTACTCCATAAGAGAGCAAATTGCTCCCACCAGAATTCGATCGTGCCTCCTAAATTGCATTTATTTGTCATCCGGCTATGACGGTAACCAACGTTTCATGTGGCTATTTATAGATTTTTGTCCTTTTCCTTTGGTACTTTTTACAAGAATTAGTAATTGTCCTAAAGACATAATCTTATTTATGATTAACCTTTATTAGTTTTCTCAAAGAATAGCACTCCTCCTAATATGAAATATATACATGTTTCAACTTAGGGAATATAGTTTAATTGAATATAATGTTTAAAAACTAAAGATAATTTTTTTAAAATTTATGATCTTAAAAATATTATGAGATTTTTGTGATAAAAAAATGACACTAAGGTATGATGAAAATATTTAAAGATTAAATTGTTTATAAGTATAAAAAATCCGTAATACTCTTAATAATTTGTGGTCTTAGGGTCACAAGTTCGATTCTCGGCGGATACGTTCTCCGGGGCATATGCCTCGTATTAAAGCCTGGTAGCTTAACCGCGCGGGCATGTTGCAGTGTGGGTTTGATAATCCCTCAGACAATCCCTGTTGGGGGGTCGGACCTTGTAGCATTGATCCGTTGGTGGCGATCAGACACTGAATGTGGGGCGCACATCCCGCGATTTACCTGACGGTGACGGCTAAACGGGTTCCATTCGCCTCCAGGAGCATAGTACCAGTACTTGTGCAGGTACTAGCGATATGGGGGTACTAAGGCCACCCCGAGACCTGGATTATCAAAAATAAATAAAAATAAAGGGTGATCAGATAAAAAAAAACTAATGATTAATATTTTAGTAACAAGTGTGTCAAAACCTTAAACCCAAATAAAATTATTTTAAAAGGAGAACATGCCTAAAATACACCTTAATCTTTGCCCATATTTAATGTAACACACCTTATTTTTACGGTGGTCTTATTATCCCTGAATATATTTTAAATTATTTCTTTGACATTTATCTGAAAAAATCGTATCAAAATCCAACGCGACACAAATCAAGATTCGATTATGAAAGAACATAGTGATTCACAAGTTCAAGAGAATCAACTACTTCATGAATAAAATTAAAAGTGTAGGAAATAATTCTAATTTTTTATTTTGTTTGAAGAGTGAAATGATCTGAAAATGACCTGACTTCTTTTTTTGATCATTTGTTCAGCACGTGTTTGAATTGTTATCCAACTCACTCAATAAATGCCAAAAAATTCCTTAAAAATATATCCAGAAGATAATAGAACCCACGTAAAAATTAGATGTGTTATAATAAATTCGCACAAAGATTGACTACATTTTGCCTCATGAGGTACGAAACAACATATGTTGTTTTCCACCCCCCAACGGATTTAACTTTGATTCCTCACTTACACCAACTTGATTCAAATCCTTGGACCATAGTTTAAAAAGTTAAATATGTCAACACTTGAATACTATTAGTATTCTCTTAAGCATTGAAATGTGTTTTTTTTATCATAGATACCTCAGAAAAGGTTCATTAATAAACCAAATTATGCGTCAAAGAAATGGACAGAAGTATGTGATGCCCTACTCGATTCATCCCATTGTCTACCGTACTCTCCGTTTCAAAATAAGTGATGTTCTTTTCCTTTTAATTTGCTTCAAAATAAGTAGTATTTTAAAATTTCAATAAAAAATTGATTTTATTCTTTCAAAATTACCCGACACAACTAAGAACTATTTAAGTAGCTTTTCTTTTTCAAAGCATTTAACCATAGTAAGCACAATATTTTTTACGGATAAGTTAGCAAAAACACTCGTTATTTTTTAGTAGTGAGTAATTTCCTTAAAGGGTGTACTAAACCAAAAAAGAACACTTACTTTGAAATATAAAGTTTGACCAATTATTTTACAGTTAGAAAATTTATTTCACAATATCCTGGGATTTCTCAGTGCAGCAGTGATATAACACATTTGGACAGAGAGGAATGCTTGGAGGTTCAAAGCTAAGTACTAGATATTCTACAAATTCTCCAAAGGAAGACTAATTATTCACATCTCCACCAAAATACACATCCTACAACACTACTAATCAAGGTCTCCGGTACGATCCCCCCTGTCACGAAATCCCCCGCTCTTCGGGGGTGCCCTCAGCGTCGAGGAAGCGCATCCCTTTAAACGGGCCTTACGCAGTGCGAATCCAGATCAATCGGGGGGTGGGGCCAACATTGGTAATAGACACCCAAATGGAAAACAAAAAAAACACATCCTAAACCACTAGATGGACAAACACAAGCAAATCCAATTGCAGACACAAGAGCATGAAATTTTTCATAAAATGGTAGTAATCTGAGAAGAAGGAAAATATACTACTTGTCCATAAAAGAAAAATTGTCAAAATACCATACATGAAAATTCTGATCTCACCTAAACATCATTTCTCCACAAAGGCAACATTTGTAGAGTCGCGTCTCAATATAAAACTACCTCGCCTTTTTATCTTTCTTTTTACACCCTTTTGGAAACTCGACTTTCCCTCTGCACAGCCATCTCGAATATTTGACATCTGAGCTTCAGCATACCTGTTTTTTATGTTTTTAACTACACAATGTACAGTTCCTCTAGTACATGCAACAACTTTTATTTGCAAATAAGAAAACACTAGATGTGGAAGAAAAGGAAGATAGGTAGCTCAAACTAGCCTCAGTTAGCTGTACAACTTTCTTTTTCCTACAAGACTAAGCAGGACTTGGGGACTGAGCGGCAATTCTTCTTTCTGCAAAAACAACATAACAGAAACATTTAGTAAACGTTCGGGAAATATTCAGCTGATGCTGTGAAAAAAAGAGCTTTTGAAGTTTTGAAAAAAAAAGTATTTGGAAGTAAGATTGTGTCTTGACATGAACCACTTGGAATAGAGCTGAAGATTTTGGGTGTGTTCGGTATGAAGGAAAAAGTTCTCCGCATAAAATGTTTTGTTGCAAAATATTTTTCTGGGAAGTGGTTTTCTCACTTATTTTCTTGTATTTGGCATGTACGTAGAAGATAGTATCCCAAAAATATTTGTATAAAATCTATGCAGATACTATGGGAGGTGGGGTGGGGGGTAAGAGTTTGGGGGTGGGGTGGGGGGTAAGAGTTTGGGGGTGGTGGTGATAGGGGTTGGTGTGAGATGTGTTAGGGGTGGAGAAGAGATAATCAATGTGGAATGGCACTTCTACTTCCACTAGGGAAGTCATTTACATCATTTTTAAGAAAACTGTTTTCCAGGAGAAGATGTTTTCTTAAAATTTTGACCAACCAAACATGGAAAAATTGGATGAAAATGTTTTCCTCCATACCAAACACACCCTTATTACTGAAAGTAACATGAAAGACTCCTCAAACAAGTTTTTAAGTTCAGTATTTGCACGTGAAGTCATGGCCAAAGACATTAGTAGCAATGCTCTAGACAAGTACAAAAAGAAAAAGAGCTCACCCCCAGCAGCAACTAGCTTTTCGACACGGGCGACAATATGCTTTCCGTAAGTGTATTTCTTCAGAGCATTCAAGTGAACTTTTATCCTCGACATGATCAGCTCACGTTGCTGATCGCTACAAGTTTCCAGAACTTTCTGTACTACGTAATTTGCAAACTGATCTTTCATCATAGCCTGGACAAAAAGAAGAAAAATGAGAAAAACTCAATGCACAAGTGCACGAGATGATTTCAATAGACGAGAGCAGAAACAAGGTTATACAAATTATCGTACAGCTGAGGTTCAAACATTATTGTACGACTAAATTCAACATGTTGCATTATTTTGGTAAAGCAATAGTGTGCGATTCAATGATCTTATCTTCAATTTGGCAACAGTTGGCTTCGAGATTTTTCTGGGTTGATTTCAGAGGTAGGAAAACTGAATTATAGAAGAATCAGAGTTGACAAATGATCGTTCAATGACCAAGCTTCAAACGCTTCCTGCTTCTCGAAAATATGTGCCACACAATATAGGGTATAAGCAATGATCATACCGTCCCGGCAAACTAACTATATTTCCTTCCAAGTTCAACCTATTAAGAGAATGACAGCCCATCCAAACTAATCCCTAATGATAAACAGCTGGCTGCCTTAACGATTAATCTGACACGTCTCAAGTCCCAGTTTTTTTACAAGGTTTACTTAGGGAAAAGATGGAAGTGCGCAATGCCATGCGTCTCGACAGGTAAGAACACAATCAGAGGCAGTGAACTTGATAGGGCAAGTATCTCAACAGGGGCCCACCAAAATATAATACTCAATAAGTTTCAATTTGTTTGTCTTATTTCTTTTTAGTTTGTTTCAGAAAAAAATTAGTAACAATTTAACTTCAAACTTCCCATTTTACCCTTGATGAAATGATTTATAGCCACAAAAAATTCTACGGCTTATTTTAGACCACATGTTTCAAAAGTCTTTCTTTTTCTCTTAAACTTTGTGCCTACACAAACACCTTCACATAAATTAGGACGGTGGGACGGAGGGAGTATTTCAGCAATCTGTAGGTTTAAACATCCTATCCAGAAGCTCCAAAATATCCTCAACCAAGCCTGAATAATCAGGACTCAGAAATTTGGTCAGGTGCATACAAGAGTTTAAAAGTTGAATTTTAACAAATGCTCAACTTAGGTGGTTTATACTCCAACCTGATGCAATGTCATGTTAAAATGTTTAAAGGTCCCATATACATGATCTTGAAACATTACTGAGTATTATGAACCTAGTAGCCATATATGCAAATCAAAATCGAGCTTAACTAAGGGTGTGTTTGGTAGGAAGGGAACATTTCCCAGAAAATATTTTCCAATTTTCCAATGTTTGGTTGGTTAAAATTTTTGGAAAACATTCTCTAGGAAAACAAGTTCCTTAAAAATGAGGAAGATGACTTCCCTAATGGAAGTACGGAAAACAAGTTGCATAGGTGGCATTCCACATCAGTTGTCTCCTCCCATCCTCCAACAGACCCCAACCCCACCCTCCTACCCTCCGTCCCACCCCTATACTATTTCCCAAGATTATATAAAATGCTTTTGGGACAATATTTTCTGCTTCCGGACCAAACATAGGAGAATAAGAAAGAAAACCACTTATTTTCCAGGAAAACATTTTCCGTCATACAAACACACTCCAAGGCTAAAAGGCTAAATAAAATCTAGACAAACCTGAAGAGGCTCATTTTCATCAGTTGTGCCAAGCATCTCATTCACCAGTAGTTGTCGTTCGCTGGAATTACAAAAAGTTAAACACTTCTCCACAACATTAGAGGCAAACTTCTGCTGGCTCATTTGCACGATCTTCCCAGCTAGTTCCTGAATAATAGTAGAGCGCTCGTGCGGCTTCCCGTGCTCCAATAAATGCTGCAAGTGTTGCATTTAAAACAACAAACGGAAGAAAAAGGATAAGGAAAAAAGAGGTCGAATTATACCTCAGTATGGGGATGCAAGACATGTGTGCTAATGTAGCAGAGCATTTTAAGCACATAAAAATATTTAACTGACATCTACTAGTACTTTAGCAAAACAAAATGGAAGAGACAACACTGTTTTATGAAAGAGAGGAATTCATTGGCAACACTAGAGAACCAGGTGAATGTGCATGTGCATTTGGTTGAAACTTTTGAAAATAGTTTTTCCGATTTTCAAAAATTTAGTTTCCAATGAAGTTGAAATTTTGATATAACTTTGCAAACAATCAAAGTGGGCCATCAATCAATGGAATGAAATGTTGCAATATTACATATTTAAAAATAACCAAAATATACGGTAGCTTTGTTGATTTGGGAGTTCTGTTTTGTCCTGTAACGTTTTGTACCATCTTGGCACTAATAAACTTTTACCTTGTCAAAAAAAAATCAGGAATCGCCAACTCAGCTACAGTTTATGCATTGCTCCTTACTATCCAACAAGTGAGGATATTGTGTAGAATACAACATTATACAACAAACAAACAACTCAAGAAAAAGAATATAAAAACAATTACTTCAAAATACGATAGTAAACATCCTGAGTAGCGAGGACTCATACCTGAACAACATAATTACCATATTGATCTTGTGCCAACATGCTTACAGATCCCAGGATTTCCTCCATCACTTTACTTTGAGTTTCTGGATCGCTACAGTGTTCCAATACTCTCTGAAAGATCAAGGAATATTAGTAATATAACAAACTAAAATTACTACAACAAATGGACAAGACACATCACTCATCTACCTGTATTACTCGACAGCCATATGGATGGGTAGAGAGAGTAATAACTTGTCCAAAAAATGTCGAGACAATGAATTGAATGTGATCCTCCGGGACACATTCAATACATTTCTGAATGACATGATTCCCATTCTGATCTCGTACACAGCGCATGATATGACCATCAAGCTCCTCAACCATTTTAATCTTCTGGTCCACGTCGACTACTTCTATTGCCTGCATAGTGAACCATGGCACAATTTTCATCTCAATATAACTCAGTTATTGAGACGAAGCTGCTAATCAGCCCAAAGAGCTCACTGGTTGGTGCTATACTTGCAGCTTGTTGGATGGTTGTTACATATCGTTTCATAAGTATCGTATTGTTTTGATGAATACAAGTTTGGACAGATAGTGTTGTTTCCCGTCGGTGCATAATACCACACATCAACAATATAAAGAATAAACTTACAATAAAACAAGAATGAAAAGAAAAAGGTAAAATTATTATAGAAAAAGGTAAGGTAAAGGATAAAAAGGATTACTAAATAATAAGCAAAGGCAAAATGAAAAGAAGAAGAAAAGGTAACGGCGCAACCACACCAAATCGTTACATAAAACGGGACTTTTTGTCCTTACGTAACAATGGATCTAACGATACGATACAATAAAATTTAACTAACAATAAAAACAAAGAATGAATGTAAACTAACAATACAACGAGCTGTTAGTGTATCGGAATAAGAACCAAAGCAATAGATTAACAGTAGCAGATAACATTTGCGCATTTATGGGCATCTGTGGATTCACTTTGGTATACCTTCTGTATCACGCGACAACCATACATTTGAAGGCTCAGTGTTAGTACATGTTCAAAAAGTATGCTAGCCAATTCTCTCCTCTGATGTGCCATTCCATGTTCAAAAAACTGCAAGAGAAACATGTACATTATTTTTTTTAAAGAGCAACAAGACAGACCTGAAGATCATGCACCTCAACATCAATATATCTCCATAGAAGAGAAAATAACAAAAATGGCCCTTATGTTTGATTGTAGGTTCAAGATAGTCATTTAAGTATGCAGTTAACAGTTTTGGTCCTTTAAGTTTGCCAAAGTTAACACTTTGTCTCCGTAAAATATTTACGGAACTTCGTCTGATAGATTTAACGAAACAGTGGAAAAGAGATTAAACTATATAAACGACAAGAAAGTCCCGTCAAATCCTACAATATGCAACACAAAATTTACACCAGACACTAAAAAGCTATTAAAAATTAGCAGAAACTACACAAAAAGTTGCACCGGACTCTCAAAATAAATTAAAAATAGCAACAAATTACAAAATTAAACCTCTAAATATGAGTTCCCGCTATTATTATTTTTATAGTTCCCGTCATATCTATCAGCGTTCAGTAAATACTTGACGAAGAATAAAAGTGTTGAACTTTTAACAAACTTAAAGGACCAAAACTGTTAAGTGTGTATACTTGGGGACTATTTGAACCTACCCTCAAACATAAGAGACCATTTTTGTCATTGTCTCCTCCGTAGAACAACCAAAATTAGACATACCTTCTGGATTACATAATTCCCAAAGACATCAGTCATCAAAGTAAGAGCTTGGGGAAAAATTTCCTGGAAAACCATGTTTTTCTCCTCCGTGGTGGCAGTTTCAAGTTTTTGTTGAATAAATCGGCTCCCATACTGGTCGGCACTGATGATAGATGATATATAGTTTTAGAAGCGAGGCTCGTTTAAGTAGGTGAAAACCCAGAAGAATAAAATTTATGATACATACCTAAACTCAACAACGTGGCCTGCAATTTCTGAAAGTTCAAAACACTTGGTCTTGTTGCTTTTGAACTCTTCCAGGAGTGAGGACGCTAAGCTGTTCTCCATGTTATCCAATTGATATGGTCCTATGACACCCCCAGCTATGTTTCTCATTCTACTAGGAAATCTCATATTATAATCACTATGCCTCATAGGACTGCCGGGTCCCACTGGAGAGCCTGGGGGGATGACTGGACTTGCTAAAGGACTTCCAGGATATGATAAACCAACTCCAAACGTAGGATTTCCGTAATAACCACTGCTTTTGCTACTCGGGTGGACCCCATACTGAGATTTCTGAGGTAGCACGTTACCAAGATAAGCTTTCTGAAGTAAGTCCACATATGAATTACCCATATAGTTCCTGTCCAATGAAGGATCATTAAGAGCAGCAACCTGCGCAGCATATTCAGCTGTCAAATACTGAAGATACATAGGATCCACAAATTGATTTCCCATTCTGCTGAGAGTCTGCTCTGAGGTTGCGGCGCTTAAATTAGATCCACCCAACATTCGAGAGTCCAATCCAGGTACAGCCATAGCTGATGCTGCAGCAGCGTTTCCAAATAAATGTGGCAAATTATAGTTGCCAAGATGGCCTGACATTGAACTGACAGAATGACCACTTAAACCATAATTAGAAAAGGATGAATTTGGACTATCCAAATGCGGATATTGAGACAGTACGCCACCTCCACCATTCAATCCCGATGTTGGGGATCCTTTGAGGTACGAACTATTGAAATAAGCAGAATTGTGCAGATCAGCTTGGGGGTCTGAGCCTCCACTGTGACCAGTAACAGCGACAGAATATGGTACTTTTGCAGACTGAGCAGTAGAAGCCATATTAAACTGAGGGGACTCCGATTGCTTCAAGAAATCGTGCTGCTTCGTGTTATTCTGCCCACCTGCAAGATTGTGAGGATAGTATTAAAACCAAATAGAGATAATTAGAGTCCAAATTCTGGTGATCTAATTCACAAAATAGCCAGCAAATGTAAAGGTTTTGTATATTATGTATAAATATACATATAATATAAATAATCAGTGTATATGATTTGTATATTTAGGCTAGCGCCCATAATTAATTTCGGTCAACAGGCCAAAAATGTAAAAAGCCCAACCAAATATCCTATTCAATTCAAGAATTTGATCTAATCCGATGTACCATTAGATATATTCATCCCAGATAAAGCAGCAACAAGCTCCGCAGGCTCAGTTCTGTGAGATGACGGCACACCATTAAATGGATTTGGACTACTAACACTTCTCTTCTCTGAAGTGTAGACTCCCCTGCCTCCACCAATAGGAGTGAGGGAAGGGCTAGGTGCCCTAGCAATGTGTTGGGGATCAGGAGTGGTACTTCTTGATAAGGCAGCAGCATATGAATAGGAAGTAGGCACTTCATCAGACCTTAAAGGTTTTGAAGAAGAGAGTTCTTGATGAAGATGAGAAAGCTCAGCTTCTGCTGAACCTATTGTGTTATCACCACTTCCGTCAAAAGCATTTCGGCTAGCTGGGCGTGAAGGGTGACCAGGAGCAGGAGACACACGGCTGAAGTCATCCTGGATGAAACATGGTTTAAAACCCATCAGCTGATCATGTTAAATTTTCTCTCTCGAGATTAAACGTAAAAGAAATTTCCCCTTAGTCAAGATAATAACAAATATTGTCGCTCATTTTTTAAATAGAAGGGAAAAATTAACACTACAAAAACAAATATCATGATAGGTGTATATCGATTGAAATCCAAAAAGAAATGATAAAAGAAATGTCATTAGCAACATAAACACAGCTATAATGAACCAGATGCCAGCTATAATGAATTAAATGAACAAAAGGCATTTTCATACCAAGTATCAAAGAAATGCAACAACATTTCTAGACTACTGATTAATTGTTACATTATTTTCCTCTTATCATGCGAATGCAAAAAATGATATACCGTGTGTGTGTGTGTGTGTGTGTCATACAAAACATACCAATATCAGGATCTTGTACAGCTTATAAACTAAAGGGCGTTTTCATACCACCCAGTAAACAAGAAAAGCAACATTCTTCCAGTTGACAAGAGATGCTTGCTTTTATGGGAGAACACCCGTACCATTATCAGGATCTTGATTGTTTATGTGCTAAAGGGTGTTTCCGTACCCAGTGAACAAGAAACGCAACATTGCAAGAGACATTTGTTCTTATTGGAGTATGCACTGTGCCCATGTTTTCTCAAAGCCAATCCCGCACTTGATAAGATTAATTGTTACAATAATCAGTTTAACTAAGATGATTGAGGGAAACGGAGTCTCATGTCTACCAAGCCATCGTGTAACCAAGTGGTTTAAAGGAGAATATCATAAACAAATAGAATGATTTCCAACACACAAATTATAAGCAACTTTCAAGATAGGAGATTTTTCACGAATGAACCAAATTATTATCACGAAAGGTTCGTGCTGTAAATAGTTACCATATAGTGGAACCAGTTCGGATGAACATAAATCTAACAATCATCTACATTTCATGCCACAACAACAACAACAAAAAATCCACAAACTGAAAATGCCAAGTCCAGCCAAAACTCGAGATAAATTCATGAAGCATTAAATACCAAACGTTAATTGATGAGCTTTCAAAGACAGCTTAATCTTGGAATCTAACCACCATTGGTCAAAGTTGAAATTGTAAGAAAGACACTAAATAAAGTTTCAAGTATGCACCTGGAACATTTCAGCAATGCTCTTCTTTTTACTACCTAGTCCTAGTCCTGGCAAACCGATCAGCCCATCACCGCCCCATTCCACTGAACCCTGTTCGTTCTCGCTCTCAGCTTTTTTCGAGTTATTAAATCCCGGAGGCATCGAAAAGGGTGATGACCTTCCACCATTACCGTTATTTTCACTCTTGTTCACCTTTCTCCTATCACCAATAGCAGAACTCCCTCCTCCTTGCAACCTCTGCGAAAACCGCCAATCTTCTTTGGACAACAGTGGTGGAGGCAACCTAGGATTAAGATTTACGTTCGAGTAATAGTATGATAAGTAAGCAGGATCAGATCTTAACTCCTCCTCAGACATGAAACCATTATTGTTAAACAATCCACCTACTGCACTCAATGAAGAACCCTCAACAGTAGGTGGAGCTGACCCACTTCTATACATATTCAGCTCCTTTTCGCGATCATCGGCTTCTTGTCTTCGTCGGTCACGAAGACACATACCAATTTCTGTCTCAAACTCATCTCCAAATGAATTTTCATTGTTTCCCATCATTGGTCTCCTACCCAATTCAGATACCATAGCTTTAACACAACTAATTACTCAATCATCCCACAGCAAATATAACCAATACCTGCAATCCTTAATAACCAAAAAAGCTATAAAAAAAAATTGTCAAATATAATCACTACTCACAATCCAAAACAACCCAAGAAAGCTATCAAAATCAAAACTTTGTAATATAAACCTTAAAATCTCCAAACCCCATGTGGACAAACCTCAAAAAGAAAAGCTTTCAGCTCATAAAAATCCAATCTTTGATCAACTAAAATTCCAAGAAAGCTCTTTTCTCAACATCCATGATCAAACACCAATTACACAGTCACTCCACAACAAAATATAATCAATACCCACAAAACCTAACAAACCAAAACTTTACATATAAACCTCAAAAACTTACAAAACCCACATGTACAAAGCTGAAAACAAACGATTTAAGCTCATAAAATTCCAATCTTTGATTAACTGAACTCCAAGAAGTGTCTTTTTCTCAACATACAGCAGGTAAAGAAGCAAATAAGAGAGGTGATGTAGGTGAAAAAGGGAGAGGGGAAAAAATCTGGCGGCGAATCAATCTGTTTTAGGGTTTTGTTTTTGAAGTACAGTACATTAGACAAGAGATGATTAAACGCAAAAACAGAAATCTTGTTCCATAGGTTGTATTATAGGAGAATAAATGTAACCAAAAAAATTATAGGAGCATAAAAGGAAATATTCTTTTGCCCTTGTTTTTAGTGAGTAAAAACAAACCTAATCATTATTATTATGATGATTAAAAATTACTACAGTACTACATGTGAAAGAACAAAATGATTTTCCCTTTCAAGGGCAGCCCGGCCCGGCCGCTATAAGCGGATTCAAGCAAAGTGTTTTAATTAGTATTTTCTTTACGATTCGAACTCATGATCTCTGATTTCATGACAACAACTGATCAATTACGTCAATATTTTCATTCCCCTTTTATAATATTAAGCGTTTAATTTTGTTTGGGATAATTTCACTTTTAGTCTCTTAATTATTGATGAATTCTATTTTTCTATTTTGTATTTTTTATTAAGAACATTTAATATTAATTACTCTCTTTAAATTAAAAATAGTGTTCATTTAGTCATTTGCATACTCCTTAAGAAATACTAATTTCTAGGCAAAAATAGGTAATTTGATTAAAATATCCCTAATTAAATAGATATTGGGATTTTGTCACCTAACACTTAATAAGAGCAAATCTGAAAAAAATAAGGTTAATTCTTTCTTGATTTGGTAAGTGAACAATCTTTTTTAACCAAAAAATAAATGTTAAGTGGACACTCTTTTTTAACCAAAAAATAAATAACTAAAATATGTATTTTAGTCCCTTTGTATATGAAATATGTGATATTTTTAGTATATTTAGAAGTATATTACCATCAAATACATAGTAATAATATAATTTAATTATAATAATAATATATCCAGTGTAATCTCATAAGTGGGTTTGAAGATGGTAGAGTGTATGCAGATATTTTAGAGATGTTATTTCTGATAGATACTCAGCTCGGGAAAAAATAAAGAAAAGCAGGTCAAAGAGGGGAAAAAAGAACAATAACTAAAGTAAAATAGTACGTTAAACGAATAACAAAAAACTGTAAATGGTAATAGAAAACAAAAGATAAGAAGCTATTGAGGACATACTATGACTACTAGTAATGAAGGATAACAATATAATTTAACATGTTACGTTAATAATTAACTATTTTATCGCTTAATAACTTGTTAAATTTATGAAGATTAATAGTTTGTGGGATCAAAGTATACATGTCAATTAAGCTTAACCACAAATTACAAGGATGAAAATTAAACTTTATTGATATTTGAGGGGCTAAAGTGCTAATATGCCATATCTTTTTCTTGTTAAAAAGGAAAGGATAAGTGAACATAACAAGTCAAGGTAATTTAATCTCGTTATGTATTAAGACATTGTTTTGCAATAATAATTCTAAAAAAGGGAAAAGAAATTAAATTTTTTTCTAGATATATGTAGTGTGTGTTTGGTTCTGCGGTAGACAGAATTGATTCTTAGGAGAATTGATTTTGATAGAATTGATTCTGGTATAATTGATTTATATTTGGATGCAATAATGTAAAAAGCGATTGTTATCAATTTATGATGTTTGAATAATTTGGATCAAAATTATTTTTAAACGTAGAATTACCAAAAAGGATATAGTTAAATAGATAATAGAATTAAAAGAAGATTTACATTAATTTTTCTTAATTACATATTTTCCTTCTATATTTTTATTAACTGAAGTAATATGATATCTCATTTATTAAATTCGAACAGACAATATATAAGTTCAAATGGTTATACAAAGTTGAATCAAGATATTGTCCAAATCAAATACCATTATTTTGAAGTTATGCATTATATATTAAAAAAATATTATATTTAAATATAAAACTATACAATGATTGTTTTACTACACATGTGAGACATATACAATGCGTTCTAATTTTACTCTTTAATAAAGTGCAATATCTAATACTTAAATATTAGAATTTTATTTAATACTTAATTTTTAGAATTAAATAATACTTAATTTTACTCTTTTAAACTATACAATCTCCTTAACGAAACGTCGTTCTAATTTTACTCTTTTAATAAAGTGCAATATATAATACTTAAATATTAGAATTTAAAGTATGTAAATAAAAATTACAAACAGATAATAGAATTAAAAGTGCAATATAGTACTTAAATATTAAAATATAAAGTATGTAAATTTCAATCGTTCATTTTATCCCTTCAACAATTGCACAAGCTTCAAAAATAACGAAATTTGCAATGAAGGTGGATATTTGATTTTTTTTAGTAATTATTTCTAGATATTTAAAGAGGGTAATGAAAGTTGTATATTTGAACTTTTTTAGTAATTATTTTTAGATATTTAAAAAGAGAGTAATGAATGTGGATAGAGTTGTTGATAAAAATTAAATAGAGTAATAAAGAAAAAGATAAAATTCAAATTAAAATAAATGGCAGAAGCTACAAATTGTAACTTCTGCCCAGAATCAATTCTGGAGAGCAGAATTGATTTTGAAACGCGAAATCAAGCATTCCAATTTTTTTATTTTCACGAAAATGGATACCTAAAATCACTTCTGGGAACTAGCGGAACCAAACATTCACGTAGAGAACTTAAAGTGACGTTTGTTTGTATGCCTAGTATTCATAAATAAGAATCCGAAAAATGCCACGTCTCTGAATTATTTCATATTTTTGGTAAACAACTCGTCCTTATTCTCTTTTTTTATTTGGAAAAAAGGAATTGACCAAGGAGGATGTTTCCATAAGGAGATACATACTCACTGTCAATTTATGTATTTTTTTTAAATAATTCAACGTTTTTGAGTGATTTAATATATTATACAAAATATGATCAAATGTATAGGTTATATATTTATAAATGTATATATATAATTAATATATATACCTTTACATATAATATATATAATTAATGTATAGATATTGTATATTTCAGTTATATAGGTAAATAAGTTGTTTCACCGAACTGTATATATTGGTAAGTTTTCCTTTTTTTTAGTCTTTATAAAAAAGAACGATATTATTTATACTTAGTAATAATTTAACTTCAAACTTTCCATTTTACCCTTAATAATGAGATGATTTGTCCACTTTATAAAAAAAAAGGATGATTTGTGGTTACAAAAAAAAATTATGGATTCTTTTATTCATAAATTTCTCTTAAATTTCGTGCTCAGTTAAATATCTTGATATAAATTAAGACGGAGGGAGTAGTATATCTGTGTTCAAATAAGAAATAAAATACTAAAATATTGCACCTTTGATTTAAATTTGCGAACTAAATTAATATTTAAATCCTTTTGCTATATCTACTATCCTCTTGTATGTAAAAAAAATTAACAATTTAAATTAAAAAAAATTAACTTTGTATCTTATTTACACGGCTGAAGTGTACAAATATCCCATTTTGGAGTCATTATTTTAAGTTGCAAACGAAAGTTAAATTTTTGGCAACTTTTTCACTTTAGAAATTGTAAACGTGTATAATATAATCTCTGCCCATAATTAGAATATATCTCATATATTGTGTAAATATTTAGTGATATATAATTATGGTAAAACTAGGATTTCTCTTGTAATTAGGACTAGAATTCCTATTGTATAAGGGATGTCTATTGTACACTATATATATATTGATATTAATGAGAAAGACTGCTCAAGGGAGATTAATATCATGTATCAAGAGCCAAAACCCTAAAAATCTAAGATTTTTCTTTCTCCTTGGCCGCCGGCACCCCCCTCGGCAGCCACCCCTCATTCACGAAATTTCTTGGTCTTCTCCTTTTCTCATTCCTCTCTTCTCTAAATGGATCCTCTTGCTTTTCCCACACTTTCTGACGCTTCCACTTCCACACCTCCCACCACCAATTCATCACCATCTTTCCATCCGGCTCTCGCCGTTACAAACATCAAGAATTTTATCTCTCTCATTCTTGATCAGGAAGATGGTCAATACTGGTCGTGGGTCGAACTCTTTAAAATTCATGCATGTGTTTACCATGCGCTTGATCACATAAACGATTCTGTTACTCGCCCCCGGAGATTGATGACCCAACATGGAGTCGTCTTGATGTCGTGGTTAAACAGTGGATATGTGACACTATATCCAAAGATCTACTTCTCACCATTATGAAAACGGGGAATTCTGCCCGCGATTTGTGGACATGATTGGAAGAAATTTTCCAAGACAACAAGAACACTCGCGCAGTATACTTGAAGGAGCAATTCAACATCACACGTCTCGAGAATTATTCCAATATGTTTGAATATTGTCGACAGCTGAAACTAGTGGCAGACCAATTGTCTAATGTTGGTATGCCCGTGTCCGATATAAAGATGGTGTTGCAATTTATCGCAGGCCTTTCTAAAGGGGAATACAACATATTAGCCATGATGATTCAGCAGGCTGACCTTCTTTTCAGTTTCAACAAAGCCCGTTCACAATTACTATTAGAAGAAACTCGTCGTGCAAAGAAGGACGAACACAACCAAAAGGCGTTAGCTGTTGAAATGCCTGCACAAAATATTGTCGCCGCCGGCCAGCAGCAACTGCCGTAGAATAGCCAGTCGCGGCAGAACCGCGACAACAAGGGTGGCATGGGGCATGATAACGGGCGAGGTGGAAAAGGTCGAGGTAAAGGTTGTGGTAAAGGGAAGGCCAGCATCCCAACCAGTTCACTCCATTGTTCGGCCCAACAATCAGTCAACAACACCCGCAATGGGCCTCATTCATTGGACAATCACCAGCCCAATATCCCTTTCAGCAGCAGGGAATTCTGGCCCAATATTAGGGTATCGCCTATCCAACATCCACAGCATCATGCCCACGTCACACAGGCCCAGTTCCCGCAACAACCCAATATTCCGACAGATTCGGGCTAGGCATTCAACAGTATGAATTTGTAGCAGCCCGATGCAAATTGCTACATGTACTCTGGAGCCTCGTCTCACCTCACCCAGTCTGCAGGTAATCTTTCCCAATTGTTTCGTTTAAAGTCTTTTTAATTTATTAAGTTGGCAATGGTCACCGTATTCCAATTCAGGGCTATGGTCACGCCAACACACCGCCACCTCACCCACCTTTCTCCCTAAATAACATCTTGTATGCACCACACATCATCAAAAATTTAATCTCCATTAGGAAATTTACTCGCAATAATTTTGTGTTTGTTGATTTTTTATTCTTTTGGTTTTACTGTGAAGGATCTACGTACGAGGACTCCTCTTACGAGATGCAATAACACATGGGACCTATATTCGTTCACAACCTCATCCGTCGCCAGTCCTCGCTCATACTCCGCCCTAACTGCTCTGTCCCCATCACTTCGGCACAATAGGCTTGGACACCCAGGAGCTCCTGTCTTTAATTTCCTTAGAAACAATAATTGTATTCATCGTAATGGAAAACTTGCCCAAATTTGTGTTTCTTGTCAATTAGGCAAACATGTTCGTCTTCCGTTCAATTCATCTGTTAGTATTACGTTTGCTCCTTTTGATATTATTCATGTTGATTTGTGGACATCCCCTATTACCAGTTCTCTGGGTCATAAATATTATCTCGTACTATTGGATGCCTACTCTCACTTTATTTGGATTTACCCGCTCAAGTACAAGTCCGAAGTCTTTGCCAAATTTTTAGAATTTCACACATTTATCAAAACGCAAATTGAACGAGCCATAAAATATTTTCAATGTGACAATGGCCGTGAATTTAATAATTCCGCATTTCAAAAATTCTGCAAAAATCATTACATGATCTTTCATTTCTCTTGTCCTCACATGTCCCCTCAAAATGGTAAAGCCGAGCATATCATCCGTACAATAAATAACATGGTCCGCACATTCATGTTTCATGCATCTCTCCCCCCTCCCTTTTGGATATATGCAGTAAAAATGGTAGAATACATCCTCAATATTTTACCCACTAGTAACCTCCACAACATGACTCCAACCGAAATCTTACACCATCTGATTCCCTCTTATAATCACATTCGGATATTCGGTTGCCTATGTTATCCTAACCTCACTTCCACTGCCCCTCACAAATTAGCCCCACGCACTACACCGTACGTCTACTTAGGATTCCCATCCAACCATAGGGGCTATCTCTGCTATGACTTGGTCACTCGTCACATTCATGTCTCTCGTCACGTCACTTTTGACGAGACCTCATTCCTATTTTCGACAAAATGACTACAATTTTCTTGATGAGTCAGATATTTCTCCCGTCATTCTTCGGAAATTGTGTCAGCCAACCATCACCACCCAGTCACGTGCACCCACTATTGTACATCTGGATGAACCACCAGCGTCCCTGACACCGATGCCAAATCTGCCATAATCTCCGTCAATTGCCACCGCTTGCAATCGACCACACATCGCCACCAGTCCACCGGTTGTTCTCCCCGTCTCTGTGCCGTTGTTTCAGTTTCATCTCTCAGTTCCAATGGAAACCAGTCAACTAACCCCATCACCGAACCCAATCCCCCACCGATGTCGTACCCCACTGGTCCCGGTACACCGACTCCAGTTGCCAGAACATATTCAGATATTGTACCCGACATAGACCTAACTCAATCGATGCCACCAATTACTGTTCCGATCAATTCCCATTCGATGGACCAATCGAGTCATCCTGTTACCCACCCAGTACCCTCACATCATATGGAAACTCGTGCCCAACACGAGATTTTTAAACCCAAAGTCCAATTTAACATGTTCGCCCACACAGTTTCCCCTATTCTCAATGGTTCTAAATTAGCCAAACTAGACCTGAATTAGAATGCGGCCATGTGTTAGGAGTTTAATGCTTTAACAAAACATCATACTTGGGACTTGGTTCCTAGACCATGGGGGTGAATATGGCTTTTTGTCACAAGTACAGGGATAATGGAGACTTAGAGAGATATAAGTCCAGACTTGTGGCTAATGACAATTATCAGCAGACAAGTATTGATTGTGGAGAGACATTCGGCCCGGTTGTCAAACCGGTCATAATTAACACCGTTCTGAGTATTGCTATGGGAAAACAGTGGCCGATTCATCGGTTTGATGTCAAAAATGCCTTTCTTGATTGAGATTTAAGAGAAACTTTTTACATGCACCAGCCACCAGGTTTTGTGCATCCTGCCGCACCTCAATATGGCTGTCGTCTCTGTAAGTCATTGTATGGTTTAAAACAAGCCCCTAGAGCATGGTATGATCGTTTTGCACAATTTATTATACGTATTGGTTTTACATGTAGCAGATGTGATACCTCCCTTTTAACGTTCCATAGAGGCTGTAATACTGCTTATCTACTGTTATATGTGGATGACATTGTTCTTACTACCTCCATCATTGTGTTGAAAAACGAGATCATTGCACTGCTAAAATCTGAATTTGCTATGACCGATTTGGGGATGTTGAGTTATTTTTTGAGAATCTCAGTGACTAGATCTGCCGACCGTATGTTTCTTTTCCAGCGTAAGTATGCGGAAGAGATTGTGCATAGGGCTAAGATGAACAATTGCAAAATCATGGCTACTCCAGTTGATTACTTGATTCTAAGTTCAAATTAAGTGCGACAGATTGTAATCTAGTGACTGATCCTACTCTATATCGGAGTCTCGCAGGTGCACTTCAGTATATCACGTTCACCAAGCCTGACATTGCTTATGCTTTTGTAACACCTCAAAATTCCGGGTAATTGTTTGAACCCACGAACGTCGGAAAGTAGACCCGGACCCCGAAAAATTTATATTATACTTGCGTATACTAATAAGGAAATTAATATGCAAAAAAATGTGATCCTTAAATAATTTTGAGATTAATTAGTGCGACGATAGGAATTATAATAATAATTGTATATCCCCAAGGAGGCTACAGACTATTGTCATATTATGAGAATTGTGATATTGAGTACACGAAGGTTTTATTAGTCGTCGGAATTTAAGTGAATTAGAATCGGGAATTATTTGTATGTACAATTAATTAATTGTGGGATTAATTAATTTTTAACGGGGACTTATTTTAGTGGAACATTACGTGTTGCCTTATAAGACAACAACGCAGGAACTCAATCGATGTAACCGAGATCTGGCAGCAACCCAAGCCTTAAGCGACCCTCTCTTCTTCAATCTTCATCTTCAATCCTCAATCTTCAAAACCCCTATAGAACTATAGCTCTTACACTTCAGTTAGGGATAAATTTTCACTGGTGAGCTCTTTAAATTATCGACAAAAGGGGAGAATGCATGGTGTTTTGGACTGCAATTCCAGTAGAAATCGCAACAGTAAGCAAGTGTAAACACAAAGAATAAACCAAGCTAAGACCTTGAAGTTTCAAAAAGTTCTTGAGTTGATATTTGAGCCTGTTTTGCTCGACGGAAGACGGTACTGGTAAGGATCGTTCGACAACTTTCGTCGCAACTCCCAATAGAGGCAATTCTTCTTATCCTTTGGTTTACACGAATTTTAGAATGCGATTATTACTAGTTCTAAGGTGACTATCGAGGATGTTGGATTATTAGTAAGAAATTGTTGATATATATATTGGGAATTGCATGAGTGCTTGCTGGATTGTTTTAGACATTGAAACAGTAAATGGGAGAATTGGGATGGTTGATTGTGTCGTTACACGTATAGAACTTCACATAGAAGAAGCATAGATTCTACGCGAATAAGGTGTTCGATAAAATGTCTCAAAGAGTTTGTTAATAGTATATTGATCCGATTATAATGTGAATCTTTCTTAGGATGTAGATAATCATTCATAGAGCTTACAAGAATCCGCGGAACTTAGACTAATTCGACAACAAGGTATGTGAAACTATCATTTCTTTCTTTTGCATGATTTATATAAAATAAGTGTACGGCGGACGTACATAATTCTATTGAATCCTAATTCTTAATGATACATTATATGATAGTGCCTTGATGTTTTAAGTAATAGTTATTCTCTTTATTCCATTGAGTCAAGTGATGATTTAATATGTATAAAGTTACTCATGATATTCTATTCGTGTTTGATGTGATTATATTATTTCACCACATCCCGAGCCGGGAAGTTTCGTGCATAGTTCCTTTTATGTTCACCGCGTCCTTCACTAGAAGGCCGGGCAGTGTATATATATGATATATGGACAGACATCCATGGATATGACTATGTATTTCACCGCGTCCTTCATTAGAGGGCCGGACAGTGTATTTCACCGCATCCTTCATTAGAGGGTCGGGCAGTGTATATCACCGCGTTCCTCATTGGAGGGTCGGACAGTGTATATATGATGATTTTATATGGACATACATGACTCTCATTTCATAAGGTACAATTGTATTGATATTTGCATTATTATATTTGTCTCCTGACATCTCTTGGCCAGTTATGATCTTATTTACAGTACTTCAGGTTTTACATACTCAGTACATTATTTCGTACTGACCCTCTTTTCCTCGGAGGGCTGCGTTCATGCCCGCAGGTACAGATACTCCGTTGGTGATCCTACAGTCTAGGATTCCTGATCAGCTATTTGGAGAGCTCCATTGTTCCGGAGCCTAGTCATCTTGGTATAGATCTTTTGATAGACTTATGCATATTCAGGGGTACGGCGGGGCCTTGTCCCGTCATAGTTTATTATCGTACTCTTAGAGGTCTGTAGTCATATGTGGGTTGGACGTGTGTGAATTGTAGACATGTTTTGGTCAACTATACGGTTGTACTTTGTTTTGGGGGACTCCCGCGTAGAGTGCAGCCTTGTCAGCTTGCATATTTTGTTAAATTTGAGTAGTTGTGACTCCTCAGGAGACAAGTTTATAACATATTTCTACATTTTCATTAGTATCAATGTGATTATATGTAACATGTTTATATAAAGGTGTCCAAGTAGGGCATCAGTGGCGGCCCATGGGTTCGAGTCGTGACAGAAGTGGTATCAGAGCAGTTCGTACTCGGAATGTCTACAGACCGTGTCTAGTAAAGTCTCGTGTATGGGTATGTTGTGCACCATACTTACACGTAGGAGGCTGCCAGACATTTAGGATGTTTTCTATTCTTTCATCTCATAAATCGTGTCGTAGAGCTGAGTTTTAAGAATTCGAGTTTAACTCGTGCCTGTTACAGTTTCGATAACCCCGGTTACCAAGAATGACTTCAGTTAGTTGATACTCGTAGCCAATAGAGGAGCGAATTATACCCATACTATTGGTATGCCAAAAAGGACAATATGATTTCGAAATTTTGAGAAGCTATCTCACTCGTATAAGGGGAGAAGATAAGGTAAGATGGGGACGCGAAATATTCGAGAATCTTAGAATATTAGATAATCGTTGAGACCTTAGATATCCAAGGCTTTCTCGAATATGATAGTTGACGCTTGAGATTGGTTGAATTAGGTGGTTTATAGGATTCTTTAAGGATGTACATGTCTAGACTTAAGTGTTGGTTTACTTGATGGTATTATATCTATGCAAGCATGGGATGGGTGGGACCCTTTGATGGTTTTGTCTATGTTAAAGTGAAGTAATGAATTTGTAGATTGGCGTGTTTGGTTGGTACTTGTATTGATAGGGTATGTTTCAGTTGCTTAGATCTAAAATAGTTCACCATGAGAATGTGCTTGTTTTTAGATAACTAATAAATGTTCCATGCTGATTTAGAATGGTCTCTACAGTTGAAGTAGAACAAAACATGTTAATTTCATATTTGTTTAGTCATGTATTGACCACTTAGTTAATTTAATGCCTAACATTGTTAAGATAAAGCTGTTAATTATTTATGAAGTGTCTAAATTTGATTTAAGGGATTGACATGTTGGATTGAGGTTGGTTTTAGCATGTATGAGTTATTTAATTTAATGTGACGATCAATGTGTTGTTTGAAACTTGTTTGGCTACGCGTAAGTTGTTTGATCATATTATTTACCTAAGATAGGTGCCATTGATTTAGAACAAGATTAGTCGTCCTATTTAACAAAAAAAAACAACAACTAGTCTTATATCATCTGATATGGTAATTTAAAATTAGAAAAAAATGAGTTTAGTAGGTTGGTATTTGATTTAGTTAATGTATTTCTGACCTTGAGGCTGAATGTTATCTCTGTTTCACATGTTGTTTCACATGTTTACTGTATTTTAAAAAAGACGTATACTAAATAAGATAAAAGATGACATTAGCCTAATGTGAGGGGGGAGTTTGAGGCTCTGAGGGAGTTAAAAGAAATAAAGAAATGATGACAACATGTTTATATGTTATAGTTAAAGTCTTGTTATAGACCAAATATGTTAGGATAAGTGTTTGATTAATTTGTAATCTAGTTTTATCAATATATTTGTAGGTTTATATGTAATGATGTTATATTATTAATGTGCTTCAAGACTGGATTAGCTAAAAGGTACCATGATATAAGGGTTGTTTGTAAACTAACTGGTTGCTGCATTCCAGGCTACCAGCCTGGCATAGTTGAGCTCCTGCATGTTTATGAGCTGTTGGGTTCTGATAGCTCAAGTTGTTATATATGCTGCTGTCTATTTTTCTTTGTTGATATGATTTAATAGCTGCATATTGAACATAGTGTGACCACATTTTGACATATTGCTGCCTTCATATTAAGGCAAATGTTGCTGTAGGTACTGTAGGTGCTAGGCAGGGGCAAATTTGAAAGGAACCGTAGTTGTATTTGCTGCATTCTAGCTTCAGCTAATACCATGATTCATGGTATAATAATTTACTCATTTGTAAAATGCTTATAGGAAACCTGAGAATTTGTCTTAAATCCATCAGGAGAATAACACAGTAGAAGCATGACTAGTTGTATTAACTTATTTACTGTTTTAACATCTGAACATCCATGCTGAAATTTATAGCCTATGGTCTTAAACCATTTAGTTTGATATGTGTTTGGGATGGAAATCTGAGTTATTTTGTCAAGTATTGTGGTTTGTAACTTACATGGTCTTTTGCATCTGCTAAAGGTGACTAGATGGTTGTCCTAATATCTGGAAAAAAAATCAATCCATGCCTTGGTTACTATGTGTCTCTCCTAACCCCCAAAGAATGATAAGAAAGCATCAGTCATACCAATATATCTAACCACATGTGTCCCTGCTAACATGATAGTATGTTACTTGTCTTGCCCTTCCAACAGTAAGTATCATATTTTAGATAAATTGTACCTCCCTTGTTTTTTTGTTGGTATTTCCTAGAGAAAGGCTGACCCTTTGTAAAGGAACATGTGTGTGCTAATGTGGTAAATAGGTACATGTGAGATCACCTACATACATTTTTTTTATATAGCTAAAATTGGAAGCTGACATGTTTAAAGCTGTGTTCTATTGCCTTGTTTAATAGGCAAATGAGTTGAATCATGTCTACATACTTGGGATGAGAGCTGCAAGAAGCTTCAATCTGATTACCCATGTCTATTTTATGAGATAAGGATAAAGATTCTAGGTTTAAGACTTGGTTTCTCTCATACTTTGCTTCTCTAAGTGTTAATGTGTGTTCCTTCGAATTCATGTGTTCCAACCATGAAATGAACTATTGTTGTACTTGTCCCTTTATCACTACACTTTGAAACAACTAGATATTGCATTTTAAAGCTGCACAATTATGGAATTTAGATGAGGTATCATGATCAAAAAAATTGCTACATTTTGGGCTATTTCTTTTTGGAACCCAGTGACTGCCTTCCTAAGGCAGTGCTGTGGATGTATCCTTGATGCATTTTTTTGTTCATTGTGGTTGCCTCTCCCAGGCTCAAAATGCTGAAGATGAGTGTTATATATTTATTTATTTTTCCTGAAGTTTTGAGTGTTATTGCTGCACTAAAGTTATGGCATTTTGCTGACACTCTGCTACTAATTATTGCTACTTTCTCTAATGAGCTTCCCCTTCTTAAGGAGTTGTTGCTATATGTTTGTTTTGCTTGCTGCTTAATTCTTAGTTACTGAACTGCTGCCAACTTTGAGATGTTTTTTTTTGGTTGATGTTGCTGCACTTTAAGGTAAGTAAACTAGTACTATTTATCCTGTACTCTGATGTGCTTTGTGGTTCTGGATACTGGTATCCTGGAGTACCCCCTGCTCCGGGCTATTTCATATTGGCTGTTGTTACATTCAAATGAGAAAAATAATATGGCTCTGGTTCCGACTACTATCTATCTTAATAGTCTTGTGGTACCCTTGAAATTTATACTTGTAGGGGGGTTGAATGTTTGCTCTGTCTATTAATCTGTTTGATATATAAAGTGTGACAAATATCCTTTAGTTGGCTGAGTGGATGTATAGGCTAAATATGAAGTTTTCCTTGTTTGTTAACCCTGCATGTATTGATATGATTTTCTGATAATCTGAATTCCTACTTGTTTATCCTATTGTCTGCTACTTATGATATGTGTTCATGACTAGTATTGACCAGTAACTTTACTAGTTTAAGAGTGTCATTCCAAACCTAAAAATTTCACTTGCTAAGTTTGTATGTTCAGTTTAACGTAATATAAGGATCAATTATTTCATTTCATCATGATAGAACAAGAGGATTAAACTGCTACTTTAGACTGATTTTGTCCTTTATCCTGCACAAATATGTCATTTATTTACTACTTAAGAGCAATATTGACTTAGCCTTTGGTATTCTGACCTAGTTATGTGACTGAATTATCCTAATTTCGTGAGGAGAAAATTCTTAACTCAAGTAGTGAATGCTTCAGTTCCATTTTTTTACTTGGTGTTTGAAGTAGTGTCAATATAGAAACACCAAGTTGTAATTCAACTTCACAAAGAATAGATTGAGAGAGGTATACTATCCTCAGCTAGCTTTAAGTGTTGGTATAAAATTAGCCTTTTATTGTTTATAATATAGTATGTGATGTGTTGAGGTGGTTGACAATAAATCATGTACAGGCTAGAAATTCTGGATTCATTTCCTTTTGTTTGATACTAGAATATGTTTTTAAGTAAATTACTTCTTGTAATGTCAGTTGATAAGTTGAGGTGAATCCTTTGGAAGATTAATCTCCTTCTGATAACGGTTGGCTGATTATGTTTGAGATAATACTAATCTTCCTTTATAATTAAGATAATGTTCTCGGAATTGTTTGAGATTTTGTCTTAAGTAGCGTTGTATCGACCTTGTTAGTTGTCTGAACTACCAATAACCCCATTCAGGATGTGTATGTGATATGCTTTCCATGACCTCCGTTTTTTTATTATTAAGTATGAATAAAGTTTCTTTTCCTTTGTTCTTTAATGTAGAAACTGCCATATTGTCACGACCCCATTTCACAAGTCGTGATGGCACCTACCCTATTCCCCCGAGTAGGCGAACCACATTCTCATTAACAAGTTAAATCAGCGAAAAATAAATAAAAAAAGAAGTTATAAAGTCTTAATACTTAAATGGTTACGACATCCCCAAAATCTGATCAAAAGGGTACAAGAGCGCTAAACAAAAATCGAAATAGAAGTCTGAAAAGGCCCGAAGGCTACATATTGTCTGTCAACTAACAAAGTAAATGGAAATAACTAGGAAGCCCTTCAGGGGCCACGGATAATCAAGTAGCTCACCCTGAATGACTGAAAGGTATCACCCTCGCGAATCAACCACGAGGCGTAGAGCAGGAACCTGGATCGTACTTGTCACGACCCGACGGGCCGTGACCCGACGCCCTAATTGGACGCCATTACACTAACTTGTCACCTAATCAACTGACACTTAAGGGTAATAGAAAATTCGACAGCATAACGCTGCATCTCTAACATATACCGAAAGTAGGCGAGCCGATAAGGTTGCCTTACACAACTAACCAACATGTCACAACAGGCTAGCCGACTAGGCTGCCACCAAATAGAATCACTTAGATAAGGGAACAATCAAAGTAGGAAAGCCGTCAAGGATGCCACTATATACGAGAACATTCCAAAACGAGTGCAACAATACAGCTGGCTAAAACGCATAAACAATCTACACCAGTCCAAAACACATTTACCACCCACAACTGTCTACAGACCTCTAAGAGTACGATAACGACATATGACGGGACAGGACCCCGTCGTGCCCATAAATATGTACAATCAAAATAAGAGAGGTTATGTACCAAAATAACTGGCTCCTGAATAATGGAGCTCTCCAACAGCTGAATAGATGTCCTAAACTGGGGGATCACCTAACCGGGCACCTATACCTGCGGCATTTAACGCACTTCGGGAAAAGGGGTCGAGACGATAGATGTACCAAGTATGTGAAACCAGCGATCAGTAAATGAATTCATGACAGTCCAAAATATAACAGGAGGCAAGTATGAAATCAACATAACAGTGTAACTGTGCCTTACCAAAATGAGAGTAATGAAAATCAGTTCTTACCTTTTGTAAAATATACAAGTCATACCAAAATCAGGGACTCCTACCCACAGAATATAATAGCACGGGACCCGAACCCGCCTAAATATATATATATATATATATATAATATGGGACTCGAACCCAAATAAGTATATATATCATGGGACTCGAACCCACGTAAGTATATAGAATAATGTAATGTCATGGGACTCGAATCCAAGTAATATAATAATAATAGCCGGGACTTGAACCCGGAATATACAACATGTTGTCGGCCCTCTATGTGAGAGACTCGGTGAATGTATAATAAGACTTGGCACGAGTAGATATCATAAGCAACCATATGCAATTAGAAATCATCTTTTGACTTTTGATGGTATCATCATAATAACTCTTTTACTGAAAATCATAGGCATTTATTATAACAACTATCCTTTAACACTGACTTTGTAGGAAATCATGTACGTCCGCCGTATTTTTATTAAAGTCATGTCAAATGGAAGTCTTTCACAAAGTCATGCCAAATGGAAGTCTTTCACAAAGTCATGCCAAAAGAAAGAAGGATAGTCTCACATACCTCTTAGGCAAACTAAACAACTCAATATTAAGATACGCCTCGTCTAGTACGTCAACCTATAATAATGATAATTCGTTCGTCAATTCTATAATTTCTAACGTGAGTTATATTGAGTAACGACTTTCTATTCTACAAAAATTCGGGTAGCACCTCCCCTGTTTATGTGCACATCCACAATTAACCAACAAACTAATCAAACCAACAATCAACTACCATTCCAATATATAATCAAGTTAGGCTCCATATACGACATATACGCAATCATACAACCTCTTTTCTCTTTACTTATGAAAGACAACAATTCAACAATCAAGATGATTAACGCACATATTTACCATGTTCCTTCAATCCTTTAGTTCATATTAAAGTAGTACATGAAAGTAGTCCATACTTTAATCAACAATGAGAGACAAATGTGAAGTTTCTCTACACCTTGTTATACTTTCATTCCTTTAGGACTTACGCTAACAGTTACCATATATTTCATGCATTTTCTAAATGGAATTTCCAGAATTTAAACTTATTAAAAGTCAGCCCCTAAGCCATTAAATTATCCAATGAAAACATCCCTTAATTACAACGCGACAACGTCCAACAATTCTACCAATTTTCGGCCAACAACATATATACTTCCATACTTTCTTTCTTAACTTCTTACGACACACTTCATGTTCCAACATTCTTATGTAAACAATTACTTCTATAACATCAAGACTCCTCTATTTTAACATGCAATTATTAACAACACAATGCTTAATTCCAATGAACACAAAATGGGTTCTAGAATTATTTACTACATCCAAACCTCCCATGCATTCTCTTTAACCCCAAGTTTCTTCTTAACACACATTCAATACTTAGATTACAACAACATGAAACTTCAATTAAATCATAAGAGAAGGATTTTACCTTGATTTAATGCCAAAACAGTCCTAGATCAACCCATCGCTCTTCCGAAAGCCCACTGTTTTCGCCAAGTTCTTGTCCAATTTTATCACTTCTTCAACTCCAAATTGATATGCATGTGTTTTACAATATTAACCCATCATCCTTACACATTTTTTCTTCCAAGTTCTTCACTCACAACCAACCGGCGCTTTCTTCCCGCCATTAGGGATGTCGATGGGGCGGGTAAATACGGTACCCCACACCCGCCTCCGGGCCATGTATGGGATAGTTTGGTGGGTGGTGGGGCGGGTATGAGTATCAAAAGTGCTACCCGTCATGGGTAGTGGGGCGGGGGTGGATTTCATATAAGACCCGCCCCGCCCCGCTACCCGCACCGTACCCACACCGATCGTACCCGCACCGCCCATATCCGTATCGTCTATTAGTTTAATTAGGCTATTTATGAATTTATTTGGCCCTTTGATTTAAAATATGACTTGAGTCAACCCGCACCGTGTCCTGAAACTGAAAATCATGAAAGTACCTCGTCCCTTTGTTTATAAAATGGCTTTGTACTAATCATGAAAGTACCTCTTCCATTTACTTGCTGTTTAGTTTCCCCTTTGTCCACAACTGAGTTTCATGCTCCTAATTATGGAAATCCTGAAAATAATATTAGTAGGCTAATCTACTTTTATTGTCCATTTGCATCTCTGGTATATGAAAATAGTAAGTTTAATAGGATGCATGCTTAGGTTAGGCTTGCATGTGTGGATGAAACAACTCTAACCTTGAAATGCCCATCATTTGTGTTTTAATGTTTGCCAACTTTTCAGCGAGCATTTAGGCTAAGTTAAAACCTTGATCTTTCAGTGGAAAGATGGTTAACTGAGAGATTCAAAAGTCAACCTGGAGAGCTCTGTGTATAGTTGGGTTCGTCTTTTTGACAAGGCAAATCCTGAAAACTAGTTAATCATTTTTTCGGGACCGTCAGAAAAAAGAGAATGAGATTAATGGGTACCCGCACGGAGTAAGTGGGGCGGGGACGGGTGGAGGAATTACTACCCATGATGGGTAGTGGGGCGGGGGTGGGGGTGTGTTTTAGGTGGTCGATACGGATACGGGGTACCCTTCCCCCGCCCCCTCCCCGCCCTATTGACATCCCTAGTCCCAGTGAACGTTTTTGCTCACTGTTTTGTCAGCTGAACTTGTAACGTTCATAATTATCTACTCCGATGTCCTATCGATGAGAAATTTATTGCGTTGGAAACTAGACTCGACGAACTTCATCTTAGGCTTTTGGAACACCTAAAAACTCCTAATATACTAGGAGATATACCCCTCCAAAGTTGACTGAAAATCTGTCCGAAATTTTGCCAATTTTCTTCTCAAAGTTTTGTCCCAAAACTTGAAAAAACTGCTCTGATTTTCAATCCTGGCAGACCCAAAATTCCTCACTGATTTTGGAAATTTTTGCTTCTAATTTGTAGATGATCAAAGGAATATAGGAAGAGAAATTAAATCCCAAGTTTTGTAGGGAAATGAGGGGGTTTCGACCTAGGGGAGAGGGGGAGAGGGAAAAGGGTTCTTCTTTTGATTTGTAGAATGAAGAAGATGAAATAATAGTGCTTAAGTTAAAAGCCCAAAATCTGATTTTTCCTTATTACACTTTGGTCCCTAAAATACTACATTTTAGTCCCTCATTGTCTATTTAAGTAAAATCAATCCCCCAAGTAAACAACATCTTAATCCCACTTCTTTTAATTTCGAAAAATTATATAAGACCTCATATTATCAATGTCATAATTCTTATAGAACGTTACTAATCCTTAATGAGAATATGTACACCTATCATTCTTAATCCATTGACGCGCTCGTAGTAACCAAAAAGAATTTTTCCGGACTCACATCCTTTGAACACCAACTTCCGGATTTAGCTTGTATAAATATACTTTATATCCCATATCCGAATCTTAACCTTATTGACTTTCTTAATCATCGTCTTAAACTTACGAGGTGTAACATTCTTCCCCCCTTGGAAATATTCATCCTCGAATGTTCAATAAGTCTTATGCTAGAAAAATTCCGGCAGAATCTCCTTTATAACTGGGTCTATCCATCTATATTCAGCAAACCAACAGATACCACACAGGGCCACAATATAACACACATATGCAATGCATCAATCTCTATAACCAAATAAGGAGTTAAATTGAATTATCTGGAGGCATGAGGAATAAGTGAGGATACTTCTTTTTCATCTCATCTTCCGCCTCCCAAGTCATTTCCTCTCTATTGTTGTTTCGCCATAATACCTTGACGGAGGCCATATCCTTCATCCGTAATCTCCTCACCTGGCGATCAAGTATAGCCACAAGACTCTCTTCATAGGACACTCTTCCGTCACCCGAACACCATCCACTAGGAAGACTCCGGAAGGATCACCAACACACTTTCGCAACATAGATACATGAAAGACTGGATGTACCGCTTCCAAATCAGGTGGTAGATCCAACTCGTAGGCGACCTGACCTACTATACGAATGATCTGGTAAGGCCCAATATATCTCGGGCTAAGCTTTCATCTCTTACCAAACCTCATCACACCCTTCATGGGTGACACCTTCAAGAATACCCAATCATCAACCTGAAACTCTAAGTGCCGACGCCGATTATCCGCATATGACTTCTGTCGACTCTGAGCTGCTAGTAATTTCTCTTGAATGAGTTTCACCTTGTCGACAGCTTGTTGAACCATATCTGGACCAATCAACTTAGTCTCACCTACATCAAACCAACCAATGGGCGACCTGCACTTCCTCTCATATAAAGTTTCCTCATACGGGGCCATCTGAATGCTAGAGTGATAGCTGTTATTGTAAGCAAATTCAATGAGTGGCAAATGATCATCCCAGCTACCTTTGAAATCAATAATGCAGGCTCTCAGCATATCCTCTAGTGTCTGAATAGTACGCTCTGCCTGTCCATCTGTCTGAGGATGAAAAGTTGTGCTGAGACTCACATGTGTCCCCAATCCCTTCTGGAACGACCTCCAAAAGTTAGCTATAAACTGAGCTCCTCGGTCAGATATGATAGATATGGGAACCCCATGTAGTCTCACTATCTCCCTGATATATAGTCTAGCATAGTCCTCAGCCGAGTAAGTAGTCCTGACCGGAATAAAATGAGCAAATTTTGTCAGCCTATCCATAATAACCCATATGGAATCACACTTTCACTGAGTGCGAGGTAAACCGGTAACGAAGTCCATATTGATTACTTCCCACTTCCAAGTCGGGATCTCTATCTCCTGTAGTAACCCACCAGGCTTCTGATACTCGACCTTAACCTGCCGACAATTCGTGCACTGAGCAACAAACTCTGCTATATCTCTCTTCATGCCATCCCACCAATACAAGCATCTAAGGTCATGATACATCTTCGTCGACCCTGGATGAATGGAATAATGAGCATTGTGTGCCTCACCCATAACCTGTTTTCGGAGTCCTGCACCATCCATCACACATAACCTACCCTCTTACCATAACACACCATCAGGGGTCACCTCAAATAAAGTTTTCTCCTTACGGAGAACTGTATCCCTATACCGCGCTAGAACAAGATCTTCAAACTGATATCTCTTTACCTCTTCTACGATAGAGGACTCAGCAACTTCTCGAACAAGAACCCCCTATCTCCCGAATCCGCCAACCGGACTCCAAGGCTAGCTAGCTGGTGTATCTCCCGAACCATTTTTCTCCTATCTGGCTGCACATCTGTCAGACTACCCATAGATCTACGACTAAGAGCGTCTGCAACCACATTGGCTTTCCCGGGGTGGTACAAAATATCGACATCATAGTCCTTAAGTAACTCCAACCACCGTCTCTGACGTAAGTTCAGCTCCCTCTGTCTGAAGATATACTGGAGACTTTTGTTATCTGTATAAATATCCACATAAACTCCATATAAGTAATGCCTCCAAATCTTCAAGGCATGTATCACGGCCGCCAATTCCAAATCATGGGTAGGGTAATTCCTCTCGTGTTTCCGGAGCTGTCAGGAAGCATAGGCTATAACCTTACCGTGCTGCATCAACACATATCCCAACTTGACACCTGAAGCATCACAATAAATCACATACTCATCCGGTCCCTTAGGAAGAGTCAGAACTGATGTCGTGGTCAACTTCTCCTTCAACAACTGGAAGCTGCGCTCACAAGCATCGGTCCACTGGAACTTAGCTGTCTTCTGGGTTAGCCTAATGAAGGCACTGAGATCGAGGCAAACTTCTCCACAAACCTCTTGTAGTACCCTGCTAAACCCAGAAAACTACGTACCTCAGTAGGTGTGGTAGGGCTGGGCCAAGTCTTCACCGCTTCTATCTTTTGAGTATCCACCAGAATTCCATCAGCCCCGATAATATGCCCCAAAAATACCATTGAGGCCAACCAGAATTCACACTTGGAGAACTTGACATACAATCGCTAGTGCAGGAGGACTCTAAGTACTGTTCTCAAATGATCTGCGTGCTCCTGCTCTGAACGAGAATACATCAGGATGTCATCAATGAACACTATAACAAATGTATCCAGAAATGGCTTGAATACCTGGTTAATTAGATCCATGAACACTGCTGGAGCATTAGTCAACCCAAACGACATCACCCTGAACTCATAATGCCCATATCGGGTCCTGAACGCAGTCTTCGGGATGTCTGTCTATCTAACCCGTACCTGATGATAACCGGATCGCAGGTCTATCTTCGAGAAACACTTAGCACCCTGCAACTGATCGAATAAATCATCAATCCTGGGAAGGGGGTATCTATTCTTGATGGTTACCTTATTCAGCTGCCTATAGTCGATACACATTCGCAGCGACCCATCCTTCTTCTTCACAAACAAAATTAGTGTTCCCCACAGAGATGTACTCGGCCTAATGAAGCCCTTTTCCAGCAAGTCTCTCAGCTGGTCTTTCAATTCCTTCAACTCAGCAGGTGTCATTCTATACGGAGGAATGGATATCGGTCTAGTATCTGGCAGAACATCAATACAGAACTCTATCTCACACTCTGGGGGAATACCTGGGATATCATCAGGGAATACATCCGGAAATTCACTAACAACCGGAACTGACTGAATAGCTAGTACCTCAGCTTCCGTATCGAACACCCGAATCAGATGATAAATGTACCCCTTCCTAACCATATTTCTGGCCTTGAGATAAGAAATAAACCTACCTCGGCGATGCATTGTTCCCTCACCACTCTAATATCGGTTCACCCAGAAACTGGAATCGGACCAAGTTCTCACTACAGTCGACACTGGCAAAACATAAAACTAACCAGTCCATACCCATAATGACATCAAAATCCATCATATCCAACTCTATCAAGTCTGCTAGGGTCTGACGACTGCCTATAACCACTTAACAATTCTTATACACCCGTCTGGCTACCACCGAATCTCCCACCGGCGTAGCTACCTTGAAAGGTTTTATCAACTCGGGTTTTATCCCCATTTTACCAGCAATAAGAGGAGATATAGGACAAAGTAGAATCTGGATCTATTAAAGCATATACATCACAAAGAGAAATCAATAGTGTGCCTGTGACGACATCCGGCGAAGCCTCCTGATCATGTCGACTGCCCAAGGCATAAATGCGGTTCGAAGGACCGCTAGAACTAGGATCTCTGCCACGATCCATACCACGGATAGCTGGTGTCTGAATACCTTGCCCGATGGGGAGCATAACTGCAGATAACAACGAACCAGCAACAGAACCCGTAGGGTGAGCCATAGTACCCGTGCCATCTCTATACGAACATTCCATCTGTCTATGGCCCTGACGGCTGCAAGAATAACAGGCCCCTGAAGCCGCATGACACTCCCCAAAATGGGACCTACCACATCGAGCACACCGAGGCAAAGGTGGCCATGCCTGACTAGGACCCCGATACAGGTGTGAACCCGAAGCTCTGGAACTCTGACCGAACCCCGAATACCCCGGACGGTCAAACTTTCTACTTGAAGACTGTGGAGGAGCACTCTGTGCTGGCTGAGATGCATACCTCAACTACTGTTGAGGCTGTCTTCCTCGAGACTCACCCGAAAACCCTGTCGTCCTGGACCTCTTAGGCTGATCTCTATCCTGACCTCTATCTAACTGTCTCCCTCTATGTCGCTCCTCGACCCCCTGCGCATATTCTTGAGTACGGGCAATATCTATGCCCGACTGAAGTGCCGCTTCCATGCACCCATCAATAAGATAATGGTCTAACCCCATCACGTAACGGTGTACCCTATCTGCCATGTCCTCTACTATAGTGTGTGCGTACCAAGCCAAGGAGTCAAACTCCAGGCTATACTCTCTAATCGTCCTCCCATTCTGTCTTAAAGTCAAGAACCTGTCAACCCTAGCTCTCATCATCTCAGGAGGCAAGAAATGATCAAGAAAAGCCTCCGTGAACTCGTGCCACACCGCTGGAAGAGCACCCTCGCCCCTGGACAACTCCCATGACTCAAATCAGTTGACTGCTACATCGCGCAACCGATATGAGACCAATATAACTGACTCAGTCTCTGAGGCCCTGATCACCCTCAACGTCCTCTATATGGCGGATGAATTCCCGAGGATCATCCTCGAGCCTTGACCCGTAAAACTCGCGATCAGAACTCGTGAAGTCCCAACCTCAAACCGCTCGCCCCGTTAATCACGGCCTCGCTCGTAAGTCTGTCCCGCTACTATCCTTGTCAATAACTGAACTGTCTCTCTCAAATCCACATCCTGTGCCCCCGGCTGAGGAACTGGAGTCTCGGATACCAGTGATGTTGCCCCCTGAAAAGGAGCCTCTGGATGCGGTTGTAACACCCCATTTTAACCAGAGTCGAAACGGGATTACTGCTACATATGGTTGATTCCTAAATGTATTTTAAGGAGTCGCCACCTAATTATTTAAGTGAATTAGGACACTTAGTTTATTGCAATAAAAATACTGCAATTGACTTCCATTTAATGGTCTGCGAAATTAGTGAGATTCTGGATCAGAGTTCTTTATTATCCTAAAGGGAAGGGGTTAGACATCCTTTAAGATCCGCTAACTTGCGGTTGTTCGTTCAAACCTAGGTTAATTATTTATTGCTCTTTTTATTCTACCTATTCTAAGCATTTTACATAATTTACAATTAAAATAAAATACAATGCAAAATAATAAAACATGAAATTAAATACGACATAAAATAAACTCAGGGCATTCTTTTGAAATGCATCTCAGGATACTGCATAAACACTTAGTAAAAGTATTAGTAATAGAATACATAAATTTTAAAATAATAGCAAAAATTAACAAACAAAGCAAATAAATCCGTCTTTTGTACAGGGGAGACCTTGGAAATCAGACGGGGATTCCTTCATCGGCCATTCAAGTGTAGTATCTTGTTTATTATCAATTAACCAGCAAAAAGAGCCTAAAACTCCCCAAAGAACAATGGGCCCGAATATCGATGGCAAATGGCCAAAACCGGTCAATAATATGGCCACAACAAGAGCAAAATGGCCAAAATCACCCAATGAATGGCTAAAAAAGAGTAATAATTCCAACGAAAAATGCGACGGTGACATAATAAGCCAACAATACCAAGCAGAAAAATGCACCGCAACGCAGTAAAGCAACAATACCAACAGAAATGCAACCGATGAATATCAACGTCCGCTTGAAAGAAACTCACGGAGTTTTACTCCGTATTACTAAAAAGAAATCAAAAATTCGCCAACAACGATTCCAAGAAATAAAAACAAACAAACATCAAAATCGAGCCAACAGGTCCAGCGAACAAGCGATTCAGAATCACCAAAAATGAAACATAACATAGGTCGCTTGAGTTTGTTAAAACTCGGCGACATTCAAAATAATAAATCACCCAACAAAAAGATACAAACAGTGATTTCAACAATGCAGTAGCGGCGGCGTGTGCAGATGGGAGTTCACGGTGAGGTTAGCGGCGGAGTGAGGAGCGGCGGAGCGGTGAGGACGGCGATGATGCGGGTGTTGAACAGCGTGGCAAGGTGAAGGTTCGCGGTGGTGGGGTGATGTGTGGGTGAGAGAGGTGTTCGCCGAGCTTGGAGCTCCGGCCGGCGCGACGATGATGGAGGGACTGGTTCTGGTTTTGACGAGAAAGGAGTGAGGTGAAAGTGAGTTAGGAGCGGCGGTGATGGTGAAGTGCGGTGTTCACGGAGATAGAACTCGGCGAAGCGGCGCGCGACGGAGCGAGAGATGAGAGGGTGTCATGCTGAAGGTTGGGGTGAGGACGCGAAGTTATGTTGTGGTCGATGGGTAGTTCGCCGAGATAGAACTCCGGCGAAGAGGCGGCGGCGACGGAGAAAGTGGGAGATGAGTGAGAGGAAGGGCGGCTTAAGTGAAATTTGGGTGAGGGCTAGGGTTTAAGGCGATGTTATGTGGTCTAGGGTTCGCCGAGTCGGCGTGGAAGGGCGCGGTGGCGACAGGAAGAGGCGGCAGGTGAGGAGATGGGGTGAGAGAGAGAGAGGTGTAGGGTTAGATAAAGGGGCTGATTTTTGTGTTGGGAAAGTGGGGTATAATGTTTTATTTATAGGTAGTTTTAGGGTTTGGTATTTGGGGGGAAAATGAAGAGTGGAGTATTGTTTTGGGGGGGAAAAATAAAAGATGAAAGTTTGGGTGAAATTAAAAGAAATGGTGTTGAATTGGACTGATTCAAATTGTGTCTTGGACTGGACTGGTTTGACAAAATGGAAGGTCAAGTTAATTATTTAATGAAAAATTATTTAAAAGATGCAAAATTATAAAAATGCAAATGTCGACGCAATAATACTAAAATGCAATATTTAAAACATGTTTAATGCACGATTAAAAGTAAAAATGGATGTCAATTAATTATTTAAAAGATGCAAATATTATTAAAATAAAACGCATTTATGTAACAATAATAAAAACAAAATATTAACAAAGACATAATGCTTAATTTAACATAAAAAGATAAAAAATGCAAAAAATGATGATAAAAATGCGATGTGATAAAATACTTAAAATTGCAACAAATATACAAAAAACGGGTCAAAATTGATCACAACAAGACGTCCCTCTTTGTACGAGATGATGGAAGAGTCTTGGACAAAGATGTTGACTCAGAGCCAATTTTGTCTGCTTTTATAAACCGAACTCAAAAATAGGGATGATGCAGATCCAAAAATGTCGATGTCAAATCATGATGACACCGGGTCGTGTGATGCAAAAATTAAAAGCAAAGCCGACGCCGACGATTAAAAATGTCCCAGTTGTCGAAGTATGATTGACATCGGGTTGCAGTGATGTGTCTTTGAAAAAGACAAGGTTATTGTAGATGAAATGACGCTTTGGACGCTTGATACGCAAATGTTCGCTGCCGTACGGACGAAACATAAACGGCCGCCAGATAGGCTTAAAAGAAAATGGCGTCTGCATGACGCTGACGCAGATTCGTCGTTGCATGGACGAAACATAAATGAAACCGTTGCATAGGCTTAAAAGAAATGACGCTGCCGGACGCGATGCAGATGCTCGTTGCATGACGGAAAACATAAATGAAGCCGCCAGATAGGCTTAACATGAAAAGGCGTCGTTGCATGGACGCGACGCAGATGCTCGTCGTTGCATAGACGAAACATGAACGGCCGTTGCATAGACTTAAAATGAAAAGGCGTCGTTGCATGACGCTGACGCAGATGCCGTCGTTGCATGGACGAAACATGAACGAAGCCGCCAGATAGGCTTAAAATGAAAAGGCGTGCCGGACGCACGCAGATGCTCGTCGTTGCATGGACGAAACATGAATGAAGCCGTTGCATAGGCTTAAAATGAAATGACGTCGTTTTCGGACGCAATGCAGATGCTCGTCGTTGCATGGACGAAACATAAATGAAGCCGTTGCATAGGCTTAAATGTAAAAGGGCGTCGTTGCATGGACGCGATGCAGATGCTCGTCGTTGCATAGACGAAACATGAATGAAGCCGTTGCATAGGCTTAAAAATAAAAAGGCGTCGTTGCATGGACGCGATGCAGATGCTCGTCGTTGCATGGACGAAACATGAATGAAGCCGTTGCATGGACTTTTAAAATGAAAAGGCGTCGTTGCATGGACGCGATGCAGATGCTCGTCGTTGCATAGACGAAACATGAATGAAGCCGTTGCATAGGCTTATATGAAAAGACGTCGTTTTCGGACGCAATGCAGATGCTCGTCGTTGCATAGACGAAACATAGACGTTGCCGCCAGATAGGCTTATATGAAATGCATCGTTTGTGGGCGCACTGTTTTGTGACCCGTCTGGGTTGAGATAGCGTCATTGCATAGACGTTGTGCATTTGTGACCCGCATGGGTTTATTGTTGTGTTCCAGCCTTTGCTGATATGAAGATCCTGCACTCAAAGAAAACTTGTGAGTTTTTTTTTTTTTTTTTTTTTTTTAGGAAATGAGTGGTTGATTAGCGTCGACTCTGTAGCTTTGGCTCTTGACGCTTGCATTCTTGGTTTGCACTGAAGACCTAGTTGGCCTGCTTTTTCTGTCTATTGCCATTTTCTTGCACTGAATTCCTTAAAATGTCCCAGTTTCTGGTAATGAAGATGTTGAACTGGGTAAGGTTGCATCTTGACGCTATCCAGGCGATCAGGTAAGCATTTTTATTTTTTATTTTTTATCTTGAATGAAAAGCTAATGCGAGAATATGGACAAAATCGAGTCCAGTGCAAAACAAGGAAAATATTTTTAATGGAGTGACCGAAGCCGATGTGGCTGTCCACGTATCCCGCCGAGGGAGACAGGTCAAGACATAGTTCATGCTGGAAAAAATAAGATTATTTATGATTTTAAAATAATGCGGGACCGAAGCCGATGTGGCCGCCTACGTATCCCCCGAGGGAGTCAGGTCAAGACGTAGTTTGTGCTGCAAAAATAAGAATTTTTTATGATTTTAAAATGTTGTGGGACCGAAGCCGATGTGGCCGCCTACGTATCCCGCTGAGGGAATCAGGTCAAAACGTAGTTCGTGCTGCAAAAATAAGAATTTTTTATGATTTTAAAATGTTGCGACCGGCCGATGTGGCGCCACGTATCCCGCCGAGGAATCAGTCAAAACGTAGTTCCCGCCAGAAAATAAGAATTTTTATGTGATTTTTAAAATAATGCGGGACCGAAGCCGATGTGGCCGCCTACGTATCCCGCCGAGGGAATCAGGTCAAGACGTAGTTCGTGATGCAAAAATAACGATTTTTTTATGATTTTAAAATGATGTGGGACCGAAGCCGATGTGGCCGCCTACGTATCCCGCTGAGGGAATCAGGTCAAGACGTAGTTCGTGATGCAAAATGATTTTTATGTAATATGCTTTTTGTTGTTTTTTTCTCAAAAATGGAGGATGACATTACGCTCGACTCGGTTGATACCAACAATTAGTATTGTGCATAAGGATGTTCTTTTATTGTTTTCTACCTAACCGAGATTGACTCGTGTAATTCACACGATTTGATAGTACCTCAAACATACCCGAGTGTCGACACACTTGCTTGCCAAGGTTTCGAACTACACGTAGCCTCACGCTTCAAATGCATCATCGAAAGAAGGTCCCATCTCACACATATATTCCAGATTTTGAATTTTGGGGCGTTGAGAGAATTGCGCCACACTCAAAAAGATGTTCAATGCATGCAATTGTGATACCATAGGCTCGCCGTCATGTAAGTATCCACTAATGTGAGAACCTCGAGATAAGATCATGTAGGGCTTGTCACGCTTGTAATGTAGGCTTGGTGAAAGGAATGGATATCATTTGGGTAAAAGTGACTAATCATTCCTCGAGAGTTGGACTACGCCCATGCTTGATATTTGTGTGTTTTAATGTCGACTTGCTTTCTTTTGTCCCGCTTTTCAGATTGACTTCTTTGAATCTTTCATTCGAGCCCTTTTTTTTTGGGTTATGTATTCCCTTTTTTTTTTATCGGGCTTTTGATTTCCTCTTTATGTGAAGTCGTCTCTGCTTTCATTCTTTGAGACTTTGACAATTTTGTCTTTGCAAACTTCACTAGAATTTTGTCACCACTTGCACATTTCTAAAGCACTCGAGGAGGTCGGGCAAGAGAGGATAGTGTGCACGCACTGTAAAGGTTATAGGTGTAATATGCGGTTGTCAAAAAAATAGGTTTTAGGCTCAAAGGGGTGTACTAGGGATAATGTTATTTGGTAGGCTGAAAAGGCTCAAACGGGTCAAAGAATGCCTACGATCATTTCCCACACCGAGTGTTACTCAGGATTTCGCCTCAACAAACATTCAGACCAAGTTCTAGATCACAATGCAATGCAATTGAACTTATTCAAACACTCACCACACAATGCATATGAAACGATGAGGTCGGTTTCATTCTTATCTTGGAAACATGCAAGACAATGTCATCTGCGGGTATGAATAAGAGGTACCAAAAGAATCTATGGTTTACCACAAAGTCAACCCATACTGATTATCACTTGTTTTTTTTTGTTTTTTTATGCACAACCCTAAATGTGTTGTTATCAACAAAGTCAAACAATAATACTAAAAAAAATGTTTTTTTTTTATTTTTTAATAACATTTTTTTTGTATTTTTTTTTTGAATAAAGTATTTCTTCTTTTTGTATTTTTCGAATAATTGTTTTTTTTGTATTTTTTTTTGAATAAATGGTACCGAACCCGAATAGGGCTGCCTACGTATCCCGCCGAGGGAATCAGGTGCGCGTAGTTCATTCAAATACGTCATAAAATGTATGCTTGGAAAAATTTATCAAAAGGATAGCAATATAAAGCTGTGCAAAATAAATGATTGTCCACTGTGGACGAATGCAAAGTAAAATGAATGTCCGAAAACATAATAAATGGGATGCATGAGTGAGAAAAATATGTTTATTTGTTTTTTTTGTTTTTATTTTTAATGGTTTTTATTTTTGTGGTGTCGAACTCAAAATGAGTTGCCTACGTATCACACTGTGTGGTGAGAATCAGACACGCGTAGTTCGGAATAATTATGTTGTAAAATGTATGATATGCGAAAACTATGTAATTAACGCTAAACATATTAATTTAATTTGCAAATATGAATAAAAATACAAAGTATAAAAGAATTGAGAGCGATGTCTCGTTGAATCTGGTATAAACTGACTTCTATTAGTCAACATAATTCTCGCCTTGTGATGACCTTTTTTTGTTTTCTTTTCCGAACGCCGACTATTTATGCAGGATCGCTTTTCGCAAAAATATGAGAAATAGGTAGAGTAGGAAAATGACAAAATAACAAAATGAAGGGTGTGACCATATAGTCGAGACTCTCGATTGGTTCGACCGATCGGTGGTTGATGCTTCACAAAGTCCAAGTCGCGCTATTCAAGAGTGATTTACGCAGTAGAAGTCCCGATTGCAATGTGAGAGCAAAAAGTGCAAAAATGCAAATGCTCGAGCCCGGAATCACAAAAGAGCAATTATTGAATTAAATAATATGTACAGAGTTGCTAGCGACAAACAATAATAAACAAAAACATGCAAATCAGCGTGTACCCTAATATGCTTGGGACCTCCCTTATGCCAGAGGTGAGCCTAAACGCCAAATGTGCGGGATTATGATAAATAGGTCCAAGCCGTTAAACTGCAATATTTTGTTGGAAATGGCGACCAAATGACGGTGCACTTTTTCCAATTTTGGCGTGTCATGACCGTGCTTGGATCCGTCTATCATCATCACGCTACACATAGTATGCTAATGGGTCGTTGGGTTGTGAAACCCGTCGACAAGTTTGGTGGATTTCTAATTGTGGCGTTAATACCGGATTAACCCACCTAAGGTTTATGCATGCATGACTTAATAAAAAGTGGTATAGCTCATCTTAAGTTTTCTAAGATTTGGCTTACTAGACACAATGGTTCCCGAGCGGACTACTCGAGTGAGAAGGCACGCTGCCACCGGTTGACCTGGATTCTCCGCCTATTACCAACTCTCCTAAATTTGGGTTTTGAAGAAAGAATTTTCCGATGCACTGCGCACCGCGTGTAGTGTGTGATAGTGTTAATTTTCCAGAATGGAGGAAATATGAACGGAATGACAATTTAAGGAAAGCAATAAAAGAATGTAGCAATTAAAGTAGTTAATTACAAAATAAAAGCAAACAATATAAAATATTTACAACAGATATAAAAGCCAAATAAAGTGCAATATTTAATTAACCTGAGTATGTTATGATCAAGAACCTGATATCCCCAGCAGAGTCGCCATGCTGTAACACCCCATTTTAACCGGAGTCGAAACGGGATTACTGCTACATATGGTTGATTCCTAAATGTATTTTAAGGAGTCGCCACCTAATTATTTAAGTGAATTAGGACACTTAGTTTATTGCAATAAAAATACTGCAATTGACTTCCATTTAATGGTCTGCGAAATTAGTGAGATTCGGATCGTGTTCTTTATTATCCTAAAGGGAAGGGGTTAGGCATCCTTTAAGATCCGCTAACTTGCGGTTGTTCGTTCAAACCTAGGTTAATTATTTATTGCTCTTTTTATTCTACCTATTCTAAGCATTTTACATAATTTACAATTAAAATAAAATACAATGCAAAATAATAAAACATGAAATTAAATACGACATAAAATAAACTCCGGGGCATTCTTTTTGAAATGCATCTCCGGATACCTGCATAAACACTTAGTAAAAGTATTAGTAATAGAATACATAAATTTTAAAATAATAGCAAAAATTAACAAACAAAGCAAATAAATCCGTTTTTTGTACAGGGGAGGCCTTGGAAATCAGACGGGGATTCCTTCATCGGTCATTCAAGTGTAGTATCTTGTTTATTATCAATTAACCAGCAAAAAGAGCCTAAAACCAGTCCAGCAACAATGGGCCCAGAATATCAGTAGCAAAATGGCCAAAACCAGTCCAATAATATGACCACAACAGTAGCAAAAATGGCCGAAAATCAGTCCAACAGAATGGCTAAAAAACAGTAGCAATAATTCCAACCGAAAACGCAACCCGGTGACATAATAAGCCAACAATACCAAACAGAAAATGCAATCGCAGAACGATAGCAGCAACAATACCAGAGAAAAATGCAACCAAATGAATATCAATGTCCGCTTGAGTTAAATCACGGAGTTTTACTCCGCAGATACCAAAAAGAAATCAAAACGATCCAACAACAGATTCCAAGAAATAAAAACAAACAAACATCAAAATCGAGCTAACAGGTCCAGCGAACAAGCGGTTCGTAATCACCCAAAATGAAACATAACATAGTCGCGGAGTTTGTTAAAACTCCGACATTCAAAATAATAAATCAGCCCAACAAAAAAGATACAAACAGTGATTTCAACAATGCAGAAGCGAGCGGCAGACAGTGGGAGTTCACGCGGTGAATTGGCGCGACGGAGTGAGGAGAGGGCGGCGGAGTGAGGTTCGACGATGATGGGGCGGGTGTTCGAGCGGTGGCAAGGTGAAGGTTCGCGGTGGTGGGGTGATGTGTGGAGAGAGAGGTTCGCCGGAGCTTGGAGCTCCGGCGAAGGCGGCGACGATGATGGAGGGGACTGGTTCTGTTGGTTTTTGACGAGGAGAAAGGAGTGAGGGTGAAAGTGAGTTAGGAGCGGCAGTGATGGTGTGAAGTGTGCGGGTGTTCGCCGGAGATAGAACTCCGGCGAAGGGCGGCGGCGGCGACGGGAGCAGGAGATGAGAGGGTGTCGACTGCTGAAGGTTGGGGTGAGGGACGGCTAGTTATGTTGTGGGCTGATGGGTAGTTCGCCGGAGATAGAACTCCGGCGAAGGGCGGCGGCGGCGACGACGGGAGAAAGTGGGGGAGATGAGTGGAGAGGGAAGGGGCTTAAGTGGGCTGGGGTGAAGGACGGCTAGGGTTTAAGGGTTGATGTTATGTGGGTCTAGGGTTCGCCGGAGCTGGCGGCGGAGGGAAGGGCGGCGGCGGTGGTGACGGGAATGGCGACGGGGTGAGGGAGAGATGGGGTGAGAGAAGGGAGAGGGGTGTAGGGTTAGATAAAGGGGGCTGATTTTTGTGTTGGAGGGAAAGTGGGGTATAATGTTTTATTTATAGGGTAGTTTTTAGGGTTTGGTATTTGGGGGGAAAATGAAGAGTGGAGTATTGTTTTGGGGGGGAAAAATAAAAGATGAAAGTTTGGGTGAAATTAAAAGAAATGGTGTTGGATTGGACTGATTCAAATTGTGTCTTGAATTTGGTTTGACAAAAATGGAAGGCTGATTAATTATTTAACAGAAAAATTATTTAAAAAGATGCAAAATTATAAAAAATGCAAATGTCGACGCAATAATACTAAAATGCAATATTTAAAACATGTTTAATGCCTGATTAAAAGTAAAAAATGGATGTCAATTAATTATTTAAAAGATGCAAATATTATTAAAATAAAACGACGGTGTAACAATAATAAAAACAAAATATTAACAAAGACATAATGCTTAATTTAACATAAAAAGATAAAATATGCAAAAAATGCTGATAAAAATGCGATGTGATAAAATACTTAAAATTGCAACAAATATACAAAAAACGGGTCAAAATTGACTGTCAACAGCGGTGACGAAGCAGAACTCGTCGTCTGGGGCACAATTTCCGGCATAGAATAAGCACGGGACCTGATAACCCTCTGGGCCCTAATAATATCCATTACGGTAGGTTTGCCCTTCTGGGCCGCTGTCGCTTTCCTCGGAGGCATAGCTGTAAACATATTAAACTGTCAGAAAAGGATCATCCTATTAACACATCTCTATAGCACGATCTAAGAGATGAAAGAATAGAAAACAACTTTAAATGTCCGGTAGCCTCCTGTGTATAAGTATGGTGCACAACATACTTATACACAAGACTCTACTAGACACGGTCTGTAGACATTCCGAGGACTAACTGCTCTGATACCACTTTTGTCACGATCCAACCCGACGCCCTAATTGGATGCCATTACACTAACTTGTCACCTAATCAACTGACACTTCAGGGTAATAGAAAATTCGACAACATAACGTTGTATCTATAACATATGCCCAAAGTAGGCGAGCCGACAAGGCTGCCTTACACAACTAACCAACATGTAACAACAGGCTAGCCGACTAGGCTGCCACCAAATAACATCACTTAGATAAGGGAACAATCAAAGTAGGCAAGCCGACAAGGCTGCCACTATATACGGAAACATCCCAAAACGCGTGCAAGAATACAGCTGGCCTAAACACATAAACAATTTACACACCAGTCCAAAACACATCTACCACCCACAACTGTCTACAGACCTCTAAGAGTATGATAACGACATATGACGGGATAGGACCCCGTCGTGCCCATAAATATATACAATCAAAATAAGAGAGGTTCTGTACCAAAATAACTGGCTCCGGAACAATGGATTTCTCCAACAGCTGAATAGATGTCTTAAACTGGGGGATCACCTAACCGAACACCTGTACCTGTGGGCATGAACGCATCCCCCTGGGGAAAAGGGGGTCAGCACGATAGATGTACCAAGTATGTGAAACCAACAATACTGTAAATGAATTCATGACAGTCCAAAATATAACAGGAGACAAGTATGAAATCAACATAATAGTGTAACTGTGCCTTACCAAAATGGGAGTAATGAAAATAAGTTCTTACCTTTTGTAAAATATGCAAGTCATACCAAAATCAAGGACTCTTACCCACAGAATATAATAGCACAGACTCGAACCCGCCTAAGTATATATATATAATATGGGACTCGAACCCAAATAAGTATATATATCGTGGGACTCGAACCCACATAAGTATATAGAATAATGTATTATCATGGGACTCGAACCAAAGTAATATAATAATAATAGCCGGGACTCGAACTCGGAATATACAACATGTAGTCGGCCCTCTATGTGAGGGACTCGGTGAATGTATAATAAGACTTGGTACGAGTAGATATCATGAGCAATCATATGCAATTATAAATCATCTTTTGACTTTCGATGGTATCATCATAATAAACTCTTTTACTGAAAACCATAGACACTTATTATAACAACTATCCTTTAACACTAACTTTGTAGGAAATCATGTACGTCCGCCGTACTTTTATTAAAGTTATGTCAAATGGAAGTCTTTCACAAAGTCATGCCAAAAGAATGAAGGATAGTCTCACATACCTCTTAGGCGAACTAAACAACTCAATATTAAGATACACCTCGTCTAGTACGTCAACCTATAATAATGATAATTCGTTCGTCAATTCTATGATTTCTAACGTGAGTTATAGTGAGTAACGACTTTCTATTCTATAAAAATTCGGGCAGCACCTCCCCTGTTTATGTGCACATCCACAATTAACCAACAATCTAATCAAACCAACAATCGGCTACCATTTCAATATATAATCAAGTTAGGCTCCATATATGACATATACGCAATCATACAACCTCCTTTCTCTTTACTTATGAAAGACAACAATTCAACAATCAAGATGATTAACGCACCTATTTACCATGTTCCTTCAATCCTTTAGTTCATATTAAAGTAGTCCATAAAAGTAGCCCATACTTTAATCAACAATGAGAGACAAATGTGAAGTTTCTCTACACTTTGTTATACTTTCATTCCTTTAGGACTTACGCTAACAGTTACCATATCGTTCATGCATTTTCTAAATGGAATTTCTAACATTTAAACTTATTAAAAACTAGCCCCTAAGCCATTAAATTATCCAATGAAAACATCCCTTAATTACAACGCGACAACGTCCAACAATTCTACCAATTTTCGGCCAACAACACATATACTTCCATACTTTCTTTCTTAACTTCTTACGACACACTTCATGTTCCAACATTCTTATGTAAACCATTACTTCTATAACATCAAGACTCCTCTATTTTAACATGCAATTATTAACAACACAATGCTTAATTCCAATGAACACAAAATGGGTTCTAGAATTGTTTACTATATCCAAACCTCCCATGCATTCTCTTTAACCCCAAGTTTCTTCTCAACACACATTCAATACTTAGGTTACAACAACATGTAACTTCAATTAAATCATAAGAGAAGGATTTTACCTTGATTTAATGTCAAAACAGTCCCTAGGACCGAACCCACTGCCCTTTCCGAAAGCCCAATGTTTTCCCCAAGTTCTTGTCCAATTTTATCACTTCTTCAACTCCAAATTGACATGCATGTGTTTTACAATGTTAACCCGTAATCCTTACACATTTTTCTTCCAAATTCTTCACTCACAAATCTGAAATCTGGGGAGTTTCTTTTCAGCCCAGTGCAACGTTTTTGCTCACTGTTTTGTCAGCTGAACTTGTAACGTCCATAATTATCTACTGTCCTATCGACGAGAGGTTTATTGAGTTGGAAACTAGACTCGACGAACTTCATATTAGGCTTTTAGAATACCTAAAAACTCCTAATATACTAGGAGATATACCCCTCCAAAGTTGGTGAAAATGCTCAAATTTCGCTAATTTTTCTTCTCAAAATCTTGTCCCAAATTTGAAAAATCGCCTCGATTTTCTGTTACGCACCAAATTCCTCACTGATTTTGGAAATTTTTGCTTCTAATTTGTAGATGATCAAATGAATATAGGAAGAAAAATTAAACCCTAATTTTTGTAGGGAAGGGAGGAGGTTTCGACCTAGGGGAGAGGGGGAGAGGGAAAATGGTTCTTCTTTTAATTTGTAGAATGAAGAAGATGAAATAATAGTGCTTAAGTTAAAAGCCCAAAATCTGATTTTTCCTTATTACACTTAGGTCCCTAAAATACTACATTTTAGTCCCTCATTGTCTATTTAAGTAAAATCAATCCCCCAAGTAAACAACATCTTAATCCCACTTCTTTTAATCCCGAAAAATTATATAATACTTCGTATTCTCAATGTCATAATTCTTATAGAACGTTACTAATCCTTAATGAGAATATGTACACCTATCATTCTTAATCCATTGACGCGCTCGTAGTAACCAAAAAGAATTTTTCCGGACTCACATCCTTTGAACACCAACTTCCGAATTTAGCTTGTATAAATATATTTTATATCTCATATCCAAATCTTAACCTTAATGACGTTCTTAATCACCGTCTTAAACTTATGAGGTGTAACAGTACTCTGCACTCAACAAAAGTGCAGCAAGAGTAGTATCAATACAACACTAGTACCGGTAAGTATCATAGACCGACAATGATTATATAACGCATGAAGAAGTTGAAACCAACAAGTAGCACATAGAGCACACATGCATGGTCACATATCATATATAGGTAAAGTGTAAGAAATCAAGAGTCAGTCAAGACAGACATAATTCACCAATGATCAGTAAAATATAAAAGTGGATGAATGCAATGCAATAGTCACCTCTCTCACTCCACTCATGTACACACATGCTAAGGGCAGTGCCTCAAAGCCATGACCCATGGGGGACCCGCGAAGTCCATGTACCACTCGTGCTCTCCGGCAAAAACCTCGGAGGCTATCAATCACTCGTGCTCTCCGGCAGAAACCTCGGAGGATATCAATCTCTCGTGCTCTCCGGCAGAAACCTCGGAGGTTATCAATCACTCGTGCTCTCCGGCAGAAACCTCGAAGGCTATCAATCACTCGTGCTCTCCGGCAGAAACCTCGGAGGCTATCAATCACTCGTGCTCTCCGGCAGAAACCTCGGAGGCTATCAATCACTCATGCTCTCCGGTAGAAACCTCGGAGGCTATCAATCACTCACCTCACCATTATCACAAAATAATATGTAAAGTATGTCAGACATGATATCAAGTCTCAACACAAATCACTAACATACAATCAAATTATAATCACAGAAAATAACACATATGAAGACAAACCCACATAACAGCTGACGGAACCAACGTAATTATAATTCCTCTCCACTTCATGCCCGAAGGCCTATCATGCTATCCCCGTCACTTCCTACAACTACATATGATTCTCTAATCAGAGTCTAACTAAAGTAAACCGTAACCTACCTCAATGCCGAGTGGGTTCCACGAACAATCAACCTAATTCCTTCCCCTTGCGTAGAGCCTCTGAACGCTTAAAATCTAGAAAATATGTGAACTACGTTATAATACAAATCTAAGGACACCCATATTGCTATATTTATATTAACAATATTTTTACCATTTTGATTGTATGACTAAACCCCTACACATATAAAAATATTAGCATAACTTTAGGAAATTCAAATAACATTCCTTTCTTTCAACTTTCTCGTATCTCCCGCTTGTAAAAGATATAACATTAAATTCGTAACTCCAAATCAGGTGTTTATTGTACCACATCGAAGGAAACACTAGGATCTATTATTATACCGAATCCCATATAACAGTACTTAGTGTAGTTGGTGAAAATTTACGAAGAAAACAACCCTATGAAATATGTGTCGCCAGAATTTTTGTAAAATAAGACAGAAGTTTTAAACAGTCATAACTTTTAACCCAGAAGTCGGATTTATCTTCGTAAGGTCTCAAACTGACGGGAACAGGGAAACCTACAAATTTTATTCAACACAAACTTTTATATTCTTTACATAATTGTACAGTTTTCACGTTTTACCTGATGCTCGTCTGAATTTCGATTGATTCGAGGCAGAAACTTTAAACAATCATAACTTTCAAAACATAAGTCAGAGTAATCTACAACTTTTGTTCAGCACATACTTTTATATTCCTTACGGATTTGTATAGTTTTCACGTTTTATATGTTATTGTAATCATTATGCCATGATAAATCCCTCAAGTTCTCTATTCAAGTGGATTGTGGAATTTCCGTGTAATGACCTCTTTGAAATTTGATTTCTTTCTACCACACATTTTTATAAGGATCATTAATAGATTAACTAAACCATATAATATAGAATTTAACCTGAACTTAATTGAGCACTTCCTTCTCGTCTAGTTACTAGCGTTTTCTTTCTTTTCTTTCTTTCCTTCTCCTCTCTTTCTTCCCTCTGTGTGTTGCGTTCCTTTATCTTTTCTTTTTCTTCTTCTTCCCTGGTTGCTGCTGCGTTCCCCCTCCCTTTTCTTTTTCTGCCCCCATATTCTTTTCCCCTCCCTTTTCCCCCCTTTTGTTTTGCTGCGTTGCCCTACCAAAGGTAGTGGGCTTGACCCACTTTATTTCCTTAATTAAAATTCTGCACCATATGTATATTAAAAAGTCATATAATTAACTACCCTATAGTCCCATACCCTTTTCGTAGTTTTAAAGTGCTAAACGACTAAACGGATCGTTACACATATTAAAATATGGAGAGAGGTGAACATGGACTTAGTTCTGCTTAAGGGAGATTAGAAATGTACTGAACATGAACCTATGTATTATTTTCCTTCTTTTTAGTATATGTCTTGAAGGATATTTGTGTTTTGTCTTGAACTGATTTCCTGATAGAATATTCTTCTATTTGATTTCAAAATTTGAATTTAAGTTTCCTTGTTTTCAAGTAAAGTGTTGTGGAAAAGCTATGTGCATTTCTTCAGAATTGGTTCAAGTTTCAATAGTTTACTCAGTTTCATCTATTCATTTCCAATATGACAACTGGACTCCTTAAAACTGAATGTTGACATCTGATAAAATGTAACTGGTGTGTATTTATTATATTTATTCTTTATTTAATCAAATGTGTTTTGTCATCGAGTGTGTCACGCCCTTTTCGATCGCGACATATTCACTCCTGCTTAAAGAGATGTTAGAAATAAAACAAAAATGCTAAAAATGATGTTAAAAGGCTGCAAAAAGGTGCTAGAGCGCTAAAGGGTTCGCGGAGTCGCCACCTAATTATTTTGGGTGAATTAGGACACCTAAATATCAACTAGGTTAAAGTCGACATTAACTCCATTTAATGGTCTGCAAAACTGTACGAGATTCTGGGTAAGAGTTCTTTATTAATCTAGAGGGAAGGGGTTAGACATCCTCTAAGATCCGCTAACTTGCGGTTGTCCGTTCAAACCTAGGTTATTATTATGCTAAGAGTGCAATGCATGTTTAAAAGACGTTACCAGCATTTTATATAAAAAAAATGCATTTTTGATAAAGAATTTATAAGACCAATGCTATAGAAGTACATATAAAGTTTAAATGTATGCCTTTGTATTATTTATGAGAAAAATGATGCAAAGTTGATTGCATGTATTTACTTGCTAACTTAATCTTGATTAACACAAGTATGACATGATGCATAAAAATATTTAATTTTGCAATTGAGAAGAATTTATGCCTAAATTTCACGAGTAGATATGCAAATTAAATTGTTAGGCAGAAGTTTAGGTGTGCATGATAAGCCTAGGATAATTAACTTAATGAAAAATAAATTTCTAGTATCTAATCAATTTCTAATAACGACTTAAAGCTTAGGGATCCTACTAATGTAATGTTAGAAAAATAATTTGTAATAGATGAATGGGGAAAGGGGAATCAATAATAATGACTCGAAGGAATGACAGTGTAATTCCGCATGTGTTTTGTTTTTTTGGAATTTCTGATGCGGATAGTAAGATGCACACAAATGCGGCTGAATATGGATGTAGATCTTCAGTTGATGGAAGGCGCGATGAGTCTCCCAATGAAACTCTTCATTCGGTTCCGGTGCATTCCATGTAAAAGAAAAGATAAGGATTAGTAAATGTCCAAATTTACCCAATAATGCAAGTAAACGTTCATGCGAATTTAAACACACATGTAATTTGATTATAGCAATCCAGAATAAGGCGACAGGTACAAGCAAAGAAGATTAGCAATCCGGAATAAGGTGGCAGGCAACAAGCAAAGGACATCTCAAGATGGTTCAATTAAAGATTAGGCTTCAAGCGCAACCAACAAGCAGAAGATATAACGCAGGCCCAAAACATGTAATTTCCAGACTTCTCGTTATAAATAGAGGAAAAGAAAACAGGCCAAGGCTACGCTATTTTTTAGATCTCTCGTTATAGACAAAGGACAAGAAAATAGTTGGACCGTGAGTGTGAACAGTGGGTAAACTAAAGATTCAACGGCCCCACATATTTTAAGTAAATGACCATTCTAGGTAGAAATGAGAACATTATCAGCCCAGGGCAGTGGGGGTACGAGCCATAAACAGATAAGAAAATCCGGCAGGCCCAAACATTCAAAACATATATTTACATGCCCCTGTATACAAATATATCTAATGCATATACCAAATATACAATCCCTATATATACTCTACTCGCATGAAAGCTGGCATACTCACAATATTTAAATAACATGACTCGTCCGACAGCAGCATGGCACAACATTAACAGACTTAAGCTTCCCTTTTCCGGTAAACTTAAAATCAAACATATAAGCGAGTTTAACTAATTCCTAATCAGCAACACATTAGGATATAGATAACATACTTCATGATCCCAAGATTCATATAAGAATTAGAAAGTAAGCTCAGTTTAAAATCAAATTCACATACCCTTTTCCATGAATAAATGCAGATTATTTTATAAACTAACGTAGGGTGGGTCCTTATTTTCAATCCAATATAGAAAGGGACGCCTTAATACTTTTTTCTAAGGTTTTCACGTAACACAAACAGGCAACACATGGATGATATGAAAATGGGACAAACCCGAAAAGCACACGCAACATGATATATGCAATGATATACCAGTCATATATTTATATATCTGGTATACTGGGTATATAATCAATGTATCCTCCTACGTATTTTAACTCAGGTAAGACAGATCCAATAGAGACAAGTACGTGCAAAGAAATACCCACTAATCACATAGATCCTTAATTCCCATTAATAACTTTCATGATCCTAAGACTCAATATGTTTAAGCAAAGCAGTATGCAACTGATATTTAAAGCTCGAATTTAATATGCAGTCTATGTGAGAGTTATGGACGCACCACAGACTATGACAATGAACACATATGAATCGTGAACTTCAGTCGACATACTGTTGTACATTACTTAAACCACAGGTAAGTTTTAAACAAATCTTAGACATTAATACATGTACAACATGACACTTCCAGATTATCTGACCAGTTTGCCTCTTATCATTTGAGGATCGACTTAGGATAGATTTCAATGATATTAAACATATTGCACATAGATTTATGTTAATCGGGCATCGAAAGCAAATGAAGAGACATGTGTTCAGATTTCTAACTGCACCATTCCTGAGTCGACCGAACACGCTTCACATCAGCTCAACAGACATAGATTACACTAACATTCCGCAAGCGGCGAACATCATACAAACCATAAAAATGCAAATTAAACAGAAACTTGGGGAAGAGTAATGAATTTACCTTCTCCGAGCAGCGAACCGAGACAACGTATCAAGTCGTCGATCCACTCGGAGTTTATTGCGATGCAATTAAAAAGGGCTGAGTTTTTGCTTTGCAAATAGAACTTATGTTGAAAACTGACTTCTAGTGATTCTCAATTGTTGTGGGTTCTTGCTTTCTCCTTTTTTTTGCTCATTTCTGGATGCTGATTGCATGCGTATAGCTTCTGTATTTATAGCCCTAATTCTGGTTCTAATGTTGGTAAGTATTTATGGTGCGATTTTGGCTGAATTTTAGCACTGATTTTGGTGTAAAACTTGTTGTAAGTTTGTTATGGTAAGTCAATATTTCGATTTTGGAAAGATTTGGGTGAGATTTAGAACGATTTGGGCATGTGGATGATGGGGCGGCGAGTTCTTGTTTTTAGGATGATCTTGGAATGATTATGGTACTGGCTTTAGGCGATTTGTTACCATTTTTGGGGTTCTGAGATTCTGGGCGCGATTTGGTTAAGGATTTGTTACACTTTACGGCAAAATCTTTGATGATTCTTATCGAAATTAATAGGGAGAGGTTTTATGGTAAGATTTGATTATGGTAACTTGATATGGGTGATTTTGAGCCCGATTTGGAGGGTGATATGCGAAATTTGGGGCGGTTCTCGCATGATATGTTGGTGGAGGCGTGGAAGGATGCCAGGGTTTTAGATTAGAAATTTTATTTTTTAGGTTAAAGGATGGGGAAGGGATGAAGATAAGGCTGTTGGGCTGCGGTTATGGGCTGATTTGTTTGGACAAAAATAAGTAGGCTTGGGGTATTGTAATTGGTTTGGATGATAGTTAGTGGTAAATAAATGGGTTTTGGTTAGTTTTAATTGGGTATTAGTTTTAAGTGTTGGTTTATTTTAAGTGTTAGTAGATGGGTTTAATTTATTAAATTATTTTAATATGACTTTAGATGCTTTATTAGTTTTAGCTTGAGTTTAAATTATTACAATAATAGATGGGGGCGTGCTATTTAATTAGTGCTTAATATTTTATAATGCGATGCCGTTATTAAAATCTTATTTATTGTGCATACTTTGTGATGTTAAATTTAAAATTAAATTAGGGAGGGGTTTCAATTGCAAATAATAATTATGAAATTGCTTTGGGTATTAATAAATGTGGATGCAATTTTAAAGAATGCTTGATGCGACGCCATTATTAAATTGTTTATTTATTTATGTACTTATTATTATTTAAAATTATTACGAATTAATGAAAATAGAATAGGGCTTAAATTATGAATAATATTTATGCAAATAACGAATGCGGACGTGAGACTCAAAGTGCTTAACACTCTACGTAAAATGCGATGTCATTATTAAATCGCTTATTTATGCATGTATTAATGTTTATTGTTGCATTTTATTATTATAAAATTGTTAAATTATTTTTGGAAAATTAGTGTAATTTTTATAGTTAATGATTTGACGAGAGAGTCAAAATTGGGTGTCAACAACTTGTCTCTCTTTGTATGGAGATGATGGAAGAGTTTTCAGATAAAGACGTTGAATTATAGCCAATTTTGTCTCGATCCACATAATTAAAAATATTGGGCATTTTTAGACAAGGCTGACGAAAAATTCAAAACTTGTCCCAGTGTCGAGTTATGACGACACTGGGTCGACCTGATGTAAAAATAAGAAATAAACTGGCTTGAACTTAGAAGTGTACTAATATCGACTTATGATGGCGCTGAGCTTATTGGTGATGTAGAATGAGTGGACCGACGCTCGAGGCTGTTTCTGCCATTTGTTGGGAATGTTGGCCCCTAACAAATTGCCCCGGTTCGCTGTAAGAGAAAATTCACGTTGTGCTCCTGCATGCTAAGACTTAAGCAAACGGTCAGTGCATAACTGTTAAGGCAAAATGATAACGCATGAATTTATAAGCAATGTAATTGTATGAATAGAAATGTCATCCTGTAAAATGTGATGGCGGTTGTGTTGATTTGATGCTGCAAATACTGAGATTTCGTCCTTGCGCGGACGTGTTGAAGGCTTGCGAATGCTTGCTAAATGCTACGAGTACTGATGTAGTCTCTGCACGTACTTGCTGGATGTTGCGAATGTTGTAGTCTCTGCATGGACTTGCTGGATGCTGCGAAGACTTGCTGAATGCTGCGAATGCTTGTTGAATGCTGCGATTGCTGATTGCTGATGTAGTCTCTGCACAGACTTGCTGGATGCTACGAACGCTTGCTGAATGCTGCGATTGCTGATTGCTGATTTAGTCTCTGCACAGATTTGCTGGATGCTGTGAATGCTTCGAACGCTGCGATCGGCGATCACGATGTAGTCTCCGCACGCACTTCGGATGTTGCGGATGTTTCGAACGCTGCGATTGCCGACATCGATATAGTTTCTGCACGAACTTGCCGGATGTTGCGAACGCTTACTAAATACTGCGATTGCTGATTGCTGATATAGTCTTTGCACGGACTTGCTGGATGTTGCGAATGCTTACTGAATGCTGCGATTGCTGACTGCTGATGTAGTCTCTACACAGACTTGCTGGATGCTGCGAATGTTTGTTGCTGCGATTGCTGACTGCTGATGTAGTGTCTGCACGGACTTGTTGAATCCTGCGAATGCGGTTGTCGTTTTGCCCAGATTTTGCTGCTGTTTTTCCTTTTTTATTACCGCCAAGTTGTATTGTTGTTGTTTCTCCTGCCTTATTATTGCATTTTATGCTTCTACTAATAGGAAAAAAAAATCTCCCAAAGAAAACTTGTGAGTTTGGGGGGGGGGGGGGGTCGGTTCGTATTGATTTTGCGGCCTTGATCTTTTCTGCTCGTGCGCCTGATTTGTTGGGACCTGTAACCCATGCCTGATCTTATTGAGATATTTGGTGGAAAAGCAAAGAATTTTGACGTAGCGTATCCCAGAAGTATTTTCAAAACAAAACATTTTCATGAGGTATGCACAAAAACATATTTTAAAATAAAACATTTATATGAAATGCCTATAAAGTATAAAAGTCTTGTCGAATTCGTCGAATATGACATGTGATCTGACCAAGTGAACACCTTATCTGGAATCCTTATTATGATCTCTTCACGGTGCGTTTCCCAAAATTGTTCCAGTTTTCGTTATGTGGGGCGTGTGGGTAAGACTTGACTCTGGCGGAAATTACTCATATCTCTTTTCAGAATAACCAAACGCATTTTGTTGCACGCGAGCCAATGAGGAGATTTATAATGGTGTGACCGAAACCGATTTAGGCCGCCTACGTATCCCCATGAGAGAATCATGTCATGACGTAGTTCATTGCAAGCGAAACTGGGTAAAGCTAAAATTTCTAAAGGTGGGACCGAAGCCGATATGACCGCCTACGTATCCGCCAAGGGAATCAGGTCAAACGTAGTTCCATTACAAGCAAAAGGGATTGTGATTTTTCTAAAAGTGGGACCGAAGCCGATATGGCTGCCTACGTATCCCACCAAGGGAATCAGGTCAAACGTAGTTCAAATTACAAGTAAAGAAGCTTTTTAATTTGAAGCGGCGAGACCCTATATGGGCTCTATGCATATCCCACCGAGGGAACGCAACTTTTTTACAATGCAAAGGGAATTACATGGAAAACAAATGCTCCTAAACGTAGTATCTCTTTACCGCATCTTCGTTGATAGCTTTAGGCCATACTTTGCCATCCATCTCAGCTAAGATTGAAGCTCCTCCACTCAACACTCGATGAACCATGTAGGACCCTTGCCAATTAGGTGCGAATTTACCTTTAGCCTCATTCTGATGAGGGAATATGCGTTTCAGCACCAATTTCCCTGGCTTGAACGTCCTCGGTCTTACCTTTTTGTTGAAAGCTCTGGCCATCATGTTCTGGTAAAGCTTCCCCTGACAAACTGCATTCATCCGTTTTTCATCAATCAACATCAATTGCTCGTATCGACTTGGCACCCATTTAGCTTCGCTCAACTCAGCCTCTTGGATAATTCTCAAAGATGGTATCTCCACTTCCCGTAGTACTGCATTCCATATACCAAAAGATACGGCGTCGCACCGGTAGAGGTCCTAATAGTAGTGCGGTAACCCAGAAGTGCGAAAGGTAGGTGCTCATGCCAATTTTTGTAGTTGCTAATCATCTTGCGCAAAATGCTCTTGATATTCTTATTAGCTGCTTAGATTGCGCCATTCATTTGCGGGAGATATGGGGTGGAATTGCGGTGGATAATCTTGAACTTCTCGCATATGTCCTGCATTAGGCCACTGTTGAGGTTGGCTCCATTGTCTGTGATGATAGACTCAGGAATGCCAAATCGGCAGACGATGTTGTTGCGAACAAAGTCGATTACTACTTTCTTCGTCACTGATTTGTGTGATGATGCTTATATCCACTTAGTGAAATAGTCAATTGCTGCTATGATGAATCTGTGCCCATTTGCGGCCTTGATCTTTTCTGCTCGTGCGCCTGATTTGTTTGGACCTGTAACCCCTGCCTGATCTTGTTGAGATATTTGGTGGCAAAGCAAAGCATTTTGACGTAGCGTATCCCAGAAGTATTTTCAAAACAAAACATTTTCATGAGGTATGCACAAAAACATCATTTAAAATAAAACATTTATATGAAATGCCTATAAAGTATAAAAGTCTTGTCGAATTTGTCGAATATGACATGTGATCTGACTAAGTGAACACCTTATCTGGAATCCTTATTATGATCTCTTCACGGTGCGTTTCCCAAAATTGTCCCAGTTTTCGTTATGTGGGGCGTGTGGGCAAGACTTGACTCTGGCGGGAATTACTCATATCTCTTTTCAGAATAACCAAACGCATTTTGTTGCACGCGAGCCAATGGGGAGATTTATAATGGTGTGACCGAAACCGATTTAGGCCGCCTACGTATCCCCATGAGGGAATCAGGTCATGACGTAGTTCATTGCAAGCGAAATTGGGTAAAGCTAAAATTTCTAAAGGTGGGACCGAAGCCGATATGGCCGTCTACGTATCCGCCAAGGGAATCAGGTCAAACGTAGTTCCATTACAAGCAAAAGGGATTGTGATTTTTCTAAAAGTGGGACCGAAGCCGATATGGCTGCCTATGTATCCCACCAAGGGAATCCGGTCAAACGTAGTTCAAATTACAAGTAAAGGGGCTTTTTAATTTGAAGCGGCGAGACCCTATATGGGCTCTATGCATATCCCACCGAGGGAACGTAACTTTTTTACAATGCAAAGGGAATTACATGGAAAACAAATGCTCCTAAACGTAGTATCTCTTTACCGCATCTGCGTTGATAGATTTAGGTCATACTTTGCCATCCATCTCAGCTAAGATTAAAGCTCTTCCACTCAACACTTGATGAACCATGTAGGACCCTTGCCAATTAGGTGCGAATTTACCTTTAGCCTCATTCTGAACGTTTCAGCACCAATTGACATGACTTGAACGTCCTCGATCTTAACTTTTTGTTGAAAGCTCTGGCCATCATGTTGTAAAGCTGCCCCTGACAAACTGCATTCATCCGTTTTTCATCAATCAACATCAATTGCTCGTATCGACTTGGCACCCATTTAGCTTCGCTCAACTCAGCCTCTTGGATAATTCTCAAATATGGTATCTCCACTTCTGCTGGTAGTACTTCCTCTGTTCCATATACCAAAAGATACGGCGTCGCACCGATAGAGGTCATAATAGTAGTGCGGTAACCCAGAAGTGCGAAAGGTAGGTGCTCATGCCAATTTTTGTAGTTGCTAATCATCTTGCGCAAGATCCTCTTGATATTCTTATTAGTTGCTTAGATTGCGTCATTCATTTGCGGGAGATATGGGGTGGAATTGCGGTGGATAATCTTGAACTTCTCGCATATGTCCTGCATTAGGCCACTGTTGAGGTTAACTCCGTTGTCTGTGATGATAGACTCAGGAATGCCAAATCGGCAGACGATGTTGTTGCGAACAAAGTCGACTATTACTTTCTTCGTCACTGACTTGTGTGATGATGCTTCTATCCACTTAGTGAAATAGTCAATTGCTACTAGGATGAATCTGTGCCTATTTGAGGCAGCGGGTTCAATAGGGCCGATGACATCCATGCCCCAAGCTGCGAATGGCCAAGGAGAACTTGTCACATTAAGTTCGTTCGGAGGTACTCGAATCAAATCCCCATGAATCTGGCACTGACGACATTTTTGCACAAAGCGGATACAATTTGTTTTCATCGTCATCCAAAAATAACATGCTCGCAGAATCTTCTTCGCCAAAGTGAAGCCACTCATATGAGGTCCACATGTCCCTCCATGTATCTCTTCTACTAGCTTGCTTGCCTCTTGAGCGTCGACATACCTCAATAAACCCAGATCTGGAGTCCTTCGATATAAAACCTCCCCATTCAAAAAGAAATGGTTTGCTAATCTTCGAAGTGTCTTCTTCTGAATGTTGGTTATGCCTTCTGGATACTCTCCTGCCTTGAGGTATCTTTTGATGTCATGGCACCAAGGGTTCCCGTCTATTTCTTCATCTACATGAGAGCAATAAGCAAGTTGTTCTAGCACACTCACTGTGATCAGATCAATGTAATTCTTGTCCGGATGTTGAATCATTGAGGACAAGGTTGCCAACGCATCATCGAATTCATTCTGGATCCTTGGGACATGCTTAAATTCTATATTACTGAACTTCTTCTACAATTCCTTCACGCAATGCAGGTAGGGGAGTATCTTTACATTCTTGGTTGTCCATTCGCCCTGTACTTGATGGATCAGCAAGTCTGAGTCACATATGACCAATAATTCTTGTATATTCATATCTATTGCCATTCTGAGTCCCAATATGCAAGCTTCATATTCTGTCATATTGTTGGTACATGAAAGTCTGAGCTTCGCAGAGATCGGGTAATGCTGACCTGATTCTGAAACCAAAACTGCTCCAATGCCAACTCCCTTAAAGTTTGCCGCTCCATCGAAAAACATTCTCCAACCTGGGTAATCCTTCAAAATATCTTCTCCGACAAACAATACCTCTTCATCAGGGAAATAGGTTCGGAGGGGCTCATATTCCTCATCGATCGAATTCTCAGCAAGATGGTCAGCTAATGCATGTCCTTTTACGGCCTTCTATGTGACGTATACGATATCAAACTCGCTCAGCATAATTTGCCATTTTGCTAGTTTTCCAGTGGGCATGGACTTCTGAAGGATATACTTAAGCAGGTCCATCCTTGAAATAAGATAAGTAGTGTATGCTGATAGATAATGCCTGAATTTCTGGGCAACCCAAGTTAATGCGCAACAAGTACGTTCCAATAGAGTGTAGCGAGCTTCATACACTGTGTTTTTTAGCAGAGGTGAACAAGAGTGAAAGAGCCAGTCAATTACCGAGAGATGGTAAGGTATGTGTGCATGTCTATCATATACCAACAGGTTAGTCTTTCTTGTTTTACATCTACATTGGAACCTAAGAATATTGGGGAAGAATTGAAAGATAATTTTTGGATACAAGCTATGCAAGATGATCTTGAGCAGTTTACCCGAAATGAGGTTTGGAATTTGGTACCACGACCCAACAACACTAATGTTATTGGGACCGAGTGGATATTCAAAAACAAATCAGATGAGTTAGGGCAGATTGTGAGGAACAAAGCTCGACTTGTTGCTCAATGATATACACAAGTTGAAGGTATCGAGTATGACGAGACCTTTGCGCCTGTGGCTTGACTTAAGTCAATAAGATTGTTTCTTGCTATTGCTTGTTACTTGAAAATTACCTTGCACTAAATGGACGTTAAAGGTGCCTTTCTCAATGGATACTTGGACAAAGAAGTATATGTTGAACAACCAAAATGATTCGAAGATCCTCACCATCCACAACATGTATACAAGCTCAAGAAAGATTTGTATGGCCTAAAACATGCACCACGTGCATGGTATGGTCGTTTAACTAACTTTCTTATTGATTTTGGTTTTATCCGTGGAAAAGCTGACAGAACTTTATTCATAAAAGACACGGAGTAGATGTAATCATAGCTCAAATCTATGTTGATGACATTGTCTTTGTCTCGATTAAAAAATCCTTCTTGAAGTCATTTGTCAAAGCGATATAGACAATATTTGAAATGAGCATGATTGGCTTGCAGAATAAACAAGTTGAAGAAGGGATTTTTGTATCCCAGAGCAAGTATGCCAAGAATCTTGTTAGGAAGTTTGGTCTGGAAAATGCTAAACACATGATGACTCTAATGGGCTCTACGCAGTAGGTATGTAAAGACGATGTTGGACAAGATATTGACCCAATATTATACCGATCTATGATAGGTAGCCTCTTATACTTTACTGCCAGTCGCCCTGATATCATGTTTAACGTGTGTGTTTGCGTCAGGTTCCAAGCCCGTCCCAAGGTATCTCATCTTAAAATGCTGTGAAACGTATCATACGATATATTGCTGGTACAAGTGACTTGGGAATTTGGTACTATAGACACTAATCCTAATCTAATAGGGTATACTCAGATTGAGCCGGTGATGTAGACGATAGGAAAAACACTAGTGGTGATTGTTTTTATCTTGGCAACAATCTAGTCTCATAGTAAAGTCGTAAATAAAATTGTGTGTCACTCTCGATTGCTGAATCCGAATATGTGGCAGCCGGAAGTTGTTGTGCTCAACTGATTTGGTTACGACATATGCTTGATGACTATGATATTTCTAATAACTCTATGATTTTGTACTGTGATAATCTGAGTGCTATTAATATTTCCAAAAATCCTGTTCAGCATTCACGTACAAAACACATTGACATAAGACATCATTTTTAAGAGACTTAGTGGAAAAATAGCTAGTTCAAATCGAACATGTCGATACTCTTTCTCAACTAGCTGATATTTTTACCAAACCCTTAGATCATGAGAGATTTTCTAGCTTGAAAAAATCTCTTGGTCTCTATTTTCTCTGAAAATAAGACAAGTTTGGTAGATGTTTGTCCGAAATGTTATCCTAACATTTTGGGTAACATTTACTGTTTGAGTCAATGTACAGGATATGTGTTCGTAAGTAATGTTGCATTGTTTTTTCAAAAGAATCAAGCTTGACTTCACAAGGACTAGGTTTGAATGTGATACCATTCTCTGCGATGATTTATATCATAAAAATGGAGTATCATAAGAAGGCGAAGCCTCAACTAAAGATTTGGTTTTATACAAAAAGAGCAAAACTCTAGGTTTGGTACCGTTCCTATTCTATATGAGTACCATGTACTTCAAGAAGGTTGAAAATTCCGTAATATTTTTTTTTATCCATATGTGTTCAACTAAGTTGATTAAGGACAATGGTAAAATGTCACATTTGTCCAACGATCAGTCTCATAGGGAACATATACGGAAAACCATTTGCCAAATCAAAAAATCCTTGGAGTCTCAAAATACTTGTTGAACTTTGAAATGTTGTCAACATCACTCACAACATCGTGTTCCAGTACATTGGTCGATTTTTTTTTTTGGGTTGTGGTATGTGACATGTCTCATTAAATAACGAAAATCCAAAAAATGGAGGACCATTTTTCTTTTAAAACTTTTTGATGTCTTGTGCCATGTAAACTCCTTTGTTTTAGGTATGTAAAGTGTTCAAATATTTTGTACTACCTAAATTTAAGGAAAATAGTTTGAGTGTAAATTAAAGTTTGCCATGATGAAAATCCCCATTATTGCGTCTGCCTTGTCACATCAATCAGCCACCATCGAATCATCAAATGGAAGCCCAAACATCACCGCTAGTTTTTCAAATCCAAAACTTCTCAAACACGCCCAACTCTTCGAACCTCTCCCATGTCATATCTCCAAAGTCGACAAACACCAAAGAATATTCTCCTATGTCAACAAGTCCACCAAATAGCCACAAAATGTATAAACATTATGAAGCCATCAATGAACAAAAGTCTGATGAGGAAGACGCAAGTTTAGCAATGATTTTTCTGGGTTCCGACGAACCATTAAATGTGTGTTACCCTGGAGATTCGGAGAACCCAATAGATGTTGATACAACATCTGATTTTACAAACCTTGCATCAAGAGGATCACAGTCAACAATGTCGATAAGAAGGTCGAAAAGGGTTTTTGAAAGCAGATTCGGTGAAGAGCAAACTGCTAAAAGGATCAGGGCAGAGTCGACTTTCCCTGTTGAAGAGTTGACTTTTTCTGTTGATTCCACCACTTCCACCAGCACTGATTCCGAATTCAATCTACCCAGAACTCCAATACCTTTAGCCACCACTCCAACCACTCCAACCGAAGCTGAGAAGGAGGGAAAAGAGGAAATATCTGACGATATTCCTCTAAGGAACTTCATGCCAAAGAGGGTGCGAAGGACATACTGGAATTTTGGTTCAAATGTTGCCTCAACATCGAAAGCAACAGAGGATAAAGAAGACACTGACCCTGATTAAAAGTAAAAAAAATCTAAAAAGACAAATACAACATCTTCATTACAATTGCCTGAACTTAATCTAAAATAAAGATAGTAATTGTAATGTGGGACAAGACATGGTCAAATTCTTGTTTCTCCTCTGTTGCCCCAACATTCGAGGCAACATCAAAACCCACCTCATCAGGACAGGAGCACACGAAATCTGAAACAGATTCTGAGGTAATGCCTTATTCTCTTTTGTTCCTAAATAAATCATGTTCTGGTAGATGGAATTGGTTCAAGAATAGAGGAGTAAGAGGTGAAAAGGTGATTGACCATTCTTCATTTTCCACCAATAACTTAGTCGAATTTTTGAGTAGTCGCAAAGTCTTAAGCTCTGTGTTTGGAAAGATACCTTACTGTGAGAAGGTAATTAGGATTTTTTATGCTAATCTGCAACTCGTTGTGAGAGACACCAACTCGAAGAAATTCGGGAAAGTGTACCTTTACAACAAAGTATATAACTTTACACCCGATATTATCAACTCTACCCTTGGGATATGCATTAATGAAAGAGAGTCTCAACCAAACCCCACTGTCGACGAGCTCAATACGATTATCAAATACCTTACGGGGAATCTGATCACTGTTTGGGCCCCTCACAGTCCTGTCTCTAAGCTCAGTGCCCTGTTTTCCACCATGCACAAACTGTCCATATACAATTGGCTACCCTCTCTCAATGAGACAGTTGTAACCCTTGACCAAGCATCACTGCTTTACAAACTCGGAAGGAACCAACATGTTGACTTAGAAACCATTATTTTCAACCATGTTGACAATATAGCAGAAAAACAAAGCAATTCTGCCCTTCCATACCCCTCCTTAATCTTCCAAATCCTGCTCAACCAATGCCTTAAGACTCTAAAAGGAGAGAAACTGAGTCCAGCCTTAGAGGTCTACTCAATACAGAGGGCAGTTATAAACAACATAGATATGGTGATTGATCTGCCCTGGAAGAGAGAAGAATGAGACTGTGATACATCGAAGGATGTTGTCAACATTCCTGGCTACATTGATCATGAAAATTTCCCGATGTCCCCAGACTGGCTTAGAAAGCACATTGCCGAAATTGACAGGCAGATTCAAGAACTTGTGCGAGCCAAAAGTTATTACAAGGACATACTTTCTTCACAAAAGGGGGACATGATGATGCTGATAATGCTGGAAGCAGACAGCCAGGGGGAGCCACTAAGGGTGCAGGGCCAAGCCATGTTGCAGGGGGAGAGGACTTGAGATGATGTTGACTACTGACTACTAGCGTGAAGATGAAGATGTGGATAGTTGTTGTTGATCCAGATTTAGGTGTTGTTGATAGATGGATGATTTGTTGAAGGCTGAGAATGTGTTATTCTGTTTTTATTTTGATGTTGGATTCACTGACAATGGGATTATTTTTGTTTGGTTTGTAATATTTAACTATGGGATATTTAGGTCTGTTATGGCAGATGTATGTTTGTGGTCATTTTTCTAAACTATATATATATGTTTGCCTGATGTGGATTGTTATGACTGTAGACTGATTACGCATCTGCTGTAAGTAAGTCACGACGGACATAACATAAATTCCTAACTAACCATAACATCGGTACTACATTGCCTGGAATTTTGTAACTGTACACTGATCATACTGTTTCTTAGATTATCGAGGACTACATCAAGATTCAGTATCCTAGTCATTTTATGCATCGTATGGAGTTTTGTGAAGAAAGACAAAAAGGGGGAGATTGTTGATGTTGGATAAGATGTTGTGACAACATCTGCGAAAGCTCAGGACAACATCTTCAGGATGTTACCTGCGATGTTGTGAAAACATTCCTCACAACATCTCTGTACTAGTTTTGCCTATTCTTCCGGCCGAAGCAGTTGATGTTACTGCGAGTAAAAATGACCTAGTCAAGATTACTAGATTGTTGTGTTTAAAACGTGGTGAAAGACGAAGTCAAATCGTGGAGAGAAAAAAGCGTATGACCAAGTCCAGTTCGCCAGTTCGTTGAGGATTTCCAGGAGGAAGGCTCGGTCCAAGCTGCTGCCATCTTTTGCTCAACCTCTGCAACAATCAGTGAGGATTTCAAGGGAAGTTCCACCCTATAAATAGAGGGAACTTCAGTGTATCGATGATCCAGATTATTCAGATTAAAAGAAGAAGAATTTCCAAGAGAGCTCTCGGATTTTATCTAAGGAAACTGGATCAACATTTTAGCCTAAAGTTGTTTTAACAACATCTTGTCCCACATTACAATTGTTATCTTTATTCTAGATTAAGCTTATTGTTCAAGCGATTGTAATGAAGATGTTGTCTTTTATCTTTTAGACTTTGTAACTTTAGGCGAAGTCATCTGCGACTTCATTTTTGTTTGTAATTTCTTTTTCGTTTGTAATGCTCAATTTGTAAAAGGAAATTATTTGTAATTGTATATAATTTATACAATTCTTTTGGTCATCGACCATCAAAAGATAAATTTATATATATACCTTTGAAAATATAAACCTTGTGTCTCTTTACTTTTTTCGCTGCACATACTCTACAAGGTTTATTCCGTTTTATTTCAATGTTGCCTAAGACGTTGACCCAACATTGAAGGCAACATCCAGTGACTGTTTTTGTTGTTATAGTTTGCAATTTTAATCTTACGTTTTATTAATACGTAGCCCACGGGACCCAACACTAGGCTCTCCATCATCTACCTTACTCTTAAAAGGTTCATATTGATTGTCAACATCATAATGAGAATTTGGTATACACAAAAATGGGATTTCCCTTTTCACGCATGTAGCTCAACAGGAAGTAAAAAGTTGCTTTGTGCATCAAAAGTGTTTGGTCCTTTAATTTGAGAGTGGGCATAAGATGAGTACCCTTTTTCCCTCTGTGCCATCCATTTCAAGGGGGGCAAAGAAACTGAAGCTGGATTTTGAGCATTATTCTCTCTAGGATATGAAGGGAAAAGTAGTGGTTGATGGAGAGTGTAATATATCTCGATTCAGACTAACTAAGTAGCTTTAATTCAGATTCTATATAAGTGTTAAAAGACAAAGGCGGAGTCAAGATTTAATTATGTTGCTCGAATTCTTTAAAAATGTCGATGTATGTGTGTCTAATCTTCCAAACGTAGTGCATTTTTGAAGAATTCGACACGGGTGTGACACTATTTTTGGAGAATTTGAGCAAAATAGGAATTTAAAGCCTATGAATTCAAGATTCTAGCATTTTTAAGTTACTGAGTTCTAAATTAATAATTTGTACGTCTTAAATGAATTTCTTAAGCCAAATATAATGTCTGGACCAAGGTTGTTACTAGGTTCGTTTGAACCCATACCTTGGTCTCTAGCTTTGTCCCTGTTAAAAGATTCACAAAATATAACTAATATTAAAATTTGAGTCCATTTAGTAGTACTCGATGATACTATTTTAAAAATTTTGAATTCATAAAGTTTAAATTCTAGATGTATCTCGAGTAAGATAAGGACTACTAGGGTGCGTATATTTTCCATGGAGGCCCCCAAGACTACTCATTGCTTAGATAGCTTAAGCATATTTTTCATTACATGTTTGAGAAAACAAGAATCGAAGTGAATAGCTTGTCGGGTTAATTTTTGGTTATTTCTTATCAGTGTCTAAAGCGTGTAAACAACTAGAATGATTGACATCATCTGATTCCTTCAATGATTTTCTTTGGCACTATTTGTTTGCTTATTGCAATTTTAAGAGATCCGATTGCCTGATTTCAACCTATAGTCTTTACGGGGTGTACGACTAGGTTTATAAGTATTTTTGGCTTATTTAAGTACGCGATAAATATTAATAGTGCTTATAAATTAAGTGTTTATAAGTCAATAATCGGATTTCCCTAACCATGCTCTTGTTTGATATGTTGTGTTATGACGTATCAAATGTTTACACTTAATTAATAGATGTATGCTACGTATTTGCACATGTACATACTTTTCTCACTACCGATTAGATATGTGTGGTACTGGGAGCGACACAAGTATGGTTGGTACCAGTAATACAGAAGGCTGAGAGCCGTTTGAACTGTAACGGGAGGTCGTTACCAAAATGATCATACGTCTTCTAATAAAGCTTTAATGACATTTATTGAGATATTGATTATACAATTATTACAACATTCATTCTCTTGTATTAATGAGAGCATATTCGTAGGTTGTGTACCTATGTAGGTCATTTATAAATATGACACATTGTCCAATTGTAAATCATCACATTCTGGTTATTACAAGATACTTGCTCATATTCTCTCGATTTATGTACTTTCATACAAATTATCGTAACTTTGTCCACAAGCTGTCATAAGGCTCAGGCTAATCATTCCTTTACTTTGTTTAATTATTACTTGTTTCAATATTATTAATTTAGAATTCTTATCTAACGTGTCACTTGAGATCCACGTGTCCTTGACCACGTATACAAATTCAACTGTACCATTTTACGGATAAACAGTTTGGCACCCACCGTGTGGCCTGAACATTTTTTGTGTCACAAGTGACCCATCTACTAAACTAATTTCTTTTAACTCTTATTTTTTATTTAGATCAGACAAATGACAGGAATATGAGAAAGCATTCGCAGCGTCTAGAACAACACAAAAAATCTTGGGCCAGATGATTTGCCGATAGGAACCACGATATCTGAGGACCCGATGTTTACAAACGGAGTCACATCCAGATATAGACAAAATCGACATAAGGATGTTCACACTAACGGAACACCTAAAGAAGCTATACATAATTTTCGAGCTTAGAACACCGCAATGAGTGAGGAGTTGGAGCGTCTGAAGCGGTTTCAAAAGGAGTTCATGTCAAAAAATGCCAGCAGTACTCTAATCGAGGAATCGGTACCTCCAACAAATACAATGGATAAACCGATAATGATAAAGGAAGATCAGGAAACGATGGCTTAGAGAACGAAGCCGCCTTGAAAACGTTCCACGAACAAGTCTTAAAATTCATGAAGGACATGATAAGCAAAGTTGATTCTAATGCAGAGAAGGCGGAGAAAACTGCACAGGAGTTCTAACGCCAATTCATTCATATATCGAGGGCTCCTCCTATGGTTGACGGTTCGAATGCAAAGAAATATATTCAGTTGGCGTATACGCTAGAGGTTGCGCTCGAACTAATCCCAAAAGGTTCAAAATACCTTTTGTGGCCAAATATGATAGAACTACTTATCTCAGGAGCATATCATGGCCTATACTACGGCCGTGAAAGGAAATGATCTAAGAGAACACGAATAGAATTGGTTCTGATAAAAAAAAATTGTTGAAACACTTGCTAAGGGAGCCTTGACATGGTATTCACAACTCTTCGAGCATTCAATTTGTTCGTTTGCCCAGCTCACCGACATGTTCATAAAGGCTCATGCGGGGGCCCGGAAGGTGAAGACACGCAAAGCGAATATCTTTCGCATTGTGCAAGGAGAAACATAACTCCTTAGGAATTTTATTACACGATTCCAGAAGAATCGGATGTTGTTACCAACAGTCCCGTATGAATGGGTTGCGGAGGCTTTCACAAAAGGTTTGAATACGACAAGTTTGGATGCCTCCGGAAAGCTCAAGGAAAATATCTTGGAGTTCCAGGAGACAACTTGGGAACATGTGCACAATCGATATGAATCAAGATCCATATAGAGGATGATATGTTTGGATCTAAAGGCGGGAGTATCTTTTGAAAGCATGACAAAGGAGCCAGAACTGACCGAAATTTCTCGAAGAATCGTTCTCAACCTTATCCTACTCCAAGAAAGCAAAGAGGTGGACATAGTTTTTACTCCTTTAAAATATCAAATAACAAAGGAGGCTCCGGACGAAACAATCAATGATTGGTATGTTCCAATAAAAGTAACTTATTTAAGGGTACGGGAACCCAAAATTGTCTGAGAATAACTTCAACATCAACGAAGATCAAATAGTGGCGGTACTGAGAACTCATCCGATGCCTCGACCACTGAAATCACTGTAATCAGATCCTAGCAAAAGAGACCAGTCCGTTTGGTGCGATTTCCATAGCACACAAGGGCATAAAACTAAAGAATGAGACATCTACAAGAAAAGGTGACAGGAATGCTAAGCAGGGGCCACCTCCGAGAGAACTTGAGCGAAAGGGCTCACAATAATTATGAGTGATGACCTCCCGCATAAATTAAGTCAAATTCGGCTTCACCACACCATGTTATAAAACATGATTTATGTTGGGATGATGATTGCCGCTACATTTTTCACCGCGACTAAGAAGACAAAAATCTCTATAACCCGGAAGAAAAGATTTCGGGAGATACCTGACAAGCATACTATCATGTTTACTGAAGAATATACCACCGGTATGAGTTTTCCTCACAATGACACACCAGTGATCACAATGCCTATTGATTGCTTTCAGGTGAAGAGAGTTTTAATTGATTTCAGAAGCTCAGCTAATATAATTCGGCTGAAGGTAGTAGAAGGAATTAACATGGCAGACAAGATAGTTCGGTCGCCAGAACTCTCTTAAGCTTCAATATGTCACAAACCACAAAAGGAGTAGTAGATCTACCGGTGGACGCGATGAGAGTTATTAAGTTGAGCAAATTTTATGTCTTCAACGGGGACATGAGGTATGTCATGGGCGGCTTTCCAGCCATGCCCGATTACTCCCCGTCCACGCCCTATAGCGCTCTGACAAGCCTTTTAGCACCAAGCATCATGGACGACCCCGTAGTCTTGGCCGCGCTGAGTGACAAGTGTGCATGTGCATATGTCTCCCCATCGACGACCCTTACAAGTATCTCTAATCTGGTCGTGCCCCAACATGTGCCTATATTAATGTTGCTTTTGACAGTGTCACTTGTGCTGAGCGCCCAAGCGCCCGTGCGCCAGGGGTACCCAGTTCCTCTTCAAAGTAAGGTTTTTCCACATCCGAAGTTTCGGGGTGGATACATCAAGGATCTTCTGAACCCAAGTCTCAAGGTCGTCTATCTCTGCAAGCTCCCATATGGTGGCTAAAGGGAATAATAGATCATGGTAAAAAATGAAACGACTCGCTTGAAAAGAAGCGTTAAAACAAATATAGTATGGAAATGAACTTACGGTGAAAGTTCTATCTCTTTGAGATTGGGTGGTTGTATGAGGGAATAAGGTCAGCAGTAGGAATGATGACACACCTATCCGTCCAACCTCGATCCTGGTCATCACTGAGACTGGAAAGAATGGTTTTGCATCCTCGACGGTGCAGATTGATGACTACATCATGAAAAGTATGTGGAGAGTAAAAGAGAATCAGGTGGTCCAGAGTAAAGCTAACCCCGACCACTCGAACAAAGTGTCGGAGGCACGCGATAGCCCTCCAAACTTAAAGGCCCACCTGAGCTATGTAGACTTTGCACCGACGATACAATTCTAGAATGACATCATCAATAACTTTCCAGAGTTTCATGGAAAGGGGGTAAGTATAAACATAAAAATATCCCTACTTGTAAGAGGTGATTATTTTCTCACTGGTAGGAATCAGGACTTCGATCGATTTCCAGCCGTAATCGGCCTTCACTGTTGGTAAAATCTTGGTAGTAAATTGGGTTTTGTAATCATCGACGGGATTCCACCGAGTAAAATCTTTGAAACTTTTTTTTCTCAAAGGTCATGAGTAAAACACCATGTCTTTGGCAAATAAGAAGAGATCGAAGGGTTTCGGCTAGAAGGATCCCCACTTTGGGGTTGGTTTTGATTTTGCTCGAAGAAATATTGCTTCTAGTTGCATCCTGTAGGGTTGGCCATGCTTGCTATGAAAAAAGGAAGATAATAATCAGAGGTTTAGAAGTAAATAGCCACACCCTCAATTTGGTAGAGTATTTATAGAGAAAGAAATTATGGCACCGCTTGAAGGAAGTATGTGGTGAAAGCCAATTGGTGGTAGCACGTGCGTGTTAGAATAGAAGTGATTGGATGATTTGCCTCATCATTACTCTGCAGTCTTTCTCTAACCAAGAGAAGTCGGAAAGTTGTTGTCATTTCAGCGAGATGACGATTAGAGTAGCAAAATAAGTGGATGATATTCTCCGAAGTTTCCCGCCAAAGCACGGGGTGTCGATTGGTTGTTATTTCAAATCAACTTCTCGGGTGCACAAGAGTCTCACCCGGAAAGTGAGGGGACTATTTGTATAGGGCAAAATTCATATAAGACAGTTGTACGAATTATAATATGACACATGGAGCACAGTGTTGAGTCAGGACTATGTAATACTAAGGCACTAGCAATTAGATACGCGTGATATGGGGAGCGACACAATCGGTACCGGTAATATAGAAGGATGACAGTCGTTTGAATTATAACGGGCGACCGTTACCAAACTGATCATACGTGTCGCGCCCTTTTCCGACCGCGACATAAAAATAAGAACTCCTGCTTAAAAGTGCAATGTTAGAAAATAAAGTGCTAAATGTTAAAAGTGCAAACAAATATTAAAGTGCTAGAAATGCAAAAGTGCTAAGGGTTCGCGGAGTCGCCATTTCTGTCGCGCCCTTTTCCGGCCGCGGCATTTATTTTTCTAAACTCCTGCTCAAATAAAAGGTTAGAAAATAAATAATAAAAATGCTAATAATGTTCAATAATGCTTAGAGGTTTAAAAGGGTTTTAAAAATGCTAAAAAGATGCTAAAAGTGCAAAAGATGTTTAAAAGCTTAAAAGGTGCTAAAATTTAAAATGCTAAAGGGGTTGCTAGAATGCTAAGGGTTCGCGGAGTCGCCACCTAATTAATTTGGGTGAATTAGGACACCTAAATGTTTAACTAGTTTTAAGTAAAACATTAACTCCATTTTATGGTCTGCTAAACTTAGTGAGATTCTGGGTAAGGGTTCTTTATTAATCTAGAGGGAAGGGTTAGGCACCCTCTAAGATCCGCTAACTTGCGGTTGTCCTGCCAAACCTAGGGTAATTATTATATTTAAAGAATGCATGTTTTAAAAATATAAAGGATGCTTTCAAAGATATTTTATAGAAAGGGGCATGTTGATAAAAAGTTTGCAAGATTAATACTAAAAAAATAAAGTTTTAAAGTGTGCTTTTATACTGTCTATAAATATATGCCGTGTTGACTTATGCTCAAAGACAAGCTTTTAGAATCAAATGTATATGACATAGTGCAAAAGATGATGATTTTTTGTAATTTTATGATAAGAAGGTTGTTCAACATAAATTATTTATATTGTACTAATGAAAGAGCTTATGAGAAAATCGATTTATTTTATCATGAATTTTAAAAGTGCATTTCAGATTTAAAGTAAGCAATTAAGAGTGCATTTCAGATTCTTAGAACTACCCGCCTAATTTATTTATTCCAAGACTAAATGTTCTATGTCTCCCATTAATTACAAAGTTAGATAATAAAGTTGTAATAAACAAGTAAAGACATCAAATGAGGCCACGAGATTTAAAGAGTAAGAGGAGTTGAGACGGATGACCACGTCGTCTTGTCCTATTTTGTTTAGGAATTTCTGAAGCAGGGATGCGAATGCGGGGATGTACATAGACGCGAGTATTAATTTGCCACGATGAGTCTCGCCATGAGACTCTTTGTTGCTCCGATGCGTTTCATGTAAAAAAGAAAAGATAAGAAATTAGTATATGTTCAAATTATCAAATACAAATAAGGACAGATGCACGTATATCCGTAGTCATTACATGATTCAAATCACCCTCTATTTTTAGAGAAGCAAAAACCCAGACATTTAACATGGTAAATCAGATTTAAGACTCTATCTCAAACAGATATTAGGCTAAGTGACTTAGGCTTAAAACTAATGGTTTCAATATGGATATGCAGGTATATGCAGACAGGACAGCATTATGACACAGTTTCACATCATATTTAATAGTCCAGCACCAGCAGTCATGCAACTTAGGCTAAGGTGCAGGCAAATTATTTAACATGGTTCAAATTCATAAGGGAAAGACATGACATAGTTATAGATGATACTATGGATAAAACATGTGATCTAACATGAAAAAAGGAACGCAGTGCAAGGTCTCATCCTGGTATACCAGTGGTCACTTAGTCTAAAATGTTTACAGGAGATCTTAAGGTGGACATCTACCAGCCCACACAAGATTAACGTTTTAGACATGTAGTACAATTCAAATCCAGACAGGTCCACATCGCATTAAACAGGTCGCTACCGAGCAAATGAGATTTAAACTAATTCAGACCAGTGTTGCCCTCATGTGGACAAAGCTAAAGCAAAGAGGGGTCAGACCTATTCCTAAGTAGATAGTTGCAGGTGCGCATGTAGGTGAAGGGAAGGCATAGAGACATCAAGCGGTAGATCTGGGAATACCATTTAAAGCATTCTAGGCATAGATATCAAAGAGAATACACATACTTATTGTTCAAGACCACTTGGTGCATTAATTCCTTTGAAAATGTAAAGGATGAATTCAACTAGTTCCCAAGATTTCCATACAAGCAGGAAAGTTTTCTTTCGGTTTCTGATCCAATGCATAGTTAAAGGCGTAGATAGCATATAACTATATCCCGATTTTATGGACAGATTCAGAAAACCACCTTCTTAATCATCCAATCATGACACTACGTTGTCCATGTACCCCCGAAGATAAACAACAAACTAGCATATGAATTCAGGGGATTATAAAAACCAGATATTAATGTGACATACTCGGCTTATGATATTAAAAACAAACCTAATCGATAACTTAAATAATCAGAAACTGCTTAGATAAACTAAGACATGTTAAACATATACACGATAAAAAAAAACAGTCAATGCGCATATAACAGAAATGCACAAATTTGCATAAAGAGTCGAAGTTCGAAAGAGAAAGTAGGTTACCTTCCTCGGACAGCGAACCGAGGCAGCGTATCAAGTCGTCGGTCCGCTCGGATTATGGGTTTGCGATGCAAATAAGAGGTTCGACTGGTCCTGACTAAGAGGTGTCGATGCTTACCAGTTTTTTGGATGATAAAGGATATTGAGACTGATCTTTCGATGTCTACTGATTGCTGTTCCTAGGCTGCTAAAACTTCGAATGCTGAGCCATTAACTCCTTCACTGTTAATTTTCTTGATTTTAAGGGGGTTCCTCGTTCCCGGATCTCTGTCCTTGCTGCGAGTAGTTGACTGCTGCTAGGGGATGCAAATCGATGCCTATCGGTTTTTTGGGTGCTCCCCGATTTCTGAATCTCTCCCTATAAATGCCTATTGCATGTGCTTATATAGCCATGGTTTGGGTTCCCCATTAGGTAAACCTTAGGGCTGATTTTGTGCTTGATTAGTGAGTGATTCAGTAAGAAAATCCCTCCTGATTTCGTGCGATTTGCAGCTATGGTAAGGTAAAGATTGAGGTGTTTAAAGAGAGATATTGGTTGCGATTTCTATGGTAAAGACAGGTTGGCTAGGTGCGCGTGGGTGAAGGGAAGCCCGGATTCTCCGGCGAGAAATCCGGGCGTGGAGGCGACTGGTTCTTAGTGTTTTTAGGGTTCTGTTAAGGGCTGTCGATGATGGGAGAAGAGTGAGGAAGGTAAAGGCTGAGGGGGAAAAGGTTAAATGTCTTGGGCTGGGCGGTGATAAGGGAAAAAAATAAGGGCTTGGGTGAAATTTGGGCCTGATAAGGGAATGGGGCCTGGGCGTAATGGGGTTTGGGCTGGGTAGTTTAAATTAGGGTATTAGTATTAAGAGTTTTAATTAGTTTAATTAGTTTTTTAGGCTAGTTAATTAATTAATGCTAAATAAACTAATAAATTGTGATTAAATTATTTAGGCGCTTTAAAATTATTTAGGTGCTAAATTAGTCTAATTATTTAGGTGCTAAATTAGTCTAATTATTTAGGTGCTAAATTAGTCTAATTATTTAGGTGCTGAATTAGTCTAATTTCGAGTTATAAAACTATTACGATGATGAATGCGGGCGTGTTATTTAACTAATGCTTAATACTTTAGAATGCGACGCTATTATTTAAAATTTTATTGTTATGCATTATTGCGAAGTTAAAAATAAAATTGAATTGAGTTTAGATTAAATTATTTAAATGCTAAATGCGCGTATGATATTTAAGAATTGTTTAAAGCTTTTATAAATGCGACGCTATTAAATGCATATATTAGATTAAAAAAATTGACTTTAAATTACAAATGATTACTAATTAATGCGGCTATGCTACCTGACACGACGTTATCGCTAAATTATTTATTTTATGCATTTATTAATTATTTAAGAATTACGACAAAGCTTAGAGTTAATAAGTGCGGGCGCGGGACTCTAAATGCTTAAGACTCTACGTAAGACGCGACGCCATTATTAAATTAATTATTTATGCCTGTATTTATGTTTTATTCACTGCATTTTATTATAAAAATCCTAAAAATTATTTTTACAAAATTAGTGTAATTTTATAGTTAATGGCTGGACGGGAGGGTCAAAATTGGGTGTCAACAGATGTCCCTCTTTGTATGGAGATGATGGAAGAATCTTCGGACAAAGACGTTGACTCATAGCCAATTTTGTCTCGATCTTCAGTGCGAAATGTTGGCGGGTAGACAAAGTGCGCGAAATCAAAACTGTCCCAGTGTCGAGTTATGACGACACTGGGTTACCATGGTCTAAACACCAAGGCGGGCTAATGTGGGCTTAAAACTGTCCCAGTGTCGAGTTATGACGACACTGGGCTACCATGGTCAAAACACCAAGGCGGGCTAATGCGGGCTTAGAGATGTCCCAGTGTCGAGTTATGATGACCTTTGGGTTATGAATGTAAAAAGTAAAAGAATATAAGCGGCTTGAACACGGTGCATTGCTATGGCTTGTGGTCTTTGGGTTCTACGGTGGAAGCGAGTGGGCCGGCGGCAGTACATACGCGCCAATCGTTGGGAAGGTTGGCCCCAACAGATTGCCGGTTATTGTAGAGAAAATCCACGTTGTGCTCCTGCTGATGCATGCTGAGACTTGAACAAACGGTTAGTGCATAACTGCTAAGGCAAAATAATTTTAAAAACAATGTAACTGTGAATAGAAAAGATTATCCTGTAAAACGCGATGCCTGTTGTGTTGATGCGATTTTGCGAATGCTGTGATTTTCGTCCTTGCACAGACGTGTTGCGATTGTGAACGCGGGTATATTGTCCTTGCTGCAATTGCCCCTGTAGACTAGAGCTCAAGAAAGAGTTAGTGCATAACTGCTAAGACAGAATAATAAAGCATGCGTAAGAAATGCAATTTCGGGAGTATAGAAATCGTCCCTGCGTGATATGCTGATGATGGCGTCGTTTTCGGACTTGTCGTCGTTTTCGGACTTGTCGTCGTTTTCGGACTTGTCGTCGTTTTCGGACGTGGCGTCGTTTTCGGACGCGGAGTCGTTTTCGGACTTGTTGCTGCTGCTCCTGTAGACTAAAGCTCAAGGAAGAGTTAGTGCATGCGCTAAGACGAATAATAAAGCATGAATGATAAAAATGCAATTTTGAGAGCAGAGAAAATCTTCCTGTAGATGTAGTATCTTGATGATGGCGTCGTTTCGGACTTCTTTGTCGATAACGCGTCGTTACTGGGCGTGTTCTTCTTTGGCGTCGTTGCGTAAGCGCAATCGCGATGGTGTCGTTGCTGGACACAATATTCTTTGGCGTCGTTGCGTGACGCAATCGCGATGATGTCGTTACTGGACATGATCGATCGCGTCGTTACTGGGCGTGTTCTTCTTTGGCGTCGTTGCGTAGACGCAATGCTGATGATGTCGTTGCCTGGACATAATGTTGCTGGCGTCGTTGTGTAAACGCTTAATCTTGTGCGTCGTTACTGGGCGTGTTCTTCTTGGCGTCGTTGCGTAGACGCAATGATGATGATGTCGTTGCCTGGACATAATATTCTTTGGCGTCGTTGTGTAAACGCAATCGCGATGGCGTCGTTACTGGGCGTGTTCTTCTGTGCGTCGTTACTGGGCGTGTTCTTCTTTGGCGTCGTTGCGTGACGCGTCGATGGTGTCGTTACTGGACCTGATATTCTTTGGCGTCGTTGCGTGAAACGCAATCTTGATGATGTCGTTACTGGACATGATCGCGTGCGTCGTTGCACGGGCGTATTCTTCTTTGGCGTCGTTGCGTAGACTCAATGTTGATGGTGTCGTTGCTTGGACACAATGCTGATAACGTCGTTGCCTGGACGTGTCGCTGCTGTTCCTGTAGAATAAATGCTCCTGCAAGCTTCTTGAGAAAAGACGTTAGTGTATACCTGTTTAAACGAAATGATAAATACATATGAGAAGTGCAATTTTATGGGTAGAGATGTCATCCCTGAGATGTTGTCCTTGCACGGACGTGCTGAACGTTGCAGCTGACGAATTGCCATGATGCCTTTGCTGTGTGCGATGTGTGGGTTGCCAATTTTGACTTTATGCCCGAGTTGATGCGTTAGGTTTTGTTGCGGACCTCTGAACTTTGACTGCTGATTATTGGTGCCCTTTTCCTGCTGCTGCTGCTTTTGCTGCGGACTTTGGATTGTTGTCATCCTCTGCCTTTGTTGCTTTTTGCTGCTTTTGCTAATACGAAGAAACCTTTTGTCGTATTTTCTGCTTCGGCTATTGCGTTTTCTGCTTCTGTTAATATGAAAAGACCTGCGCTAAAAGAAAATTTGTGAGTTTTGGGGAGGGGGTCGATTCGTATTTGACCTCGCTGCCTTGTTTCTTGATATCTGCGTGCCTGGCTTGTTTGGATTTGCAGCCCCTGTCTGGTTTCCTACATTGTCCCCGTTTTGAGAAGGTGTCATGCTGCTCTTCTTTACGAGACCCTGCTTGCTATAGGAACCAAAGCAGTTCACTCGTTCGCTTCGGATGCACTTGAATCGGTCATGTCGCTGGACCGTGCCTTTGATCTTGTGAAGTATTGATGCTCTGCCATTGCTAAGTCGAATACAAATCGACCTTTGGGGGGAGATGATAAATCTTTCTAAAAATGCAACAAACGGTGTTAGCATAAAGCACATAATTTGCGGGTATGTAGCAGATATATATTGCGTATAGCACATTCAAACGTTTCCTAACATGCAGGGGGGACCTCTTTATGCCAGAGGGAAGCCTAAACGTTACTTATGCGAGATTATGACGGATTCGTCCAAGTCGTCCAACTATAATGCCTTTGTTGGAAATGGCGACCAAATGACGGTGCACTTTTCCCAATTTCGGCATGTCATGATTGGGTTTGGATTTGTCTGTCATTGCCACGCTACACATAATATCTTTGGTCGTCGTTGGGTTGAGAAACCCGTCGACAAGTTTGGTGTCTTCTAATTGTGGTGTCGATGCGAGGCGACCCACCTAAGGTAAATGCATGCATGCCCTAAAATAAGGGTGGTATAGCTCTATCTTAAGTTTGCTAAGATTTGGCTTTTACGGGCCTTGAGTTCCCGAGCGGACAACTCGAGTGAGAAGGCTACGCGGCCACCGGTTAGACCGGGCACTCCACGTATATTACCGACTCTCCTAAATTTGGATTTTTGAAGAAATTTGCGGGTGCGCGAAGCACACCAGCGCGTGAGTGTGTGATTGTGTGAATTTTCCAGAGTGGAAGAAATATGAGCGGAATGCCAGTTTAAGGAAGGCAGTAAAGCAGGTAGCAAAAATAAATAAAACAAAATACAACACACAAAAATTAAATGCCAAAGTAATTGCCAAATAATTATCCTAGATCTGTTGTGGTTAAGAACCTAAAATCCCGATGAGTCGCCATTTTTCAGCCCTTTTAAACCGCGACATAAAAATAAGAACTCCTGCTTAAAAGTGCAATGTTAGAAAATAAAGTGCTAAATGTTAAAAGTGCAAACAAATATTAAAGTGCTAGAAATGCAAAAGTGCTAAGGGTTCGCGGAGTCGCCATTTCTGTCGCGCCCTTTTCCGGCCGCGACATTTATTTTTCTAAACTCCTGCTCAAATAAAAGGTTAGAAAATAAATAATAAAAATGCTAATAATGTTCAATAATGCTTAGAGGTTTAAAAGGGTTTTAAAAATGCTAAAAAGATGCTAAAAGTGCAAAAGATGTTTAAAAGCTTAAAAGGTGCTAAAATTTAAAATGCTAAAGGGGTTGCTAGAATGCTAAGGGTTCGCGGAGTCGCCACCTAATTAATTTGGGTGAATTAGGACACCTAAATGTTTAACTAGTTTTAAGTAAAACATTAACTCCATTTTATGGTCTGCTAAACTTAGTGAGATTCTGGGTAAGGGTTCTTTATTAATCTAGAGGGAAGGGGTTAGGCACCCTCTAAGATCCGCTAACTTGCGGTTGTCCTGCCAAACCTAGGGTAATTATTATATTTAAAGAATGCATGTTTTAAAAATATAAAGGATGCTTTCAAAGATATTTTATAGAAAGGGGCATGTTGATAAAAAGTTTGCAAGATTAATACTAAAAAAATAAAGTTTTAAAGTGTGCTTTTATACTGTCTATAAATATATGCCGTGTTGACTTATGCTCAAAGACAAGCTTTTAGAATCAAATGTATATGACATAGTGCAAAAGATGATGATTTTTTGTAATTTTATGATAAGAAGGTTGTTCAACATAAATTATTTATATTGTACTAATGAAAGAGCTTATGAGAAAATCGATTTATTTTATCATGAATTTTAAAAGTGCATTTCAGATTTAAAGTAAGCAATTAAGAGTGCATTTCAGATTCTTAGAACTACCCGCCTAATTTATTTATTCCAAGACTAAATGTTCTATGTCTCCCATTAATTACAAAGTTAGATAATAAAGTTGTAATAAACAAGTAAAGACATCAAATGAGGCCACGAGATTTAAAGTAAGAGGAGTTGAGACGGATGACCACGTCGTCTTGTCTATTTTGTTTAGGAATTTACAGGCGGGGATGCGAATGCGGGGATGTACATAGACGCGAGTATTAATTTGCCACGATGAGTCTCGCCATGAGACTCTTTGTTGCTCCGATGCGTTTCATGTAAAAAAGAAAAGATAAGAAATTAGTATATGTTCAAATTATCAAATACAAATAAGGACGGATCTTGCGTATATCCGTAGTCATTACATGATTCAAATCACCTCTATTTTTAGAGAAGCAAAAACCGGACATTTAACATGGTAAATCGATTTAAGACTACATCTCGAAGCGGATATTAGGCTAAGTGACTTAGGCTTAAAACTAATGGTTTCAATATGGATATGCGGTATATGCGAGCGGAATGACATTATGACACGGTTTCACATCATATTTAATAGTCGGCGCGGCGATCGTACAACTTAGGCTAAGGTGCGAGCAAATTATTTAACATGGTTCAAATTCATAAGGAAAGACATGACATAGTTATAGATGATACTATGGATAAAACATGTGATCTAACATGAAAAAAGGAGCAGCGATGCAGTCTCAATCTGGTATACGGTGGTCACTTAGTCTAAAATGTTTACGGGAGATCTTAAGGTGGACATCTACCAGCACAAGATTAACGTTTTAGACATGTAGTACAATTCAAATCGAGACAGTCCACATCGCATTAAGCAGTCATTCTGAGCAAATGAGATTTAAACTAATCGGACCGGTGTTGCGATTGTGAGCAGCGGGTATATTGTCCTTCTGCGATTGCCGGTAGACTAGAGCTCAAGAAAGAGTTAGTGCATAAGCTAAGACGAATAATAAAGCATGCGTAAGAAATGCAATTTCGGGGGTATAGAAGTCGTCCCTGCGTGATATGCTGATGATGGCGTCGTTTTGGACTTGTCGTTTTCGGACTTGTCGTCGTTTCGGACTTGTCGTCGTTTTGGACGTGGCGTCGTTTCGGACGGAGTCGTTCGGACTTGTTCTGCTTGCTCGCGTAGACTAAAGCTCAAGGAAGAGTTAGTGCATGCGCTAAGACGAATAATAAAGCATGAATGATATCATTGCAATTTTGAGTTCAGAGAAAATCTTCCTTGTGGAGATGTAGTATCGCGATGATGGCGTCGTTTTGGACTTCTTTGTCTTGATAACGTCGTTACTGGGCGTGTTCTTCTTTGGCGTCGTTGCGTAAGCCAATCTTGATGGTGTCGTTGCTGGACACTGATATTCTTTGGCGTCGTTGCGTAGGCGATCTTGATGTCGTTACTGGACATGATCGTAACGCGTCGTTACTGGGCGTATTCTTCTTTGGCGTCGTTGCGTAAACAATCGCGATGATGTCGTTACTGGACATAATATTCTTTGGCGTCGTTGTGTAAACGCAATCGATGGCGTCGTTACTGGGCGTGTTCTTCTTTGGCGTCGTTGCGTAAACGCAATCTTGATGATGTCGTTACTGGACATAATATTCTTGGCGTCGTTGTGTAAACGCAATCTTGATAGCGTCGTTACTGGGCGTGTTCTTCTTGTGCTTGTCGTTACTGGGCGATATTCTTCTTTGGCGTCGTTGCGTAAACGCAATCTTGATGGTGTCGTTACTGACCTGATATTCTTTGGCGTCGTTGCGTAGGCGCAATCTTGATGATGTCGTTACTGGACATGATCTTCGCGTCGTTGCACTGGGCGTATTCTTCTTTGGCGTCGTTGCGTAGACTCAATGTTGATGGTGTCGTTGCTTGGACACAATGCTGATAACGTCGTTGCACTGGGCGTGTCATTCTTGTTCTGTAGAATAAATGCTCTGCAAGCTAGCGAGAAAAGACGTTAGTGTATACCTGTTTAAACGAAATGATAAATACATATGAGAAGTGCAATTTTATGGGTAGAGATGTCATCCCTGAGATGTTGTCCTTGCACGGACGTGCTGAACGTTGCAGCTGACGAATTGCCATGATGCCTTTGCTGTGTGCGATGTGTGGGTTGCCAATTTTGACTTTATGCCCGAGTTGATGCGTTAGGTTTTGTTGCGGACCTCTGAACTTTGACTGCAAAATGGCATTTATTTTTCTAAACTCCTGCTCAAATAAAAGGTTAGAAAATAAATAATAAAAATGCTAATAATGTTCAATAATGCTTAGAGGTTTAAAAGGGTTTTAAAAATGCTAAAAAGATGCTAAAAGTGCAAAAGATGTTTAAAAGCTTAAAAGGTGCTAAAATTTAAAATGCTAAAGGGGTTGCTAGAATGCTAAGGGTTCGCGGAGTCGCCACCTAATTAGTTTGGGTGAATTAGGACACCTAAATGTTTAACTAGTTTAAAGTAAAACATTAACTCCATTTTAATGGTCTGCTAAACTTAATGAGATTCCGGGTAAGGGTTCTTTATTAATCTAGAGGGAAGGGGTTAGGCACCCTCTAAGATCCGCTAACTTGCGGTTGTCCTGCCGAACCTAGGGTAATTATTATATTTAAAAAAATGCAAAGTAAAAGATCTATAAAAAGTGCAATGTTAGAAAATAAAGTGCTAGATGTTAAAATAGCGTTAAGTAGTTAAAAAGGTTTTAAAATGTTGGAAGATGTTTAAAGGTGCTAAGAGGTTAATTTGAAAGCTAAAGGGTGCTAAGGTGCTAAGAAGTATAAAAGGACAAAAGTGTTATGAATAAATAATAGAGCCATAGCGAGCCCTGCTTAATAAAATGCAATATGTTAGAAAATAAATAATAAAAATGCTAAAAGGTTTAAAAGGCTTAAGGTGCTTAATAGTGCTAAAGATTAATTTTGAAAGTAAAAGGTGCTAAAAGTGCAAAAGGACGCTAAATGTTAAAGAGTGCTTAAAAGGTGCTAGAAATGCTAAAGAATGCTAGGAGGGTGTTTTATGGACTAATTATGTGTATTTTGCTAACTAAATTAATCTTGCCTAGCCTGCGTACAATATTATATAAGAGATGTTTTAAGATGCTATTTTGAGAGTTTAAGAGAAAATCTGTTTATGAACTTTAACAAATTGTTGGTTTTATGACGTAAGTTAGATTACTTGCTTTTGCAGATTTTAACATGCTTAATAGTCTAAAGCGAAATAAAGAAGAATGCGTTTCTAAAATGTAATTACTTTCGTCTCATATATTTAAAGACCTAATTGCTAGAAGTTCTCCTATTAATTACAAAGTTAAATAATAGAAAAACGAATAAATGACATAAAAACGAGACAAGAAAATTAAGAGAGCGAAGGGATTGGAGCGGATGACTCAGTCCTGTTTGTTTTTCTAGGAGTTTCTGATGCGGGAACGGGAATGCGGATGCAGATGCGGGTTGCCGTTTGAAATAGCTCGCGACGAGTCTCGCCATGAGACTCTTCATTTTTGCTCCAATGCGTGCCATGTAAAAAAGAACAAAGAAAGAAAAGGATAAGAAATTAGTATATGTTCAAATTATCAAATACAAATAAGGACAGATGCACGTATATCCGTAGTCATTACATGATTCAAATCACCCTCTATTTTTAGAGAAGCAAAAACCCAGACATTTAACATGGTAAATCAGATTTAAGACTCTATCTCAAACAGATATTAGGCTAAGTGACTTAGGCTTAAAACTAATGGTTTCAATATGGATATGCAGGTATATGCAGACAGGACAGCATTATGACACAGTTTCACATCATATTTAATAGTCGGCCGTGATCGTGCAACTTAGGCTAAGGTGCAGGCAAATTATTTAACATGGTTCAAATTCATAAGGGAAAGAAATGACATAGTTATAGATGATACTATGGATAAAACATGTGATCTAACATGAAAAAGGAAGCGGTGCAAGGTCTAAATCTGGTATACGGTGGTCACTTAGTCTAAAATGTTTACGGAGATCTTAAGGTGGACATCTACCGGCCCGCACAAGATTAACGTTTTAGACATGTAGTACAATTCAAATCGACGAGTCCACATCGCATTAAGCAGTGCTTCCGAGCAAATGAGATTTAAACTAATTCAGACCAGTGTTGCCCTCATGTGGACAAAGCTAAAGAAAAGAGGGGTCAGACCTATTCCTAAGTAGGTAGTTGCAGGTGCGCATGTAGGTGAAGGGAAGGCATAGAGACATCAGCGGTAGATGCGGGAATACCGTTTAAAGCGTTCTAGGCATAGATATCAAAGAGAATACACATCTTATTGTTCAAGACCACTTGGTGCATTAATTCCTTTGAAAATGTAAAGGATGAATTCAACTAGTTCCCAAGATTTCCATACAAGCGGAAAGTTTTCTTCGGTTTACGATCGAATGCATAGTTAAAGGCGTAGATGGCATATAACTATATCCGATTTTATGGGATTGAAAACCACGCCTTAATCATCCAATCATGACACTACGTTGTCCATGTACCGAAGATAAACAACAAACTAGCATATGAATTGAGGATTATAAAACGGATATTAATGTGACATACTAAACATGATATTAAAAACAAACCTAATCGATAACTTAAATAATCGAAGCGCTTAGATAAACTAAGACATGTTAAACATATACGATAAAAAAAAGCGATCGATGCGCGTATAGCAATGCACAAATTTGCATAAAGAGTCGAAGTTCGAAAGAAAGTAGGTTACCTTATCGGACGTGAACAGAAGCGTATCAAGTCGTCGGTCCGCTCGGATTATGGGTTTGCGATGCAAATAAGAGGTTCGACTGGTCCTGACTAAGAGGTGTCGATGCTTACCAGTTTTTTGGATGATAAAGGATATTGAGACTGATCTTTCGATGTCTCTGCGATTCTTGTTCTAAGTGCTAAAACTTGAATCTTTGAGCCATTAACTCCTTCACTGTTAATTTTCTTGATTTTAAGGGGGTTCCTCGTTCCCGGATCTCTGTCCTTGCTGCGAGTAGTTGACTGCTGCTAGGGGATGCAAATCGATGCCTATCGGTTTTTTGGGTGCTCCCCGATTTCTGAATCTCTCCCTATAAATGCCTATTGCATGTGCTTATATAGCCATGGTTTGGGTTCCCCATTAGGTAAACCTTAGGGCTGATTTTGTGCTTGATTAGTGAGTGATTCAGTAAGAAAATCCCTCCTGATTTCGTGCGATTTGCAGCTATGGTAAGGTAAAGATTGAGGTGTTTAAAGAGAGATATTGGTTGCGATTTCTATGGTAAAGACAGGTTGGCTAGGTGCGCGTGGGTGAAGGGAAGCCCGGATTCTCCGGCGAGAAATCCGGGCGTGGAGGCGACTGGTTCTTAGTGTTTTTAGGGTTCTGTTAAGGGCTGTCGATGATGGGAGAAGAGTGAGGAAGGTAAAGGCTGAGGGGGAAAAGGTTAAATGTCTTGGGCTGGGCGGTGATAAGGGAAAAAATAAGGGCTTCTTGGTGGTGGGCACGATAAGGAATGGGGCACAGGCGTAATGGGGTTTGAATTTGGGTAGTTTAAATTAGGGTATTAGTATTAAGAGTTTTAATTAGTTTAATTAGTTTTTTAGGCTAGTTAATTAATTAATGCTAAATAAACTAATAAATTGTGATTAAATTATTTAGGCGCTTTAAAATTATTTAGGTGCTAAATTAGTCTAATTATTTAGGTGCTAAATTAGTCTAATTATTTAGGTGCTAAATTAGTCTAATTATTTAGGTGCTAAATTAGTCTAATTATTTAGGTGCTGAATTAGTCTAATTTCGAGTTATAAAACTATTACGATGATGAATGCGGGCGTGTTATTTAACTAATGCTTAATACTTTAGAATGCGACGCTATTATTTAAAATTTTATTGTTATGCATTATTGCGAAGTTAAAAAAATAAAATTGAATTGAGTTTAGATTAAATTATTTAAATGCTAAATGCGCGTATGATATTTAAGAATTGTTTAAAGCTTTTATAAATGCGACGCTATTAAATGCATATATTAGATTAAAAAAATTGACTTTAAATTACAAATGATTACTAATTAATGTGGCTATGCTACCTGACACGACGTTATCGCTAAATTATTTATTTTATGCATTTATTAATTATTTAAGAATTACGACAAAGCTTAGAGTTAATAAGTGCGGGCGCGGGACTCTAAATGCTTAAGACTCTACGTAAGACGCGACGCCATTATTAAATTAATTATTTATGCCTGTATTTATGTTTTATTCACTGCATTTTATTATAAAAATCCTAAAAATTATTTTTACAAAATTAGTGTAATTTTATAGTTAATGGCTGGACGGGAGGGTCAAAATTGGGTGTCAACAATACGTCTTCTAATGAAACTTTAATGACATTTATTGAGATGTTGATTATTCAATTATTACAACATTCATTCTCCTGTATTAATGAGGGCAAATTTCGTAGGTTGTGTGCCCCTGTAGCTCATGTATAAATAGAACACATTGTCCCATTGTAAATCATCACATTCTGATTATTACAAGATAATTGCTCATATTTTCTCGATTTATGTGCTTTCATACAAGTTATTAAGCTTTGTCCAGAAGCTGGCACAAGGCTCAGACTAATCATTACTTTACTTTGTTTCATTATTACTTGTTTTCAGTATTATTAATCTAGAATTTCTATCTAACATGTTACTTGAGATTCACGTATTCTTACCACATATACAAATTCAATTGTACCGTTTTATGGGTAAACAATAATATTGTCTTTTCGGGTTAATATTCTCAATGGAATCAACCATTTGTCAGCCAAAAGTCACTTAATTTGACCAAGATTCTACTATTTATCCCTTATATTTTTTCTACTCTCTCAAATATTATTCTCAAAACATAATCCGTAATTGCCATTTTCTTCATTTGTCCTTTTTCATGTAAAGTTTAATATGATATAAATAGCAACAAGGGTACTTTTTATAGCGAATACACTAACTATTTATTATGAGATTCAGTATTTTAGAATTATTTTTAGCATTTAAAAGATTACAATAGGAACATATGATGGTAATATGTTATACTATTCGAACTCTCTTTTTACGACTTATGAAGGGAAGTAAGTTTTGGGGGCTGAACTACAAAACACGACTTATTAAGCTATAAAATATTGGTTCTAGTTTGTTTCCTTATCAGTATTTTTAATATTTTGCTAACACTATCTTATACTTCAATTTTATTATTACTGTTGTTTCTCTTACTTTGGTTATCCTTAATATATATTTGTACAATCAATATTTTTTTTTCTTTCAATATTTTCATCTTAATTTTTTATTCTTGCATTTCTGTAAGATGATATTAACTTTTCTTGTGGAGTCTTTCATTAATATCAAAGTATATATAGAGTACAATGTTCATCCCTTATACAATAGGAATCCTAAACCTATACAAAAGAGGAATCATAGTCTTACCATAATTATATTTACACAATATATGGATATATTCTAATTATGGGTAGGGATACAACCAAACAAAGTGAGAAAAATCTTCTAGTAAGGTAAGATAATATTTATGACCGAGAGAACTAACAACAGGTGATGTCCATAAATCGACATGTATAATATCAAAAGTTGCAAAAGTAACACTAGTAGATGATTTAAATGGAAGACGAGTATGTTTGCCTAAAGAACAAGAAACGCAGTTTTGGGCAAGCTTTCCAATACAAGTAATGAAATTATTGCCTCTAAGAAAACTAAAAACTGGAGCTCCTGGATGACCAAGTCTATTATGCCATATTGAAGAAGAAATAGCCGCTAGAGAGACGGGAGAGCTAGATCTGGCAGCGGAGGTGGGAGTGAATGGATATAAATCCCCCGTGCTATTGCATCTCGTATGAGATGTCACCGTATGAAGATCCTTCACAGTGAAATCAAAAGGGTCAAAATCAACAGAGACAGAGTTATTTCGAGTGAATTTGCAGATATAGATTAGATTCTTAATCATATGTGGGGCATATAGGGTATTTTTAAGGGGGGATGGATGAGGTGGTGGTGTGTAGTACCAAAACCCTTTACCGGAATGCGGTGACCACTGCCAACTGTCACAAATTGAGGATGTTTTAAACCAAACAGTTCGGGAATATTACCTGTAGTCCGGGTGAGGTGAGATGTGGCTCCGGAGTCCATGTACCAATTGTTGTCAAGTTGTTACATGTTGAGACTGCTGAAGGCCTGACCTAACTTTCGGTAAGTGTAATCTTTGGATGAGGGTGCTAAAGCGGTTGTGCGTGGCGTGGGCTCTGCGGTCTTGGACTTCTGAAATTTGAGCGGGTGTTATACCAGTATTTCGGGTATGCGTGGGGAATACGTCTGAAAAGTCTAGCCTTAAAGTTTAGGCAAAGCGTTTTTTTGGGCTGAACTCACAAAGCGAATAGTTTTTAAATGAAAGCGTTTCCACGACTTTCGTAGGGTAAATTCGGCTATGCCATTTCTAATTTTGCGGATTTTTAGAGGCGAAACATTTTGGACCAGCGGGAGGCGACACTTGGCACCCTCGATTGGTGGACTTAATCGTCCATTTGGGCCGAATTGGACTATGATAGCACGTTTTTGTGCCTTGTGCACAAGTCAAAGAGTTGGTAGGATATTTGTGTATAGTTAATCCTCACTACACTTGCCTTGCACTTGTCTTAATCTTGGCCATTGGTTGGCCACTTCGACCTATAAATACCGCCCAGAGATGAAGAGTTCTTCGTCCACAAATCTTTCAAGTCTTGAAAATCCTCTCCTCTCCACTTTGTAGCCTTTTAGTCCAACACCTCCACTCCGCCTTGAAGGCCCTTGGCGAATACCCCACTCTAGCACAGTAGTTTGGCGAGGCCCCACTGCTGGCCAAAAATCTACCCCCTCCTTGGTAGAAAAGTTGTCTTCTAGTATGGTTATAATGCCCAATACCACAGCCCAAATACCTTAGTACTTAGTAGAAGTTGTGAAGAACTTCTAAGGTTTCCTTAGACATCTGACTTAGGAGCAAAACCTTGCTCGGTAGCGACTTTTCTAGGATATTATTGGGCTTCTTGAGGGTAACAAATCCTAACCCTCTTTTGAATTAGAGAATACTTCTTTGTTGTAGTATTAGAATAAGTATTAAATACTTAGAAGAATATCACGAATAGAATTGAAGTTACCACAGTAGAAGGGTTTAAAGAAGAATAATCAAGCTGTACTTACATAGAATTTGTTTTCACGATGAACTTATATAGCTCAGGGTAGGGAAATCTTGACTTTCCATAGAATTGTGAACCCATGTTTAGAATGACCTTGAGTAGTCTTTGATAGATGTCGTGACTATTATGGTGACTCTCTGCTTGCGACATATTGACTTGGAAGGTGGTTTTATTTGAGAAGGTATGTGATTCTTCCTAAAGCATGATATTTTACAATATATATAGTGCGGTGAGCGTCATGTGTTAAGCGAATAATAACTACGGCAATGTCTTTGACTTAAGCTGAATAACACTTACGTGATGCCTGGCTTAAGCTGAATAACAACTACAGCGATGCCTGGCTTAAGCTTTGAATAATAAAGATCTGAAAGCATTTCATAAGAATCTTGAATCATTTTTATGAAGAGAACTAGCGGTTTTAAAGCGAAGCTTAAGAGTTATACTAGCTTTATGGGAAGTTAAGTATAACCACTTAAGATTGATAAAAGAAACAAGTTTGCCTATGTGTTTATAACGGACTTATGTTGAATTGTGAAAAGAATAATAAGATGGTTTGATAAGTAGACATGATATGATGCTATGTGTGTTAGTATCTTGTAACGTTTGTATAAGAGTATCCTTGTTGTGCTTATGTTGTTTAAAGATAAGTTGTTATGTTAGTGTACTATCACTCGCCTCTTGAGATGATCACAGGGGTTAAGCGCCTCCGTCTGCGGGGTAGACTCGGTGATGCAGGACCGTGATTCGAGAATACCTAAATGCGGGTCGAGGGCCTATGCGGGCTACGAGAGTTCGAGTTAGTATGCGGGGTTATGCCTCATGCGATGCATGTGGCGTGCGGACAGCGAGTCGGGGCGATGCAGGAGTAGCTACCTCGATGCGGGGTTATACCTCATGCGGGCCCGTGTGAGTGGCCTATGCGGACTCGGGAGTCGAGATTAGGCTGCGAGTGATATCTGGCGAGTGGCCTGCTTGAATCATTCGCGGCCTAGAAAAGACCTATTACTGTTTACCTATTGTTGCTCTTGTTTGTGATGTGCCTTATATGCGGTTCCATGATTCTTCATACTTATTTGTAAAATTGGTTTTAAAAGTGTTATGATTTCATTTAAATACTTCTGATTTCACATACTTAGTACTGTTATCTTGACCTCCTTGAAGTGCGTTCATCTGCGGTAAGAGCGGCAGTGCTAGATCCACGTTCCTAGGATCTACGTTGGTGTCGGGAGCTCCGTCCTTTCGGAGGCTCTACTTTTGGGTATGATCTCCTGTTGTAGATAGTTTTGTCTGATCGGTATGGCGGGGCCTGTCGCCATAGTTGTATATTTCCTTAGAGTGCGTAGTCGTATTTATGCAGTATCGGATGTAGCGCTAAACCGTGTTTATATATATATCTTAGAAAGCGATGTTTTCTCACTTAAAGCGTGTCTTATTTTATAAAGCTGTTTCATGTCTTGCTTTATATTTCGATTACTACGATGTATGACTACTTGGGTGCCTCGGTAAGGCACGATCCGCCCGAATGAGTGCGTGACAAAAGTGGTATCGAGCGATTAATCCTCGGAAAGTGTCTCTGAACCATATCTAGTAAGTCTTGATTATCGGTGTGTTGTGCACCACGCGATGTCGAGAGCTATAGGATATTTAGGATTAGTTTCCATTTTCTCATTACGAGATCGTGCTTTAGAGGTGTGTTATAGGTTGGACCCTCTAACGTATTCCTTTCTATGCTGATTATGCCTCGCGTAAAGGCAACGGGCCCGAAGGCAAAGCGGTAGGAGGCGCTAGCGAGACACCCAGTCACGAGGCTCGAGGCCGATCTATACGACGGCGAGTTCTATGGCGCCGCCAGCCAGCGAGACCACAGTACCAGCGCCTCTGTCCCGCGGCACAGGGGCGGAGAGTTAGAAATCTGAGATAGCTTGACTATTGGCTAAAGTTGTGGCCCGTCGAGAGAGAGGCTGGATGCGGCGATTCGATTCAGCTCGGCTCGGTCGCGCCCGTGGTACACGAGGCGAGATAGTTTGAGACTACGAGATTTCTTGAGTTGTAGCGCGCGAGTTTTACGGGTGGCGGGAGGATGATCGCGAGGAGTTCATCCGTCATTCTGAAGAATCGTGAGAGCGTCGAGGCCTCGAGAGTCTGTGACCTTTGGTTCGCGTCGGTGCGTGATACATGATCGATTGGTTTGATCATGGGAGTTATCGGGAAACACGCGTCCCGCTACTGGGATGAGTTCTCGAGGCTTTCTCGCTCACTGCTTGCCTCGCGGATGAGGAGGCGCGGTGATAGATTTTTACTCACGAGGCGAGAGGGCGCTTGTCGGGAGTCTGATGTCGAGTTTGATTCATTGGCTCGATATGTCGGCGTTGGTAGCGATATGGAGGATAGGGTGCACGTATGTCGCCGGGCTGAAGCGACTATATGGCGAGTCATGTGCGGGTGTTTCTCTCGGTAGGTATGGACATTACCGCGTGCGAGCTCGCGCCGCGGATGCGAGGCCTTGAGTCGCGAGTGGGCGACGGCGAGAAGAAGGCGGGGCGGGAGGTCTTACGGTGGTTATCGTGGTGGCGGCCTCGGCGATCTGGGTCGCACCACGGCCGGCTCGAGCACTCTGCGCGCGTCGCCGGCCGCGGCCCGAGTTTTGGCGGACCGGGGCCAGGGCGGGCGTCGAGTAGCGAGTGCGGCGATCGGGACCACCCGGTGTGGCGTCGGTAGATCCATGCGGGAAGTGTGGTACTACTTTTGGAGCTTATTCTGATTGTGGCGGCGAGGTCACTGCGGCTGTCAGGCCGAAGCGTGGCGGTGGTAGGGCTCGACGCCGAGTTACATTGCGGCTTCATCTCCTCTGATTACTCGCCGGGCGAGGTACTCGTGGGTCGGCAGTCGCGGCGGTCGTGGCTCGGGTCGATTCTAGCGGTCCTCGAACCGCATTTATGCTTTGTCGGTAAGCGGGATCGGAGGCCTCGCGATGTCGTCGCGAGTACCTTATCGGTTCGAGTTTGATGTGTATGCTTTGATAGATCGGGTTCTACTCTGTCTATATATCTCCACTTGTTGCTAGTAGGATAGGGATAGAGCACGAGTCCATAGACCACTTCGAGGTAGCTACGCGATGGGTGATTCGGTGGTAGCTCGGCGGGTATATAGAGCTTGTCTGTGACCATTCTGATCGTCGGACCACTGGCGGAGCTTGATAGAGTTGGAGATGATTGACCAGCGTGATCATGGGGATGGATTGGCTAGCTTCTTGCTACGCCAATGTAGGCTGCGAGAGAGAGTAATGCAGTTCGGTTTCTGAGGCCGGTTGTTGAGTGGGAGAGCGCGGTATCGGCAGAAGGTAGGTTTATTTCCTACCTCGAGGCTAGGAAAGATGGTGCGAGAAGGGTATATCTACCGTCGTTCGGGTGTTTGATCTGAAGGCTGCGGTACCAGATTTTGATCGATTCGATGGTCGGCGAGTTTCGGGCGTGTTTCGGATGACCTCGGGTATCCTCACGAGAGGAGATCGAGTTTTGTATAGATGTGTTGCGGATACTCGGCTTATTTCCATCGCCATCTGAATGGCACTGCCGAGTTGAGAGAGTTGAAGGATCGGCTTAGAGATTTCTTTGGAGAAAGGGCTTCATCGGGCTGAGTGTTTCTCGCAGGAAGCGGTATTGTTCGTGAAGAAGAAGGGCGGGGCCAGCTGCGCGTGTGTGTTGATCTGACGGTGAACAAGGTGACCATTAAGCAGATACCCGCTTCCCGGGATTGATGATTTGTTCGACCGGTTGCGAGTGCGAGATGTTTCTCGAGATTGATCTGCGATCGGGCTATCATCAGTGCGAGTCGAGAGGTGGATGTCCACAGAATTTGCGTTCGGGACGTGCGGGCATTATGAGTTCGAGGTCATGTCTTTTGGGTTGACGATGCTCGTGGTATTCATGGATTTGATGAGCGAGTGTTCAAACCATTTTTGGACCGCGTTTGTGATAGTGTTCATTGATGATATCTTGGTTTATTCGCTCGGGCGAGGAAGCATGCGGGCATTTGAGGCTGTCTTGTGATTCTCGAGACCAGCGATTATGCGCCAAGTTTTCCAAATGTGAGTTTTGGTTGACTTGATGGCGTTTCTTGGGCATATTGTCGGTGATGGCATTCAGTGGATCTGGCGAAGATCGGCGATCGGGACTTGGCCTGAACTCTTACTCAAGCGAGAGGTTCGTAGTTTTACGGGCCTTGCGAGGATATTATCGGCGGTTCGTGGAGAAGTTTGCTTCTATCTACGCACCATTGACTAGGGTGACTCGAAGGCGGCCAAGTTTGATGGTGATGCTTGTGGCGGGGTTTCGATTCTTTGAAAAGAAGGCGGCGCCCGTTCTTACTCTTCCGGAGGTCGGATGGTTATGTCGTGTATTGTGATCGTCGAGGCATCGGGTTGGGATGTGTGTTGATGCGGCATGGCGGGGTTATAGCATATGCGTCGGCGGTGAAGAAACACGGAGGCTACCCGCGTGATTTGGAGTTGGCGGTGTGATTCACGCCTTGAAGATCTGGAGGCACTATTTGTATGGGGTTGCGTGGATATTTTTGAGACCACAGAGCCTCCGTCGGTATATCTTCGGCGGAGAGGGTGAACTTACAACGAGGCGGTGGTTAGAGTTGCTTAAGGATTACGATGTTGATATCTGTACCACGGGGAAGGCGATGTTGTGGCGAATGCTCTTAGTCGTAGGTCGATGGGAGCCTATCGGATGTGCGACTAGAGAGGAGGACACTGGTTCGTGATTTGCATCGATTAGCGAGCCTTGGTGTCCGTTTGATTGATTACGATAGCGGTGGGGTTAGAGTTCGTGAGGTTGCGAGTCTTCCATCGTTGAGGAGGTGAAGAAGCGGCGATTCGAGGATCGGCTTTGATTCGATATCGTGATCTGACTCTTACGTGAGGGCAAGGGTCCTTTTGGTAGCCGGATGGGGTGCTAAGGTTTGAGGCGGTGTGTGTTCGGATGTTTGAGACTTGGCGAGTTCTTGGGGAAGCACTGCGGCGGCGTTACTCTATCCATCAAAGTGCGACCAAGATGTACCCGACGCCCAGATCGTGTATTGGTGGGATGGCTTGAAGAGGGCGTTGCGAGTTCGTAGCTCGGTGCGTGTTGTCGGCGGTGAAGGTAGAGCACGGAGGCACGGTGGTTTATTCTGAGCGATTGAGATCGCACGGAAGTGGGAGGTAATCAACATGGACCATCGGGATTACCTCGCACTCGGAGGAGACATGATTCTATATGGGTTATCGTCGGCGGTGTGAAATCAGCCAGCTTTCTTCCGTCGGGGCGACGCACCGGTGAGATTATGCGGACTTTACATCAGAGATCGTCGGTGCGTGAGTCCCTGCCGATCATATCGAGCAGAGCCCGATTTACGGCTAACGGAGAGTCCTTCGAGAGGTTTAGGGGCGAGTGAGCACAGTGCTGCATTTCATCCGCGAGCGACGGCGACGGGCGCCTTATCCGGACTGCGAGGATATCTTTGCGAGCTTTGTGTTATTGACCGATGGTAGTTGGGAGGATCATTTGCCTCTAGTTGAGTTCGCGTATAATAATAGCTACTGCTCGAGTATTGAGATGGCGCCTTATGAGGCCTTGTATGGGAGGAAGTGCGGTCGCCTATAGGTTGGTTCGATGTGGGCGAGAGTGCGGCTAGTGGGACGGTTGAGTACGTGGCGATGGATAAGGTGAAGCTTATCAAGGCGGCTATTAATGACTCGAGTTGTGAAGTCGTATCAGATCATCGTCGTCGGCATCTTGAGTTCGAGGTTCATGATTGGGTTTTCTAAAGGTGTCGCCCATGAAGGGTGTGATGAGATCGGGAAGAAGGAAAGCTTCGGCCACAGGTACGTTGGGCGTTTAGTTGTCGCGAGGTAGGCAAGGTTGCCTACGAGTTGAATCTGCCGTCCGTCTGGAAGCGATGCATCGGTTTTCACGTATCTATCTTTGAGGAGATGTATCGGGGATCCATCTAGGTACACCGATTGGCGATGTCGGTGTGGGGTTATCGTATGAGGAGATTCCCGTAGCGATAGTCGATCGTCGGGTTAGGCGTCTGCGGACGGGGCGTGGCAGTCGAAGTCTTGTGGCGGAGCGAGCTCGGGAGGAGATGGCGTGGGAAGCCGAGGAGGACATGAGGCGAAGTATCCTCGCTATTCCCGCACCTCCGGGTAATTCACTTTCCTCTTGTAAATTTTCGTTATCGTTTTGCCTAAGTGTTGTTACGTGGCGTGTGTGGCATTTGCAATTGTTTTAGTTATGAAGAATCTTATCGTTAAGCGTCTTGGGAAGGAACATTCGGGCGAATGTTTCTAAGGAGGAGAATGTTATACCAGTATTTCGGAGTATATGCGTAAGGAATACGTCTGAAAAGTCTAGCCTTAAAGTTTAGGCAAAGCGTTTTTGGGCCTGACTCACAAAGCGAATAGTTTTTAGGCGAAGCGTTTCCACGGCTTTCGTAGGGTAAATTCGGCTATGCCATTTCTAATTTTTGCGGATTTTTAGAGGCGAAACATTTTGGACCAGCGGGAGGCGACACTTGGCACACCTCGGTTGGTGGACTAATCGTCCGTTTGGGCCGAATTGGACTATGATAGTGCGTTTTTGTGCCTTGTGCACAAGTCGAGAGTTGGTAGGATATTTGTGTATAGTTAATCCTCACCTACACTTGCCTTGCACTTGTCTTAATCTTGGCGTTGGTTGGCCAACAGCGACCTATAAATACCCCAGAGATGAAGAGTTCTTCGTCCACAAATCTTTCAAGTCTTGAAAATCCTCTCCTCTCCTTTGTAGCCTTTTAGTCCAGCACCTCCCACTCCTTGTGAAGGCCCTTGGCGAATACCCCCCCAGCCTAGTAGTTTGGCGAGGCCCCACTGCTAGCCAAAATCTACCCCCAGCTTGGTAGAAAAGTTGTCTTCTAGTATGGTTATAATGCCCAAAATACCTAGCCCAAATACCTTAGTACTTAGTAGAAGTTGTGAAGAACTTCTAAGGTTTCCTTAGCATACAACTTAGGAGCAAAACCTTGCTCGGTAGCGACTTTTCTAGGATATTATTGGGCTGCGAGGTAACAAATCCTAACCCTCTTTTGAATTAGAGAATACTTCTTGTTGTAGTATTAGAATAAGTATTAAATACTTAGAAGAATATCACGAATAGAATTGAGCTGTTACCACAGTAGAAGGGTTTAAAGAAGAATAATCAAAGCGTACTTACATAGAATTTGTTTTCCTGATGAACTTATATAGCTGTGGGTAGGAAATCTTGTGACTTTCCATAGAATTGTGAACCCTGTTTAGAATGACCTTGAGTAGTCTTTGATAGATGTACGTGACTATTATGGTGACTCTCTGCGCGCGACATATTGACTTAGCGGTGGTTTTATTTGAGAAGGTATGTGATTCTTCCTAAAGCATGATATTTTACAATATATATAGTGCGGTGACGTCGTGTGTTAAGCGAATAATAACTACGGCAATGTCTTTGACTTAAGCTGAATAACACTTACTGCAATGCCTGGCTTAAGCTGAATAACAACTACAGTGATGCCAAACTTAAGCACGAATAATAAAGATCGAAAGCATTTCATAAGAATCTTGAATCATTTTTATGAGAAGAGAACTAGCTGGTTTTAAAGCGAAGCTTAAGAGTTATACTAGCTTTATGGGAAGTTAAGTATAACCATTTAAGATTGATAAAAGAAACAAGTTTGCTATGTGTTTATAACGGACTTATGTTGAATTGTGAAAAGAATAATAAGATGGTTTGATAAGTAGACATGATATGATGCTATGTGTGTTAGTATCTTGTAACGTTTGTATAAGAGTATCCTTGTTGTGCTTATGTTGTTTAAAGATAAGTTGTTATGTTAGTGTACTATCATCGCTCACCTCTTGAGATGATCTGGGGTTAAGCGCCTCCGTCTGGGGTAGACTCGGTGATGCAGGACCGTGATTGAGAATACCTCATGCGGGTCGGGGGCTATCTGCGGAGCTACGAGAGTTCGAGTTAGTATGCGGGGTTATGCCTCATGCGATCTATGTGGCCATGCGGACAACGAGTCGGGGCGATGCAGGAGTAGCTACCTCGATGCGGGGTTATACCTCATGCGGGCCCGTGAGTGGCCTATGCGGACTCGGGAGTCGAGATTAGGCTTGCGAGTGATAATACGAGCGAGTGGCCTGCTTGAATCATTCGCGACCTAGAAAAGACCTATTACAGTTTACTATTGTTGCTCTTGTTTGTGATGTGGCTATGTGCGGTTCCTTGATTAACCATACTTATTTGTAAGCGGTTTTAAAAAGTGTTATGATTTCATTTAAATACTTCTGATTTCACATACTTAGTACTGTTGTCTTGACCTCGCCCGGAGGCTGCGTTCATCTGCGGTAAGAGGCGGCAGTGCTAGATCCACATTCCTAGGATCTACGTTGGTGTCGGGAGCTCCGTCCTTTGGGAGGCTCTACTTTTGGGTATGATCTCCTGTTGTAGATAGTTTTGTCTGATCGGGGTATGGCGGGCCCTCGCCATAGTTGTATATTTCCTTAAGTGCATGTAGTCATGTTATGCAGTATCGGATGTAGCGCTAAACCATGTTTATATATATATCTTAGAAAGCGATGTTTTCTCACTTAAACTGTGTCTTATTTTATAAATTGTTTCATGTCTTGCTTTATATTTCCGCTGATTACTCTGATGTATGACTACTTGGGTGCCCCGGTAAGGCACCAGTCACGGGCCCCGGAATGGGTCGTGACAAGGACCCAACACACCGTGATGGGAGAACTGATGGAAGGGTTGTTGGTACTGAAACGGCGGGGGTGCCACGGCCTTTGTATGGATCTTCTTTGAGGAACGCGTGGCGGTCTGCGGATTTTGGTGTTCTTGCTGTTTTATTCGCTGTCGCGAACCGCCCGCGGCCGCGACCTCTCTGCGCGACCGCTGCTACCGCACGCACGCGGCATCCTGCTGCGGTTGAGAGTTTTATGGCGGCGTTGGATCGTGAGGGCGCGTTTCGACAGCTAACGCCTTCTGATTATGCTCATCCTGCTTAGCATGTCGAGTTTCTTTGAGCAACAACTGCGAGCGAGCTTTGTTAAAACTGGAAAGCAGATCTGTCTGTTGAATTATGGCGGCTAACGTATCATAGTCACCTTTGGAGAGACCTGCAATCAATTGCAACACCAATTTAGTGTCTGAGACAGGCATGTCAACGTTGGAGAGTTGATCTGCCAGGAGTTTCAACTATCTGCAGTATTCAGTCATGTTGGAGAAATTTTCAAGGCGTGTATTGTTAAACTGTTCCTCCAAATACATTGCACGAGTGTTCTTGTTATCTTGAAATATTTCCTTCAAGCGGTTCCATAACTCAAGGGTTGTGGCGCCATATTTCATGATAGTAAGAAGAATATCCTGAGAAATGCTACTATAAATCCACTGTTTGACGCCGGCGTCTAGACGACGCCAAGTAGACTCATCAACCTCCGGAATGCGCGAAATAATGTCATCGATATGATAAAACACGTTATAGAGACATGCATGATTACGAAACAGTTCAACCCAAGGAGAATACTGACTGCTTTCTTGATCAAGAAGAATTAGAATAAAGTTCTTGATATTGGTAACAATTAGAGCGGGATGAAAAGAGGATGATAACATGGTGGTGGGATTGTTGGAGGTTGAAGCATCAGAAGTATTGGAAGAATCCTCAATAGTCATTTAGAGAAGAGATGAAAGGAGAGAAAAGCCAAGAATTCTAGGGTTTTTGTTTTAGGCTCTTCATACCATATAAGATGATATTAATCTCCATTAGGGAGTCTTTCATTAATATCAAAGTACATATAGAGTACAATGTTCATTCCTTATACAATAGGAATCCTAAACATATACAAAAGAGGAATTTTAGTCTTACCATGATTATATTTACACAATATATGAAAATATTCTAATTATGGGTAGGGATACAATTGTTTCTATAATATACATGTTTATAATTTCTTTCAAATTATTTTCTGAAAATAATTGGAAACAGTCTCTCTACCCCCATAAAGGTAGGGATAAGGTGTACGTACAACCCACCCTCCCAGTCCCCACTTATAGAAATATGTTGGGTATGTTATCGTTATTGTTGTTGTTGTATTTGAGTGTACACAACTATCAATTAATCTGTAAAGAATTGATATTGGGCCTAACTCAACCCCAAAAGCTAGCTTGTAGGGTGAGTTTTGTCCAAGTCCATATAAGGAGTCTATATTCCCATTTCATTACCGATGTGGGACTCTTAACATTCCCTCGCACGCCCAGACCTCGTTAACTGGAGCGTGGATAATATATTTGGGGGTCCAACATCAGTGAACAAAGAATTTGAATGAGTCTGGCTCTGATACCATGTAAAGAATGAATATTGGGTCTAACTCAACCCCAAAAGCTAGCTTGTAGAGTGATGATTGTTCAAGTCCATATAAGGAGTCCATGTTTCCATTCCATTACCGATGTGTGACTCTTAACATAATAATTATTAATTAATATATATTATACATCATTTATTAATATGTTTTCTATTTTATATAAAAATAAAAAGATCAAAAGAACACTTATTATATAGTGGAGGGGTTAATATATATTAAACATGATCAAGCATATGCTTATTGAGTGACTTACCAATTATAAAAATCTCCTTCAAACCACGAGCTAGTCTAATTGTTTGGCACCAACGGCTCACCTAATATTTATTGTTATGAAAATGAGATTAGAAGGACGTCTCTTTTATAAAAAGCCAAACCAGTCTTTTAGTAGAAACCATTGAGATTATTGTCAGTCAAGTTGCACAATTTTATTGGTGAGAAAAAAACTTGTAATCCCTCCGTCCGAATTTATGTGATATTTTGCTTTTTGAGAGTTAATTTGACTAAACTTTGAAGTTAATTGGATTATATTAACTCAATATTTTAACATTAAATTTTATATATTTGAAAACTATATGCAAAATAATATAAATTGCAATTTTTTTCATATCAATTTGATAAAAATATACATCTTAAAATATTAATAGAAATTCATGCAATTTGAATCTAAAAAAGTGAAAAATATCACATTAATTTGAGACAGAGACAATAATACTTAAAGATAAAAATATATGCTACTACATGTGGGGTGTGTTACGGGTATTTTCTGGGTTCTGGTCGGATCCTTATCGGTCCGGGTATTTTTTTGGTACTCGTATCCGGACCGTTAAGGTTTCGGTCCGAGTATCGGTCCGGGTTTACCGGTCCGGTTCTCAGGTAATTACCGAGTGTATCCGAATCGCTAACAGCCCTAAGGACCACCAATGCGTCCTTTCCTCATATTTATTGAGAGCAAAAGGCGAAATTCCTCGCCCACAGGGCCTCCACCTCTCCGACCCGACATAGATTGATGGAGGAAGATAAATCATGGTACTCAGCGGCCCACTAGGTGGGAGGCACAATATCTGGTGCCCATAAAGAGTCATCCCTGACAAAGGAGAAATGAAACTCCCACACTGCGGCTTCCAGGGCTCGAACCTGCCTTCTTGAGAGCAATCTGTCACCCTGGAACCAACTGAGCTACACCCATGCGGGTCCTTTTCTCCTATTTCTCAAACAACTTGGCAAGGAAAAAGGAGAATTTATCCCTCATTAGGGGTCGTTTTGGAGGTGATTAGAAGCTAAATTATTTATCTATTAAATTGCATAAGTAATATCATGTTTGATAGTATATTTTTTGTTGAAAATTTGCTAATGTGGATTTAAGTTTAACCCATTATTTATGACTCGAACAATTGAGGCCTCACACGTCGAAAACGTCGTTTCAACACACGTGCACACGTAGTGCCAATTATTGTAAATTTCATTAGTGAAAGAGATATTAGTATGTAAGTGGAACGTTTGAGACATAGAATGATGGACGGTTATTGGCCAAATGACGTGTGTTCCACGTTGATAAATGAAGGAAGAAGTACGAAGTGTAAGATCAAAACATGTAGGGAAAGGGCCGCGGAGCCGGGGCGCCGCGACGCCACCACCTCAAGGGCCCCGACGTCCTTGGCGTGAGCCGCGACGCTCGGTGGTCAGTGGGCTACTGGAGCTGAGGCGCCGCTTCAGAGGCAGTGAGGTCGACGGATGATGAAAAGTTTATGATTTTGGGCTGGTTTTGGAGCATTAATCCTCAATTACTTGGCACTTGAATTCAGCCATTATTTGGTTGAATAACACATCTCAATAAGTGTCATTACATGACCATTGATTGTCATTAGTTGGCTAGATGGGAGGTCATCTTACACACACTATAAATTGAGGCCCTTGACTCAATTGTAGACACACCTCACTCTTGTATAGTTCCGATTTTCTGAACTTCTTCCTCTCTAGAATATCTTTCATACACTTAAAAGGTTCTTCTTGAGAAACACTTGAGTTTCCTTTGCTCATTTATTGAGTTGTTGTTTTATCTTGAGAGACAGATGCCCATATCGTAATAGGATATATACGGGGCAATCATATCTTAAGGACAGAGTGTATATCACTCAACTTCGGCGCACATATGTATTACGGTTAGTGTCTTTTGGTTTCAGGTTATAAAGATCAAGCGGCTTGCTGCAGTTCCTACGAAGATCTCAAGACTCAAAGACACATTCAAGAACGAAGACCAAGATCATCAAATTTGTTGTGTTTGTCACAACTCTTGTTAGGCTTCAAGTCTGTTGTATTGTAACCATTTTAGTTTATCCTTTCAAAACAGTAGTAGTAGTTGTATACTATTCCCGTACATCCATGGTGTATCTCACACTTTTATTATGTATAAAATCCAACACAATTAATACAATGTTTGATTTACAAATTAGTAACGTGCATAACTAATACATGTATAAGTTATTTACGATGGAGTCTATCGCAGGATTAAAGATGGAATAAGTACATGAATAACTAAATCATTCATAAGTACATGAATAACTAAATCATTCATAACTAATTTCTATATAACTAATTCATGTATTACTAATATTTGCATAAAAATCAGCAACCAAACGATTCCTAAGAGCAACAACAACAACAACAACACTGTAATTAACGAGCCCTAAGAGCATATCTGGAAAACAATTGTTAATAAATAGGAATAACTTTTTCTATAATTTAGTAATCTAAATTGACACTTATTTTAACTTGCCAACTATATTGTGAAATGAAGAAAAATAAAATAAAATAAATCTGCGAGACTATACGGGGTAAAATTATTTCAAATTCGGTGTTCGGAAATTCAATGAATTTCTTCTTAGGTCAATGTTCTTCTCAAACGTCTTTAAGTCAGCTTTGAGAATTTTGCATAGTGCCCCTCCTATTCTACTTCGATTTTCTTTCCATTGCCCCTCATCTTTTTTAAAATTAAATTGCCACGTTTACCAAAGTTCAAAGTTCTAACCGTGGGTGAATATATTTATTTGATTTTATTGAAATGTATATATAAGCAATAAGAATATTAAGAATACAATGCTTATCATCATAATGATTTATCAATTCGTTCACTTTTTTCAAATACTAGTGCTGCTCACGATAGATTCTGAATATGCTACAGACTACTACTTGTTATGCTTCACAAATATTATAGAAACGTGGTGGAATTGTAAGCTTATCCATTCATCAATCACAACAATAACATACCCAGTAAATATTAGAAATTTATTAAACGTGAATATAATTAATCCTATTATTTATGACTCAAACAATTGGGGCCCCACACGTCAAAAATCTCGTTTCCACACACGCGCACACGTTGTACCAAGGATCACAATTTTTCTTAATAAAAGAGATATTTGTACATATACGATATGTTCGGGACATGAAATGATAGACGGTTATTGGTCAAATGACGATGGTTCACGTTGGTAAATGAAGGAAGAAGTGTACGTGTGTAAAAGATGAAACGAGACGGAAAATGTCGCGGAGCCTCGAAGGGCCGCGACGCTAAATGTGTCATAACTCTCTGAAGTTTTGACGTTGTGGCGCCTCCCTGCAGGGCCGCGGCGCTGCCCAGACAGTGAGCACGACGGTAGACGAAAAGTTTGTGACTTTTGGGCTGATTTTGGAGCATAACTCCTCCATTACTTTGCTCATGAATTCAACCATTATTTTGATGAATTGTAACCCCAAGTTAAGTGTCATTACATGTCATTCAAAGTCATTAATTGATTAGATGAGAAGTCATCTTGATCACAATATAAAATGAGACTCAAGGCTCATTTGAACAACACACTTGTATAATTCAGAATTTTCTGAATAGCTCTTCATCTTTAGCATACTTTCACACTCTCAAGGGTTCTTCTTTTATAGTAAATAATTGAGTTATCCTTTGTCCAATTATTTGTTGCTGTTTTATCTTGAGAGACAAGTTGCCAATAGCCGTTAAGGGATTAATACGGGGCAATATTATCTTAAGGACAGATTGAACATCAATCGACTCAACAAATCATTAACTTGTTCTTGTTTTTCCAGATTTAGTGGTTATTGGTTTCAGGTTATCCAGATCAAGGAGTTGGTAGCAATTGAATTGAAGATTCAAGACGAAAGACACAAGACTGACTCAAGGACGTAGATCTAAGAAGAATCAAGAACTCACAAGTTTCTGTAGCCACAACTCTTGTTGGCTACAAGATTGTTAACTACTGTAATTTGTATAATTTATCCTTTCAAAGCACTAGTAATTAGTATACTATTCCCGTAAATCCATTATGTAACTCACAATCTTAAGACAATATTGGTATTGGTGCCAGAAAGATGTATGTAAGTAGATCTGGTCCTAGTTTTGGGTCTCTCTTTGACGATAGTTACAGATCTGTTCCGTCAAAGGGGAGATCTTTGTTGAATGATCCTAAACTTGAAGATAATGTTGATAGTCATGTTGGCAAGGCTAAGAATCAAGGAAGAGTTGTTGTCACCGCTTCCGAGAGTGGTGGAAACAAGCGTCCACGAGTGGTGAGGAGGACGTGGACACTAAGTTCAACAAAGAGACCAATGTGGGTCATATTCCAAAGGTATGAGTTAATTAATCTTCCTTGTCAAATTTGGGATTAAAATATAATTTATGAATAAAAGTGAATAAAGCAAGGCTAGAAATATGAAGTGTTTTGTTAAAACTTATATTCTCTACACTTTAAAATCAAAAGTTTAATCTCACTTATCTTCCCATTTATAATTGAACTGTTATAAACAACGACCTAAAAGAATGGACTTAGATTGTAATAAATTGGATTTATGGACAATCCTAAGCAAGGGAAGAGGACTAAGGACAATGACAAGGACTAGAGACAAACCTTTCACTGTTTCCGACAGAAGATTCGTCTTTTGACAGGATAATATTGGACACTCAAGTCATACAAAGCCTACGGGCGACTGGAGTGGGACAGATCCGTTACATGACATGACGATGTTGGACACTTAGTCATACGAAGCCTACGGGCGACTGGAGTGGGTCAGAGTTTCCAGATCTTAAATGATGTGAAGGCCAAAAGAAAGGCAGAAAAGATATTGGACACTCAGTCATATAAAAACATACGGGCGACTGGAGTGGGGCCAGAGTATCTAGATCACATATGGCCAAGTGATGCTCTAACCACGGGCAAGAGGTTGTTCATGTGAAGAAACGCCACCTCCAAAGTAAAATGAGATGAAGAGGTTGTCCTCAAAAGACTTCACGGAATGGGATCACTCTTAAAAAAGGTGATACATGTCCCAAACTTAGTTTCAAAGACGTTGTTGGCTTGAGTCTAGTCCAACAGGTCTATAATAACTAAGAGTGGTACAGTAAGACTGTAGTCAAATGAATGATATATTTGTAATACGTGCATCTATGCCTTCATAGATTAAGACACGTTAAATAGAAAGTCATTCAAAAGCTAATTAAGTTGAGATTGTTTCCATATGTCGACATAAACTCTCAAATGAATGTGAGGTAGCGAAGAGGCAAAATCACATTTCCATTCCATCAATGGAATAGCGAAAGAAGCACCGTTCCTCCATAACATAGTCACGCCTATGTAGGTGATTTGACGCTTGTACAAATCGAGGGAGAGACAAGAACGTTGTGATCTTCATAAACGATGGTACAACATATTGGTTCCTTTGTTTGTTGGAAAGCAAGGATGAAAACGCTTGAAGCACTGTTTACTCTTGAAATCGGTATTGCAGCCTAGCGAGAGCGCGCTGCAGGCGAAGTTGAAAACTACGAATTGAGGAATTTGTAGGGATAGAGGGGGAGAATGTGAAGAATCGTTTATCCAACGACTGCTCCTTACTCACCTCAGACCAACGGTGTTTGCCAAGCGCAAAGCCATACACCCAAGGTATGTAGGCAAGGCGATTCTTAGTTGCGAGTCTTAACGAGAACTCCGCATAAGGATAAGGATAACCCTCTATGTGAAACATGGAAAAAATCTCATATACAAATGTTGTGATATGGGGTACTGTGGTAAGTGTTGAGATACCAAGCCAAAACATGTCCAGTCGGACCTAAGACTGTAGATTACATATCCACTGGATCTGCAAAGAACATTAGTGCGTATCGCATCTTGGTGCCAATGAATGATGAATTCTTTGAAGATAACTTTCCTTAAGAAGGAAAAAGTAGTTGCTCAAGGTTAAAAAGAACTCGTGAGTGCCTGATTGTCCAGAACTAGTCGTTCTAGATCTACAGGACTCGAAAGTTGCTGACTATCCAGAACTTAAGGCTCCAGATTTAAAGAACTCAGGGATTCTAGATGTTGAATCGAGACAGAGCAAAAAGAGGGTACAAAGACTTGTTCCAGGTTTTCTAGCTTATATGATTGAGAAGGAACCATGGACAATTAACAAAGAATTGTCATCTCCAGAAGCGCTGCTTTGGAAATAAGATAAAAGAGAGAAATAAACTCCATCAAATAGAACCACACTAGTGTGATGGTTGATCTTCCTCCGGGAAAAGAACCTCTTGGTTGTAAAAGTGGATACTCAAATTGAGTACAAAGTATATGGATCTACTGACGAATATAAGGCCTCGACTACCTGGACATGTGCTCTTATGTGAATAGCTTAACATCCAGGGTCACTGCAGTCTTGCATGACATGGATGTTGAAACAACCTTCCTAACCAGAGAGTTGGTTTGATGAACTGTTAGGCTTCTTCCTGAACTTCCATTATGGTCCCTGAAATGTTTATATTTTGGTCCTGAAAGTTTTAGATAAAACAGAAACAATGAATCTGACTACAGAGACATTGATTCTGAAGATAGAAAACCAACAGTTGAAAAACCAAACAGTCTGAAAGTGGAAGAAGAAAGTAATATGGAACAACCCGAGGGGTATGTGGTTCCAGGGAAGAGAAGAAAGTATGTCGACTTGTCAAATCTCTATACGGGCTGAAACAGGCCCGGAGCAATGGCATACAAACTGTGATAGTACTCTACTATCGAATGGTTTCTCCATTTATGAGTGTGACAAATGTGTCTACATGAAAGGTAATCCTGACTCGTTCGTTATGATATGCCTTTACGTAGACGAAATATTGATCACAAAGAGTAATCTTAGTTTGATCCTAGAAGTACGTTGAAATAATATTTCGATGATATGGGTATTACAAATGACATCGTAGGAGTTGATAATTCCAAGACATCTAACAGACTAGTCTAAACCAAACTCATATTCGAGGCATTTTTTACAGTCTCGTTGAATTCACCAATGTATATGAATAATATAATTGATTGGAATAATGGTGTACCCATTTATCAGGAGCGATAGACGCAGGTCACATGTAGTTCAATGTATCTTACACATTACAACTGACCTGGTATCGACTTATAAAAAATATTGGTTGAACTAAGGTTCACTGGTAATGATAAATAGAAAGCTTTAAATAAGATGTGACGACATCTGAATTATCTTCTTATCTATGGATTATGATATTCTGGATGTTGTTAGCGATTGTCCAAATGCTTACGCAAGTGTACGTATCGTTTCAAGTGATATAGTCTGTAAGACCGAATATCTTCCTCAGAGACTGATTTTCAATTACCGAACATCTACTCTATGTTATCTATTTGGCTAACGATAGTTTGATTTGGGTTTTTATCTAAAAACTACTAGAGTAATTGTGAGAATTAAATTAAATATGCTTTGGTATAAATCAGTTATGGTGGAAATATGGCTTCCAATATCCTCAAATATCCACTCTTTTCAATCCTTAATGCAACAACAATGGCTTCTTCTTCTACGTTAAGATAACATGTTAACTAGTTTGTCTTATATTTCGGTTAGGATATATAAAAGCTCAACCCCAGTGCAGAAACCTTCTATATTTCTATGATAGATTTTACCACATAATAGGATTAAGAACAATAACCTAAAGTGCTACACAAATATCAGGGTGCTGTGATTTTAACCTATGTCTATTCAATTACAGCATATCCAAATCTCCCCTCTCGGATCTTGATTCGAAATCATATAAATTATGATATTAGTGATCAATTAACTATCAAACATTCAAACCAATATTGAACAAATCTTAACAAGGTGAAGAAGAAACCAAACTAATGCATTAATTCATAAAATGAGTTTCAAGAGATTCAATTGAAAAGCTCTAATTAAGAGTTTAGCTCCTAGTTATAGACATGCTAAGAACTAATTCAATATCCAACATGAACTGAAATAAGAACAAAGAAAAGAAAAAAAAATACTTAGAACTAGGTCTCCAATCTTGTATCCTCCAAAAGTTGTGTTAGACTGTGAGAGATATTATGAGATAATCCCTAAAATCTGTACCAAGGGTTTATATATGATGTCAAAAACGTGTGTCTTGGACCCTTCTGCCTCTTTCCAAATTCACCTTGGATCTGGAAAATCCGCGTCGGCGCTGCGGCCCTGCTTTTTGGCGCCACGGCGCCGAAAGTCCTGCCGCTTTTTGAGAAAATGGCGACGTGGCCCTGCTATATGACGTCGCGACCCAGCATGCTTTCATCCGGATCTGCCAACTTTCGTCTTTTTTGCTTCAGGAGCCTCCTTTTCTGCCCACTTTTAGTTTTTTTTTTGTCATTTTGCCATTTAGAACCGTTGTGACTCAAAAGAAATAAAAATGACCCTAATACGACACTTATGTCAACAAAAATGGGAAAAATATCAACTAAAAATGACTCAAAAAATATATACAAAATATGCCTAACAGATGTCCAGCGATTCTGGGAGAATATAGTGATGCAAGCTGGACATCAGACAAGAAGAACACCAAAGCCACAAGTGGATGTACATGGTGTGTCTGTGGAAAATCCTCTAAGCAAACTTGCATCGAGCGATTTGTGATGAAATCAGAATTTATCGCTTTATACAAAGCATGATGAGAAGTTGAGTAACTTCATGACCTCTTAGAGGGTGTCCCTTATTGGGAGTAACTCGTGCCTGATCCAGTTATACACTGTGAGAGCACGAATGACGACGTCTGGACATATATGTCGCATACATAAGGCCCTGTGGCAGTTGATCGGGTGACAGATCCTTGATTACTAAATCAGAGGATATAACAGACCCTTTAAATTAAGGGACTATCCGAAGATCAAGAGTTCTGCCTGTTTAGGGGAATGGGCCTAAAACCCAATCACTAAGAAATGATACTGCAGACACCCAACCTAAAAGACTAGAGATCTCAGGAATTTAATGGTTCCTAATACTTGTAAAGTTGGGTATAGCAGAATACCTTGTAGGATACCACCTATTTAAGTGCGAGGACTGGCCGGCCTTAACTCGTAAGCACTTAACAATCCAACACGTGTCCATGACCACAACAGACAAAACCTTAAAGAAGAATAGTGTAAGGAAAGGTGTTGTGTTAGTACCATTGTCTTGACTTACACTAAAAATTGACAGTTCAAGACATCGTGTTCACCGTGCAGTAAGTAAGTCCGATGACATTCTACTATGGAATGTTCAAATCCATGACTACCTATTCAGATGCAAGATCGATCCGCCGAAGGATTGCTAGAAAGACACCATAGGTGTACGCCAAAATCACTTTCAAGAGGGGATTGTTGGAAATTTATTAAACGTGAATATAGTTAATTCTATTATTTATGACTCGAATAATTGGAGCCCCACACGTCGGAAACCACATTTCCACACACGTGCACACGTTGTACCAAAGATCATAAATTTCCTTAGTGAAAGAGATATTGGTACATATACGATATGTTCGGGACATGAAATGATAGACGGTTATTGGCCAAATGAAGATGGTTCACGTTGGTAAATGAAGAAAGAAGTGTACGATGTGTAAAAGATGAAACGAGTCGGAAAATGCCGCGGAGCCTCGAAGGGCCGCGACGCCTCACCGTCGGAGTCGTGGTGCTAAATGTGTCATAACTCTCTGAAGTTTTGACGCCGCGGCGCTGCCCAAGCAGTGAGCACGACGGGAGACGAAAAGTTTGTGACTTTTAGGCTAGTTTTGAAGCATAACTCCTTGATGCGCGATATATGCACACACTTTTAAACGCAAGTGCACGTTATCGTATCAAGTAGTATAGTCTTAGATAAGACCGAATATCGTCCTCTGGGATTAGGGTTCAAGTACCAATTGTCTATTTTCTAGTATCTATTTGGTGAATTAATGAGTGATTGGTTGTTTATGACTAAGAATTATAAAAGCTAATTAATTATAAAGATTTAATTCAGATGTGATGAGAATAGGGCTTCTATGTATCCTTACTATCCGACATGTTACTTACTAATGCATTACTTATGGTGTTCTTCTTTTGGAGAAAGCGGGTTCTGAAATCATTTTATACTCCCGTTAGGTTATATAAACACTCAACCCGATATTGTTCCTTACCTAACTTTCGATAAGGGTAACTCTATAGGAGGATTAAGCACAAAAACCTAGTTGGCCGTCGCGATGCGCAAAATTAGGGTTGTTAAGCCTCTCATCAACGCTACAAATCTAATTGAGGTATTTTCATCCCCAATTCAAGACCGTCTACCCAACTTACGGATATTCACAATCCTCTTTTCGAATCGATTAGAAATCATATAGTGATAACTAGTTGTCAATTAGCTACCAAGAATTCAACTCAATTATTGGATAGATCTCTCAATAAGAATAATAACCATAAGCATGCATTACTTTATAACATAAGGTTCAAGAATTCAACATAGAAAGCCTATAAGAGAATTAGTTCCTAGCCATGAATATGACAAGAACTAATTCAAAGTTCATCATGCAAAACTGAATTAAAGAAAAGAAAAAGAAAAGAAATTACTAATGTTTGGGTCTCCAATCTCTAGGCAAGAAAACCTTGTGTTTGGCAAGAAAGGGAACCCTTGAAAGCGCCTAGGGTTCTCCTTTTATAGGTTTAAACGTCTCCTCTTTTCTGCAGGCTGGCCCAAAAATCCGTCAAAAGACCTAATTTTTCCGCGTCGGCGCGCCTGCGGATGGCGCGCGGCTAAGTTCTGCAATACCGGTGTTTTGGCGCGCGGCCGATATCTGGCATGCGAGCGCGCGGCCTGCAACTCTGTGGCTTCTCGGATGTTTAGCGCGCGGCGCACTTTCTGGTCTCTGAAAGCGCGCGGCTGGATCTTCTGCGACTTCTCTGAATAATAGCGCGCGACCACAGCCATTGCGAGGCGCGCCTTGGCTGAATTTCAGCCTCGTTTGCCACTTTCTCCGTTTTGGCTCTAGTACCTCCTCTTTTCCCTCTTTCGCTCCTTTTCGCCATTTGGCCACTTTAGCCACTTTGACTCAAAAGAAAGAAAATCTATCCTAATCGACACTTTGTATGTACAAAGCGGGACAAAAGACTAACTAGATCGACTCAAAAGGTGTATATAAAATACACCGATCAAATACCCCAACTTAACCTTTGCTCGCCTCGAGCAAAGATAAAAAGAAAGAAATAAAATAGCGGACTCGATAAATAAGAAAATCAACAAAGAAAATAAGCAGACTCCTGCTATTGATCACTTTTCTTTGCATGAATGTTAACTAGAAAAACATGAAGGTTAGCGAGAATAATATCGAGGAACATATAGCATGGAATTTCAACACGTTGAGCTAGATATTTCGCAAACTCATACTTATCATGCTTAAATGGAAGTCGGTGTACTCAGTATGCATATAAATTCAAAAATTCCTATGGCATGCTTACTTGTTATTCTCCACTAATGCGGATATACATAGAAGAGATCTTGAGGACTTTGGGGTTGTAATGTAGGCTTAGGTAGGGGTTGGTAAAGATAGGCATTTAGGCTCATTTTTACGTACCATAAGCTCTTTGGCTTTTCAATTTTCCCACTTTTCTTTTGATTCTTTCCTTCACTTCAATTCTATCATTTCCTCTTTTGTTTTGGGAGAGTGAAGTGTATTATACAAATAGGCACCCCAAACTTAGGCTTTGCCTCTTTTTATTACTTTTCCATTAGGGTGCCTCAAACTTGTTCACTCTTTTGTTTCTTCTTTTTAACACAATGTACTCCACTATTTCATATTTTCACTTATGGCACAATTTTGTGGGAATATGGGGTGTCAAAGAAGAAGTTTCAAATTTAGGCTCGATGGGGCTAACTAGTGATATTTTTAAAGTGCGGGATAGAAAAGAATGGTAAGAATTGGCTATCAAAGAAATGCACGAGTCGTCTCCTGCGTCGTATCTAGCTGTTTAGCCTCAAATAGCAAGTAGTCATAACACATAAGCATTTATCATTTAGCATACATAACTCAGCAAGAGACTCGAATAGACAGTTACGTGAGTTTTTGGCATCTCTAACCTAAGTGTTTAGATAGTTGCTTCCATTCCTTTACATTATTCCACCTTACTTCACTAGGTGTTTCTAGCAACTTCTGACATACATGATCTTTGTGAGCAATTATGACTCAAAAAGAAAAATTTTGGTGACTCAAAATAAACATGAAACAAATAAAAGACTTAAATAAAACATAACATGACACACAAATAAAAATAAAACACAAAAACAAAAAACTAAAACAAAAAAACACACCCCCAAACTTAAATCACACATTGCCCCAAATGTGTGTAGACTCAAAGAAAGTAAAAAGCGACACTTACAAACTTTGGCTAAAATGGTGGTGGTGGCGGTGGATAATCATCGACCGTTGGTTGAACAAGGCACTCGGCTCGTCGATTTGTTGTCTTGTTTCTTGGCGTCCTTGTACTCATTGTTTGCAAGGTGCATCATCTCCTTCGGTGTTGGTACAATTGCCTATTGTGGGCTCTGAAGGTTCTGCTCTTGTGGTTGGCGGTGGCTAGGTCTCGCCTCATGTGAGCCCCTATTTCAGGCTCATCTTCATCCATGGTTGCCTCTGCTGCTGTTGCTGCTGCTGCTGCTGCGGGTTGTACTCTTCGTCTGGCTGCTGGGGGGCTAGGGTCTGGAAAAGAGTGCACTATCCCATAGGACACCGGCAGTTGGTTTCTTTCATGAGTATCTGTGGGTAGTTGTGGGTGCACTCATGTGGCATAGGCGGTAATAAGTGAGCGTGTCCCAATCCACTTTGTTGTCACCAACTGCTGATTTCTTCGATGCTCTGCACTATCTCTTTTCCCACATCAATTATCGGCCCTCATAATTCCATAAATCAACTTAATCGCCTGTACGGCACTCTGGTGAAGTCGTAGATGGAATCATGCGAACGCGGCGAAATCTGACCAAGCCTTGGTGCGCATTGTTAATGGCACTTTCGGTGCTCTAGATCCATTCCTTCCGATCTCATGGCGGCCCGGGGTAGCTTCGTGTCTGCCGATATTATTCGATCAATGTTGTTCTTTGCTCTGAACCGTGTTCTAAAATGGTTCCAATCGCTACTTTCTTCAACATCAAGCTTTTTAGCGTTGTATTTATTGCTTGCGATCGGGCATATAATTTCCCTTACAAAGCACCCTTCTGTCTTCTCCGGAAAGTTTGCATAAAATTCCCGCACCATTGTTGTATTCACTGGTGTTATCTTCTCCGGATTGACAAATCTCTTCCACCCCCTTAGCTCAATCATCGCCCGGATGGGCTCATAAACATCTTCATCCCCATAGGATCCCCTTTGGTAATCCATTCCCCTTTCTGGAATTACGGGTCTAGTATCAAGTCTTTTGTATCTTTGATAGGCCTGGTAACTCACGAACCTATTTTCATCGTATTGTGGGGTTGGGGTGGATGTGGATCCTCTTCTCTTTCTGGTGGCCATTTATAAACAAAATCTGCGACTTAATTTTTGTGGCACAATGTCTCCTATACACTCAACAACTAGCAGCGACAACACCCCCAAACTTCAACAATGCCCACAACTTCTTTTTCTACTCTTTTCTCCAACTTCACAACCAACTTTTCAGTACCCAAACTACTCCAACTACAATACTCTTCCCAACTACTACCTCCTATGACTTGGTGAAAAGGATTCAAGAACAAAGATAGGGATTACCTTTTGATGAGAAGACTGAGCTTGTTCTTGTTTTGATTGGTGGGTTGAGGCTATGGAATGGAGCTTTGTTGTTTGAGATAGTTGAGGTTTTGGAATTTAAGAGTTTAGGTTGTGGTTGGGTTGGATTTGTGGAGGTTTTGTGGGCAAATTTGGAATTTCGTGGGTTTTGGAGGGAAGGTTAGGTTTTGGAAGTTGGAATTGGGAAAATCTGATTTTTAGGCGTTTTAAATTTCTGGATTCAGCTTGTGTGCGGCTTTTAGCGTGGCTGAAACATCTGCGCTCGCCCGGGACTTTCTGCGCGCACTGCTCTCAGGCGCGCGCAAAGCTTCAGCCTCTTGAGATATTTTGGCGCGCGGCCTGCTCACAGCGCCATGGCTACACATTTACGAAAATCCTTGCTTTTCTTCGGTTTATTCCACTTGTACATCGATCACGGCTCAAACACAAGACCCATGGCGTGAGATTGTTCTAGACAAAATAAAATAAACTAAAGACAGAAATTAAAATAACATAATTGAAAACGTTGGGTTGCCTTCCCAACCAGTATCTTTTACGTCTTTTAGCGGACGCGATTAACCTTTCGAGTGCCCATTGGATACTTACGCGAACTGCTTGCAATCCCAGATTTATTGCTATAGGTCTCAATTTCCTATAACTATTTGTTCAAACAGGGCCTTAACCATACAAGTATCCCCAAGCACACAAGATGAGTTTGTCTTTTAGGCTTATTTTGTAGGAAAGCGTGAAATTCTCTACATCTCTTGACTCTTGGGGTTGCCCTTGATGGTATGCAATTCCTAATTGGGAGTCATACGTGATAGCTAGTGTTCTATATTATGTGATAGGTGCATGAAAAGAATTTCCACGAGAATCGAAGGTGAATAATTGGGTTTCTGTGATCTTTTCCTTACACACCGGCTATCTCACCAAATTCCTCAATAGTTGGGTGTGATTCGGGCTCCTCAACTTGCTGTTATTTGTTGAATATGATCGCGAGTTCGCTATTTGCGTTTCCAACCTCTTTATACCCAACCTCATTTAGTCCGTGACCAGAGCTTGGGACCTCGTGAGGCGAGTAGAGTTTCTCGTAATTCCTCCTCTCTTATACATGGTTGGAACTCGATCATATTGACAGTAGTAATCCATATCTTCAGGATCCCTGAGATGCATCAAAACCAACAAAGAATCACGGCACCCTTGTTTTCACACAATAAATACATAAAATAAACAAAATTAAAATAAAATAAAAAATATACATAAAACCAAATTAGAAATCAAAAATAGATAAATTTGATATTGAACTATGCCTAATCCCCGGCAACGGCGCCAAAAACTTGATGCGCGATATATGCACACACTTTTAAACGCAAGTGCACGTTATCGTATCAAGTAGTATAGTCTTAGATAAGACCGAATATCGTCCTGCGGGATTAGGGTTCAAGTACGATTGTCTATTTTCTAGTATCTATTTGGTGAATTAATGAGTGATTGGTTGTTTATGACTAAGAATTATAAAAGCTAATTAATTATAAAGATTTAATTCAGATGTGATGAGAATAGGACTTCTATGTATCCTTACTATCCGCTTATGTTACTTACTAATGCATTACTTATGGTGTTCTTCTTTTGGAGAAAGCAGGTTTACGAAATCGTTTTATACTCCCGTTAGTTATATAAACACTCAACCCAGGTATTGTTCCTTACCTAACTTTCGATAAGGGTAACTCTATGGGAGGATTAAGCACAAAAACCTAGTTGGCCGTCACGCACAATGCGCAAAATTAGGGTTGTTAAGCCTCTCATCAACGCTACAAATCTAATTGAGGTATTTTCATCCCCGATTGAGGCCGTCACCCAACTTACAACATATTCACAATCCTCCTTTCGTAATCGATTAGAAATCATATAGTGATAACTAGTTGTCAATTAGCTACCAAGAATTCAACTCAATTATTGGATAGATCTCTCGATAAGAATAATAACCATAGCGTGCATTACTTTATAACATAAGGTTCAAGAATTCAACATAGAAAGCCTATAAGAGAATTAGTTCCTAGCCATGAATATGACAAGAACTAATTCAAAGTTCATCATGCAAAACTGAATTAAAGAAAAGAAAAGAAAAGAAATTACTAATGTTTGGGTCTCGATCTCTAGGCAAGAAAACCTTGTGTTTGGCAAGAAAGGAACCTTGAAAAGCGCTAGGGTTCTCCTTTTATAGGTTTAAACGTCTCCTCTTTTTCCTGCAGCTGGCCCAAAAATCCGTCAAAGACCTAATTTTTTCGCGTCGGCGCGCGACCTGCGAGATGGCGCGGCGCCTAAAGTTCTGCAATACTTGGGTGTTTTGGCGCGCGGCCCGATATCTGGCATGCGAGCGCGCGGCCACTGCGGCTCGTGGCTTCTCGGATGTTTAGCGCGCGGCCATTTCAGTCTCTGAAGCGCGCGGCTGAATCTTCTGCAGCTTCTCACGAATAATAGCGCGCGACCTAGCTTTGCGAGGCGCGTAGCGAGATTTCGACCTCGTTTGCCACTTTCTCCGTTTCGACTCACAGTACCATCTTTCCCTCTTTTCGCTCCTTTTCCGCCATTTGGCCACTTTAGCCACTTTGACTCAAAAGAAAGAAAATCTATCCTAATACGACACTTTGTATGTACAAAACGGGACAAAAGACTAACTAGACTGACTCAAAAGGTGTATATAAAATACACCGATCACTCCTCCATTACTTTGCTTATGAATTCAGCCATTATTTGGCTGAATTGTAACCCCAAATTAAGTGTTATTACATGACATTCAAATCCATTACTTGGCTAGATGGGAAGTCATTTTGATCACAATATATAATGAGACTCAAGACTCATTTGAACAACACACTTGTATAATTCAGAATTTTCTGAATAGCTCTTCCTCTCTAGCATACTTCCACACACTCAAATGTTCTTCTTTTATAGTAAACAATTGAGTTATCCTTTTCCCAATTATTTGTTGTTGTTTTATCTTGGGAGACAAGTTGTCAATAACCGTTAAGAGATTAGTACAGGGCAATATTGTCTTAAGGACAGATTGAACATCAATCGACTCATCAAACCATTAATTTGTTCTTGTCTTTCCATATTTAGTGGTTATTGGTTTCAGGTTATCAAGATCAAGGAGTTGGTAGAAATTGGATTGAAGATTCAAGACGAAAGACACAAGACGGACTCAATGACGTAGATCTAAGAAGAATCAAGAACTCACAAGTTTCTGTAGCCACAACTCTTGTTGACTACAAGATTATTAGCTATTATATTTGTATAGTTTATCCTTTCAAAGCACTAGTGATAGTAGTATACTATTTTCGTAAATCCATTGTGTAACTCACAGTAAAATTCCATAATGTGGAGTCCGAAAAGAATAAAGTGTACGCGGACCTTACCTTCATCTCGGTAGGTAGAACAACTATTTTCGGGAGATCCTCGGCTCAAGACAAAGCATAATCACAAGCAAAGCAAGCCAAGAGAAACGGTCAGAATCAGACAAGAAATTAAAACAGTAAGAACATGATGATAACAAAATCGAATACGTCATGATAATACATTCTAACAAAAGGAAGCAATAGCCAACACAACTAAATAAAATAAACAAAGTACACTAAAGAACATATAGCAGAAGAAATCAAATTGCATGAACTATAAAATAATATTGCGTCTATAAGTGTGATAGTCTAATCGGGTCTACCGTAATAATTTTGGACAGTGTACATGAATTTGAGATTATGATGGAATTAAGATGTTACTTCTTGTCTCAAATTGAATTTCTTTTTATCTTTTAAATTGTGCCAATCTATTGTATTCTAAACACGTATACATGAAATTTCCTGAATGACACCTTTCGAGGAGCTTTTTTCACGCAAATTTGAATTACTTGAGTCAATAAATTTCTATCATATTGGGTTTGGAAAAAAAAAATTCCAACCTTTTCAACCAAACGCCATTAGACATTTCTTTTCTCACTATTTTCTCTAATGATGTTTTGTTGAAAATATTTATACAGAGAAAAGGAGTTAGAAATTAAAATTCAGCTGGAGATCTGCATCGTGTGTTCGGATTCTGGTGGAAGCACTTTGTTCTCTTTTGGGATAGGATTTTGTAGGTGATATAAGTTGCTTTGTTCTCAAATTCTGATCATTCAGGCACATCACACGATTTATTTGACGCCGCGGCGCTGCCCAAGCAGTGAGCACGACGGGAGACGAAAAGTTTGTGACTTTTAGGCTGGTTTTGGAGCATAACTCCTCCAATACTTTGCTCATGAATTCAGTCATTATTTGGATGAATTGTAATCCCAAATTAAGTGTCATTACATGACATTCAAAGTCATTACTTGGCTAGATGGGGAGTCATCTTGATCACAATATAAAATGAGACTCAAGACTCATTTAAACAACACACTTGTATAATTCAGAATTTTCTGAATAGCTCTTTCTCTCTATCATACTTTCACACACTCAAATGTTCTTCTTTTATAGTAAACAATTGAGTTATCCTTTGCCCAATTGTTTGTTGTTGTTTTATCTTGGGAGACACGTTGTCAATAGCCGTTAAGGGATTAGTACAGGGCAATATTGTCTTAAGGACAGATTGAACATCAATCGACTCAGCAAACCATTAACTTGTTCTTGTCTTTCCATATTTAGTGGTTATTGATTTCAGGTTATCAAGACCAAGGAGTTGGTAGAAATTGGATTGAAGATTCAAGACGAAAGACACAAGACGGACTCAATGACGCAGATCTAAGAAGAATCAATAACTCACAAGTTTCTGTAGCCACAACTCCTGTTGACTACGAGATTGTTAACTATTGTATTTGTATAGTTTATCGTTTCAAAGCACTAGTGATAGTAGTATACTATTTTCGTAAATCCATTGTGTAACTCACAGTAAAATCCCATAACGTGGAGTCCGAAAAGAATAAAGTGTATGCGGACCTTACCTTCATCTTAGTAGGTAGAACAACTATTTTCGGGAGATCCTCGGCTCAAGACAAAACATAATCACAAGCAAAGCAAGCCAAGCAAAACAAAGTAAGAGAAACGGTCAGAATCAGACAAGAAATTAAAACAGTAAAAACATGATGATAACAAAATCAAATACGTCATGATAACACATTCTAACAAAAGAAAGCAGTAGCTAACACAACTAAATAAAATAAATAAAATACACTAAAAAACATATAGCATCAAAAATCAAATTGCATGAACTATAAAATAATATTGCGTCTATAAATGTGATAGTCTAATCGGGTCTTGTAATAATTTTGGACAGTGGAAATGAATTTGAGATTATGATTTAATTAAGATGTTACATCTTGTCTCAAATTGAATTTCTTTTTATCTTTTAAATTGTGCCAATCTATTGTATTCTAAACACGTATACATGAAATTTCCTAATGACACCTTTAGAGGAATTTTTTTCACGCAAATTTGAATTATTTAACTCAATAAATTTCTATCATATTGGGTTTGGAAAAAAAATTCCAACCTTTTCAACCAAACGCGATTAGACATTTCTTTTCTCACTATTTTCTCTAATGATGTTTTGTTCGAAAATATTTATACAGAGCAAATGAGTTGAAATTAAAATTCAGTTGAAGGTCTGCATCGTGTGTTTTCTTTTGGTGAAAGCACTTTGTTCTCTTTTGGGATAAGATTTTGTAGGTAATATAAGTTGCTTTGTTCTCAAATTCTAGTCATTCAGACACATCATACGATTTATTGATAGTTGTGTTGAGAAACTGATACTACTATCTTCAGCATTAATACAATATAAGCCACAAGCTGGATATAAAAAAAAAAAGTAACGCTCTCAAAAAAGGAGACCAGTCAACTAACGCCGTTAAAATATTCCCCTTTCTCTCTCTCTCTGTTTGCCAGTTGCCAACTTGCCATATACAACTCCTACTCTGTCTACACTAATTATCCCACCACCTCCGTTTAACCAAACCGCGCTCCATTCAACGAATGGACCACACGCTAACAGTAAAAGTATAATTATATATTATTTTTTTGCATTCAGTAACACTAACAGTAAAAGTATAATTATCTTACTTTGCATTCAAGAAGTTATTTTAATGATTCGAATCTGATCACAGAAAATAACTTTATCAATTACGTCAATGTTTTCCTCGGTTTATAATTAATTTTTTTTTTGACGAAGAAACTCGCACCATTATTCTTTTCAGTGCGCGTGAAAGCTCGGGTTGATGATAAGCGCGCAAACCGCGTCGTAGGTCCACACTTGACAAGCCAGTGTGTGTGTTCAACCAAAGAAAGGTTTATGCGAGGATCGAACTCGTGGCGACTTTACGCTAACTTCTTCTGTAAAACATTCTACTACCATGGTCGGTTTATAATTAATTAAAATATATACTATTTGATTTTTTTCTTGAGAATATTTTTAAAAACACGCTCCTTACCCACGCGTGTTCGTGTTTATAATATAAACTCTCTTTCTTCTTTCCCTTTCACTTTGTTCAACGCTCCCTCATTTTCCTCTCTTCATATTTTTCCTCCTAGTTAAGCTTTTTCTTTTTCCGACGATCCAAATCGGTTTATCGGGTCAAGTTCGGATCTGTCCGGAAACAGATGTCTTCGTACTGGTGTTACCGGTGTACGAGATTTGTTAGAGTTTCAGCTGGGAACGACGTCGTTTGTCCTCACTGTGATAGTGGATTTATTGAAGTTGCTGAAGGTAACAATATCGAGTCGCCGGGATCTCGCCGGAGGTTTCCTATGTGGAACGAAAACCGGCCAGATTCAGATCGTAGTGTGAACATGAGTGGTTCTCGCCGGAGCAGACGTAATCGAGGCGATAGATCTCCGTTTAATCCAGTTATTGTTCTTCGTAGTCCATCTGGAGCATCTCCCGGAGTAGATGATGAAGCTGCTGCAGAAGAGCGGAGTTACGAGCTTTACTATGACGACGGTGAAGGTTCCGGTCTTCGACCGTTGCCGCAGACTATGTCGGAGTTTTTGATGGGATCTGGATTTGACCGATTGCTTGATCAGTTAGCACAGATCGAGGTAAACGGTTTTGGCCGGCCGGAAAATCCACCGGCGTCGAAGTCGGCGATTGAATCAATGCCGATAATTCAAATAGCTTCGAACCACGTAAACTCCGAGACTCATTGCGCTGTTTGTAAAGAAGCTTTCGATTTAGGATCTGAAGCTCGAGAAATGCCTTGTAAACACATCTACCATTCCGATTGTATACTTCCATGGCTATCTCTTCGAAATTCGTGCCCCGTTTGCCGACACGAATTGACGGAGGAATCACCGGAAACTACTACGAATTCCTCCGATAACGGAAACTTTGCTCGGTCTCGAAACGATGAAGAAGCAATGGGATTGACAATATGGAGACTTCCGGGAGGTGGATTCGCCGTCGGAAGATTTTCCGGCGGACGGAGAGGAGCCGAGAGGGAACTTCCGGTAGTTTATACGGAAATGGACGGCGGATTTAACAATGGTGTACCTAGAAGAATAGCTTGGAGATCAAGGAGGAGCAATACAAGTCGAAATGGCGGTGGAATAAGCCGAATTTTCAGCAATTTCGCGTCGTTTTTCCGGCGATTAACACCGTCTCCTCAACGGCGATCGCTCTCGATACATTCGAGTAGTTCGGATTCAACTGGGTCGAGTTCTGGATCTGCTGTTTTCAGGAATCGGAGTGTGTCGAGTACTTCAATTTTTAGTAGGTATTTGAGGAGAAGTAGAAGAAATTGGGTACCAGAAGAAAGTAATGGAGTAACCAGATGGTAATTAGTACTACTTTGGGGGTAAAAATGTCAATTTCCAATTATTACTTTCTGAGTCGAAGCAGTATGAAAACAAAAAAAATTGTTCATAGTACTAGAAGCAGGTGGCAATATGTCATTTTTCAATTATTACTTGTTGAGAGCACGAAAAAATATAAAATTTGTTGTTAGAGCACTCAACTAGAAGTAAAAAGGCGTGGCCTATATGGAGAAATGTGGCATTGCTTCTCTTACCCCTCTTTCCCAAAAAAAGAATGCTATATATTTTTTATTTAACATAATTTAAAACGAGATGATGTATAACTATGTAAAATATCTTTGATTTTAGATCATAAGATTCAAAAGTGTTTCAATATTTTTTAGAGTGAATATCAAAAGAAAGTACATTACATAAATTGGGATGGGGAGTATTTATTTTGGGTTCATTTTGTGACAATCAATGTAGAAAGAGAGGCCATTTTGAGGGAATCTGTAAATTGACAAGGCTTTTGATATGGAATTCAATTACTTTTTAGTGTCATTTTCTTGAATTTAGCAGTATGATCAGTAATAGGAAGACAATTGTAACTTCTTTAAAATGTTCATTTTTTATTATTTTAGCAGCAATTGAAAGAATTTGCTTAGCTGTGAATAGTTTTTGTTGAATCCATTTGTGAACTCTTTTTCTGTATTTCTCCTGTCTAAGCTGATTAGAGGAAAGTTCTGTTTTTTTATCCCAACTTTAGGCAGTTTTAGAAAATGTTTGATAGAGATCTTAATGTTAACGTTAGGGATAAAGCCTTTCTTTCATAATCAAATGAAACTGTCTAAGATGAGGAGTTAGACAAGGATCCAAGACTGATGGGTACAGAATCCGATGGTACTTATTGATCACAAATCGCTTGTTATCACATTGTATTCTTTTGCAAAATCAACTCTTAGATGTGAAAAGTTAAATGATGAAGGGGGAAATGAAATATTGGATTGAATCGCCAGGGCTAAAAATAGATATGAGTGATGTAATGAGGTCTTCCCCACTTACCTTAGTGGGAAAAAAGATCGCAGCTTTGCACTTGGACCATTTTGTTATTGCTGCAATACTACAAGAACAACACTGAGCTAATCATACTCATTAAAAGTTCTTGTTACTATGGTCTATTTAATGCATTATGCTACTTTTAAATTTCTTTATGTAATTTAGTTGAATTCTTTAGCTCCTGAGCTTTCAATTCGGATATTTTTTGCCTAGATTGGGCAGGGAAAGTCACATTTCAGACCCACAAAAAAAAAACACTTTTAGCATGTGTGATAGAAACAGTGGTCTTTTCAACTGTCTGACCTTTAGGCAAAATCACTTAGATTTCTGATATAAATGATAGCAACAAGTAGTTAGTGAAATAATAAAAATATGCAGAAATAACTTGATATCTAATGGATGGTAACAAGGAGAAGCAGCTCCTCATTAAAGATTGTGATGTGGTGGCTGGCAAGTACACTCCATCCTTCATAATAATTCTCGGGTTCTAAAAAATCTAGGAATAAAGTCATTTTTGATAAGGAGTGTTTTACCTTCAAAGCGAGACTTTTCTTATGCAAATCAAGATCATTTGGACCTCAACGTACACAGTATAATTCACAAATGTTGTCCGGAGAAAGCGGATACCAAATATCTGATACGTAAAAAATATATTTTTGAAAAGAAGAAATAGCTGATGGTCCTATGGTAAATTTCTGTGTTGATTTGGTTGTTAGGTGCTCTTATTCTTGACCATATGAATTTCCTTAAAACTTAATTGGAGTTGCTGAAGATTAGCTGGAAATTACTGGCAGTTAACTTTTGAAAAGATGTTCCCAACAGTGAACATTTGCTTTGTTTTTAATCTATTGAAGATCAACAAGTGGTATTTTTTTAACATTATTTGGCTGAAAAAGTAATTTATAGAAGTTTATTTGTAAATAGGTTAAATAAATACTATATACGTATATAGTAACATTATTATTATATATTATTCATTTTAATTTACGTGAAGATTGTCTCTTTTTTATATTTTGTAGTAATTTTTTCTCCCAACATTATCATATTACCCTTGATCACACACTCTTATAAGTTATAGGAATGTCATAGTATATCTAGGCCCATAAGATATAAAAGATATTATTGGTATATTATAGTACCACATTTAGTTTAAAGATACAAGTTTTTAAAGTTTTTTTTTACTTTATTAAATTGCATGTTCGGTCAAATTAAGACACAAAATAAGATGAAGGGAGTACCAAATTTTATAAGAACACTATTAATGAACGTAATGGAATGTTTGAATCCTTTATTGGATATTGTACGCACATGTACGTCCGGAGAATAGTTAAACTAACTATTACAAGTGATCTAAAGGCTATACTAAGGAGATCATTACAACATCATTACAATAGTATCATCTAGTTACAATCATTATGTATCTAGGTTCTTGATTCTTTGTGTCAACCACCATCAAGTCTCGTGACATGGTGTCTGTAGATTCAACAACTTAATGCTTCTTCAGACTGTCGTTGGCAATGTCAACTGCTGCAAGATTTTGATCCTTTTGTCTGCAATAAGGACTCAAATAACAAATTGGTTAAGTTTCACCACACGCTGAGTCAAGGGATGACCTTTTCTCTTTAAGACAATATTACCCCCGTATATATGTTTTTACGTTAGCAGGGCATTCGTCTCCCAAGATAAAACATCGACTTATCTTCTTCGTAAAGCACAACGAAGAAGATCAATCGAAGAACACAAATATGGAATTGCTAAGAAAATGATTGTCTCAGAGATGTGTATAAACTTTGTGATGTAACAATCTCCTGAGATAGTATGTTTGAGAAGCGTGTAAGACTTTTATCTGAAGTGAAGTGCATGAGGCTTTCTGCAATCTGAAGTGGAGCATGTTAGACACACTTAGACTCTCTATAAAACTGATCCAAAAAGGCCTCAATTTATAGGACAAAGATGCCTCTTCACTTGCAATGTGAATGTTATAATGGAGGTTTATTGAGCCAAGTGAAAAGTGTGTGAACACACTCAAACCAATGACTCACTTAATGGAAGGTTTATCCATCCAAATCCAACATAAAATTCAAGAGAAACTCTTAAATTTTCGTCTCCAGATTCACTTCCCGGGAAGCGTCGCGACGCCAAGCTTCCAGAACCTTACTGCACATAGGGCGTCGTGGTGCCCCAATGAGGCACCTCGATGATCCACCGCCGCGGCCCTTTACGACTCTACGGTCCGACCCGTTCCATCTTACACTTCGCACAATCCTTTCTTCGTTAACCAACGTGGAATATAGGTTATTGTCGACAATAAGCGTCCATCATTTATGTCTCAAACACGTTCATCTTACATGTGCCAATATCTCTTTCACTAAGGAAATTTATGATATTTAGCCCCACGTGTGCACGTGTGTGGAAACAAGGTTTCCGACGTGCTGCACACCTTATGTTTGATTCATAAATGACGGAATAAACTTATTCCCCCGTTAGTAAAATTTCCAACAATCCCCTCTTGAAAGAGATGTTGGTGCACACACATTGTGCCACTTTTACCAATCTTCCGACGGAAAGATATTGCATCAGGAGAGGTAGCGCTTGGCCTTGAACCTTTTCTAGTCGAATACCATCAGACATACTTACTGCGCGGTGAACGTGATGTCTTGAGCGTGATTACTTAGATTTAGCGTTGATGAGAGAGGCTTAACACAATTTTTTGCGCATTGTGCGTGTGTTCGACTAGGTTTTGTGCTGTATCCTCATATAGAGTTTATACTTGCTCGTGTTAGGTAGGTAAACAATCTTTGAGGTTGAGTGTTGTTTAATGTATGCCAAAACAATTGTATCAACACAATACCTTACCTTATTTGTTTCTTCTTATAACTCTGTCCGTTTTGGCTGTGGACAGCTTCTTGGATTCTTAAGTGCGTTCATTTGAGGCGGCCACACCTCACACTTAAATATGTGATCTCCTACAAGGTATCCTGCTATACCCCACTCCACGAGTGTTAGGAATCATTAAAAGTTTTTTCCAAACCTTAACCTCAACCGTTGAAGATCATTAAAAGGTTTAGAAACTTAACCTTTACCCTGTCTGCAAGTAGCACTTTAAAGTCTATCGCGGGAATGGCTATTGGACTTATGTTTCTTAACAGAAATCATTATCCGAAGTGCTCTTACTTTCACCGAAGCGCTCTACTGAACCTTTTACAGCTTAATTTTCCCATTGAACCAAATTCTTGGGATCTCTAGTCAGTATGGTTGGGTTACCACTGCAAAAGTTTGTATGTATTGGGTTTTTAGCATAATCCCCTAGACATACAGTACGTCGATCTTTGGATAGGCCCTTAGTTAGCGGGTCTGTTATATTCTCCTTTGATTTTATGTAATCGATGGAGATGACACCCGTGGTGATCAACTGTCTAACGATCTTATGTCTCTCACGAATATGTCGAGACGCCATTATCCGTGCCCTTCCAAAAGCCGATTGGCTTGCCACGGTGTATAATTGTCGAAGGCACGTGTTTCTCCCGATAAGGGACTACCTCTAAGATGTAGTGAAGTTACTCAACTTATTTTCATGCTTTGTATAAAGTGAAAGAATCTGATTCCCTCACGAATCGGCCGATGCAAGTTTGCTTAGAGAATTTTATAAGATACACCATACACATTCTCCTGTGACTATGGCGTTCTTCATATTCGATGTCCAGTTTGCATCACTGTGTTCTCCCAGAACGATCGGACATCCGGAATACAATAATCCATAGATTAGTGAACATCTCAGATATCATCATATCTGTCTTAGTGACATTCAATGATTGTTTCCGAGATCACGAGTGAACCTGGTTCAACTGGTTGATTTGGAAAGCAATATCAGGTCGAGTGTAGTTATACTTTGAACTATATAAGACATGTGCATATCTCTCCTGGTGAATGGGTGCACAATGATTCTAGTCAATTTTATAACTTCTATCCATTGGTGACTTCAACGAGACTGTCAATCTATAACACACGTGAGTTTGAGACTAGACCAGTCCGTTTAAACGTCTTAACGTTTGTGATACTCATATCTTTAATATTGAAACTTTATTTCAATATGACTTCCACTTTCAGACTGTTGGTTTTTCAAACTGTTGGCTTTCTAATTCAGATTTAATGTCTCTGTTGTCAGATTTATTATTTCTGCATTATCTGAAACTTCCAGGACCAATATATAAACATTTCAGGGACTGTAAGAAAGTTCAGGAAAGAGCCCAACAGTTCTACATACCAACACTGATCTTCCTCTTCCAACTTTGTGGTTAGGAAGGCTATCTTAATATCCAAACTACGTAAGACAACGGTGGACCTGGATATCAAGCTATTCTAAAAGGAGCACATGTGCAGGTAGCCGAGGTCTTATGCTCGTCATTAGATCCATCTACCTTATACTCTATCTGAGTATCCACTTTTACAATCCAAAGGTTCTTTTCCTTGAGAAAGGTCAACCATTAGTATGGTTCTGTAAGATGGATTAATATTCTTTCCCTTTCCAGAGTCGGGCTTCTGGAATAGAAAATTCTACCGCAATAGTCTTCAATTTATTCTTAACCAAATAGGCTAGAATGCCTAAGCCAAGTTCAGCCCCCTCTTTGGTCCGTACCGGTTCAACCTCTAGAGCCCCGAGTCATGTGGATCTGGAACACTAGTTCTAGATTATCAAGCCCTCGTATGTTCTTGTTAACCTCGAGAAAATACTTTTTTTCCTTTCTCAAGGGAAGATACCTTCAAAGAATTCAGAATTCTTTGACACCAAGAGGCGATAATCACTATTGTCATTTACAGATCCAGTGGATATGAAATCTACAATATTAGGTCCAACTTGACCTGTTTCGGTGTTCTAACCTCAGCCAAACACCCGATCCATAAAGGCATCCGTTTATGGGAGCAAAGGTACCTATTTACTTGCAGTGTGAACATGACTCTTCACTTGCAATGTGAATGTGCCACTTCACTTGTAGTATGAACATGACTCTTCACTTGCAGTGTGAATGAACCTCTTCACTTGCAATATGAATATGACTCTTTAGTTGCAGTGTGAACGAGAGACTCTTCGCTTGCAGTGTGAACGAGACCTCTTCACTTGTAATGTGAATGTGCTTCTTCACTTACAATATGAATATACCTCTTCACTTACAATGTGAATGTGCATCTTCACTTGTAATGTGAATGTACCTCTTCACCTGTAGTGTGAACGTACCTCTTCACTTGTAATATGAATGTGCCTCTTCATTTATAGTGAACATACCGTTCATACTAAGGTAAGTAGGGAGTGGACGTTCAGTGAACGATGCTCCACATTCTCCCTCTGTCTCTACGAATTCATCAATTCGTAGGCTTAGTAACGCTTAACCGCTTCAACAGCTTCATATTTGCTTTTCAATAAACAAAGGAACCAACACTTTGTACCATCGTCGATGAAGGTCACAAAATACTTTTCTCCCCTATATTTCATACATACTTTAAATCACCCACGTAAGTGTGATTAAGTTCCAGAGGGGCGGTTCTTCTTTCGCTATTCCGTTGACGGAATGGAAAGGTAATTTTGCCTCTTCGACTACCTCACATTTATTCTGAATGTTTATGTCGATAGACGACAACAATGTCAATATGGTCAAAAGTGTCTTGATCTATGATGACATTGATGCACAGATTATAAGTGTATAATACACTACGTCAGTTCACATAAACAACTTCTTGCCCGTGAATAGGGCGCAATCGGAGAATGATTCCGGTTAATGAAGAATTAGCACTCCATCATTTGGCTGTGTAATGAAGATTGAATGCTAGTTCAACTCACCAGAAGTCATCTCAAAAGTCACAAGACTCTTGGATCTCAAAACCGAACTAGGTTTTTACGTCGCTTCATCGATTAGGGATTGACGATCGCGCTCGGTCGATCGGGCGCCACAGCTCTACACTGTCAGATTCGGTGCCGTGGCTCTACCACTATGGAGCCGCGATGCTAAGGTGGCAGTAGCTTCGACAGCCCCTTTGGTTGGGGAGCGCCGCGACCCCTTTACGAAAATCATCTCATTCTTTTTTGAGTTTTGGACGTTTTTGCACGCCGATATATTGGATCCTTTTATCCACAACCTTGTTGTCAAGATCCGAAGGTTTTATCCTTGTCTTGCCCAACGATAGCCTTAACCTTTCGGTTATTCAAGACTTGAATATTCTGGCCCACTTCAGTCGCCCGTAGGTTTTGTATGACTGAGTGTCTATTTTGACCCACCTCATCGGGTGTCCAATTCTATCCTATGAAGGATCTTCTGCCCGATAGTGTGACAAGTTCATCTTTTACCATCCTATCAAACGAATGATCTTCTGTCAGAAACGATGACATGTTTAACTTGTTTTTAATCTTCTTCCCCTTATACCATTAGACCGGATCATATAGAATTTGATTTCTAAAATCCAATCACTAGGTGGGAAGGGTGTGAAGTTAAAATTCTGATTTCAAAGACTTATGGAATATGATTTGTTTAGAAAACCTTTTCATATTCTATTTCTTGCCTTTAATCAGAAACCTTCTAACTTTATAATTGACGAAGAAGAAATGCTTACCTTAATGTAGCATTGTTTCTTCCAACCCATCATATTCCGGATCTTCCGGATCTGTAGCCTAGACACATGTAGACTTATGTGTCGACGTTGTCTGACACATGAATCTCCTTGCGATATCTTTCTCGTCGTGTTTTTGAACAAATGTTCACGAGATCATCTTTTGATCACTTTTACTATATTGTCTTAAAATTGATGGATATTGTACGCACATGTACATCCGGAGAATAGTTAAACTAACTATTACAAGTGATCTAAAGGCTATACTAGGAAGATCATTACAACATCATTACAATAATATCATCTAGTTACAATCATTATGTATCTAGGTTCTTGATTCTTTGTGTTAACCACCATTAAGTCTCGTGACGTGGTGTCTGTAGATTCAACAACTTCATGCTTCTTTGATCGTTGTGGCGTCAATTCTTTGCAAGCTTTTGATCCTTTTGTCTGCAATAAGGACTCAAATAACAAATTGGTTAAGTTTCACCACACGCTGAGTCAAGGGATGACCCTTTCTCTTTAAGACAATATTACCCCGTATACATACGTTTACGTTAGCAAGACATTCGTCTCCCAAGATAAAGAAGCGGCTTATCTTTTTCGTAAAGCACAACGAAGAAGATCTACTGAAGAACACAATTATGGAATTGCTAAGAAAATGATTGTCTCAGAGATGTGTATAAACTTTGTGAAGTAATAAGTTCATAATCTCCTGAGATAGTATGTTTGAGAAGTGTGCAAGGCTTTTATCTGAAGTGAAGTGCATGAGGCTTTCTACAATCTGAAGTGAAGCATGTTAGACACACTTAGACTCTCTATAAAACTGATCCACAAATGCCTCAATTTATAGGACAAAGATGCCTCTTCACTTGCAATGTGAATGCTTTAATGGAGGTTCATTGAGCCAAGTGAAGAGTGTGTGAACACACTCAAACCAATGACTCACTTAATGGAATGTTCATCCATCCAAACCCAACACAAAATTCAAGAGAAACTCTTAAATTTCCGTCCCCAGATTCACTGCTCGGGAAGCGCCGCACCGCCTAGTGGCGGCTGGCACCAGCTTCGAAACTTCTGCCACATCTGGCCGCGGCCTCCACCGCCGGCTCGATCCATCAGCGCCGCGACCGCACTACGACTCGCGTCCGGCCGTTCCATCTTACACTTCGCACAATCCTTTCTTCGTTAACCAACGTGGAGTATAGGTTATTGTCGACAATAACTGTCCATCATTCTATGTCTCAAACACGTTATTCTTACGTGTGTATCTCTTTCACTAAGGAAATTTACGATATTTAGCCTCACGTGTGCACGTGTGTTGAAACAAGATTTCCGACGTGCTGCGCGCCTTATGTTTGATTCATAAATGACGGGATAAACTTATTCCTCCGTCAGTAAAATTTCCAACATCCTTTTATCCTTAACTAAATGTTTTAGAGTTCGAACTTAAAAATGAAGAACCTTAAGGTAAAAATGTGTATTGAACACCCGTTTGCTACAATTAGAATATTGTGATGATGAAAACCGTTTTTTGTAGGGAAAACTTTAGCTTTTAAAATGGAATTTCACGCCTAAATTCAAAGTAACTGTGCCTCATAACAAATACCGAATATTGAATGTAAAACAAATAAATAGATATAAATTGGAATGGAGGGGGCAACGTGTATATAAGAGGTTCCCTATTAATTTTGCATCTTTTTCAACTGAAAGGAAGTGTGTACGTTGATTCCTAGTAAGCTCATGAAAGTTAAAATGTGAAATGGGGATACTGTTCTTTTCTTTGAATAAAAGAGTTTTATACGACTGTTTTTTATTATAATAATTAGTATGAAATATAGTTTTCAGACGCATGACAATATTGGCTTTGGATCCCTTCATTTGGACTTTTGCGCGTGAAATTTGACTATACTTTTGTTGCTTAGTCAATTCCTACACACAGACACACACACAAAGTCCTCCATAGTTTCTGTACTTGCATCTTTTTCAATTTTTTTTTTTTTTTTTGATGACCCAGGTCTCGGGGAAGCCTCATTCCCCCCTATCGCTAGTATCCGTACACAAGCACCGGTACTGGACTCCTGGAGGCGATGGGATCGGCTCTTCAGCACTCCACCACCAGGTAAATCGCGGGATGTGCACCTGTAACTGTCGCCAAGGCCCAACGGATCAATCATCTGAGTCGACTTCTGCGAGGGCTATGAGGGAATCAAACCCACACTGCAGCATGCCCGCGCGGCTTTTAGCGCCCAGGCTTAATCACAAGTATATGCCCCGGAGAGCGGTGTCCTAGTGAGAATCGAACCCGTGACCCAAGGGCCACGAATTCGACCTTCGCCCAGCAAGCTGAACGATTCGGACACATCTTTTTCAATATTAAATGGTGCTAGCAAGGTTCACAAAATATCAAGAAAATAAAGCTTTTGTACGAACCTAAAACTCTGGAATAATTTTCACAAATCTTTAGATTATATGAACCTTGTAGTCATTGTGTTTCCTTATAAATGTCCAGCTAACTTTCTAACATATGTGCATATGAAAGTAGAAACAACTAAATAAAATTAGCGGCCTAAAGTCAAATTTTAATATAGAAGGCCTTAACTATATTGCTATTCATATATACTTTCAGTGACATGAGAGTCTAACAAAAAAACGTGAGAAAGAAATGAAAAATAATGTTTACTCAGTCAATCCTCAATTGAATGGAGTAAGATTCACAAAATATCAACAAATATTGCTTTTGTATGAACCCAAAACTCTAAATATTTTCACAAATATCTTTGATTATATCGACCTTGTGTAGTCAATACTCAGTAGTCACTATGTTTCCTTGTAAATATCGAACTAATTAACTTGCTAACATAAGTGCTATGAATATCCAAGCAACATGATGGAGATATCATACATTAGAACAAACATTTATTTGCTATACAAATTAAGTATTTGATCTGTTTAACAACGTTTTCCCACGCAAGTCTACCAGTTACCTAAAAGTTATGTTGGAAATTTATTAATGTGAAATAAAGTTTATTCCATTATTTATGACTCGAACAATTGGGGCCCCGCACGTCGAAAACGTCGTTTCCACACACGTGTACAAATTGTACCAATTATCGTAAGTTTTATTAGTGAAAGAGATATTGATACGTAAGTAAAGTGTTTGAAACATAGAATGATGGACGGTCATTGGCCAAATGACAAGTGTTCTAGATTGGTAAACGAAGGAAGAAGTGTGCAAAGTGTAAGATGGAATGTCTCAGGAAGGGCTTGGCGCCGTGGCGCTAATGGTGCAGCGCTGCAGTGCTAATTCCCGAACAGTATAGAATCAGAAGCCAGAAAGCCAAGAGTCTTTGGTTGTTGACATGAATTTAGGAGTATTGAATCTCCATTAAAGTCCATTAATGGCAAGACATTGAATCTCCACTAAGGCCAATAATTTGGCATCTGAAAAACCATCTTTTAATGGCAAGACATTGAATCTCCACCAAGGCCGTTAATTTGACATGTGTAAAGTCATCCTTACACTCCTATAAATTGAGCTATCATGCTCAATTCTAAAGATATACACACAACATAACAACACCATAAAGAGATCAGATTTTCCTGACATCAATCATTCTCTTAGCAATCTTCTATATTCGTGTTCTTCGCTGGACTCATTTGTGTAGGCTTTGCACATTTGATAGTTTGTTGTTTTATCTTGGGAGACTATTTTCCGCTAACGTAAATGTCGATATATGGGAAAATCTTGTCTTAAAGACAGAGAGCCATCTCTTGACTCAGCCGGTGGTGTTGTGATTCTGTGATTTGTTGCTAAGTGTTTCAGGTTGGATCTTGCTATCAAAGAACTCTAACCAAGTCAGATTCTCAGCGGACATACAAGCCACAGTTGTAGAAGTTCATGCTATTGTATTTCTGAATATAAAATCCAGAATTGGAGTTCTAGTTCAAGATTGTCAAAGATTAAAAACTCACTGTTGTAATCTTTGAAGTTTATCCTTTCGATCACTGTAATAGTTATTTACTATTCCCGTATAATTTCTTCGACAATTTTAAGATAAGATCGTATTAGTGCTTAGTGAAAATGACTGAACAAGAACAATTCATTTTTGGATATGCTGCTGCTACTCAAGGCAATACTCTTGTCTCTCCCTCTGCTGTTGTTACTCAAGGAAATGCTTTTTTCCTTCCCCATTGCTGCCCAAGGGACAACCAATGGCTTTCCCGTTACTCAAGGGAATGTCAGAGTCCCTCCACCTATCAGATTTCACCATGAACGACCTGAAAAGTTCATGGACTTTGATTTCAAAAGACGACAATAGAAAATATTGTTTTTCCTAACCATGATGGGAGTTGCACGTTGTGTCACAGAAGACCCTCCTAAAATAGGAGATGGTGGGACCCTCAGCCTATTGATACGGCTGAAGAGGACCAAGGTTTCTAGGCTCGCCTGGAAATGACTCTTGATGCATGTACTCATAGTGATTTCATGTGTAAGAACTATATCCTCAATTGCTTGTTAGACCTGATCTACACGGTGTATTGCACCGTAGGCACCGCCAATGAGTTGTGGGATAAGCTTCAGAAGAAGTACAACACATAGGATGCAGGTACAAAGAAATTCATCGTTGAGAAATTCTTGAAATTTCAAATGGTGGATAGTAAGACAGTGATGTCTCAATTCCAAATGATTCTACAGCTCATGGATTTGGAGGGTATGAAACTAAATGAGCAGTTTTTGGTTTTATCACAAATTAAAAAATTACCTCCCCGTGGAGTGAGTTTATGAGTTACTTAAAACTCAGAACAAAGGAAATGACGTTTGAAGAGCTTATTATCAAAATCCAAATTCAGGAAGATAATAAGAAATTCTTGTCTAAGGGCAATCCGTTGAGGCCAAGCCAAATCTGGTTGAGGCCAAAGGGAACCCAAGCAATAAGCGCAGTTCTAGAAAGATGGAAAGACCCAGACAACGGTGAAGTTTAAGGGAAACTGTCACCACTGTGGCAAAGCTGATCACATGATCAAGACTGCCACAAGCTCAAGATGGAGCAGAGTCAGAAAGCCAAAGAGAGGCCAAAGGCAAGGCAAAAGCCAACGTCGTCGAGGACACGCTTATTGACGACATAATTGAGGAGTTTTCTGTGGTGGTGCTAGAAGCAAACCTTGTAGAGAATTCCAAATAATGGTGGATGGACACGGGTGCTACCCGTCACATCTGTTCCGATAGAGATGTCTTCTCTACGTATACACCAGTTACAGACAAGAAGTTGTTCATGGGTAACAACGCTTCCTCTGACGTGCTGGGGGTAGGAAATGTGATCCTTAAGATGACTTTTGGCAAGTAGCTCGCTCTGAATGAGGTGATGTATGTCCCTGAGATTAGGAAGAATTTAATTTCAGGTCCTGTAATTGATTAATGCTAATTTTAGGCTAGTATTTGAGTCCAATAAGTTTGTAATCACCAAAAATGGAACCTTTGTGGGAAGGGGCTTCGTCTGTGAAGACCTCTTCAAGGTTAACGCCATGTCAATCATGCGTTCAAGCAATAAAAGTAAAGATTTTTCTTACTTGCTTAAGTTTTCTAATTTATGGCATCATAGATTAGGATATGTGAACTACAAATTCATCCAAAGGTTGGTAAAGTTGGAGTTGTTTCCGTCTATCGACATAAACCCTCAACATAAGTGTGAGGTGTGTGTAGAAGTAAAACTCACTAAGACTCCCCTTATATCCATCGAAAGGGATACCGCTCATCTAAAACTTATTCACATACATATATATGTGATTTGAAGTTTGCAAAAACTAGGGGAAACAAGTACTTTGTGACATTTATAGATGATAACATAATGTATTGTTACTTTTACTTGTTGAAAAGTAAGGATGAAACCTTTGAAGCGTTCAGATGCTACAAAGCAGAAGTTGAAAACCAACTAATCGTGTAGAGTAAATCAATTCGTAGCGATAGAATCAATACGTAACGATAGAGGAGAATACATTGGATGAATGTCTTTCTTATCAATTCCGATCTTCCCCAAAACATGTGGGGAGAAGTTGTCCTTACCGTTAATACGATTCTTAATAGAGTCCCACATAAGGGTAAGGAGAAAACTCCATATGAGTCATGGAAGGGAAAGAAACCTGTTGACACCTAATTTTGACTCCCTCTTTCAATTATTTTCTGTCAAATTAAACTATTTTTTAAACACTGCAAAAATAATTTTAATAATAATACATACATACATGTATAAAATACTCTTTAAAACTCTACCCAAATTAAAACTACCCAAACAAAATAAAATTCCCAAGCCCAACCAAACATCCTTTAGCCCACTCCCTCATTTTGTTTACCTGAAACCAGCGGACCAGCCCAAAACCCCTGAAGGTCGCAAGACCATTCCCTATTATCAATTTACCACACCCCATCGTCCAAAACAAAAACAAGAACAAAAAAACCAAACTTAATCCTTTCACTCAACCGCCGCCGTCGACATCCCATGATTCTCGCCTGAGAATCAGGCGCCTTTTCCCCCTACCAGCACCACAAATCATCCTCTTTGGTAAGAATCTTCACAAAAAAATATTCTGAAATATATCCAAATCGTAGCTTACAATAACCCAAAGTCTTACCTCAAATAAATACCAAAATCACATGCAAAATCGTGCTAGAACTGTAACAAATCCTTCCAAAATCAACACCAAGAACTTACCATAAAATCTCCCTTTTGGTTTTGGTAAAAATCATCCAAAACCAGCACAAAAAAATCGCAATCAAAGCAGCCCAGTAAATTACTCTAAACTTACCATCAAAATAGGTTCCAAAATCGTGACTATAAATATGGTTATTTATACATGCAATAGACATCAGCGAAATCCATCGAAAAAAGCAGTAGCAAGACCTCTCTTTGACAGTCAATACAAGCCAAAACATCATTCGAACACAGACTTTTCACAGTAAAAAAAAATAAGTCAAGAATCCGGAAAAAAATAGCAAGAACAGATAAAGAACCCGAAATCCTTTCTTGTGCAACGTGTCTCTCTGTATGACTGATTAAGCATGTATTAAGTCACTATTAATAGCTACTTATACTTATTAAATCAATTGATGAATCTGCTTAGTTAATACTAATTGTTATTAATAGTCGCGACTGTGATTGTTAATGTGTTTTGCTAAGCATTTACTGTGTGGCGGAATAGAGTAGTTCTTGTTTGAGTTTATGGGATCGACCGAGTTATATTACTACGTTCATTAAGTCCATGATCATTGTAATGTGTGGTCTAGTGAAGTGCTTCACACCTGCCTAGTTGTAAAATGTGGATCCTTAATAGCATGCTTGTAAGTCTGGAATACGTGAGTCTGGGATGTTAAATATAGTGAATGAAAGAAAAGTATGTTGTGTTCTATGTGGTTTTCGAATACTTAGGACAATGATTAACTAAACTGTCAAAGTATGCTTGTTTCTAAGTTCGTTTAACTCGTTCATCTCTAACAATCAATAGTTGTTTACTAATTGTTTTATAAGGGATGTTTGATTTTGTTGAACTTGAATATGTGGTGTAAGGAACTGCTCATATGGCTCTTTGTGATAAAAAAGAATATCTGATGACATTTAACTAGATTTTTTGGGTATCCAGCATGTTTATTTATGTGTTCATATGAGTTGCTTGCTTATACAATATTCAAATCTTACCCAAGAGAACGATAATAGAATTTGCTAGTTTAGTTATCTGGATGTACTTTCTTATTGTGTCTGGGTTTACTCCACATATTTACCTTGGCCCAATATTTATGCAATTGCTCCATCCCACTTGCCAGTACCAAATCTGCTCATTCTGCCCAGTGTTAGCATAATTGTTTTCTTTTCTTACTTCGAACTTGCCAGTTCGTTTGGGCTAATATAATAACAAATTAAATCATATCACATATTTGAATACGTGATAATTTGTCTATTTGTTTGTTGATAGGGTTGGGATATATACTAATTCTTTTCTTTTCTTTTGCTTTCATGAAATACGTTGGGAGCAACAAAGAGTCTCGTTATGGGACTCATCATGACTCTCGCCAAATGAAGACCCGCATCCACGCTTCTTGCTTTCTCTGGTCTCGGAAATTCCAAAACAAATAGGGCAGGACGACATTACCATCCGTCCTAATCACTATTCTTGCTCCTTTGATCCCGTCGTATTTGCATTTCTTTTATTTGTTCAAATTTGTGTAATTAATTGAATATCTAGAACAATTAGTCTTTGAATACGTGAATTGGGCGGGTAGTTCTAAAACTTGAAATACGCTTCTAATTTATTTTAAGGCTCGTCATATGTCTAAATTTTTGCCAAATAATAATCATCTTTTTGCACTATGCCATATATATTTAAAAATCGGTTTTCAAGTAAATGCATACATTTAGTCAATAAATGAACTTTGCATCATTTATTTTGGCATCATGCTCTACAAATGACTACTTATCTTCTTAATATTCTTCCTATCAAAAGTTTGACCTATTCGTTCCCTCTTCAAATTTTATATAATAAGACTCTTTCGTATTTACATCTTAGCGTATTTGGGTGCTTATGTTATCCGTTATTTCCGTCCACCACTAACAAACTTCAGGCCCTGTCTACCCTTACCCTGTAATCATGTATTTACTTTGAATGACCCGAATTGAAAAATTGCTATGACCGACGAATATAATGCTCTTATTGATAATTAGACGTGGGAATTGGTGGCCCGTCCACCTGGTGTTAATATTATTCGGTCTATGTGGATTTTTGCTCATAAGGATAATTCTGACATTTCTTTTGCAATACATAAGGCTCCTCTTGTAGGTGATGGAAAGACTCAGCAGGTTGGTGTGGATTGTGGAGAGTTATTTAGTCCGGTGGTCAAATCGGCTACCATTCACACTGTGCTCAACTTGACTCTTTCGAAAGCATAGCCCATTCATCAGTTCCATGTGAAGAATGTTTTCTTACATGGTGATCTCAAGGAGACAGTCTATATGCATCAACCCTTGGGGTTTAGGAATCTCAAATATCCTCGTCATATCTGTTTGCTGAAGAAGTCTTTGTATGAGCTTAAGCAGTCTCCACGGGCTTGGTATAAGAGGTTTGGAGACTATGTTTCCACTATTGGGTTCTCTCACAGCAAATCTGCTAATTCATTGTTCATATATCTTCGTGGATCTTCCTTGGCATATATATTATTATATGTGGATGATATTATCTTGATTATCTCTTCTGATGCATTGCACAAGTCTATCATGACAATGCTCAGTTCTGAGTTTGCTATGAAAGACTTGGGGCCCTTGAGTTATTTTTTAGGGATTGCTATCACTCGTCATGCAGGTGGGTTGTTCTTATCGCGAAGGAATTATGCAGCTGAGATCATTGAAATGGCTGGGATGTCATCCTGTAAGTCCACTTCCACTCTGATTGATACTAAATCCAAGTTGGGTGTTGCGACTAGCTCACCGTATGAGGATCCGACCCACTATCGCAGTCTTGCAGGGGCTCTTCAGTAACTTACGTTCACGAGACCAGATATTATGTATGTCATTCAGCAGGTGTGTTTGTTTATGCATGATCTCAGGGTTAAGCACATGAGTGCACTCAAACGCATTATTCGGTACATCCAGGGGACACTTGACTATGACTTACACACTTGTCTCATATACAGATGCTTGACTGGGGAGGATGTCCGAACACCTGATAGTCTATGTCTGGATATTGTATGTTTCTTGGTAACAACTTGGTCTGCAAAGTGTCAGTCGACGTTATCACGCTCTAGTGTAGAGACCGAGTATCGAGGGGTAGGCAATGTGGTCTCTGAATCATGTTGGTTACATAATCTTCTTTTAGAGTTTCATTGTCCTATTCAGAAAACAACATTGGTTTATTGTGATATTATTAGTGTCATCTACCTTTCTGGAAATCCGGTTCAACACCAGCGTATGAAATATATCGAGATGGACATTCATTTTGTTCGCGAAAAGGTTGTGTGTGGATAAGTACGGTCATGTCCCGTCCAGGTATCAAATTACATACATTTTTACAAAGGGTCTTCCCTCGATCCTTTTTAAAGATTTTAGAGACAGTCTCAACGTACGAAGATTGTCCACTATGACTACAGGTGTGAGTTATATATTTACCATAATTATAGAATTCTTGTCCAAGTAGAATAGGATTTTGGGATTAGAATAGGAATAAGATTCTCCTATTGTAACATGTATATATTCTCATTCATTAATGAAAATAATGAAGATATTATTTCTTTCATTTTCTAAACGTATTAAAAAATAGGTTCATATAAACTGGAACAGATGCCTTGCTTTTTGCTGAAAATTAATATGATAAAGAGTATGCTGAACTTGCAGCAATTTTCTACTTCATCTACGGAAGATGTCTAACAAGAGTTTTGAGATTAGGCCCTGCTTTGTGGTTGAGCCATCTAAACGTCTGCAAAACCAACATAGTGACCCTGTGAATGATGAGTAGATAGTAGGTTTTGATAATGATGCTGAAAAATTAATTAAGCATCTGAATGAACAAAGGAGCTAGACGCCATCCCAATTGTTGGAATGGGGGAACAAGGTAAAACAACTTTTGCTAGAAAGTTATATAATAATGACATCATTTTTTCTTATTTTGATGTTCGAGCATGGTGCATCATTTCCCAAACGTATAACCGGAGACAGCTATTACAAGAGATTTTCAGCCAAGTTACCTGTTCCAAGAACAAGATAGATGAGGTTGGCGAACTTGCTGACATGTTGAGGAAAAGCTTAATGGGAAAGAGATATCTCATTGTCTTGGATGATATGTGGGATGTTATGGCATGGGATGACTTAAGGCTTTCTTTTCCTGATGTTGGAAATAGAAGCAGAATTGTAGTAACAACTCGACTTGAGAAAGTGGGTGAACATGTCAAGTGCCATACTGATCTTTATTTCCTTCCATTTTTCACACTAGATGAGAGTTGCAATTTGTTGCAGAAAAAAGTGTTTCAAAAGGAAGATTGCCCGCCTGAACTTCAAGAATTTATAGAGTGGATCCTTTGTCGTCAGCTACACTGCGTCCACTAATTTATCTGAAGTATCTGGCCGTTAGGACAAAAACAATTTGATTTCCATCCGGAATCACATCTATGTCATCTTGAAACTTTAATTGTTCTTTCTTTCAAGAGTGTAGTGTTACTCTCGATTTTCTGGAAAATGGAACAAATATGGCATGTTGAGATTAGTGATGCTGTTTTAGATTTGGAAAACAATAAGCAGTGGATCATTGAAGAATCCTCTAAATTGGCAAATTTGAGGATATTAAGGCATGTTTGTTATCCAATTAATGATGGTGAATGCATGGATGTCTTATTACGGAGGTGTCCTAACCTTCAAAAACTTAGGCTCACTATATGTAGCGATAAACTTCCCGAAATTTGTACTTTCAGTCCCAAACTAGAGAGTAATAGCATCAAAAGACGAGTGATGCCTCAGAGATATCAAGTTCAATGAACTTAAGTTCTTGAAACTGGTGAGCTTAGGTATCTCAAGGTTGGATGACCCAGAGGAATCTTTTCCCAAGCTTGAGTATTAACGTGCATCTAATGTATAAACAATATGTTCCATACAGGTTTGGTCTGTAAGCAACATAGCCGGAAGCTGCGACTTCAATAAACAAGCTCGTCGACAGAACATGGTATAGATTCAGATTTTTCTTGTTCCTTTTTTTTTTAAGAATAAAAATAAATTAGATGCTTGCTTTATTTAATTGCTCCATGTCATCATGCTAACGAGGATGTTTTTGAATTTGACAATTTCTTAGAGAACTGCAGAGTAGATGGAGTTCTTAGCTAATTGTTGTAGCCATGCTCATGCTAGGATCTATTATGCAGCATTAATCTCTTATATTGTTACACAATCCCCATTCTCTTATATTGTAACACCTCTACTGATTATTAAGTTTGTTTTGATTGATCAACTAGGACTCATGCCTACTGGGAAGAATTAGGTCATGTTCCTAATTGAAGACCCAATAATGCTCCCCTATCACTTTAGCTGATCTAATTGAAAAATTAGATCAGCTATTAGAGGTGTTGTAAAGAAGGGTAAAGTTCCTAATTGAATACCCAATAAAAGATGTTGCTTGAACTCTCCAAAAATATTACTCTTCCTGTTCCAATTTATATGTCTCACTTCCCTTTTTAGTCAGTTCAAAAAAGAATGACACATTTTTTTATTTGACAATAATTTAACTTTAAACTTTACATATTACGCTTAACGAGATGAATTATAACCATACAAATTTTTTTAACTTGTTTTAGATCATAAGATTCAAAAAATCTTCCTTTTGTTTCTTAAACTCTGTGTTCAGTCAAATTACATCATATAAATTGGGATGGATGGAGTAGCATATTGGTGTCATATCCACCAAAATGCATTACTTTAATTTTGGAGGAACCTACACGCTACAATTTCAACATATAGTCGACAACCTAGTTCCCCTCAATAATTATATATTGTGTATGCTAACTGCTATTTACTCAGGACCTAGTCATGAGGGATCTGAAATTAGATAAAATATGTTTGTTCTCGTGATGTGATTCTAACAAATGTATGACCTGCATTTTTTTGCAGGTTACCTTCTCACTATGTTTAGTGATTGCATAATTATGTTTGTGACAAAGGGTATAAATGAATCAAGTGAGGCCAAAGTTGAAGTGGAAGAAGAAGAAAGGTCAACTAATACTGAGGGACATGGAACAAATCCTTTTCTAAAGACAACTTCACTTGGGGATACAATACTTCTCATTCTTGCATTGTGTTTCCACTCTATTTTTGAAGGTATTACTGTTGGAGTATCAGGTAAAAAACTACTCCTACTAGCATGGACGAAATCAATCAATTTTTTTCGAGGGGGCTAGTACTATATTATACAAATTTTAAAAAGTAGGTAATAATTTAAATTGTAAATAACATAAATAAAAATCGTTTAGGAATAATGAAAATATAATCACAAAAAAAAATTCTCAACCAGATTTCATAGTCTGAAACCGTTGCATAACGACTTCGTTACTGATCTCATTCAAAATTTCGTTCTCAATATAAGGTACTAATAAATCATCAAGCCAATCATCCGATATTCGATTTCGCAGTCGATCTTTGATGATGCTCATAGCAAAAAAGGCTCTCTCTACACTTGCAGTAGCGGCAAAGTTAATGCTAGGGTAAGAAGCGTGTAAATCAAAAAATAAATTCCGTGTCTTTTTGTTTCCACCATCTTCTTTGCAAGATCTTCAATGCCAACAATTTCTGAAAACACAATGTTACTACGCATATCAATAATATAAGTCTCAAGTTGATTATCAAGTAACTCTAGATCATGTGAAGAAACTCCCGAGGATACAATCGAGCAAACTTGACGAGACTTTCCTTGTTGAAAGCAAAGAATGAATTGCTAGGATTAAGGCACCCAACAAAAAGAAGAAATTCAACATTTGTCACAAAAAATCAGCTATTTAACTTCATAAGTTGTTTGTCCAAAACACCATAAAAGCACTCGATGCGAAAATAAGTATCGTTAGTCTTTTCTTCAATTCTCTGCTTGGACCGCCGAGGAGATACATACTTTTCATTCATGTTAGGGACAACAATCTCATGATTAGAACAAAACAAAGAAACTTCATTAACTAGAGAATTCCATCCATTGTCTCTCAAATATTTCAATCTTTGCTTTGAAATATCCACTAATCTCATAGCATTCTCTATCTCTTGCACTTTTTTGTTCAATGCTAATGACAACTCATTGGTAATCGTCAATACCTTTTTCATCAAATGCATAGCGAATGCAAACTCAAATGATTGTATTGCAATTAAAATATGTTTGCATCAACTCTTTTCTCCGGATCATTAATTATAAGATCAAGTACTTCAATAACAGATGAAAACATGCCAATAAGTCTAACTAAAGTGTTATAATGCGAGCTCCAACGAGTATCACCTAGACGTTGCAAGTTAGTTTCTTGGTTTAGCCCACGCCCACTAACAAGTTCTCCCTTAATTAGTGTTTCCATTACTTTTTGACTTTGTATGTCTTTGAGAATATCATGCTTCTTACTCGAACCTCCAACCATATTTACAACCCTTGATGTAATTTCAAAAAGATATTGAGGAAGAAAGTGAAACTTTGCAACCACTACTAAACTCAACTGAAGCTGATGAGCAAAGAAATGGACATAAAAGGCACATGGATTTTCATTCAAAATAAGAGTTTTCAAACCTTTAAGCTTACCTTGCATGTTGGCTGCTACATCATAGTCTTGACCTCTCAACCTTGATATGCTTAAATCATGATCAGAGAGTAATCCTTCGACAGTCTCCTTGAGTAAAGCTGTAGTTGTATTTGGAACATGTTTTATACCAGGAAAACGTTCAATTATCCGTCCCTCATTGTTCACATATCTTAAACAAATTGTCATTTGCTCCTTCATTGATGCATCACGTGACTCATCAACCAAGATTGTAAGAAATTATCACTGATATCCTTGATGATCACAAAAGTAGTTTCAGCAATAAAAGCTTTACAAATATCTTTCTGAAACTAATTGTGAAGTTAGAGAAGTATTTTCAAATGAGGCATTCTTTATTTGCTCATTATTATCAACAAGCAAATGAAAACTTCAAGATAGTTGCCCTTATTTCTCGACAACTCAGATTTATTTCTACCTCGAAATGACAGTCCTTGATTCAAACATAAACGCACAGATGTAACAACTGCATTCAACCGAATACGGTAGTTTGTTCTCTCTTTATTTGCTTTAGGAGTAAAGAGAGTAGAAACACTTTCTGTAAGGTTTTGATTCATTAGATCTTGACATTTCTTTTTTGATTGATTATGAAAACTGCTATGTCCTCCAACATGAACATCAAATCTCTCCTTCCTTTTTCAATTATTGAATCCAACTCCGACAAATGAATCTGCCCTACCTTGATTATTTTGAGTCCTAAAAAGATAGCAGTAAAGACAATATGCTCTATCTTCTGTTATGCTATACTCCAACCAATCTGGATATTTGTCAAATCAAGTTTTAACAAACCTCTTTTTTTGAATTTTATCATCTGGTGGCTCCATGGAAAGTTGTTGTCGAGAGATTGTCGAAGTCAATTTCAACATTTTAAGGTCTCATTTGAGCATTTTATTTAAAAGAATCAACCATTGCAGACTTTCTTTTAAGAAATTTCTCCATCAATACAATCTTTAAATCCACAATAATAATGTTCTACAAAAATTCAAAACTATATGATCATTTATCAAACACTAATTAATTCAAATAATAATAAATTTGCACTAATTAGGATTCACAAAAAATAACTATTATAATGAAATTAAATAGATGATGAAAAAATCTTACATGTACTAAATAAATATGAGTAGCGCAAAAACCAAAGTCTTGAAGAAGATCAGAAAAGAACCGAAAGAACTGAAGAAGAATCGTCGATTTCAAATTGGTCTCGAGTGTGAAACCCCGAAGAAGACAAAGTGTTTTTTTATTTTAATAGGAAAAGGCAACACTATTTTTTAATGAGCACATAAAAGCTGACTTTGTTGTGTTATTGTGTATTCATAGACTAGTACTTTTTTTCTTTTGTTGGGCTTATGAATTTCCTTTTGCAAATTTATTGGGCTTGGATAATTTAAGAGTAGCAAAAGGTTGGGGGCTAATGCAAGTATTTTTATACAATTAGTTAAACTTAACCATATATGACAGGTTATTGTTGTATTATCACGTATATTAGGTTTGAAATCATTAATGTTACCTATTATTGTACATTGATATCATTAAATGTTACATATTAAATGTGAGTTAAGACTGCGTACAATAGACCCTTATGGTACGATCCTTCTTCGGACTCCGTGCATAGCGGGAGTTTAGTGCACCAGGCTGCCCTTTAACTTGATAGTGTGAAAAATGTATACACTATCAGTGTGCAAAATTGGAACTCTTATATAAACTCATTTTTCTTGGAAGTAGACCCATTACAAAGATTATTGTTCGCAATTCTCAAACTATAACTCTTTTGAGAAAGCAAATTTGGAGCATTCTTTCAACTTTTTAACACAATGATATTGTTGTGAATAGTTATTAACCTAGAATATATAAAGAATGTGTAACATGGAGGACAAGAGGAATATTAAGCACACAGTGTTTTACTTTCTTTAGTTACGTTTCATTTCATATAAAGAATGTGGAACAAAATCTCCTAATTTGCACTACAAAAAACTAAAATAAGCTAAGAGCTTTATCACTGATTCATTGTTAAATTGCTCGTAAACTAACAAATTGTATTTCATAATTCATCGCCAGATAGGATTAGCTATGGATTTTTTTATTAGCTACAAATTTTGGCCGGCACTAATCTGCTAATTTGCATTTCTTTAATTATCTCAGCTACAAAGGGAGAAGCATGGAGAAACCTATGGACAATTTCATTGCACAAATTCTTTGCAGCCATTGCAATGGAAATTGCACTTCTAAAGATGATACCAAAGGGGCCATTTCTACTTACTTGTGCTTACTCTTTTGCCTTTGCTATTTCAAGCCGTATAGGTGTAGCAATAGGAGTGCCAATTGATGCTACAAGCGAAGGACGTACAGCTGATTGGACTTATGCTATTTCAATGGTACTTTCTTGTGGGGTTTTCATTTATGTCGCAATAAATCACCTTATAGCAAAAGGTTTTAAACAGCATAAATGTTATTTTGACACTCAATTTTTTAAGTTTGTTGCTGTGCTTCTAGGAGTTGGGGTTATTGCTGTTGTCATGATATGGGACTAAGTGTACTCATAATTTTCTTGAATTTACATGGGCTTTTGTTAATCTATTTGTTTTGTTTTATTTCTTTGTTTTTACCTAGAGTTCGTACTCGCTTTGGAATCCGACTAATTCAAATTCAGATAGAAAAGTCCCACTTAGGGGTAAAAGCTCAATACTCTGGGTTCGAACTCGAGACCTCTGGTTAAGAATGAAGGAGTACTTATTGTTAGCGAATATTCTTCAAATATTCACAGTATATATTGTATTTATTAGTATCATGTATTTAAGATAACTTAGGATTCTTACTGTATTAAGAATCACATTTGTAAAACTATATATATTATGATTAATGAAAGAAATTTCTAAGGCAAATTATTTCAACGTCTTACATGGTATCAATAGCCTAACATCCCAAAAACCCTAGAAATTCTCCTCCTCCTCCTGTGCCGCCAATCCCCCACCGCGGTGCCTTCTCTTTCGGTATTTCTAACCTGTGGCTATCATGTCTCCTTCCACTTCTCCTAAATCTAATGGTTCTACCTCTGGCATAGATGACACCCCACTTCCCTCCACAAAGTCATCTTTTCATCCGGCTTTTGCTGTCATAAACATCAAGAATTATGTCTCTATTATTCTTGATCAAGAAGACTGTCAATATTCTATGTGGGTGGAACTGTTTTATATTCAAACTTGTGCGTACAACGTGCTCAACCATATTGATGCGGCAATCCCTCGCCCCTCTGACACTGATGATTCAACATGACACCGTCTTGACGCTATCGTCAAACAATGGATCTATGGTACCATCTCTAAGGACTTGCTGTGCACTATCCTGAAAACATGTGATTCGGCACGCGAATTTTGGGTACGCTTGGAGGAAATTTTTCAGGATAACAAAAATACCAGGGCGGTGTATTTAGAGGAGCAGTTCAACAACACCCGCCTTGAGAATTTTAACAACATGACCGAATACTGCAAGCAACTGAAACTTATTGCTGACCAACTTTCTCATGCTGGGACATTTGTTTCTGAGACTAAGATGGTACTACAACTTGTTGCAGGATTACCAAAGGGGGAATATGATACTCTTGCAGCAATAATTCAACAGGTTGATCCACTTCCATCCTTAAACAAGGCACATTCTCAATTGTTGTTGGAAGAAACACGGCGTGCTAAACAGGATGATCACAATCAAAAAGCATTAGCCGTTGAAAACTTGTAGTCGCCGACTACTAATTCACCACCGCTGTAGCAGCAGCAGAACCGCGGTGAAGGCAGAGGAAACAAAGGTTGCGGACAAGGAAAAAGGGAAAGGGTCGAGGCAAAGGAAAAACACATCGATGCGATGCACGCCATCGCCTCGAATGGCCGAATACCCAGAAGCGGCGGCGATGGCGGCAACCGCCTGGGCCCGATTTGGCGATGGCGGCCCATTGTCCTCGGTCCAGCAACATCAGGCCCATCTGATGGCAGCCCAACATTTTCCTTTAGCCCAGCAGATGCAACCTACTGATTTGGGCTAGGCTTTCAACACACTCACTCTGCAACCGCCTGACAATAATTGGTATATGGACTCCGGAGCCACATCACACCTGACCAACTCTTCAGGTAATTTTCCCAACTGCTTCAGTTAAAGTATCCTCAATACATTACTGTTGGCAATGGTCACCGCATTTTAATTACAGGTTATGACAATATACAAATCAAAAATCTCCATCCACCCTTCTCACTTAACCATGTCCTCTACGCCCCTCAAATTATTAAAAAGTTGATATCTATTAAGAAATTCACTCGTAATAATTGGGTGTCTGTAGATTTTGACCCTTTTGGTTTCTCTGTGAAGGATCTCAATACGGGGAGAATTCTTACTCGATGCAATAGTGTGAGAGACCTTTACCCCTTCACAAACTCTTCCGCTGTCAGAACTCAACAACCAGTCTCCCTTGCTGCATTGTCTCTATCCACCTGGCACAATAGGCTTGGGCATCCAGGAGACCATATTTTTTTTCTTTAGACATAATCAGCGTATTAAATGTAATAATGGAAAACTTGCCCAACATTGATATTATTGCCGCTTGGCAAGCATACTCGTCTTCCTTTCATGTCTTCAATGAATGTAGTTTCACCATTTGACATTGTTCATGCTGACTTGTGGACCTCTCCTGTTGTTAGCTCTCTAGGTCATAAATTTTATCTTGTGTTATTGGATGATTTCTCACATTTTGTATGGATTTATCCTCTCAAATTCAAAACAAGCCTAAGTAAATTTAGAGTAGTCCGACACTTTGGCGCCAAGATTCATCTAAACAAGCCAACCCCATTACACGACTGCGTTTAAATGCCTAAGTAAATTTAGCCTTTGCAAGCAAACACTTTGGTGTAAATACCTACAAAAGTTTATTTTCTACTTTCATTTTAACACATCTATGAAAGGGCCTTGGTCCCCTTAGACTTAGAGCAAATGATTTGACATAAATACTCATATCACTGAAAAAAGATTTAGCACCTTAACAATTATAATGGACGAAACGTTATAATTAGACTTGTATTTAATGTTTGGGGAACATTTTCAATTTTCGGGGATTTCAATCAAGATCAACATGTCATATATCATATGACAACCTATCATGCAATCTCTAAACACATTTAGATGGGAAACTATCAAACCCAATAGTCATGATATAAGATGGTTTTAATCACATACTGAGCGTCGTCTACCCTGACAGTTATAGCACATTTGTATATTATTTAATAATATACCATTAATGATAATCATGAGTCTATTTATCTAAACTCTATAATCTATGTCTATGCCAAACAGTCCTTAAACATTTTCTGATTTTAAAATTCTGATTTTCGGGATTCTGTAAATTTCCAGAATTTACACTTTAGTCCCTCAAGAATTTAAAGTTTAATGAACCCCTATAAATTCAGAAAATACAATTCTATTCCTCCTAGACATGATGATTTTATTGATACTGAACATTTTCCTGAAGTACCATTAGATTTAGACGATGAGCTATTTTCTGGAAATCAACAAGAGTTTAATTTAGAAGAACATCTAGATGACACACCAACTAATCTAGATGACACACCAACAAATGCACCTCAAATTGGAACGCCTCCTATTTCTCCTAGTATGAGACGAGGCCCACCAGAACGAAAATTAAAATCACATGTATGGGCTTTTTTTTATAGAGACATACAAAATCAAGTTGTTACATGCAAAATTTGTAAAATTGTTTATACATTTAAATGGGAAAAGGTCAGAGCGGGACGGGAGGTTTAACTACGCATTTGAATACCAAACACAAAGCTAGGTGAGATGAATATAAGACTCAAATGAAGGGTGAGTCAACAATGCCCTCTCAGTCGAGAAAGCTTCACATCTGCTCAAGAGTGCATGGTCAAATTGACCACATGGCGAAGCGATTGTAGGCCCTAAATACGATAAAATGAAATATATGGAAAAATTATCAAAATTAGTTGTAGCGGAGGGTTTAGCTTTTTCATTTCCTGATTCTCCTGGTTTTTTTCATTACATAAGATCAGTGTACAATCCTGCTTATAACGGTTTTCCTAGATCAACTGTTAGGAGAGATGTTTTTAAATTTGCACACTAATATCAACAATATTTACGTTATTATATATATCATTACCCTGGAAAAGCATCTATCACATCTTGATATAGGCTGTAGTACTAACGACCATGATTATTTAACGGTAACATGTCATTGGGTAGATTATAAATGGTGTATGCAAAAACGTATTTTAGCATATAGATATATAGATAGTAGGCACACTGATATTTTTATTCAAGAAAATATTTCTTCTGTTTGCGATTATTATGACATAACTGATAAAGTCATTACTATTACATTAGATAACGCTTCTTCTAATGTTTCTGCTGTTAGATTATTAAAAATTGTCTTAACTCCATCATTTCCAGATCATTTTCATATTAAATGTGTATGTCATATTTATAACTTAGTTGTAAAGGATGGTATATCATTTTTTGAAGATTCTTGGAAAAATTCAATTTGCTATAAACTATATTTTTAAAAATAATAGAATACAACGACTAAAAGAATATAAAAAAAAACTTGTCACGATTGTGGTCTACCTTACAGAAAAGTTCCCGAAGAAGTATCCACTAGATATAATTCTTTATACAACAACTACATGTTGCTTATGAGTATAGGCAACCTATAACCCAATTTTTTAACGCCCGTAATCGAAATCCTAATGATATGATTATAGATTCCGATTGAGATACAATTTTAGAACTTAATACATTTTTAGAGAAATTTTATTTAGCTACTAAAGAATTTTTCGGTATTTATTATCTACTATTTCATTAATGTTATTTTATATAGCTCTAATATTTATATTATTTAGTGAATATATGACAAAATCAGCTTATAAAACACCAATTAAAAAAATGTTTATAAAAATAAAAATTAAATTATTTTTATTCCCCCAATATTTTTTATTAGTGTTGTATTAAATCCGTTTATTAAAATAGACGGTTGTAAAATCTTATTGAAACTATTTACGATTGCATAGATATACTACCACCTCCAACTCCTAAAAATCTAAATGACCCACCACCTGTTGAAAAAATTAGAGAAGAAGTGTTGTCTAGCATTCAAGATGAATGTAAAAAAGTATATACGCATTACCAACAAGAAAATGCTAGCAACCAACCGACTTTCATGTTATCTTCTTCTTCTTCTTCAACACAACCTCAAAAACGACATGATGTTTCTGCGGCTAGTATTCAAAGCCTCAGACAGAGAATGTTTAGTGGTACCATTTCTAACCAATTTAGCGAGTTTGATGTTTTTGTTTTGCAGGGTGTTGTACCGTACGAAGCAATTGAAAATGAAGAGGCACGTGAAGACTTGCTAAAATATTGGAGGGAGAATGAGAAGAATTTTCCAACACTAGCAAAGATGGCCCGAGATGTGTTGAACATTCAAGCGTCATCAACAGCGTCTGAAAGCGCATTTTCTGTGGGGAATATTTCAAATAGGGGAACACATACATTCATTGGCAGGAGACTCATTAGAGATTGCAGTTCTATTCATAGACTGGATTCGTGCGGAGCGTAGGAGGTGCGTCCATTGGCGAAGAAGAAGACTACAACTACAACGAAATCTTATCCGACGGATGTGCAAGCGATGTCGACCAATTTGACCAAGATATACCAATTCCAACCGAAGAACCACAAGAAATTATAAAGAAACTAGAAAATGTGTTTCTTTAAATGTAGTTCTTTTAATTGTAATTTTATTATGTTATTTATTTGCAACTTTCAATATCACGAAGTTGTAATTTTGAAATTGTATTACAAAAAAAAAATCATACTTCTAGTCAAATAATATAAGAGACACAAAAACAACATTGGGATGTTTTTATTAAACCATCTTTTTGTGTGTGTGTGTGTTATTTATTTAAAGGAAAATAAAAAAATGACCCCACCCAATCCCGACCCCTCTGGATCGGGACGGAGCGGCGGCAGACCCGCAGCCCGACCCCGACTCCGCGGACCCGACTCACTCGCCCCCCCATCCCGTTGGACAGCCCTAGTTTGGTATAGTGGAAAATATATTTTTTATGAAAAAAAAACCATTTTCAATTGTTTAATTTTCTTCTCTTCTGATATTTTTCATAAAAAATAAGAAACTGTCTTCTTCACTTATGGTTGATGTCTATTTCCTTTTCAAATATGTCAATTGTTATTTCATATATATCACTTATTTTAACTAACTTAAAACATTGTTATGAATCTTCAATATTTAAAAATGTCACCAAATAAAACCTTATCGTTTTCCCTATCCTTAGGTCTTTTACTTATCTATCCAAGAAAACTCTAAAAATAGTTCAAGACACCAATCATAAGTCATACCCCCCCCCCCCCTCCTCTCTATACTCGAATTTTTAACTACACGTATCTTGCGGGTCCTATTATATTACTCTCTCCGAAGTATTTTGAATCGAAATTATTACCCCTTAAATGCTATAATCAGATCTGTGAAGATTGGTAAACTACACAAAAAAAATATTTCATATACAAACCTTTTTTCCTCCCTAGCATACACACCTTCTAGAAGTAATAGAATGTGAAAAATGCATATTCCTATTCAACATACTATTGTACATGTCAAGGGTAAAAACCTTTTACTTTTACTGATTCTAAGGGGACAAATGGTGACCATTTCAAGGCAGATATAGTTTGTCATGTCTCTTATAATTGGTAGTTCCAATTGCTAAAGAAAGAGGAATCTTTCTTGGAGAGGGGCCAGACAATAACTACTTATTTTCCAGTTACACCATGTGACATGGTGTTTAGCAGAATTCAATTATGCAAATAATTTAATAAAATAAACTAGTAGAAATTCTATTAATTAATACTCAATTATTTAATAAACTCTTTTAGATAATTGGTCGGTCCAGACTTGGGATAACGTACTAAATTAATAATTCGCTAAAATTATAAGATAATATATTTTTTATTACTGAAATAGACCCCATGTAAAATATAAATTATTAATTCCTTATATATGAAAGATACAAGTGTAGACGTCGACGAAGGATACAAATGCAAGTCATAATCAAGTGTTCCCTAAATGTACCTAATAATGCGTTTGAGCGCATTCATATGTTCAATCCTGGGATCATTCATAAACAAACACACCTGTTGTACGACATACGTAATATCAGGTCACGTGAACGTAAGATAATGTAGGGTCCCTGCAAGACTACGATAGCGGGTGAGATCCTCATATGGGGAGTCAGCTGCAGCACCCAGTTTGGATTTAGTATAAACTGGAGTAGAAGTGGACTTACATGATGACATCCCAGCCCTCTCAATGATCTCAGTTGCATACTTTTTCTGTGATAAGAACAGTCCTCCTGCATGACGAGTAACAACAATCTCCAAAAAAATAACTTAATGGCTCTAAGTCTTTCATGACAAACTCAAAACTGAGCATTATCATGATAGACTTTCGCAAAGCATCAGAAGAGGCAGTCAATATAATATCATCCACATATAGTAGTATATAAGCCATGAAAGACCCCGACAATATATGAATAATGAATTATCAGACTTGCTGTGAGAGAACCCAATCGTCGAAACATAGTCAGCAAACCTCTTATACCAAGATCATGGAGACTACTTAAGCTCATACAAGGACTTCTTCAACAAACATACATGATGAGGATATCTAGTATCTCTAAACCCCAGGTGCAGATGCATATAGACTGTCTCCTTGAGATCATCATGTATGAATGCATTCTTCACGTCCAGCTGATGAATGAGCCATGATTTCGATAGAGCCAAGCTTAACACAGTGCGAATGGTATCCGGCTTGACCACCGGGCTAAATATCTCACCACAATCTACACCAACCTGCTGAGTCTTACCATCACCTACAAGACGAGCCTTATGCCTCGCAAATGAACCGTCAGAATTATCCTTATGAGCAAAAATCCACATAGACCGAATAATATTAACACCAGATGGACGGGGCACCAACTCCCACGTCTTATTATCAATAAGAGCATTATATTCATCAGTCATAGCTATTTTTCAATTCGGGTCATTATTTGCGATTCATGTGCTTACGCAAGTGTACGTATCACTTAAGTAATAAAGATCTGTAAGACCGAATTATCGTCCTCGTGGATTAACTTGTCAATTACCTATAGTCTGATTTTTAGTCTTTATTTGGTTATCGATAATTTGATAAAATTATTAATCTAAGAATGCAGTAAAGATATGGCCAGTAATCACTAATTAGAATCACGTATGGGAAAGATGAGAGATTCTCACCTTCATCAACTATCCACCCTATTATTCCATTAATACCTAGTCTTTCTTCTTCTTCCTATTGAGATATCAGGTTAAATAACACGTTTTATATTCCGGTTAGGACATATAAAAACTCAACCTAAGTGGGAACTTTCTATATTTCTATGATAAATTCTACCACATAAGAGGATTAAGAACAATAACCTTAAACATTACATAACTATCGGGGTACTTTTTTCTGCGATTTTAACCTATGTCTAATCAACTATAGCATATTCAAATTTCCCTTTTCAGATATCGATTTGAAATCATATAAGTTATGACAATTAGTGATCAGTTAATTATTAAACAATCATCACAAGTTGAATAGATCATCAATAACCTAGAAGAAGAAATTAAACTATAACAGTAATATCATAATGAGGGGTTCAACCGAATTCGACTTAAAACCCTAACAAAGTAATCAGTTCATAAAAAAAGAATTACAAACTAAAAATCTCATACATACGCTAATACTGAAGAACAAAGAAGAACTGGAATTGAAAGAATCCCTAAGAACCAAATCTGCTCTCAACAGGTGATTTCTGGTCCCTGAAAAATGAGCCAAGAACTTCTATTTATAATTGTCCCAAAACCCTTTTTGCGTCTCTTAAAGATTTTCTGACTGAATTTCGGCCCATTTTTCTCAAATTTCCGCATCGGCGTCGCGGCTCTAATTTGTCAAAAATAAGTTTTTGCTTACTGGAGGTCACGCGCCGCGGCTCAGCTTCCAAGCGTCGCAGCGCTTTCGACGGTGATTTTATTCTCCAGTCACTGGAATTTCAGCGCCTCGGCGCTATCCTCTTCCGCCGCGACTCAGCAGCGCCGCGACTTATGGCTTCGAGCACCGCGACCCTTCATCATTTTTCATCCAGATTTTTCCAAATTTCTTCTATACTTCTCGGGACTTCTTTGGTTGACTTCTTGGACTTTGATGGTGCATTTTTATCCTCAAATTTCAATCCTTTTTCATGTGTTTTCGCCTCTTGTCTATTTTAGGATTGTTGTGACTCAAAATAAAGAAAAACAACCCTACCACTATATAAAACACAAAGAAAGCAGGAAAATAGTAACTAAAAATGACTCAAAAGTGTATATAAAATAGATTCAATAGTCATTTAAAGCAGACACAGGATACGGGGTAGTGGTGATTTAAGAACATTCGAATTTATCTTAAAATGTCTTTCTGGTTTAAAAATACCCTGTTGACTCCGGGTGACTGGACCATGACTCGGGGAGGTAGTGGGTGTAGTTTAGGAATTTTTGGGATACAGAACATGCTTGCCAGCAGGCATTGGGCTCTTGGCGGAAGCGAGGGCCGGGCCGGGTGAAACGATCGCGTGAAGTGGAGAGAAATCAGGCCAAAGCGGGCTAGAGAAGGCCCGCCATCGGACCCGAGCGATAGGTGCAGTGGGAATATTATGACCAGCGGGAAGTGGGTCCGCTGGTGGGTTCGGGACATGGGATATATCCAAAAAATGGTAAATTAAATACGGGTAAATACCATCGTTCAAAAAGTCATACGAACTAGGCACGGGACTTTCTACTTTAGCAAATGAAAATTGGGATTCATCAAAGATAACATGACGAGTAATAATGATTCGATTACAGGACAAATCAAAATATTTATAACCACGGTGATTTGACGGATAACCCAAAAACACACAAGGGGTAAAACGGGCCTGAAGTTTGTTAATTCTGGTGGACGGAAAAAGTGGATAACATAAGCACCTAAAGACCCTAAGATGTGAATACAAATGAGTCTTATTATATAAGTTATGAAGAGGGGGGGAATATGTCAAACCTTTGGAAGGAAGAATGTTAAGAATATATGTAGTCATTTGTAGAGCATTATGCCAAAACGACGGGGGTACGAAAACATGAATTAATAAAGTTCGGACAATATTATTAATGGTACGAATTTTACGTTCGTCTTTCCCATTTTGGGAGGACGTATGAGGACAAAAAAAATGAAAATTGATCTCATTTTTATCACACAACTCCCGAAACTCCCTATTGTCATATTCTTTGTCATTATCACTTTGAATATTTTTTATTTTCCGTTCGAATTGAGTTCTAATGAAAGCTCTAAATTTTAAGAAGATGGAAAAAACTTGGAATTTTTTGCTATTGAAAACGTCCATAAAAATTTAGAGTAATCATCCAAGAATAAAACATAATAACGATGACACATATAACTGAGGACGGAAGATGTCCATAAATCGCTATGAATAATATCAAATGACATTGAAGTATGAGAATTAGAATCTACAAATAGTAATTTAATAATTTTTTCAAGAGAACAAGATTGATAATGTGGAGTACTACGCGTACCCTTACATGAAATAAACTTATTATATCTAAAACAGATAAAATAGACGACATTGGATGACCTAGACGAGCATGCCACAAGGAAGGAGCAAGAACTGCAAAAGTGGATGGCATGGCTTGACGCGAGGAACCAAGATTTGGTGTGATTGGATAAAGATCTTTCCTACTGTCACACCTCATGAGAGGACTCCCCGTCTTGAAATCCTTCACAGAAAACCCAAAAAGATCAAAATCAATAGAAACCTAATTATCAGTGGTGAATTTACGGATAGACACCAAATTTTTAAATTAAATTTGGGGCATGAAGGGTATTTTTCAAGACAAGTGGTGGATGAGAAGGAGACAATGTTTTATGACCATAACCCTGAATTGGAATTGAATTACCATTACCAATAATTATACCACGATTACTACTCAAATTAGAATAAGACGAGAGAATACCTTGGTCGGATGTCATGTGGATAGTGGCGTCTGTTTCCATGTACCAATTTGGGATCTGGTTGAGTCAATCCAAAAGTATACATCGCGACTTCAACATCTGTCGGAGAAGGGACGCAAGTGGGCCCCTCAGCTGAAAAAGCTCGCGTGGGCGAGGCCCGCAGCGGGCCCGCTGTCGACCAATCAGGTGGGACCGTTGCCGCCCATCACCGACCGTAATATCGCTGGATCGAGTATGGCCATTGTTGGCTCGACTGGCTTCACCCGCCGCTTTCCAGAGAATCGCGGGTGATTGGTTCGGGCCACTTGTAATGGCCCACGCCGCTTGTTTGTCGGTCCAATCGCCAGACCTGGCTTGCTTGTCCGTCGCCGCTGCTATTGCTGCCACATTCACCACCTTTATTTTTATTCTTGCGATTTTGACCCTTCTTTCCTCCACCGTTGTTACGATTTTGGTTTGAATTATCATAAAATGTCGAAGAACCATTCGTTGTGGCCATCATGGCGGTATTAGCGCTAAGAGCCGATTTTTTAGCTAAATCAGCTTCTTCCAACGTAATCATGGAGCGGGCTTTATAGAATTCCGGGAGCGGGTTACTCTGACGAAGAATTGAAGCAACGCCATTGTACGCATTGGACAAGCCTGCAACCATTTGTAGAATGAGACGACTATTTCTAACTAGAGCACCTACGTTGCGAAGTTGATCCGCCAAGTCCTTGACTCATTTACAATACGATGAAACGTTAGGAAAATTCGCCATAGCAACTTGAGAAAATTCATGTTCAAGGGTAACAATGCGAGAATGACTGTTATCTTGGAAGATATCACGCAATCAATTTCAAGCCTCCATAGCTATGGAGTTAGGTTCCATAATTATCTGTAAAAAGGTTCATGGATATTGTGGCATAAATCCATTGGAGAACCTTTGCGTCAAACGTGACCCATAATTTTAGATCGTCTGCTTTGGTGGGTATAGTCTCTGTATCACCCTCGTTGGGAGTAGACGAAGGGATGATGTGGTGAAGAACTTGATGTGCCTTATCATGAATCTTTAATAATTCCGTCCACGTCCCATATTGGACGTTTTCGAGATCAAGAACAATAGAAAGAACGCTCTTGATGTTGATAATGGTGAGGGCATGATGAAACGTGTTCTTATCAGTCATATTGAATAGAACAACAAGATTCGGAGAAGGGATTTGTTGTAGAATGTAAGAAAGAATCGAGAAGTGTCTCAGTTTGGGTAGGGAATGTCTCGGTTTTTGTAAGAACCTAGGGGGGACACGGTTTTCAAGAGGAAATTGAGAAAGAAGTGAGTAGCGGAAGCAAGGAAAATAACTTAGGCTCTTGATACCATGAAAGAATTAATCTCTTGATTATTCTTATTAATGAAAGACATATATATACAAGTTACATATGAACATCATTTTCCTATTCTACATCTAAAACCCTATTATATTTGGAGATAAATAATACAATTATGGTAAGACTACAAGACTAATTACTACACAAGACTAATATACACAATATACCATATTTGTATATACACGGTAATGGATACATGGGCTGCTGCCGGTCTTCAGTTATTGGGCCAGTGGGCCTACGGTATTGTGCTCTCGGACTATTGTAATATACATACAATATATATTGTATATTATATGTATATTTAACAATATACTACATAATTCATGACTGCTTTATGAAGACTTCTTGAAAAATGACTTAATTGTCTTTTGTTTTTTGTTGAAATCAATGTCACATTGAATCTCATCTCTAATTTTTCTTATCATTGTAAGAACTTCTGATGTTGTTTTCTCATAGCTCAACAAGAAATTTTTCAATGTTATTGCCACATTAATAACCCCGTTTCGCGAAGGGGACTCTATTGTAGAACTTTTCATAAAGTAGTACATTGAATACAAGAAGCATAATAAAGTGGGAGATTGAATGGTGTTTTTAAATTGGTACATACTTCATTTGATATAAGACATTGAACAATAATGAAGTGAAAGATTGAAGGGTGTTTGTAAATTGGGTATTTCATTATAAATTTATCTATAAATTGATAAAGTATTAATTAATATATAAATTAATAATTATTAATTTATCGATTAATTAATATCTCTTTTAATTAATAAATTTTGATGGTCCCACGAGCATTAATTTATAGAGTTTCTACTGCACTATCATTTCATATATTACAATTTTTAAATTTGCAATGGGGGTACTCTCCATGTTGAAGTTACAATCTATTTCAAATACAAGTAGAAAGAAAATTAGGAGAAAGACTCTTCCTTGCACAAACTAACATTGATTAACCATTACTTTCACTACAAAGAAATCAGATTTTTTGTGGCAATTAAAATCGCCAACTTGAGAAAAGTTCAATTGCTAAAATTAAATACAATTGCTGTCAGGAATCTCCATGCTTGTTCCATCGTACAAGCATAGCGATGCATCTCTTTACGATATAAAACTTTGCCTTTTGTTCCTTAACCTTGCTTTTGAAATTTGTAGAACTTTGGGATGAACTCTTTGAAAGCCTAGACTTGGAAGAACTAGTCTTTTGTGAAAAACTCCTTGGGAGAGGAGGATCTGAACTTATGGGACAATGTTGTGAATAACTCCTCCTTAGAGATGACTTAGAGGAGGAATTATATGAATGATTGTTAGGATCTTCCTTTGATACTTTACATTTCTCATCCATGTAATACTCCATTGGTATTATGGCCTTCAATGAAACTATACGCTCTCACTTCACGTCTTCTAACAACGGTCTGAACAACAATGACTCTATCTTTCTCCTCTGATTGATCCTATCGAGTTGCTTTATGATATTGATCCACTCTAGCTTTAGTGAACTTTCATGAAACTAGAAGAGAGGGTTAATTCTCAAGATTTTCCTGATTGAGGAGAGGGGTTTGTTTTTATGAGTGTAAATCAAGTTGCTTATGAACGAATGGTAGAGGAGAAGAGTGAAAAATATGTTCAAGAGGCTAGACAAAATGAAGCTAAGGGGTTGGTATCTATTTATAGCGGTTACTAGAATGGTGACTCATAGTCATATGACACTAATTAATCTTCTTTTTTTTTATATGTTTTCACTTTTTAACGCAAAAGGTGGGCCAAGTCTATGTCTAACCTCTCCTTCATGTATTCATTTTATAATTATTACTTTCCCATCCTTTTTTAGATTCAAATTATGTGTAATTTGATTAATAATTTAAAATATTTTTTTCATTATATTAACATGAAAAAATTATATCTTATAATATTTTGTTGGATATTACAGTGGATGTATGAAAATAGTATAGACCCGATCCGGACCGGGCGGGTAGTGGTGCGCGTGTCGGCCTAGTCTCGAACTCAAGCACACCTAGGTCCTCCCTTCTTTAAACACATGAGTTACCCCTTGGGGTCCCAATCTCTTATTCAGTTTAGAGACTTATAACATGAACAAGTCTTCCTTTTACTACTGATGTGGTAGATTTGTCACACACCACTATTCCATGTCTCAAACACCTTACTTCGCGGATCAATATCTCTTCCATTTCTCAATGGAATTTGACGATTCTTGGCCCTACGGTCATCTACTCACTTAGTATATTACACACATGTAAAGAACCAGATTCTCCAACATGTGGAATCATGATGTTTAAGTCATTGAAGATGGGCGGACCCAACCTCCACCAAAGGCAAATTTCCAACAATACCCTCTTAGAAGAGATTTTGGTGCACACACATGGTGCCTTCTTTCAGCAATCTTTTTGGCAGATCAATGTTGCATCTGGAGAGGTAGCCGTAGCTTTGAACATTCCATAGTAGAATACCATCGGACATATTTACTACGCGGTGAACGTGATATCTTAAACCGTCAGTGTTTAGTATATGCCAAGACAATGGTATCAACACAACATCTTTCCTACTCAATCCTTCTTTATGTTCTGTCCGTCGTGGGCCATGGACACACTTGGATTCTTACGTGCGTTCATTTGAGGCGGCCTGTCCTCGCACTTAAATAGGTGGTCTCCTACAAGGTATCCTGCAATACCCCACTTTACAAGTGTTAGGCACCATTAAAAGTTTCCCAAACCTAACCTCAACTGTTGAGGATCATTAAAGGTTTTTGGAAGCTTAACCTTTACCCCCTCTGTAGGTAGCACTTAATGTCTATCACGGGAATGACCTTGGATTATGTTTCTTAAGAACCATTATCCAAAGTGCTCTTTCTTTCATCGAAGCGCTCAACTGAACCTTTACAGTTTAGTTTTCCCATTGAACCTTATTCCTGGGATCTCTAGTCTGTAAGGTTGGGTGTCCACTATATCAGTTCTTGTTGATTGGGTTTTAAACCAATTCCTGCATGTGCGTAACTCTTAATCGCGAGGTCTACTATATTCTCCTTTGATTAGTAATCAAGAAAGTGTTACCCGTGAAGATCAACTGCCATTCGGTCTTATATCTGCGACATATATTTTCAGACGCCGTCATTCGTGCTCTCACAGTGTCAAACTAGAGCAGACACGAGTTACTCCCAAGAAGGGACTCCTCTAAGTAGTTGTGAATTTACTCAACTCCCATCATCCTTTGTGTGAAGCGATGAACTCTGACTCCATCATGAATGGGCCGATGCAAGGTTTGCTTAGAGGATTTTCCTAAGACACACTATGCACATTGATGTTCTTCAGGTCGTATTGGGGCATATTGGATGAAATGGAAGCTCGCATCAAGTGTGTTGTGCGATAAGAATGTGCTTCTTAGACTTAAGAAAAAGTTCTACAAAGTGGTAGTTAGACTGACTATATTGTATGGAGCGTAGCGTTGGCCAGTTAAGAAAGCTCATGTCCAAAATATGAAGGTAGTTGAGATGCAGATGCTGAGATGGATGTGCGGGCATACCAGATGAGATATGATTTGGAATGAAGTGATTCGGAACAAGGTGGGAGTCACCCCCGTGGTAGACAAGATGCGAGAAGAAAGGTTGAGATGATTCAGTTCTAGTGAGGAAGTGTGAGAAGTTGGCAGTCATGGGCCTAAGGAGAGGGAGTGGCAGGCCAAAAAAGTCCTAGGGATAGGTGATTAGGCAGGATATAACACAGCTTCAGCTTACCGAGGACATGACCCTTGATATGAGGGTATGGAGGTCGAGCAGGGTAGAAGGCTAGTTGGTTTCCGCGGTGATTTCTTTTTTGTACGAAGAGTTTTATTATCTTTGTGGACTAGCTTATACTCTTTTAAATCTCTATTACGACTTGATGGTTGCATTACTTCATTTATCTTATTATAATGTTGTTATTACTGTCTATTTACTTGTGGTAGTTATTGCTTCTTTTTCAGAATATTTTATCATGGCTTATTCGCTTTCGTTACTTGCGTTTTCACACTGCTTTAAATTTTTTACACGTGTCTGACCGTTTCTTTTGCTTTTACTTTTTCTTTTGCTTTTGCTTATGTTTTTTTTTTAGCCGAGGGTCTTTGAGAAACAACCTCTCTACCATGGTAAATGTAAGGTCTGTGTGCATTCTACCATCCTCAGACCTCATATTATAGGATTTCACTGGGTATGTTGTTGTTATTGAAAGGGTTAGAAGGTGTGGATGGGCAATGTGAAAGGATCTTTGAAAATTTGATAGTTGCTTTAAAATGTTGTTGAAATTTCGATGTCATTTTCTCAAAATGGTCGGTGGCTCATTAAAATTATCTGTATATATGTTGTTTCACTTCTTTGATGGACAACTATGGTGATTTCTATGTTCCTGCCTTTCTGTGCTGTGAGATGCTTTTTTTCTCAGTGTGACTTGTCGTGGGATTTTAGTAATTCAACAAACCGTTACAAGTAAAGTATCCAATGTTTATTGTTAGCCTAGTTTCTATCAAAATTTAAACTAAGTAATTTTTTACAGCTTATTTAGTGGTGCGAATTCGTGAAAATGTTATTATATTGAAGTTAGAGTTCACGAACTTAAGGAACAGTCAAAGTAAAAATATGGTACGATTAATGATTATTTGAGAATTATTATGAGCTGTAAACTTATGTTTCTTCTGTTGGACTATACCCTAGTGCAGGGTATCCTAGGGTTGTGTTTGCACTCAACCCATTTTCCAACATGTGGTAAGAGTATTGAGCATTCATTTTTACCGTTTAATTTCTTTACTTGAAAAGGTAAAATTTCAATAATACTATTCCATTCTCTGTGTGTAAACAGGAATTAATGATCAAGAAGTATGACATTTACGAGTCGCGACTCTCTGGCCCGTGATCGTGAAAGAGAAAACCAACACTAAAAAATCTGTAATTCTCTTTGGCCCGTAATTGTGAAAGAGGAAACTGTTAAGATGTTGATTGCGGCAATGAATTGCCGGAAACCTCCATGGATGGAGGAATCACGATGAGGAAGATCGAAAGAGACGAAAGTGAAGAGAAGGAGAAGCAGAATTGAGGAAGCCTTTTCGTTATATTTCCAAAGTGACCAAAAGTCTATTTATAGTGCAAAGTTTGCACTATAAGCCCTTATTACAAATATAGCCATTTGAGGACATAAGCTAAAATGTAACTAAAACGTAAAGTGTAAAAATTCCAACTATGAATATGAATGTATAACTAATGTATATCTGTATCTTCAACACGCCCCTTCAAGCTAGGAACTAAAAACAAGTTGGTTTAAGTCCTAGCTTGGACAATAGATGATCATGTCGACTCAGGCGAGCCCCTTTGTAGGAGCATCTGTATCACCATCTTTGCACAACAGATGCAAACACCAGCATACTCATCCAGTAGCTGCAGCAACTAATCCACCATTTCCATATTTCTTTTGCATTTTCAGCTTGATCCACCACCAGAGGTGTGATGTTAATTCGGGTGTATTGAAGAATGTTCAGACACAGTTGCAAGCAGAGCATGCAACTGAATTTATGTGGCTTGGTTCCCCCTGGACTTGTAGGAAAAAGCGTAAACATTACCAATCATTTAACAGAACTGGTGTTATCGTTTCTGTCAAATATTTTGTATATGTGTTAGCTGAAGAAGATAAGAGGCTTGTTGCTTATTTGGATGATATATATGAGGACTCCAGAGGCAACAGGATGGTTGTGGTTAGGGGTACACAAAGTGGTCGACCGACCGGACGACCGAGGACCGACCGGAGGATTATCCGATCAAGACCAATTTCTGGCCCGGTCCGGCCTGGTCATTTTCGTCCGGTCTCGGGTTTTCGGACGAATGGACCGACTTGATCCCCACCCAGCCCCCAGCCCCGCCAGCCCATGGCCGGACGTATTGACATATGAAATATAGGTTGTAAATTGATCAAACTTTATACGGCCATAACTTTGCGCTCGGACGTCCGCTTTACCTAAATTTTTTTGATTTCGCGATTTTTTTCGATATGGGGTGGCCAAACTGCTATGCGGTTTGATTCCTCCGATTTCTCCAAAATCCATATTGCCCCTCAATTTCTCTTTTCCCCCAAATCGCTACGTTTTTCCAATTTTCAAATCTAAATATCTCGCGATTTACAATAGATTTCAACGTAAAAATTGCGTGTCACCGCGTCCGAGAATGTCAATTTCAGTATTGTAAATTCAATTTTTAAAAAAAAACTGCCCGGAACCCAATTCTAATTATATATATAGTTTATAAAATTAGAATTATATATATTAGGAATTTATAAAATTATAAATTATATATATTATATATATTAGGAATTATATATATTATAAAAATAAAAATATAAAATAATTGGTCCGACCGATCAACCTGAATTTGACCGACCGACTTAAAACCGAATTTTTAAATGGGATCAAGACCGACCGAATTTCGGTCGGTCCGGTCCGGTTCTCGACATTCGGTCGGTCCGATTTTTCGGTCCGACCGAAATTTGCGACACTGTTGTAATACGATGGTTTCACAAAATTGATGAAGTTGGTATTGTTTTGCCTAATAATTGTAATGACAGAGAGATTTTCTTTCTCTTTGTCCTCAAACTCTCGATATTGAATGCATAGATGGATCGCTTCTCGGTCCCAAAGATTATGAGAAATTTTCAAGTGAGGTTAGGCACACTCAGTGAATCCTTTTGTATGCCGACCAGCTTGATAACGATGACCTCGATCTTCGACATCACCCAAATTAATGGTTACCGATCTGATCAAGACGTAATGGCACTGGCCTTTCGCCTTGCAAGAAATTCACCACTTTTGATGACGGCGGGAGGAAAAATGATATAGATTCATCCAGGCGGTAGGAGAAGAGGCTTCGTCTGCGAAAGATGTAGTTGAGCATTCTCGTTGTTTAACAATTGGGGCTCGAGTTGAAATCCGCCTCAAGATAGTACAACAATTTGCACCAAAGACCAAGATTTTAGCAACAAAGAGCCACACATAGCAATCACTGCGTCAGATCGTGAAGAAGCAGACTTCTCGCGTGAGAGAAACAACTCTTCCTCTGTCAGATTCATAAATTGTGGTTCTGCTTCCCGTGCTCTGTTCTCGTTTTCAAAACTATGGCGGTCTTTCATCGTCCTATCTGGAAGAATCGTGATGATAGCCTCTTTTCTACACAACCAAAGAAATGTACCACACCAAAGATTTGCAAAGAACTAAACTAAAACACCAAAGCAGTTGCATAGACACCAAAGATAGCGACGGTTGCTTCATTATCACTGCAGCCTACAACATGCTCATCCGAGCAGAAATACCAAAGGCCACAACAAATAAAGGCAATAACACTGCCGCATACGAAAGAAAGACCAAAGAAGAAGACCAATTAGGTGCAACAACATACATCACAAACGCAAGAAGAAGAACCTCTCAAGAACATCGTATGCGCAGTGTACACACCATAAGCAAAACTTTCATTTTCAGAATCCATCTATCTTCTTCCAATTTGCTCCAGTTGCAACAGTTCCAATATGAGAACTCTGCAATCAACAATGAATATGGAAGGTTCCCATCTGCAGGAAAACAAATCTCCTGTTGCAGTTCAGGCCCTTCCAGCCCAGATGAACACTCCTGTTCCTCAACAAATTCACACAAAAATCAGTCGCAAATCACCTCCGCCACAGCATGAGAAATACCAGCATTTCTTTGTCAACACAATCAGCAGTTGAAACAACATCAATAATAGCAGCATCAGTCGCAACATCGACGACATCAGATGCAGCCTTTACAAGTTGAATCTCTCAGTTTCTATTCTTAATTTGACAGAAACCACTGGATTCATCTTGACGGAGAACCCCTCGTTCTCTAGTCTTTCTCGGACTAGAGAATCTCTCGATTCTCTCTATGAATTTGTCCTGAACCAGCACTAGCAGACTACAATTCTGAACCTGAACCAGCACCAGCAGGATTTGATAAGCGGTAAGAACCTCTTCGTTCTCTAGTCTCTCTTGTACTAGAGAATCTCTTGATTCTCATCACGCAAGCTATTCTTTGAACTGAGCTTCAACTCAATCCATATTATCGTCGACGAAGTATCCTCTGGCCTTAGTCCGTTTGTCGCTAAGAACTCTTCGATCCTTCAATCGATCTATCAATATGCAACTACGCTTTCTTTGAACTGAAATTCCATTGATCCAACAACAATATATTTTCTTTCATTTTCAATTTGCAACCACACCAAAGACCAAAGAAACAATCATCGCAAAAAAAGATTTTCCTTAGCACAAAGAAGACACCTTTTCCAAGTACGCGTCAAAGAATCAAGCAGCAAGCATTAACACAACACAGTAACAAGCTTGCATCTCCAACAACAACTAATGCTTCTTCACTACTGAAACACCAGCAGCGCGACAATAATACCGACACAGATATGGAAACCAACAGCAACACAAACTAACTGAAATTGAGTTTCCAGAAACTCGACTATCCTCGGCGACCGCAACGATAGCCAAAGGCGGAGTGTATCCGCATAAAACGACAATGTCTCCATCCGACTAAATCGACAAATGCGATAATCGAAAAATAAGTAAAATAGAATAAATCGACTTTGATTCTCTATCGATTCTGTTGTCACTCACAACAAAATCGATCGATATACTATAGAGATTACCTCAATATTTTGTTTCCTTCGATTTCGTTTTTCTGATTTTTCTGAAAAAAACGTTCAATCTTCTGATTTTCAAACTTCTCTGTTTTTCGATCGATTGAACTCCTTCAATCGATCTCCTTCAATTCGATTTCATTTTCGATTCTCTGTTTTCCGAAAGAAAATCGCAAAATTGCAATCACGACTTCATTCTTCAATTTTCAATTTATGCGATCTCTATTTTCTGATTTCGATTTCTGATCGATGTACTGCAGTTCGCGATCGATTCTATGTTTGCAAATGCAGATTTCTGCTTCTTCAAATCTGATTTTCCTGATTATCAGACGAAAATTGCAATTCTGATTTTCAAAAATTTCTATCGGTTTCTTCAATTGATTTTGTGATACAAAGGTCCTACGAATCGGTAAGCTTTGATACCATGTTAAGATGTTGATTGCGGCAATGAATTGCCGGAAACCTCCATGGATGGAGGAATCACGATGAGGAAGATCGAAAGAGACGAAAGTGAAGAGAAGGAGAAGCAGAATTGAGGAAGCCTTTTCGTTATATTTCCAAAGTGACCAAAAGTCTATTTATAGTGCAAAGTTTGCACTATAAGCCCTTATTACAAATATAGCCATTTGAGGACATAAGCTAAAATGTAACTAAAACGTAAAGTGTAAAAATTCCAACTATGAATATGAATGTATAACTAATGTATATCTGTATCTTCAACAGAAACTAACACTAAAAAATCGATAATTTCAACTCACAATCAATAATGTCGAAAAACCCCGAAGCCTTCGAGTTCCACCCTGACCATCCCTACATGTCCCAAAGAGGTATACAAACTTATCCAGAGCTTCATAAATACAAATTCAATTATATTTCAGCAAAATTAGGGATCAGGTGGTTACAATGGCTAACAGATTTTTTTTGATAATTCTTTGTTAAAAAAATTAGTAATGAATTTTGTTATTCAACAACATAAATTATCCATATTTGTTTGTAGTTATGCTGATGAAAATTCATGCGACTGAATTCGCTAGCTTATTATAAATATAATTAAAGCGTAGTTATTGTAACAAATTTATTTTTTATGTTTATTTTGAACCTCATCTTCTTAGATTTTTGCTATGTTTTTCTGAGAACCGCCTAAATTATATAATTTTTTAAGGGAAAAAAACTAAAAAGGTAAATAATTCTTATTATCTCAATTGAAATACTGAGGCTCAGTACTTCAACGGAAATAAAATGTATATAATTTTAAAAAGTAACAAGAGGTATCATAAATCATAACCCTTTACAACTAAAATATTATGTGTGTATAGTCAAGAAAAAAATTATTGCACTTCCTAAATAGTTATAACCAATTTTTAGTTTTACATTTTGACAGAGATTTGTTTTTAAAATATATGGTCCTTGTCATCCTCAAAAGCTAGATTAAAAGGTAAAGATTATCCAAGATCACATAATTTAGGAGTCCAATTTTCCCTTCTCATAAGATGAAAGCCCAACATTGGGTAAACAATAATGAATTGAGAAGAGTCTGACTCCGATCCAATAATAAAACATAGACCTTGAGTCTAACTCAACTCCAAAAATTAGCTCAAGAAGTTAGGATTATCCAAGACAATATAAGGAGTTCAATTTCATGATCGTGGGACTCAAACCCTCCTCCCCCTTGCACACCAATAATGGACATCTAAAGTATGGACGCGATAAGAGGGGAGCGCAACATCAGGTAAATAATAGTAAGTTAGGTAGGGATTGACTCTGATATAATGATAAAGACATGGATCTTGAGCCTAATTCAACCTCAAAATCTAGTTCAAGAAATGGAAATTTTTCAGGATCATATAAGGAGTCCAATCTCCTTCCCACAATGGAGACTCGATATACCAAATTGAAGTATGTGATCATCTCAGCTAAAAGCTTAAACTATTAGAGATCACACACTTTTATTTGCTTAATATTCTCAACACGCATCCTTACGTGTAGACGTGATTCTTTTTATCAGCATGAATATATTTTTCTTAATAAAGGAAGACAACAAGACTCGAACATAGGACATCTTCTTGCATTGATATTATATTAAAGTGTGTAATCATCTCATCGATTTAAAAACTTAAGCTTTTAGAGATAATATACTTTTAATTACTTAATCATATTCTCAACACTACTTACTCGGTCTGTCCCTCCAATTTGTTTATCACACCTTCCTTCTTGATTTTTCGTCCCAAAGAGATCATCATCTTTCTATTTTTAAAAAGGACCTTTAATATTTATAGTCTCATACTTCAAGGGTATTAGTCGTCGATCGGTTTGGGATAGTTTTTCTGATATTTTGGTTCGATATTTGATATATTTAAGATATGATTCAGGCTTTTTCCTTTCAATTTCGATAGAGAATTGCAACCTTCTTTTAATTTATTTTAGAAAAGGTAAAAAGGAAATATTGGATAAAACGCAAAATAAAAGAGTATCTTATAGAACTTTTAATTTTCCATAAGTTACAGTAAAAGCCTGCGTAATCATATAGTATAAGCTTTTAAATTTAAGTACGTCAGTTCTGAATAAATATAGGTGGAAACATAAATGTCAATATCTAATTCTTAAAACCTAAAGGTGGGAAAGCAGTAGCTAGGTAACATAAAAAGGTGGATTTGTTTCTAAAAATTCTAAGGGTGCGTTTGGTTCGGGGTAATAGAATCAGGGAAAGGGAATGGAATATTTGGCTTATTTTTCCATTCCGTATCCTTTTTTTTCTTTTTTCATTCCCTTACATTCATTCCCCACCCCACCCCTAGGTATTTACATTCCCTTTCCCTTTCTCCAATTCATTATCCCGACTCCGGATCACCCCGGACCTTCGAACCCCGTTTTCATTCCGTTTCTGAAACAGACCCAAATATATAAGAACAATTAGGGTAATTTCTTTTCTTTCCTTTTCATTTCATTATGTTTACCCTAAGGATGAAAGGAAAGTTAAATTTTAGGCCTTTAAATATGTGGATGGTGTAAGTTAATATATAATTTGGTACATATAAGTATTATAATATTTTCTTTCTAAATATCGAATACTAATTTGTTTTGTTTTTATTTGATAATTCGATACATATCAAACTATGCACACTCCTAATTAATGGTGTACTTCTTCAAGCATGTTAGGTCATGTGACAAAAACTTTTTTGTATACATCTTAGTCAAATGCCACCAAACAGATTGGAACAAATAGAGAATTAGTATACATTTAAAAAAAATGATTCTTGTTGGGTCCCGGGGATACATCTATGAAATAATAAAAAATAAACTGGAAATTAACTCAATTTGAATGCTGGAACAGTTTATAAATGTCGGTGAAAATGTCGTCTGACATAACTGACGACATTTCGGTAAAAAGAGTGTTCAGTTAAAAATAGAATAAAACCTTTGAAGAGTAAAATGCAGCGGAAATAATAAAGACACAAAGGTTTAATTTTCATAGGTTATTTATTAATATAACTCATGATGGTCAATGATCAAAATATTATATATATATATATACATACAATTGATATATTCCTTTCTTTACAAGATGATACAAAAGGAATAAAAAGGTTAAGTCGCAGATGACTTATGCCTGAAAAATTTATCTAAATAGAAGTGACAAACATCTCATTACAATCGCTCCATACAAAGCTAATCTAGAATCTGAAACAACGACTGAAATGTCATGCAGAATGTCGTCACAAACTCAGGCAACATTTTGTGATTCAGATTTCTGAGAAGAAATCCCGAGAGCTCTCTTGGTATTTGTACATTGTGTTTCTGGATATTGATTCACTGATCTGCCCTCTCTATTTATAGTAGAGAGTCCTCCTTGAAAAACTCATCAATTGATTGTAGAGATTGAGCTAAAAGTGGTCACGTGTGGCAGAAATTTGAGGAGAGAATTTCTCAACAGCTGGACTTTTTCTTCCACGTCTTGCTTCTCAAGTTATGCTCCACTTGGACTTGGTCTTCATCGATCATAATCTGCTTTAAATACTCCTTGCCAAGTCAATTTGCCATGTGTTAAATAAGGTCACAGTTTCCTGAAAAACAGTCCATGAAGATAGACAAAACTGTTACCAGAATGTCAGCCCAAATGTCAAGACATTTGTTCCGACATTTTCTGAAAAACGATATGTTAGGAAAAATGTCATGATACCAATCCTAACATTAACATTCTCCCCTTTTTTCACAAAACTTAACCAACTAAGCATAAGTGACCTAACAATGGCAAATAAACCCACACTCAAAGGAGGACCACAAGTTCGGGGCTCGACGAAACAGAAAGTTTCACACAAATGCTTCCCCTCAACCTGTGATAGTATATAAAACAAAACATATACAATATACACATATATATATATATATCATTTATATAGGATTAGAAAAGAAGAAAGATGTTAGCACATATACACATATCATCCACTTATACAGATTTATACACAAATCATATTCTCAACACCAACTAGTACCATCAACTTTGTATTGACCAGTAGCATTAGCTTCAGTTCGTGAAGGAAGGGCAAAACTTCTGATTTTAACATTCTCTCCTTTTTTGCCTTTCTTCACAAAATAACCTTTTCAACAAACAACAGTAGCTTCCAAAGACAAAGAATGAGCTCTTGCATAATTCTTTCTCTCGCATATGATTTGCATATAAGCGTGAGACTTTCAAGATCTTTCTACTCCTGCATAACTATGTCTCTGCACAGAACATCAGCATCTCGCATTCTTTCTCTGCTCCCCCTGCATTAGCATTTCCTCTACATCATCTAGCCTTCTTTCTCTGCTCCCTACATTAACAATTCCTCTGCAGCAGCATCATTTTCTTGACAGTAGCATATGCATTATCATTCTCTCGACATTACAACTTGACAGTACAATAGCATATGCATATCATTTTCTCCCCCTTTTTGTGAAGAAAGTAGCAGCATGAAATGGTCTCTGGCTTGAATCAGTCCATTCCTCAGAGTATCAACCTCAGAGATTTGTTGGTTGATCTTCGCAATTTTTAATCACAAGCTATTCAAGATGAAGCGATGGATCTTGGACCAGTGTTGTCAAGAATGTTGGTGACATTCCTGTCAACATCTGCACTATTTCCTTCCATTTTCCAAGGTAGTTAAACTTTGTATATCAAAGAGATAAGGGAGGATTGAGGTCGATTCTTTTTGTGCCAAGTTGGTAACTTGTATAGCAGGGTGGAAAACATGGATGTTATTCAGAGGCTGGACATCTAGAGATCCACTTATGCATTATACCTAAGTGAGATACTCAATTACTTCATCTCTATTGTCCACTGCAGGATCTGTACCTCTAACATTTTCCTCAGCATTTCATCTCATACATTGGTTTAAAAACAACAGGTGTGGAAAAACAATATTTTGTTATAGAGATATACATTCTCAAATTTCTTCGATGATCTATCATCTATAGCAGAACTCAAATTAGCATAAAAATCTGACTATTTTATCAACATACGATCCTTTCTCAGTAACAGATCCATACCTCAAGGTTTGAATCAGATTCAGTTTCGCTGAAAAATGTTGGAGTTTGTGTCTCTTCTGATGTTGGCTGAAATATTGTCTGAGATGTTGTGGCATCAGTGGCAACATTCGGAACAACACTCGATTTAGCATATCTGAAAATTTCCTTTGGGAAGAATTGTTTCAATGGAGTTTCACCAAAAATTTCCTCATTTTCTTGAGACACATTTTGCAGTACATAGACAGTTGTTTTTTCTTCACTCTCTTCAGTTGAGAACACCAAGTTCGTGTCGTCACTGTCACTGTTCGAGCAAGCAAATATAGCAATATCACATCTGGACCTTGACCTGTTGTTGCTCGGCTTTGCACGAACTTTTCTTCTCAAACAATCTACTCGATCGACAAGTAGAGAAGGTGGAGGATCTTGGTCTCTTACCCAATATTGTAGCTTTAGACAAGTCCTCTGTGGATGGTGAAGAAGGAAACCAATGGGGTTACTTGTTGTGGTTCAACATGCTCAGAAGGTTCAGTGTTCATTGAAGGGCTAATACTCATAGGAAAGTTGGTCGGTGGGTTGGTTGATATTGATGTTGATATTGAAGAGGTTTCCATGGGTGAATATGGTGGAGAGGGTTTTGAGGAGATTGAGAATGGTGTTTGGAATGATGAAGATTCCATCGGGTAGGTAGGATTGTAACAGTTCCTATATGCCCGAGTTGTGATGTGATTAGAAAATAACAAAAAAAATTATTCATTTTTTTTATATATAGGGAAAATCAGAGAGTGATAAAAAAAATAACAAATGGGAGGAATATCTATATACATGGCAAATCTTTTTAAGGAATAAAAATCCCTTAGTTTAGGTGTTTTAATTTTACACAATACATTACACCTAAAATATTGAGATAGAAAGATAAACATCACGGTAGGAATTTCAGTTAATCTTATCATTTTAAAGTTCAAAATTCCTCATGAAACAATGCATACAAATAGGGAAAAATAATTGAATTCTCAAAAATCAGTTACAATCAGCATCCCAACAAATATCATTATCTGAAAATGTCAACAGTAATGTTGGCAACATTTTGAACAACACAAGTATCATGATCCTTCAAGAATTTTTTCATTTTGGCAACAAATCAAGACTCGTTTCATATATGATTTTATGAGTTTAACCTCCAGACCAATGTAACATTTTCTCATTGAGTCCTAGATCTAATCATAAAACACATACATAATTCATTTTCGTGTCAAAAACAAGAATATTTATTTAGTTCCTCATAATTTCTTTTGTTTAAGCACTTTGATACTCTTATAGTATAGGAACGTTATAGATTTCAAGGGCTTTGCCCGTATTGCACAGTTGCCGAGAATTAGAAAGGCTTTGCCTTATTTTGATACTCTTTTTATGATATCTAATATCATCGCAGAGAACGGTATCACATTAAAATCATGTTCTTATTTGAAAATCATACCTGGTTGAACAAAAACCAGCCATTGCAGGGTACTGAAAATCAGATTCTGTTATTACAAGGGTAAATGTCACCCGAAATGTTAGAGATATTTCAGTCGATATTCGCCCAACAGTGCCTGTTTCAGAGACCAAAAAATATTTTCAAGCTGGAAAATCTCTCATGATCTAAAGCTTTTGTAAAATTATCAGCTAGTTGATGAAGAGTATCAACATGTTCAATTTAAACTAGCTATTTTTCAATCAAATCTCCTTAAACAAAGTGGTGTCTAAAATCAATATTACCGTAAACAAGACATGTTGCTAGTAAACCATAGTCGTCTAACTTGTGTCCTAGCCATATGAGTTGAGAGCAACAACTTCCAACTGCTGCATATTTAAATTCAGCAGTTGAAAGTGAGACACAATTTTATTTACGAACATACAAAAAACAAGATTATTGTCAAGATAAAAATATCCTCCAATTGTACTCTTTCTATCATCCACATCACCAGCCCAATCTGAGTTACTATGTCCTATTAAATTAGGATTAGTGTCTTTGGAATACCAAATTTTCAACTCACATGTGCCGACAACATATCTAATGACACGTTTTACGACATTTAAGTGGGAGACTTTGGATAGGCTTGGAATCATGCACAAACATAAACACTAAACATAGGTTCTAAAGCACATATAAAACAAGGAAAACAAACCTCTTGGTATATGATAGACATACACACATACCTTATCATATCTTGTAATTGAGTGGTTCTTTGCTTCTTGTTCTACTTCCTACAAACACTCTCCCTATCACTTGGCATGTTGGATGATTCTTCCTAATCCTTGATGAGGGGTCCATTTTGATCTAGCAATTCAACATTTGACTCCTCACTCACACCTTCTGTGGTCTCTGATTCTGCTTCAGATGTTGCTTCGGATGTCGTGACATTTGGAGCAACATCTGGAGTTTCAGCATTCTGCGCATTTCCACCTGTATTATCGACTTCAGCAGTCTTCTTCTGTATATTTTCTGTCCTTAGATTGTACGGTCAGTAAGCATGACTATTTTAGAAATAGCCAACATACATCTCTTTGTCACTCTTAGAGTAAAACTTAGCCAGATAATATCTATCATTTAAAATGTAACAAATACACCTAAAAATATGAAAGTAACACATAGAGTGTCATCTTTGTTACAGGCCTAAAACAGACTCTATTAGTGATGTTACAAGCAGTAAAAAAACATTTTGATAATTTTTAGAACTAAGCATAACTCTAGTCATTCATCGTCATGTTCTATTCTTCCATTGTGCTACCCATTCCATTAATGAGTTTTTGGGAGCAGAAAAAACTCATGAAAAATTTCTCTTTCTCACAAAATTTTGTGAAGGAGATGTTTCAAATTCTTTTCCATGGTCGGATATAATCCAAAAAAAATAGGAGAATAGAACATGTTCCTAATTCTATAATGCACAATTTTAAAAATGTCAAAGGTTTGTGATTTTCTTTCAACAAATATGTCCGTGAATATCTAGAAAAATCATCTATTATCACATAGGAATACCTCATGCCTCCTAAACTGTCTACCTCAATTGGACCTATAAGATCCATGTGCAATAATAGAAAACAGTGAGACATACCTGAATGTTTCCGTCATTTTGGACAACATTATGGAAAATATGGGTTTTGCTTACCTTGGAGACAATCTGTACAGACTGTTTTACCTTTATGGCTGAAGTTGGGTAAGTCTCTAACCGCCTCATATGAGATCAATTCTTTCAGATTGCGGTAGTTGACATGCCCCAACTTTTGATGTCATAGTGTTGTGTCATCCATCTTGACATTATTGCTTGTCTCTTGTCTTGAAATAAGATAGCAATTATCACCTGTTCTAGTACCTCATTCGACACACTCATTAGCTTCATTCATAACTTTTCAAGCATTCTTATTAAATTTCACCTCCAGATTGTCATTACACAATTGGCTCATCAATTTAGCCATTAAACCTTCAATCGTGTAAGACATTTCTTAAAGTTTGGACATCTAGGAACATCCAAGATTTCTTTTCCAATTCTTTTATTTCCACCTCCATAAGTTACGTTAACTACATTGAATAACTCATAGTTCTTTAGAAACTTCTTTGTACATATCATGTGGTGAGAACATCCACTACAATGTTAGTTTTTAAAGCATTTATCACAACATTACAAGTTTCAACATGTTTGGGATCTCAAACTATTTTTAAAACATTTTTACATATTAGCTCATAAATGTTGCTTTGAATGTTGTCAGAAATGTTGGACAACATTTTAGGCAACATTTCGCTCACAGAATTCTGAAGTTTGAAACAGTACGGTTTAAAAAAACCAAGGGAGTTACAATAACGATACACAAACTTCATATCCTTTTGACATATATGAGAACCTATTATCTAATCACTTTTCTTTTACAAAACACATTTTCTCATTTTTGTCAAACAAACGAAAGCAGAAAGTTTTAAGAGAGTTTTTCATACCCAATACCTGCATGTGGAGGTTTCCTAAAGCTGAGTATCTCTTTCAATTTAGAAGTCCATGAGTAGAACTTACAGAAGGTTTCTTTTGGCTAAATCCAATTTTGCACGAATCTTACCGAATGTAGTATCCTATTTGGTAAGTGCAACATCTAGTAGGATTATTGTGTCTTTTAGATCTACATTCTCACGAGTTAAAGATTTTACCTCTGTCTCAAGTTTCTTGGATTCTATGATTAAGGCTTTACAAATGTTTTATAATTCACTAATCATGTCGTTTTTGCATTAAACTTGATCCATACTCTCAGCCTCACCATTAGAAGTAAAATCAGTAAAACAATTAACATCAATATAGTTAAAGAATTGTGTCTTTCAGATGTTGCTGGAGATGCAGATGTTGCCTGAAATGTCGTGACACCTGAGGCAACATTACAAACAACATTTTCATTATCAGACAGGGGCTCTTCGTAAACAGTGACCATCAGTGCTTGTGATTTGATTTCTTGATATTTTTCCTCTTCTTAGTGGACATCATTTTTTAGCACTTGGAAGGAACTTGAGGACTTTTGATTGAAACCTTGGTTTTGGTGCCTTTTAGATTTAGATTGATTTCTCTCATTGTTGAACTTTCTCACATTCAAATTGTATTTTCAAGTGAGTAAGGCAACATTAGCACCTTCACCAAATTCTTCAATATTCTCATCCCCTTCATTGATATGATTCTCTGAGGATTGAATTTGAAGTGTCACATTTTTCTATAATATAGTTCCCTTTAATTCTTAATGTTCATCTCATAGATTTTGAGAGTGCTCATCAAGATATGAAGGTTCATAGTAGCAAGATGTGAGCTTCTTTAATGGCATAAATCTTTAAATTGAACTTTTCAGGAAGAGAGCAGAGAGCTTTTCAAAATAAGATTTAATATCATTCGCTTCTTCCATCCTTAAATGTTCATATTTTCTCATGAGCATGCATAGCTTAATTCGATGAACACTTGATCTACATTCACAATGAATTTGTAAAGTATCTCATGCATCCTTAGCCGTTGGGCAGTTTTGAATGAGTTTGAACATGTAAAGATCAACTCATCCAAATATTACATTTAATGCTTTTTTGTTAAGCTAACATTATTGGTTTCTTTCGCCGTCCATTTGGATTCAGGTTTAACAAGAATGTCACCTTCCTTATTCGGCGACAACATTTGAACAACATACACATTGATTATAGATCTTCCATGCCCTAACATCAATTGATTTGAAGTGAGAACGTAGGCGAAACCTCAATAGGTACATTTTGTTCCATTTAAACTGGGAAGTCTACCAATATTTGAATTAGCCTGATCCATAGTTAGAGTAAAAGGACATTAGCACTTATTATGTTAAGTGTCGGCTCTGATACCACTTGTTGGGTCCCGGGGGTACAACTATGGAATAATAGAAAACAAACTGAAAATTAACTCAATTCGAATGCTGGAACAGTTTGCAAATGTCGGCGAAAATATCGTCTGACATAACTGACGACATTTCGGTAAAAACAGTGTTCAGTTAAAAACAGAATAAAACATTTGAATAGTAAAATGCAGCGGAAAAAATAATAAAGATAAAAAAAATTAATTTTCATAGGTTATATATTAATATAACCCATGATGGTCAATGACCAAAATATTGTATATATATATATATATATATATATATATATATATATACAATTGATATATTCCTTTCTTTACAAGATTTACAAGATGATACAAAAGGAATAAAAAGCTTAAGTCGCAGATGACTTGTTACACCCTGTATTTCTCAAAGAATGAGATGAGAACGTATGTGAAAAAATAAGATTTGAATTTTGGAACGAAAGGAAAAATCACTTTTCCTAAGGAGAAATTTCGGAACCTTGTGAAGGAAAAAAGTTTATTATTTGGAATTTGATTCTCAAATTTGAAATATGGAATTAGTATAATATATTGGAGTTTTGGATTTATAAGTCTCGGATTTGGTCATGTGGGGCCCACAGGAAATTTTACGATTTTGTGGGGCCCACAAGATTTTGAGATATTTTGGCCAAATATAGATATTTTGGTGAATAAATAATTTTGGACCAATAGGAGGGTGACACGTGTCACCCCTCCACTTGTCTTGCTACACTAGATATATATATATATATATATGGATAGCATTGGAAGACTTCATCTCTTAGATATTTGGAGACAAGTGGACAAGTGGGTCCCACTCCACTTGTCCATACACTTGGCTAGATATTTGTATATATCTATGGAGGCATTGCAAGACTTTACACTTAGCCATTTTTCAAGAAAACTCATATCCCTGTTCTCAAAGCTCTCGGCCAAAGGGAAATATTGAAGACCAAAATTCTTAAATCTTCCAAGTTAGTTTTTTCATCCAAGATTAAGGTCCCTAACCTAGTCCTAAGCCAAGATAACACTCCAAGATCCTCCAAATGCTATGGGCCGAAAGTTGTAGGGTTGAAACCCTAACTGGTTATCCACTTTTTGGAAGCGAAACGTGAAGTGAAGTTGGTTATAAGCTTGTGGTGGACGCTTATGTGCGATTGAAACTTGAAGAAGTGGAGCGAAACGAAAACTGCGGGCCAAATACTCCACGGACTATTTTGGCGTTTTTGGGCTAAGAAATAAAGTAATAATTCTTCTTCTTTTAAAGTAATTGGATATTACTTATGGTTGATATATATGGATGAGCTTGTACTAAAAAGAATGAAGATTAAAAAGTGTTTGGACCATTTTAGGGTGTCTTGGCCAAGATTAGCTATTTTGTGCGACATTGGATTCGTTGGTTATTGTTGTTGTTATCGACACTTGTTGCATGCTAAAATGAAGTAATCTTGTTATTGATATGTTATATGGAATATATATAAGTGTTGAAATGAAAATTGGATTATATAGAATTATGGAAAAGGACTTTGGATTATTGTAGTAGTTGTTGGTCCAAAACTGTCCAAAACTTTTAGACGTCGTGTCGTTTTATGGACTGTTTTGGACGTGTCTATATTCTAGAAAATCAGCCACCAACTTTCATGTTTAATGTAGTAAATGGATAATGAAAGTCCTAAGGGATAAGGGTGTTAAAGGCTTCACATTGTACCTTTAATATTGATTAATTGTGGACTGTTTTTAGGGACTGTTTTGATATGATTGTGGGACAAAATTTTACACGTCTAGTAGGCGTGTAATCCCCTTTGGTTGTTGTATTGAATGTGCCCTTAGTCGGGGCTTGTTGGTTGTTGAATTTTGGTCTTGGAAAATGTGGAAAAGTACGTAGAAACAAAGAAAGTGCTGCCCAAATTTTCGTAGAATAAGAGGACCATTACTTGGTATAAGTCTTACACTTGAAATCTTGAAGTTGATAGAAGTGTTATTGTCATTTTAGATTGAGAGAGTTCTCGGGATTTCTTCTCAGAAATCTGAATCACAAAATGTTGCCTGAGTTTGTGACGACATTCTGCATGACATTTCAGTCGTTGTTTCAGATTCTAGATTAGCTTTGTATGGAGCGATTGTAATGAGATGTTTGTCACTTTGTTGAGTGTATTTTGGTACACTCTTTTGAGTCATTTTTAGTTAGTATTTTACTCTTTTCGTTTGTGTTTAGTATAGTATTAGGGTTGTTTTTCTTTCTTTTGAGTCACAATTGTTCCAAAGGAGGAAATACAAAATTGAGGATGAAAATGAGCTCAATAAAGATGAAATTTGCACAAGCACGGCTAGAGAGGTGCCATGGTGTATGTTATTCGCAGATGACATAGTCCTGATTGATGAGACTCGTAGCGGAGTGAACGCCAAACTGGAGGTTTGGAGACAAACTCTAGAGTCCAAATGGTTCAGGTTGAGTAGGTCCAAGACAGAGTATTTGGAGAACAAGTTCAGTAGTGGGAGCGACCCTGAGAGAGGAGTGAAAGTGTCGATTGGGACTCAGGTCATCCCAAAGAAAGGAAGCTTCAAGTACCTCGGGTCTATTATTCAAGGAAATTGAGAGATTGATGACGATGTCACACATCGTATTGGGGCAGGGTGGTCGAAATGGAGGCTCGCATCTGGAGTCTTGTGCGATAAAAAAGTGCCACCAAAGCTCAAAGGAATATTTTATAGGGCAGTCGTCAGACCGACTATGTTGTATGGGACGGAGTGTTGGCCAGTCAAGACTTCGCACATCCAAAAGATGAAAGTTGCGAAGATGAGGATGCTGAGATGGATGTGTGGGTATACAAGGAGGGATAGAATTAGAAATGTCGATATCCGGGACAGAGTCGGAGTGGCCTCGGTGGAGGATAAGATGCGGGAAGCGAGGTTGGGATGGTTCGGGCATGTGCAGAGGAGAGACACAAATGCCCCAGTGCGGAGGTTGGTTATGGACGGGTTCAGTAGGGGTAGAGGTAGGCCGAAGAAGTATTGGGAGAGGTGATTAGACGGGATATGACGCATATGCGACTTACTGAGGACATGACCTTAGATAGGGGTTTATGGAGGACACGAATTAGGGTTGAAGGGTAGTAGATAGTCTGCGGCTATGTGTTCTCTAGTGTACTTTATTCATATTATTTATTTGCGTTACCTACTGCTTTCTTTTGACAGAATGTGCTACCATGGCGTATTCGATTTTTGTTACCAGCATGTTCCTATAGCTTTAATTTCTTGTCTGTGACCGTTTATCTTGCTATGCAACGTTTGCTTTGATTGTGATTACGCAGGTCTTGAGTCGAGGGTCTCCCGAAAGCAGCCGCTCTACCTACCAAGGTAGAGGTAAGATCTGTGTACATTCTACCCTTTTCAGACCCCACGTGGTGGGATTTTACTGGATATGTTGTTGTTGTTGTTGTTGTTGTTGTATATTCAGGTAAAATTTATAAATAGCCGCGTTTCAGCTTTTGTAAGTTGAAAAGTAGCCGCTATCCTGGAGTTTCAAATTTCATAGGTGAAACATCATGATAATGTCATGAAGTTCTATTTATGAAATTTGAAATTTACTTCGTGATATTGGCTATATTTTAAGACAGAATCAAAAAATGGTCAGTGGGTGATGTATATATCTACATCATGTTCCCCCTGGAAATAGATTTAAATAGGGCGCACATTTTCCTTAAATGGGTTTTGTGAGGCGCAAATCTAATTACTCAGACTAATGAATTCCGAATATTACATAATTATATAGAAAAAATATAATAATCGCTCATAAGTTGACTAAATTTTTCATTTTGCTCCTACATGATTTTTCTTTTCCCGAATATGTATATTCTTAAGGTGGGTTACAGATAGGGCTGGCAAGTGGGTCGGGCCGGGCCCACCGGGGTCGGGTTTGGCGGGACGGGGTCGGGGCGGGGAAAATGGGCGGGGTCGAGCTGGGGCGGGCCTGGAGGGGTCGGGTCGGGCGGGACCATACAGTGTCGTCCGTCCGGTCCCGCTGGTATAAGTCGGGGCAGTCGGGACGGGACGGGTTGGCGGGTTTTGTGTGTTTTTTTTTTTTTTTAATTTTTTCACTAAATTAAAAATACTAAATTACTAAGTACTAACAAAGTAACATTAACATATACTTGTCATATAGTCATAATGTCATATACATATACTATAATATTATAGACTTATAGTATTATAATTTATAATTATAGTATTATAGTATTATACTCATATATATAATATATTTATAAAGTATAAAGTATAAACTATAAAGTATAAAGTTATAAACTAAATAATTAAACAAAGACAAGAATAGTGTAAAAAACATCCCAATTTGTTTTTGTGCCTCTTATATTATTAATTTCATTGAAATATCAAATATACAAGATTCAAAATTACATTGTAGTGTACTGTTGTTGAAAAAAATTGCAAAAGAGTGAAAGACATAGAAAAATTTAAAAAATGCAATGAAATAAATTACAAATTTGAAAATATTTATTATAATTTCTTTATAATTTCTTGTGGTTCTTCGGTTTTAATTGGTCTATCTTGATCAAATTGTTTCACGTCGCTACTCATGCCTTCAGATAAGATGTCGTTGTAGTTTTCGTCTTCTTCTTCGTTAATCTCTGGTTGACTGCACCTTCTTCGCTCCGCTCGTATCCAATCTCTGAATAGTACAGCCATCTCCAAGCTGTCTCCGATTAATGAGTGTCTGTGCTCTCCTATTTGAAATCTGCCTGCAGAAAAAGCGCTTTCAGAAGCGAATTGATGACGCTTGAATGTTCAAAATATCTCGGGCCATCATTGAAAGTGTCGGAAATGTCTTCTCATTCTAGCTCCATATTTCAAAGTCTTGTTTCCTTCATTGATAATCGCTTGGTAAGGTAAATTACCTGCAAAACAAAAACATCGAACTCACTAATTTGGTTAGCATTGCTACCACCGCACATTCTATTTCGAGGCTTTCAATAGAATTAATACTAGGCCTAGCCACGTAAACCGCTTGTCTTTTTAGGTTGTGTTGAAGAAGAAGATGGTACAAAAGTCGGTTGGTTACTAGCACTTTCTTGCTGGTAATGCCGATATACTTTTTTGCATTCATCTTTTACGCTATTCAACACTTCTTCTAGCGTTAGTTCAATAGGTGACTCAACATTTAAATTTTTGGGAGTTGGAGGTGGTAGTACGTCCATACAGGTATAAATATTTTGAATAAGACTTTTACAAATCTACTTTAATAGTCGGGTTTAATACAAAGACCAATAATATAAATAGGGGGAATATGAATAAAATATTTCTTTAATTTCATAAACATTTTTTAATAGCTGTCATATAAGCAGGTTTTTCCATATATTCTTTAAGAAGTAAAAATATTATAGCTATATAAAACAACATAGTTGAAATAGTAGGATAATATAAATTAGAATATTCTTTTGTTGCTCTTTGAAAATTTTCTAAAAATACAATAAGTTCTCTAATTTTCTCCCAATCGGTATCCACAATCATATCATTTGGATTTTGATTATGGGCGTTAAAAATAAAGTAATAGGTTTTCTATAGTCATAAGCAACAACTAGTTGGTCATATAAAGAATTTCACCTAGTTGGTACTTCTTCTGAATTTTTCAGTAAGATAGTCCACAATCGTGGCAAGTTTTTATATTCTTTTCTCTGTTGAATTCTATTATTTTTAAAAATAAAGTGTATAGCAAATTGTATTTTTCAAGAATATCTTGAAAAAGTGAAAGACCATCCTTTACAACTAAGTTATAAATATGGCACGCACATTTGATATGAAAATGTTTTGGAAAAGACGGAGTTAAAACATCTCTTAAAATACTAATAGCAGAATTGTTAGAAGATGCATTATCTAATGTAATACTCATAACTTTATCGGTTATTCCGTAATAATCACAGACTGAATAAATATTTTCAGAAATAAACTCACCAGTGTGCCTACTATCTATATATCTATATGCTAAAAATCGTTTTGCATAGACCATTTATAATCTATCCAATGACAAATTCCGTTAAATAATCATGGTTGTTAGTACTACGACCTATATCAGAAGTTAAAGCGACTTTGCAATTTAAATGATATAATGCATAACGTAAATACTGTTGATATTCATGTGCAAATTTAAATACATCTCTTTTAACAGTTGATCTAGGAAAACCTTTATAAGAAGGATTATACATATCTCTATCTTTATGTTTATCGTATTTAGGGCCTACAACTCCCCCCGTCATAGGGTTAATTTGACCCTGTACTTTCTCCGGGACAGTAGTATGTGAACCTTGTCCCGATTGAGATGACGTCTTCTCACCTTCTTTTTCAATCATGTATTGAGCATGCAAGGCTTTGTGTTTTTGCAATAGGTGTCTTCCTAAACCCCGTCCCACATGACATTGTCGGCTTTTAAAAGAATAAATATTTTTACAAGTTTTACATACAGCTACTTGATTAGCTACGTCCCTGTCAAAATATTTCCATACAACTGATTTTAATGGTCGTTTTGCCGGACCTCGTCTCATAGTAGGGGGGATAGGAGGCATTTCACTAGTGGGTGTATCATCATCTTCATTAGTAGATGTATCATTAACTAGAGTGTCATCTAAATTAAAATCTTCTTCAATTTCAGGATAATCATTTGTGTCAAGATCATATGGTATTTCAGGAAACATTTCAGGATCTATAAAATCATCTTGTCTAGGAATAATTTGGAACAGAATACTAGAAGAAGTACCATTGCCCTTGTTACCACCCCTACTAGAAGAAGCGACCACTTACCCTTACCCAACACGCCTCTTAGTCCTTTCATTTTAATTATGCTAATAAATAGTTAAAGATAATGAAATTAAATGTGCTAAATGAAATAAAGACAAAATAATAATTTAATGAGAGAACGAATGTACCAAGCCGACGTAGAGTCGGCGTGTAATCGAAGGTTGAAAATTGAAACTTTGCTCGATAGATAATCCTCGCTAGTTACAACATCACTCCCGATTCTCAAATTAATAAATAGATTGAATATGTAGACAATGTTGTATAGAGAATTAGAGATTGATTGAGAGATTAGAGAGTAGAAAGATTTGTGAAAATAATAAGAAGAGGAATGAGGTATTTATAGGGGTTAAAAATAAATATAAAGTGGGTAGGGGTTGGGGAGGGGAGGCCTAAAATGGTCGTTGTCCAACCAAAATGTAAAATGGCCGTTGGACAACCTATTTTCTCGCAGCGGGGCTGGGCGAGTCGGGCGGGATCGGGGCGGGATCGGGCATGGCGGGTCGGGTCGGCGGGACCATACTGTCGCCCGGTTCGAGCCCCGATCCGTTTTATAACGGGGCCGGGGCGGGGCGAAGTCGGGTCGGTCGGTCGGCCCAGCTGGCCAATTCTGAATGATGTTGTACATGGGACATTTCTTTCTTTTTTTTTGTTGACGAAGTAACCTGATGCCGCTCTTTCAGTGCGCATGAGGTAAACCGGACCAGCGATAGCTCGCAAACCACGCGTCGGCGGTTAAACCACACTTGGCAGTGTAGCGACTCCCAAGAGGCGAAGGCAGGCCAGACGTTACCCTGGGGTTTCGAACTTGTGACCAAACTCTCCCACACCACCCAATGAGAATACCTTATACCTTCAAGACCAACTGGTCATGGGACATTTCTTGAATTAATTGAATACTGCCTTGTTTGATTTTGAAATTTATTACTACTCCATTAAACTAATGGGAATAATAACGTTCTTGCAAGTGCTTATGTACGATGCTTGAGTCAGCAAATACCAATTTTCAAAGTGTACAATTATTATTAATGATACTTAGACTCAATTTGAAACTTAATTAAGATGCTGCAGCTGAACCACCACATGCATAAAAATAAATCTCCATTTGGGATTTTGTTCTTATGCTGATCCACCAATATTGATGACTTCTTCTGTCAAATATCCCATCTAATTACCTATTTGAATTGTGGGAAAAATATATTGATCATGATCTCTTTTACGAATTTTTAGTTGTTTTTTTTAGATTTTTTTGTAAGTGAGTCTTGGCGCAACGATAAGAATTGTCGACCAAGATGTCACAAAGTCAAACCGTGAACATACTCTTGAAAAAAATGCAAAGTAAAATTGCATAAACAACCCAATGTTGTCCGACATTTCCCTAGATCGCACGTATAGCACGAACTTAGTGAATCAGACTACTTTTATTTTCTCCATTTTGTTTGTAAGTTGAGTCTAGGCGCAACGGCATGCCAGCTGGAGGGGGAAGCCACACTAAAGCAATTGATTTAGCCCCCCACCCCCCTCTGCTCAAGTTGAAGGCCCCAATTTTTTTATTTTATACTATTACATACTTATAAAATTATAAAGAAGAATATGAGGTTTTATATATTTTTGAAAATGTGAGAAATTATTCAAATAAATAATTTAAATTTTATAATAAACATGCCATATCTGAAAATAAATAAATTTGACGACAATTTTGATTAAGCAATTGTTTAAATGAAGTCTCTTATAGAGTCGATTATTTCTTATAAAGAGTGTATTAAGCCATTTTTTGTTAAAATAGACTTGAATAATTCAAAACGTATGAAATTATTTTGACATACAAAATTGAGATTATTAAATTATGAGAATTTATAAAAATATTATCCAAATCGTCAATATATCTTTTTTATATGAATATTATTTGCATTTTATCGAGTAAAGTTACTCAATATGTCTAATGATGAAAGCTAGCAGGTTATAAAGATATGTACAAGGTGGTTTCTACAATATATAAAATTTTATTTAATAAATATAATTAAGGCCTCTTAAAAAGTTTGGATTTGAGCCACCGATCTCATTGAGCCGTCCCTGTGCAACGGTAAGACTTATCATTGTGTGATCAAGTCATGAAAACATCCTCTTACAAAAATGCAAATTAAAACTGCATACAAACGATATGATCTGAACATTTCTCGAATCACATATATAGCGAGAGTTTAGTGTATCATATTATTTTTTCTCCTTCCAACTATTGAGTGAAGTGATTATAGTACATCATCAATACATTAATTGTCAATAGTGACTATCAAACTTATAACAAACATGATAGATTTATAGTCAAGAATAGGATCCACCCTGGTTTAGACAGAACTCAGATTCGGCTTATAGTACCATTAGACTATAGTTGAATATAGTTGAATAATGACTATATTCACTGTATGATGTTGAACTTTTTGAACCTTCTCTCTGTTCTTGGGTGGGGGACCTCACAAACTGTGTGTTGATAAGGATTGTTAGTTCAGTTATGATTAATTAATGTAGTATTTGTTGCTTAATTTTTTTTGTATTGTTTCTCTAGTACATTTGTTTTCTAAGTAACTATGATATCTACACCATTTTATGTTCACTTCAACTAATTCATAAGTACTTGTTGGTGTTACAGTGGATGTATGGAAATAGTTTACAACTATCACTAGTGCTTAGAAAGGATAATCAATTACAATTTAAATACAATAGGCTTGAAGCCTAACATAGTTGTTACAACATCAATAAGTGTTGATGATCTTGATCTTCGGTCTTTGATCCCTCCTTGAAGTGTTGAGATGTTGATTGAAATTGCAGCAAGCCCCTTGAGAACAACAACAACAATATGTTTAGAATCTGAAAATATAACAATATAATTGACTTGCTGAGTCGATCAAATTCTTGATCTATCCTTAAATCAATATTGTCCCGTATATCCTTTCAACGGTTGTAATAACAACTTATCTCCCAAGATAAAACAGCAATCAAACAAATGAGCAAAGGGAACTCAAGTGTTCGCTAGAATAGAAGGATCTTTGAGTGTGTAAGATTGCAAGAAAGGAAGAGATTTCATCAAGTCTGAAATCATTCAAGTGTAGAGAGTATTTCTCTTATGTTCATTGTGTATATTGTGTCTCTCTTCTCAAATCTGAAATAAGGCAAGGTTATATAGTTTAAGAAGGAGGGGAGGTGTTAATTGGGTGTTAATGATTGTTAAGAGGGTTGTTTATGAGGCTCAATGAAGAGTCAAAACGTTCAGGAATAAGTGCCCAACGTTCGGCCCTGCAGGCTGGTGCCTAAACTCCTGAGAGTTGGCGCCGTGGCGCTTTCCAGAAATTTCAGGGACCAAACTGTAATTATAATAAGTCTGGGGTCCAAAAAATAATGTCAGAACAGCCCCCGACCCGGGCGGGTGGTGGATTGCGCACGTGTAGGCCTAGTCTTGAACCCAAGCACAATTAGGTCCTCCCACCTTCAAACACATGAGTTACCCCTTGAGGTCTCAATCTTTTATTCAATTTAGAGACTTATAACATGAACAAATCTTCTTTTTACTACCGATGTGTTAGATTTGTCACACACCACTCTTTCATGTTTCAAACACCTTACTTCGCGGACCAATATTTCTTCCATTTCTCAATGGAATTTGACGATTCTTGGCTCTACGGTCATCTATTCACTTAGTAGATTACACACATGTAAAGAATCAGGTTCTCCTAACATGTGAAACCATGATGTTTAAGTCATTGAAGATGGACGGATCCAACCTCCACCAAAGATAAATTTTCTAACAATACTCCGGTAAAAGCCACGAGCACATATATCAATTAAACTTACCCGTTACGGGTAAAACAAACGGGTTTATGTTACATTGTGGTCGAAATCCTATAAGATCTCTACAATATTACTCCTATGCCTCATCATATTTTTGTTTGTTAAATTTCTCAATCACTTAATTGTCCTCTTTAACGGTATTGTTTAAGCATGAAATTAATAAAAACGTAATAATTAGGAGAATTTGGTCCATTATCTCTTTTAGTTAATTTTCAAATACTCTTTTCAAGTTTTATATTTGTTATGAGAAATATTAATTAACCACCTGAGAAAAATGTTCAATACATTGTAAAACGATTTTGTTTAAACTACCATCGATTTCTGCTTAAACATCTCACTTAATTAGTGTTTCACTAATTAAAAATAAGTACAGATTTCTTGTTTTCCTAAAACAAATTAATTAACTTACTAAAACAGATTAATATATTTAGGATTGGGCCAAATAACTATTTAAAATTCGAACCCCAACATTACGGTTTTAATAAGTATCACTCAAAATTAATTCCTAACTGTATCCGTGAAACATGCCTCTGATCGCAATTGGTCAAAGAAAGTAGAAAGTTGGGTCAAAGTCTAAATTCATCAATATTTTTGGTAGAGTCACATGGTTATGTACTAAAAGAATATAAAATAACAAAGGCTTATATACAAAAATTGCAACATTCACACTATTGCTTTTTTTATATATTCAGGTTTCCGACTTGCGTTAGACTAGTCTCGGAGATAGTAGTACCGGTTCCTCAACATTACCACCAGTAAATCACGGAATGTGCTCCAATAATCAGGATTTGAAAATGAACAACAGATAGTACTTGGATCAACCCCAAAAAAACAGAATACTCCCACTGAAAATCAATCTCACACTGTAAATATCCAAACCGTCCTAAGCCCACTCCGTTGTCATTCACACTCTTTCTTGATTGATCTTTCCCAAGAGATATTTGGTAGAGTGAAAAGAGGGAGGGAGGGGGGGTCTCATTGGACATGTGATTTCAAGAATCATAGCATTTGGAGGCCCACATGGAGACACGTGGGCTATACAACCATAGAAAACACAAGCACGCTTGTCTAAGATAACAACACGAGAATTATATAGCACATGAATTATTTTAATATTATTATTAATAATTTATTATACAGTGAAAAGTACGGTAAAATTTGTTATATAATGAAATATATTACAGTGAAAAATTATGTAAGGTTACTTACTTTTGTTACACCCTTTTATAACTAGAAAGGAGAATGTTATTTCAAAGATCAAAGGGATTTTCATTCAAGTAACTTAATTTAAAAAGGAATTTATTTAGAAGTGGCCCGTATTGATTTTTCGTGTGCTATGTCGCTATTTAATTATTTACTAAAAATAGTGTAATATCCTTTTAAGTCAAATCTGCTTTTAAAAACGCTTTTCTTGAACCGATGGTCTATCGGAAACAATCTTTTTACCTCACACAAAATAAGAATAGGGTCTTCATGCACCCTGCCCTCCCAAGATCCACTTGTGGTATCATATTGGGTATGTTGTTCTAGTAGTGAAATATCCTTTCTGAAAATAAAATTGGCTCGAAAATTGATTTGTGAAAGATAATTGTAAGCCGTTATTAATTTCTCTTGAAAAGTCTTTCTCATTAATACAAAATATATATATAGGGTGTACGATGTGAAATTCTTATACAACAGGGATCCTATATCTACCATAATTACACAAAACTAAATATGGCTAATTATTATTATTGTACACACTTTAATACACCCCTCAGTCTGAGCAGGAGGAGGTCAGACGCTAAAACTGGATCTGAAGTCGAGGAAGAGTTGTCTAGGAATGTCTTTTGTGAATATATCTGCATACTGATATGAAGAGGACACATGTAATACTTTGACATGACCGAGAGCAACCTTCTCACAAACAAAATGGATATCCATTTCGATATGTTTAGTTCGCTGATGTTGAACCGGATTATGAGATAGATATATGGTGAATATGTTATCACAATAAACCAAAGACGCCTTACACAATAGAGACTGAAGCTCCAAAAGAAGGTTTCATAGCCAACATATATCAACAACAACATTAGCAATGCTTATGTACTCTGTTTCTGCACTCGAATGAGATAATGTGGCTTGTCTCTTGGCAGACCAAGAAATGAGATTATCCCCTAAGAACACACAGTAGCTTGAGGTAGAGCATCGCGTGTTCGGACAGTCTGCCCAATCAGCATCCGTATATGACAATAACCTGGTCGGTGCTGAGGGGTATAGATGCAATCCATAATCAAGTGTGCGCTTAATGTATCGAATTGTACGCTTAAGGGCAGTAAAATGGGGCTCCCTGGGGGCATGCTTGAATAGGCAAACTTGCTGAACAACATAAGCAATGTTAGGCCTGGTGAAGGTAAGATACTGCAATGCACCTGCAAGACTCCTGTAAAGAGTGGATCGGATACAGGATCACCATCAACAACACTAAGCTTTGATTTTGAGTCAACTGAAGTGGACATGATCTTGCAGTTCGTCATTTTAGCCATGTACACTATCTCTTCTGCATACTTGCGCTGACACAAGAATATAATATCCACAGAACGAGTTACTGATATCCGCAAAAAATAGCTCAACTTCTCCAAGTCAGTCATAGAAAATTCAATTTTAAGTAAAGTTATAATCTCATTTTCAGTAAATCAGAAGAGGCATTAAGCACAATTTCATTCACATATAATAATAAGTAAGACACCTCGATGAAATATTGTCACGACCCGAACCCGGGCCCGTGACTGGTGCCTTACCCCGGGCACCCTAGTGATACAACATCAGAGTAATCAGCGGAACATAAAACACATACATGAAATCAATGTAAGAAGACAGTGAAATAAGAAGACAGGCTAACAACGACATCGGTATATATAAATAACAACTCTTTCCAAATGAGCAGTTTAATCCTTTTACAAACCCCGTCCCACAATTACTACGACCTCTACGAATGATATGACAACAACGACGGGGCGGGGCCGTCATACCCCGAATGTAAGCACTGACAACAGGACTATACTAAGATAAGCCTCCGAGAAGCGGAGCTTTCCCAAATGACTGTGACCCTAGAGCGAGGATCAACAATGGTGTACCTCAACTGCGGCATTTAACGCGGCCCGAAGGAGGTCGATAACAGTACCAAGTATGTGGCCCGAAAATATCGTAAATGAAATCATAATAGTCTATACAAAGGGAGACATGTATGATAACCAAACTACGATTCCTGATAAATAAGCGATCGTGTCTAGTCGGGGACTCGCCTCAAAGTCATCACTCGATATAACAATGGGTCTCACGCCCACAACACCAATCATGCGTGGAATACCTTCCTCATCGGCGATCGATGATAGAAAAGCACCAAGAAATACACATGAGCAGAGTCCCACTGTGTCCAAATAAAACAGTACAGGGTAAGTACGAAGGCATAGCCGACTACTAACACCCACAGAACTAACAAGGTCATGAACTGTATCATAAGATCTGTCTAGACCGTCACATGATCAAAGCCGGTCGCCGCCATGATATCAAATGTGCGCGTCTAGCCCCGAACTCCCCGCGACTCCGCATAGGCCAATCATAGGCCCGCATGAGGTATAACCCGCATCGAGGGTAGCTACTCCGGCATCGCCCCGGACTCGCGATCCGCATGGCGCATGCACGCATGACCATAAAGGCCGCTAACACGGAACTCGTAGCTCGCATAGGCCCGGGACCGCGTGAGGTATTCTCGAATCACGGTCCTGCATCGCCGAGTCTACCCGCGTCGGGAGCTTAACCCGGAAACACGGTGAGTGGTATAATACCAACATAACAGTTTATCGTTTAAACAACATAAGCACAATCAAGGGAAAACCCCTTTACACAAACATCACAGAATACTAACACACGTAGCATCCTAATATGATTACTTATCAAATCAACACGAAGGTATTACAAGGCTATCACAAACCAATACAATCAAGTTATTCACACATAAGGTACTTTCTACTATGATTAACGAGATCGGGTTTTATCCCCAAAGTACTTTATACAATAACTCTTTAAAGATATGTTACTTTCACAAAAGTCACACAATACCCGTAGTATATAACAATAGAGTGATTATCTTTTTAAAGTAAATCAATTACTTCTCTTTGTAAAATCAAGTAGCAACATTCTTTTCCAATGTTCAAGTTTGCCTAATTTCCAATGTTCAAGTTTCTCATTTTAGAAAGGTTTCGTAGTTCATAGTCTTATTCATTTAAGAATATAATTCTCCTTTAAACAATCTGAGAAACATAAGCCTTATATGTGAGTAGGATATTCTTGTTTATAACAATCTTATTACAGCAGCCATGATCTAGGAAATATCATTTTGTCTCATCTTAGCTTCTATGCAGATGGAAGTTTCTCCGGTTTTAATAATACTTAATTATTAAAAACATTTCCTTTATTAACGCCGCAGTTGGTTTGTCGATACACATTCGATTTCCAAAATCAAGAAAACATTTTAAGCCGTTATACCTAACTTTCCACAAAGCTAGTATAACTCTTAAGTTTTCAAAAAAATCAAGTATTACCTCTTCTTTCAAAATGATTCAAAATCTTTTGAAATACTTCAAGTTCTTTATTAACACATAACAAGCCGCTTATAGTTCAAATCGATTACCTTTTAAAAACCACAAGTATTTTCTTACCAACATAAAGTCGTTATAACCAACTTCCCATAAAGCCGTTATAACACTTTATGTTTTAAATCAATCAAATACATTTAGCACGTATGACGTCTCACCGCACTACATAGTTCACACATATCATGCTAGAAGAGATAGGAAGAGGTTCACATACCTCGCGGCGAGTATCGACTAATAGCAAAACGCCCAAGTACCTCCAACCGTCGGCTACTCCTTAAGCCGTAGATCGCGCCATACGTTGTACTTCAACCTATAAGCCCACAAGCCGCTTATTCACATTTCGGTCTAATGGAAGAACATTCTACAGAAAATTCGTGAAGCCTCCCCACAAATGCGTAAATCTCCTCTCTATGGGTGGCTACCAAGCCAACCGTGGGGTTATACGCCTAATCCGGACGTGCACAATTCTACCCTACGTAAAAGCTACACAAGTCTCATCAGTCTCCCATGTAATTCTGATTCGATACTCTTCTTTCGAAAAGGTTTCTTATTATTCAGGCTTAAGTCAAAAGACATTGCGATAACAACGCGTTCGATCTTATATATAGTATACTTCACTATATAATCTAACAACATGTAATTTCCAATTACAATAGTGGCAAGATAATTACCTCGATAAGCCCATAATTATCCGAGTTTAAATGTCGATCTGAGCAAGGTTTAGCTCTACTCCGTGCGCTCAGGCCCGCTCAAACAACCCTTAGAAGTTCTAACCAACTTCTACTTATAACTTCAACTACGGGTGAAGATTTACTTAGGGTTCGGTTTGTGGACGGGAAGTATAATAGTATAACGGGCTTTTTGTAAAGGTATAACCTTAGAGTACTACAAGGTATATGGCTAAGGTAATTTGGGCATTATAACAATACTTTTGAGAGTATTTCTAACAAGAGGGGGGGTATTTATACGAAAACTACTAGGCTAGGGGTACCCATTAGCACCCAGGAGGGGGTGTCTACCTCGGCCTACCCACTGTGGGGACTCTCGCCGAGGGGAGAGGGCTCTCGGCTAAGGCCTGTGAGGGGAGAAAGAGAGCTTTCAAGACTTAGGCAAATTTATGGATGAAGAAGTCTTCAAAGGAGAGGGTATTTATAGGACAAGCCAAGGCCAACCAATGGCCAAGATCTTGCCAAGTGCAAGGCAAGTGTAGGCCAAGATCTTGCCAAGTGCACACTAGCCAACTAACACAAAAATATCCTACCAACCTCGACCACAAAGGCCACACTTTCGGCCACCACTATTACCGCCCAAGGTGTTCCAATGAAAGGGTGACAAGTGTCGCCCTCTTGTTGGTCCAAAATGTTTCGTCTCTCGGAAAAATCCGCAAAAAATAAAAATGACATAGCCGTAATTTACCCTACGAAAGCTGTGGAAACGTTTCGTCGAAAAACGACTCTAAACGGGTGTTGTGAACAAAGTTAATTCGGCCAAGCCTATGTAAAAGTTCAAATTTTCTACGCACGCCCCACGTACATACTGCGGAAATACGGGTATAACATTCCCCTCTTAGAAACATTCGTCGAATGTTCCTTCTAAGTCTCAAAACAAACGGCGGTATAGTCTTCACTACTATGCTTACGAGAACAATCCTGCCACAAATGGCCACAGAAACAACTGCGCAAAATACTTACATCCAAGTCCACGAGGAATCACCTCTAACATCACCACAAACACCTCTCTCCGGGGTCTAAAATATACTTCCTCCACACTTTTTCCAAACAAAAGAAATGGTCACATCTCTGCTCGCAATACATGCTCGCTTCTCCCTTTACTCGTCGTGATACCACTTTTGTCACTTTGCCGCGAGGTTCTAGTGTCACTCCGGCGACTCAACAGATGGTATCGGGCTGTATGCGATCCCTGAGGCTATCGTACACTCGAACGCTTACCACATTTAAATCGCCCGCTTCCAAAACTCGGGTTACTATCTCTAACGTGGTCATCATTAATCGGGAACACTCTGGATGGATCTCCGATACTTTCCGATCATAACAATACGAAAGATCGGACGTCGCCTCCTAAGTCGGACGGCAAATGCTAACATATAGGCAACCGGCTTATTCTTCACATGAACTCAAAGGGCCCAAGTAACTCGGGCTAAGTTCCTCTGTTTTCCAAAACTCGTCACACCCAAACCGGGTGGTACCTTGAAGACCGACCGTCAACTGAACTCTAAGCGTCGCCGCCGATTATCGCGATTTCTCGAGCCGCGGAACCTCTTCTAGACAAGCTTTACTCTATCCGGTCTGCTGGAATAAGCTGAACCAACTATTTGAATCTTGTCAACATCGAACCAATCGGCCGCGACTTACACATCCGCCCTCTGAGGCTTTATAAGGCGACATCCGAACCGAAATGGTAGCTTAAATACTCCTCCACAGAGACAACAATCCCCACAACTACCTCGAAATCCACGACCGGCGAGGCGAATGCGATCGAGACTCACCAGTTCTTAACCGCTTGGTAAAAACTTCCGAAACCAAAACAGTGTACCACTGGCTCCATGTTCGCCATAAGGTGAAGGTAGGCACCTCGTGCGCCTTACAACCTTTACGATATATCATCTCGCATAACCTCTGCGAGTAAACGGCCTTTGCTAGAAGACAAGACGATCGACCTCCTCGCCCGACCATCGGTCGAACGTCCACGAATTCATACGTTGGTTAACTAAACTCGCCTAACACCCTCGTGACCCTACCACAAGGCGGGACCACCACCAAACTGACCCCACCACCAAACATGCCGCGGGTTGACCCGCAACGTGGCCTCAACCCGACCCGGCAACGCGCTAAACGCTAGCTCTCCGAAGGAAAACTCTCACTAATCACGTTACGAAAACCTAGCGGTCTTCTTAGCTCAACTACCCTCTTTCATGCCACACTACTCGTGACTTATCCCAGAACATAGCTCACGTGCACTATGCACTCCTATAAGGGTCAAACATAAACATACGTCTTTTACTCGAGATGGCCTTACCTCTAAGGTCTCTACGTATAAAACTCTAAGGCTCACACTTTCTCTATCCCCCAAATCTTACTTGGTTAACTAACCAAGATTTCTAATCACCATTTACATAATGCTATCAGAATATAACACTTAAGGTATACTCACCTTATCACACATACTAAACCCTAGAGGGTTAAAGATCTATCTCAGATTCATCGCTTCACTCCCTTAGTCGTTCTAATCAAACCCGCCTGTAGGCGCATAGCGGAAGATGACGAACTACCCACCGATCCTCGAAGGCTAAGTCCTCCCGCAAGGACACTCTTTCGACATCGACTCGACGGTCATAGGTACAACAAGTACCAACTAAAAGACGACATTCTCGAGATGACGCCACATCGCGAACACCGCAACACCGAGAAAACTGAATCGGATGGCCGGAACCTTCGCAGGATCGTGAACGGAAGCTCGAGCTCGACCAACTCTGCGATACCCCGAACGCCCCGAACCCCGCGAGGACCTTTTCGCACCGTGGATGCGCATAATCTAATCGCCGCGAGGCGACTCGCCGCAAGTTACCAAAGCGACCTTGCTACTCGCCCTCTTCGCCGCCTCGTTAACCTGGCCGATCTCTACGCTTTCGGCTGCCGTGCATAAGCCCGCATACGTGCCATGCTCAAGCCTAATCAAGAACTTACTCTTGCACAACCTTCCGTTGATATTCATCAAGACTCGCGATACATCGGTACACTCTGCGTAGTCAAATCCATAGTTAGTAAATGGTCGCCTCTTGAAATCTATATTCTCTGCTCTGGCCGTGGAACCAAGGTTCAAATATCATGGCCGCAGAGGAACTGCGCCGCTGCTAAACTCTTTGGGGCTAGTGACGCCGCAGAACTCCCGAATGAAGCACCACCAAGGTGATAATTGGGCTGTGCCCACGTAACCCTCTCAGATTTACTCGCCTCCTCACCGCTTTGCCTCTGGCCCGGTTGCCTACGCGAGGCATAACGGTAAGGGAAAGAAATACGTTAGAGGGTCCAACTTACAACACAGCTCTAAGGCACGATCTCAGAGTGAGAAGAAATAGAAATCAATCCTAAATATCCTATAGCCTCCTGATTATTGGTGTGTGCACAACACACCGATAATCAAGACTTCATCGATACGGTTCAGACACTTTCCGAGGATTAATCGCTCGATACCACTTTTGTCACGAATTCAACGGGCGTGATCGTGCCTTACCCCGCACCCTAGTGATACAACATCGAGTAATCGAACATAAAACACATACATGAAATCAATGTAAGAAGACGGTGAAATAAGACAAAGCTAACCAAAAACGACATCACAAGATATATAAATAACAACTCTTTCCAAATGAGCAGCTTTAATCCTTTTACAAACCCCGCCACAACAAGATTACAAACCTCTACGAATGATATGACAACAACGACGGACAGGTTCCGCCATACCCCGAATGTAAGCACCTACAACAACAGGGACTATACCAAGATAAGCCTCCGAGAAGCGGAGCTTTCCCAAACGCTGAATCGTGACCCTAAGAGCGAGGATCAACAATCGTGTACCTCAACTCGCAGATGTAACGCAGCCTCGGGCGAGGTCAAGACAACAGTACCAAGTATGTGAAATCAAAATATCAGAAATGAAATCATAATAGTCTATACAAGCAGTGAGACATGTATGATAACCAAACTACAGCCTGATAAATAAGCGATATGTCTAGTCGTGACTCACGCCTCAAAGTCATCACCCAATATAACAATGGGTCTCACGCCACAACACCAATCATGCCCGTGGAATACCTTCCTCACCGCGGCAATAATGATAGAAAAGCACCAAGAAATACACATGAACAGCAGTCCCACTGTGTCCAAATAAAACAAGATGGTAGGCACGAAGGCATAGCCGACTACTAACACCCGCAGACTAACAAGGTCATAAATCAGACATGATATCTGCTTGACCGCCACATGATCAAAGCCGTCCGCCGCTCGCAATATCAAATGTGCGCGTCTAGCCTCGAACTCCCGCAGCTCGCATAGGCCAATCTCATAGGCCCGCATGAGGTATAACCCCGCATCGAGGGTAGCTACTCCCAAGATCGCCCCGACTCGCACCCGCACGCCACATAGATCGCGCATGACCATAAAGGCCGCACACTAATCTGGAACTCTCGTAGCTCCGCATAGGCCCCCGGGACCCGCATGAGGTATTCTCGAATCATGGTCCCAGACCGCCTGAGTCTACCCCGCATCGGAGGGCAGCTTAACCCCCGGAAACACGGTGAGTGGTATAATACCAACATAACGCTTTATCGCTTAAACAACATAAGCACAATCAAGGAAAACCCTTTACACAAACATCACGTATCACTAACACACGTAGCATCCTAATATGATTACTTATCAAATCAACACGAAGGTATTACAAGGCTATCACAAACCAATACAATCAAGTTATTCACACATAAGGTACTTTCTACTATATGATTAACGAGATCGGGTTTTTATCCCCAAAGTACTTTATACAATAACTCTTTAAAGATATGTTACTTTCACAAAAGTCACACAATACCCGTAGTATATAACAATAGAGTGATTATCTTTTTAAAGTAAATCAATTACTTCTCTTTGTAAAATCAAGTAGCAACATTCTTTTCCAATGTTCAAGTTTGCCTAATTTCCAATGTTCAAGTTTCTCATTTTAGAAAGGTTTCGTAGTTCATAGTCTTATTCATTTAAGAATATAATTCTCCTTTAAACAATCTGAGAAACATAAGCCTTATATGTGAGTAGGATATTCTTGTTTATAACAATCTTATTACAGCAGCCATGATCTAGGAAATATCATTTTGTCTCATCTTAGCTTCTATGCAGATGGAAGTTTCTACTGGTTTTAATAATACTTAATTATTAAAACATTTCCTTTTATTAACGCTGCAGTGGTTTGTCGATACACATTCTGATTTCCAAAATCAAGAAACATTCTTAAGCCGTTATACCTAACTTTCCACAAAGCTAGTATAACTCTTAAGTTTTCAAAAAAATCAAGTATTACCTCTTCTTTCAAAATGATTCAAAATCTTTTGAAATACTTCAAGTTCTTTATTAACACATAACAAGCCGCTTATAGTTCAAATCGCTTACCTTTTAAAACCACAAGTATTTTCTTACCAACATAAAGTCATATAACCAACTTCCCATAAAGCCGTTATAACACTTTATGTTTTAAACCAATCAAATACATTTAGCACATGACGCCTACCGCACTACATAGTTCACACATATCATGCTAGAAGAGATAGGAAGAGGTTCACATACCGCGACGAGTATCGACTAATAGCAAAACGCCCAAGTACCTCCAACCGCCTACTACTCCTGCCGTAGATCGCGCCATACACGTAGTACTTCAACCTATAAGGCCACGCGCGCTTTATTAACATTTAGGTCTAATCGTAGAACATTCTACGTAAAATTCGGCAAAGACTCCCCGCAACAACAGAAATCTCCTCCTCTATCGAGGCCGCCACAAGCCAACCGGGGTTATACGCCTAATCCGACGCGCACAATTCTACCCTACGTAAAAGCTACACAAGTTCATCAGAATACACCCTATGTAATTACAACAAGACTTCTTTCAAAAGGTTTCTTATTATTCGTGCTTAAGTCAAAAGACATTGCCGATAACAACGTTCAAGACTATATATAGTATACTTCAACTATAGAATCTAACAACATCTCAGTTCCAATTACAATAGGGGCGCAAGATAAATACCTCGAAAAGCCCATAATTATCCGAGTTTACATGTCGATCCTGAGCAAGGTTTAGCTCCTACTCCCTGCGCTCCGACCCGCTCCAAAACAACCCTTAGAAGTTCTAACCAACTTCTACTTATAACTTCAACTACGGTGAAGATTTACTTAGGGTGGTTTTGTGGACCGACGGAAGTATAATAGTATAACTGGCTTTTGTAAAGGTATAACCTTAGAGTACTACAAGGTATATGGCTAAGGTAATTTGGGCATTATAACAATACTTTGAGAGTATTTCTAACAAGAGTGGGTATTTATACGAAAACTACTAGCAGTGGGGTACCCACTGCTAGCACCCCAAGGAGTGGTGTCTACCCTCGGCCTACCCCACTGTGGGACTCTCGCCATGGGGAGAGGGCTCTCGCTAAGGCCTCACAAGGGGGAGAAAGAGAGCTTTCAAGACTTAGGCAAATTTATGGATGAAGAAGTCTTCAAAGGGAGAGGTATTTATAGAAGCCAAGGCCAACCAACGGCCAAGATCTTGCCAAGTGCAAGGCAAGTGTAGGGCCAAGATCTTGCCAAGTGCACACTAGCCAACTAACACAAAAATATCCTACCAACCTCGACCACAAAGGCCACACTTTCGCCACCACTATTACCGCCTAAGGTGTTCCAATGAGGTGACAAGTGTCGCCTCTTGTTGGTCCAAAATGTTTCGCCTCTGGAAAAATCCGCAAAAATAAAAATGACATAGCCGTAATTTACCCTACGAAAGTCGTGGAAACGCTTTAAAAACGACTCTAAACGGGTGTTGTGAACAAAGTTAATTCGGCCAAGCCTATGTAAAAGTTCAAATTTTCTACGTACGTCCTTACGTACATACTCTGGAAATACGGGGTATAACAAAAATAAATAAGGAATTATCATATTTGATGCATACGAACCAAATTTGCACAATGTATTATGCAAAGCGATCATACCACGCTCGAGAGGCCTATTTCAAGCCATAGAGTGACTTACGAAGACGTCAGACATATTGAGGGGCTGCTTCATGGACAAAACCAGGCGACTGGTGCATATAAACAGTTTATTTCAAATTCTCGTGTAGAAACTCATTTTTCACATCAAGCTGATTAATAGGTCAATGCTTACCCATAGCAATAATCAGAATTATACTATAGTAGTCGGTTTGACAACCGGACTAAATGTCTCACCATAATTAATACCCTTCTACTGATTAGTGCCATTAGCCACAAGTCTCGCCTTATACCTCTCTAGCTCGCCATTGTCTCTGTATTTATGATGAAAAAGTCATATGCAATGGATCACATTTATCCCCTCTGGTCTATGAATCAAATCTCAAGTGTGCTGTTTAGTTAAAATATTAAATTCGTAACGTATGGCCGCATTCCAATTAGGGTAATGTTTGGCTAATCTTGGATTTTTGGAAATTGGTGATACTGTTTGGGTAGATAATTTAAAGTGGACTTTGGGTTTAAAAATCCCGTATTTGGCACAGTTTTCCATATGGTGCGTAGGGTAGGGGTGTTTATTTAGTTTGGATAATGGGTGAGGTTGATTGGGTATGGTACTAGACTACCAAGGTTGGGTATTTGGTCTGTAGGGCAAATTTGGTCTCGGTATATTGGTGTGTTGGGTGGGGACGATGAACTGGATAGTCCGATTGTCACGACCCGAACCCGGACCCGTGACCGGTGCCTTAACCCGGGCACCCTAGTGACACAACATCAGAGAAAACCAGCGGAATGTAAACTCAAGATAAACAACCATTAAGATATAGAATAGTCTAGCCCAAAATGGCTAACCCAAAAGTACATAAACCAAACAGTTACATCCTTAACGAACCAAGTTCTGACAAGACTACAGGCCTCTAAGAATGAATAACACTATGACGGGACAGGGCCCCATCATGCCCCTGAATGTACAAAATATCAACGACTCCAGGGAGAACCATACCAAAAGTCGAGCCTCCGAAGGAATGGAGCTCCTGACACCTGAGTACAAGATCCTAGGAATGAGGATCTACCACCTGCTTTCCCTTACCTGCGGATTTAACGCAGCCCCGGAAGGGGGTCAAGACACAACGCATCAAGTATGTAAATCGAAAATACTGTAGTAATATCATAAGTCCAAAATACACAAGTTATAGATAAAACCAAATTATGTCAGACCGTGCCTTGATAATAATGAGAGTAACAAGTATACATTTTATAGCATAAAAATAGGAGGCTCATGATCAAAACAGGTACTCGCCTGCAGTATCATTAAGCAATCCTACTCCTGAGACTATTTCACCCGCATAGGTCCTGTGGACCCGCATGAGGTCATCCGCCTCGTCATAGGACTATTTCACCCGCATGGGACTATTTCACCCGCATGGATCCTGTGGATCCGCATGAGTACCATCGCGTACTCGCATGGGACTATTTCACCCGCATGGATCCTATGGTCCAGATCCGCATGAGTACAAGCGCCGCACTCGCATCATGGGTAGCAAATCCACGGCATAAATAATAACCCGGGGTTTACCCGTAACAATATAAATATATATAACATAGCTCATCCGGCTAATACACCTAACATAAGCACTACCGGCCTATCACATCACAACATAAGCACTACCGGCCTATCATAACTTAAGCAAGTTAAGAATCACCTAACTTCTTATTAATAGTACTAATACATCCTCTCATTTTAGTATACCTAAGGCACGATCATGTCTTTTAATAAAAATCCGGGAATTTAACCCAAGTATCATGTACCTCTAACCTTTTAAGAAATAACTTTTTTTATACAAAAATTCCAAGATACTAATCACCATAGTATCAAGTTACGATTTCTTTTCAAAACAAGTCACATTTTCTTTTAAAACTATCTCAAGCTTCTAAATTAAGTGACTTCATTTCTTGTAAAACCTTAGGCAATTCATGCCTTAAAACCATTTTCCTTCCACAAGTTCAAATCATCAAAACCTTTCTCCATTAAACTTTCACAAACTAATATAACCAACTCCCCATAAAGCCGTTATATTGGAGTTAAACAATAGTAAAACACATTCCCTTAAGTCCAAGGGATTTTTATACTTTTCTTTTAAAACGAAGCAAGTATCAAATACTTATAACAAACGAAGATTTCCAAATCTTGTACGTCTACCGTACTACATAGGTACAACTAATCATGCTCAAGAGATAGGAACGCTCCACATACCTCTTCGGTCAATCCACAAGCTAAGTCCAATTTACCGCACGTAGTATGTCAACCTAAAATGACCACAATACGCTTATCAAGCTCTAATTACAATGCAGAATTTTTCCAAGTTAAAGTCACCAATTTCCTACGGAAAATTGGGCAGCGTTTCCTTTGTTTCTACATACATTGCCACCTTTTCCAAGGTCGATTTTTAACGCTCAAATGCCATGTTTAAGGCTCAACAACCAACCAACACCAAGGGGATTACACACCTAAACTTTGGTGTGTAAAAATTCAGCCCCACAAGTTACAACAACTAACCCAACAAGTCTAATGTAGTATTTAGGCAACATCATGCTCATAAAATCCCCCTAACCAATTCTTTCATAATCACACCCCATTTCTTACATGCAACTACTCTAAGTGCATTTTTTCCAACTACAAGTTCTTCCTATTAGACATGCAACACCCAATACCAACTACAAGAGAAGAAATGTTACCTTATGTTTTAGCCAAACTTATTCCAACACCTTGCTAGCCTTTTCTCCAAGAACACCACCACAATAGCACTTCTAAGCTAGTCACAAGCTTCCTTCTTGCCTTTAACTTTTCAGATTTTCTTAGGCTAGAACACTTCGAGGTTTTAGAGAGAAGGGAGCTCAAGCTTTGGAGAGAGAGAGAGAGAGAGAGTAAAGATGAAAGATGGAAAAGTGACCAAGCCTCGTCAATTATATTGCATGCATTCGAAAATCAGATGGGGGACACTTGTCCCCACTGTGCCCTTTCAAAATAAAAATCGACTTTTCCTAAGTTTTTCCGCTGATTTCCGGCGCGCAACTCCTGCGACTCGCTTCTTTCGGCCATGCCCTCGCTTCCTACGGCACTGCACTTCAGCGCCACCGCACTTCACCCGCTTGGCCGCGGCCTCGCTCCGGCCGCGGCTCGAGGCCTCGAACGTGTTTCTAATTTCGTGACGGCCCACACGCACGGCCCAACCACTGGTATAACATTCTCCTCTTAGAAACATTCGTCCCGAATGTTCCTTCTAGCCTTACACAAAACACAACATAAACATATCTTCTTAACTATTCCTTTGCAAATAAGAATGCTCCCCGAGCCACAACATTACTCAAGCATAATCAATTAAATTAACACCAATCAGTAGGAAAGAGGGGTTACCTGGAGGTATAGGGAATAAGTGTGGGTATTTCTTCATCATATCATCCTCCGCTTCCCACGTCATCTCCTCTCTGTTCTCGTTCCGCCATAAAACTCGACGGAAGCCACTTCCTTCGTCCGAGTCGTCTAACTTGACGATCGAGTATCGCTGGACTCTCTCATACGACAACTCCTCTCACACTGTATATCCCGAATCGAGTGCACTCTATACGGATCTCCAACGATTTCCGTAACATAGACACGTGAAAATCGGATGTATCGCCAAGATCGGACGGCAGATCCAACTCATAGGCAACCTTGCCCACTCTTCTGACAACTGACACGCCCAATGTACCTTGGGCTGAGTTTCCTTTCCTCCCAAATCTCATCACACCCTTCATGGGTGACACTTTCAGAAAGACCCAATCATTAACCTCAAACTCGAAGTGTCGACGCCGATGATCTGCATATGATTGGCCGACTGGCCGCTAATAACCGCTTCCTGGATAAGCTTCACCTTATCCATCGCTCACGAACCAACCGCCCGATTAATCGCACTTCTCCCACTTCAAACCAAGGTCTGGGTGACATGAACTTCCTCCCGTATAAGGCCTCATAAGGCGCCATCCGAACACTAGAATGGTAGCCTGTTGTTATAAGCAAACTACAAGAGGTAAATGATCCTCCCCTACCCCAAAATCAATAACACAAGCCCGCAAAGATATCCTCGTTGTGCGATAGCGCTCGCCCGTCCGTCCGCTCGAGGATGAAACGTCGTCCGAGACTCACTGTCCCTAATCCCTTCGAAAGACCTCCGGAAGTTAGCCGTGAACTGGGCTCTATCCGATATAATCGACACCGACTCGCAATCTCACAATCTCTCTAATATATAACGGCATAGTCCTTGGTCAAAACGTCGCCCCGATCGAAGAAAGTGGGCTGATTTCACACCACAACAATAACCCAAATGGAATCATGTCTCCTCCGTGCGAGGTAACTCGTAATAAAGTCCATGTTGACCACCTCCCACTTCCACATCGGAATATCAATACTGTAATAGCCCACCGGCTTCGTGCTCAACCTTAACTCGCGACAATTAGGACATCGGGCAACAAACCGCCACGCCCTCTTCAAACCATCCCACCAATACACGCACTGAGGTCATGGTACATCTTAGTCGACCGATGAATCGAATAACGAGCACCGCGGTGCTTCCGAACTGGCCGACGGTCCTCGCTCACATCGGAACACACAACCGCCTCGAATCTTAGCACCCCATCCGGCTTCTACCAAATAGACTCTTCTCTTCCCGAGAGTCGATCTCTGCATCGTACCAAAATCGGATCCTCATATCGCCGCTCTTCACCTCCTCGATGATGGAAGACTGGCGACTCTCGAACCCGAATTTGCATTAACTAATCAACCAAACGAACCCCAAGGCTTGCTAATCGTTGTAACTTCGGACCATATCCCTTTTCTCTGCTCAACATCGATAGACTACCCATCGACCGCGACTAAGGGCATCCGCAACTACATCGCCTTCCCCGGGTGGTACGTAATATCAACATCGTAATCCTTAAGTAGCTCCAACCACCGCCTTGCCGCAAGTTCACCTCCTCCGGTCAAGATGTATCGAGACTTTGTGTCCGTGTAAATGTCCACATGAACTCCATATAAATAATGTCTCCGCATCTTCAAGGCATGAACCATCGCCGCGGCTCCAAGTCATGCGCTGGATAGTTCTTCTCATGTTTCCTAAGCCGCCGGGATGCATAAGCTATAACCTTGCCGTCCGCATCAAAGACGCACTCCAAGCCCGACACCGACGCGTCACAATAAACCACATATCCATCTAAACCTCCGGAAGAGTAAGAACGGGGCGGTCGCCAACTTCTCCTTTAGCAATCGGAAACTTTCTCACAAGTATCCGCCCACCGAACATAGCCGCTTTCGAGTCACTAGTCAAAGGTGAAATAGAAGCAACCGCTCCACAAACCTCCGATAATAACTCGCAAGGCCCAAAAGTCGCGCACTGCTTACAGAATGAGTCTAGGCCAAGTATTGATCGCCAATCTTTGTCAGACAACCGAATACCATCGGCCCGATAACATGTCCTAAGAAAGCCATCAAGCCCAAAACTCGCATTTCGAGAACTTGCATACAATCACGGCCCCCGAGGACTCCAACACCGCCTCAAATGACCAGTATGCTCCGCTCAAGCGCGAATACACCAAGATATCATCGATGAAAACTATAACGAACATATCCAAGAATGGCTCAACACCCTATTCATCAAATCCATGAATACCACGAGCGTTGTCAACCTAAAAGACATCACCAACTCATAGTGTCCATACCGGTCCCGAATGCGCTTCGGATATCCGCTCTCTAACTCGCAGACTGATGATAAACTAACGCAGTCTATCTTGAAAAACATCTCGCACTCCAAAGAATCGTCAAACAAATCATCAATCCCGGGAGGTGATATCTATTCTTGATAGTTACCTTGTTCACCGCTCAGTAATCAATACACATACGCAGCTGCCTCATCTTTCTTCTTTACAAATAACACCTGCTTCCTGCGGAGAAACACTTGGCCCGATAAAGCCTTTTTCCAAAGAAATCTTTCACCGGTCCTTCAATTCCTTCAACTCGCAAAGCCATCCTCGTATGGCGATAGATATCGCCGAGTGTCCGTGCCAAATCGATGCAAAACTCAATCTCCTCTCGTGAGGATACCCAAGCTCGTCGGGAAAACGTCTGAAACTCTCTAACCACCGGACCGATCAAGGTCCGATCTCACTCGTGATTTCGAATACCCGAACCAAATGGTAAATATACCCTTTCCGTACCATCTTCCTAGCCTTGAGGTAAGAAATAAACCTACCCCTCGGCGATGCAGTATTCCCCTTCCACTCGATAACCGGCTCACCAGGAAACCGGAACCGAACTAACCTCTCTCTGCAGTCCACATTGGCATAGCAAGACGCTAGCCAATCCATACCCATAATCACATCGAAGTCTGTCATGTCCAACTCTATCAAGTCAGCTAGAGTCTGACGACCATCTATAGTCACTGGGCAAGCCTTATATACCCGCTCAGCTAACACCGAAACACCGACCGGCGTAGCCACCTCAAAGGATTCTATGGACTCGGGCTTTATCCCTATTCTACCAGCAATATGACGAGATATATAGGACAGGGTAGAACCTGGATCTATCAAAGCATAAACATCACAGCAAGAAACCAACAATGTACTTGGCGACATCGTGACGCCTCGGTCCCGGGCGGCCGGACATAGCATAAATGCGGTCGAGGACCGCCGAATCGAACCTCTACCACGACCCCGCCGCGCTCGCTCGTCTGCGTGAATACCACGCCTCCGGCGCGCCATCGACGATGAAGATCCACCATCGACTTCGCTTACCGAGCCATCATATTCCCGCCACTGCGACGGACAATCTCTCCTCACATGGCCCTGCTGGCCGCAAGAATAACACGCTCCTGGAGGAACACGACACCCCCCATAATGGCAATCACCATATCTACCACACCGAGGCATAGGTGGCCTCATCATCCGACCGGAACTCGGTCCTCGAAAACCCGAAGCCACGGAACCTGTCCGCTCGCCTCGAATACTCAGACGCCCGAAGATGGTGGAGAGCGTTCGACCGGCTGTGGTGCAAATCTGGTTTCTTCTGGGGTTGTCTACCCTAAAACTACCAGAGGACCTGCTGTCCGCCTCTTCTCGCGATACATCGATCCGTCGGCCCTGCGTTCTCACACCGAGAGCATGTGCTGCGTGCGGGCAATGTCCATGCGGTGGAGAGCCACCGAGCAACTCGGCCAAGTGATCATCGAGTCTGTGACATAGCGGTGCACCCGCCCTCCATATACGCTGCAATGCGGGCACATACCTAGCCAATGAATCAAACTCCACGTTGTATTCGGACCGTCCGCCCATTCGTCTCGGCGTCAAAAATCTATCGGCGAGCCCTCGCCATCTGCGGTGGCAAGAAATGGCCAAATGCGCCTCGAGAACTCGTCCCAAACAGTGGATGCGCATGCTCCCGGGGCGATTCCACGAATCATACCGATCCAGCTGCGGTGTCCGCGGCCGTCGCGAACCTAATACCATCGACTCGGTCTCAAAGCCCCGTCACCTCGTGATCCTCAGCAATCGCTTGATAAACACCTGCGGATCATACTCAGGCCTCGACCTATAAAACTCGGTGGGCTGACTCAAAAGTCTCTCGATCTCAAGCTAGCACTGGGTGAACTACGCAAATGCGGCCGGGCTGCTCTCAACCTATCCTCCCATGCGCCACGATCACGGCGATCGGCTATCTCCTTGTAGCCCATATCCTCGCCTCGGCCGCTGGATGGAGGCTCAGTACCGCGGTCTCGGCGATCACTGCGCCTCGACTCTCTTTGGGGTTGGCGACGTCGTAGAACTCGCCGTCCGAAACACCTCGTCTGGTAAGGACCGGGCCTGTGCCCTGGTGACCCTCGGTGCCCTACTGGTAGTTCCCTCTACTGCCTTGCCCTTCTGGGCTGCGGTTGCCTTGCGCGGAGACATAACTGATACATGAAAAATACGTCAGAGGAAATTCAACCTATAGCACAACTCTATTGCACGATCTTAGAGTGAAAGAATGGGAACCAATCCTAAATATCCTGCGACCCACGATTATAGATGTGGTGCACAACACCGATAATCAAGACTCTACTAGATACGGCTGTAGACTCTTTCCGAGGATTAATCGCTCGATACCACTTTTGTCACGACCGAACCGGACCGTGACCGGTGCCTTAACGGGCACCCTAGTGACACAACATCGAGAGAAAACCGGAATGTAAACTCAAGATAAACAACCATTAAGATATAGAATAGTCTAGCCCAAAATGGCTAACCCAAAAGTACATAAACCAACGATTACATCCTTAACGAACCAAGTTCGACAAGACTACAGCCTCTAAGAATGAATAACACTATGACGGACGGGGCCCGCCATACCCTGAATGTACAAAATATCAACAACTCCAGGGAGAACCATACCAAAAGTCGAGCCTCCGAAGAAATGGAGCTCCTGACACCTGAGTACAAGATCCTAGGAATGAGGATCTACCACCTGCTTTCCCCTACCTGCGGCATTTAACGCAGCCCAGGAAGGAGGTCAAGACAACGTACCAAGTATGTAAAACTGGAAAATACTGTAGTAATATCATAAGTCCAAAATACACTAAAGTTATAGATAAAACCAAATTATGTTGCACTGTGCCTTGCTAATAATGAGAGTAACAAGTATACATTTTATAGCATAAAAATAGGAGGCTCATGATCAAAACAGGGTACCTCGCCCGTAGTATCATTAAGCAATCCTACTCCTGAGACTATTTCACCCGCATAGGTCCTGTGGACCCGCATGAGGTCATCCGCCTCGTCATAGGACTATTTCACCCGCATGGATCATGTGGATCCGCGCAGTACCATCGCGTACTCGCGTGGGACTATTTCACCCGCATGGATCCTATGGTCGGATCCGCGTAGTACAAGCGCGACTCGCGTCACGGGTAGCAAATCCACGGCATAAATAATAACCCGGGGTTTACCCGTAACAATATAAATATATATAACATAGCTCATCCGGCTAATACACCTAACATAAGCACTACCGGCCTATCACATCACAACATAAGCACTACCGGCCTATCATAACTTAAGCAAGTTAAGAATCTAACTTCTTATTAATAGTACTAATACATCCTCTCATTTTAGTATACCTAAGGCACGATCATGTCTTTTAATAAAAATCTGGGAATTTAACCCAAGTATCATGTACCTCTAACCTTTTAAGAAATAACTCTTTTTATACAAAAATTCCAAGATACTAATCACCATAGTATCAAGTTACGATTTCTTTTCAAAACAAGTCACATTTCCTTTTAAAACTATCTCAAGCTTCTAAATTAAGTGACTTCATTTCTTGTAAAACCTTAGGCAATTCATGCCTTAAAACCATTTTCCTTCCACAAGTTCAAATCATCAAAACCTTTCTCCATTAAACTTTCACAAACTAATATAACCAACTCCCCATAAAGCCGTTATATCGAGTTAAACAATAGTAAAACACATTCCCTTAAGTCGAGGATTTTTATACTTTTCTTTTAAAACGAAGCAAGTATCAAATACTTATAACAAACGAAGATTTCCAAATCTTACGCGTCACCGTACTACATAGGTACAATTAATCATGCTCAAGAGATAGGAAAGCTCCACATACCTCTTCGGTCAATCCACAAGCTAAGTCCAATTTACCGCACATAGTATGTCAACCTAAAATGACCACAATACGCTTATCAAGCTCTAATTACAATGCAGAATTTTTCCAAGTTAAAGTCACCAATTTCCTACGGAAAATTGGGCAGCGTTTCCTTTGTTTCTACATACATTGCCACCTTTTCCAAGGTCGATTTTTAACGCTCAAATGCCATGTTTAAGGCTCAACAACCAACAAACACCAAGGGGATTACACACCTAAACTTTGGTGTGTAAAAATTCAGCCCCACCAGTTACAACAACTAACCCAACAAGTCTAATGTAGTATTTAGGCAACATCATGCTCATAAAATCCCCCTAACCAATTCTTTCATAATCACACCCCATTTCTTACATGCAACTACTCTAAGTGCATTTTTTCCAACTACAAGTTCTTCCTATTAGACATGCAACACCCAATACCAACTACAAGAGAAGAAATGTTACCTTAAGTTTTAGCCAAACTTATTCCAACACCTTGCTAGCCTTTTTCTCCAAGAACACCACCACAATAGCACTTTTAAGCTAGTCACAAGCTTCCTTCTTGCCTTTAACTTTTCAGATTTTCTTAGGCTAGAACACTCCTTGAGGTTTTAGAGAGAAGGGGGAGCTCAAGCTTTGGAGAGAGAGAGAGAGAGAGAGTAAAGATGAAAGATGGAAAAGTGACCAAGCCTTGGTCAATTATATTGCATGCATTCTGAAAATCAGATGGGGGGTACACTTGTCCCCACTCAGGCCCTTTCAAAATAAAAATCGACTTTTCCTAAGTTTTTCGCGCTGATTTCCGCCTCGGCGCAACTCTGCGGACTCGGCTCTTTCGCGCGGACCCTTCGGCGCTGCACGCCATCACCGCCTTCACCCGCCGCGCTTGGCGTCGGCCTGCCGGCGGCTCGAGCCCCGAACGTGTTTCTAATTTCTCGGCCACACGCACGGCCCGAACCACGGGGTATAACATTCTCCCCCCCTTAGAAACATTCGTCCCGAATGTTCCTTCTAGCCTTACACAAAACACAACATAAACATATCTTCTTAACTATTCCTTTGCAAATAAGAATGCTCCCCGAGCCACAACATTACTCAAGCATAATCAATTAAATTAACACCAATCAGTAGGAAAGGGGGGTTACCTGGAGGTATAGGGAATAAGTGTGGGTATTTCTTCATCATATCATCCTCCGCTTCCCACGTCATCTCCTCTCTGTTCTCGTTCCGCCATAAAACCTTGACGGAAGCCACTTCCTTCGTCCGGAGTCGTCTAACTTGACGATCGAGTATCGCTATGGGACTCTCCTCATACGACAACTCCTCTGTCACCTGTATATCCTGAATCGAGTGCACTCTATACGGATCTCCAACGCATTTCCGTAACATAGACACGTGAAAAACTGGATGTACCGCCTCAAGATCGGACGGCAGATCCAACTCATAGGCAACCTTGCCCACTCTTCGGACAATCTGATACGGCCCAATGTACCTTGGGCTGAGTTTCCCTTTCCTCCCAAATCTCATCACACCCTTCATGGGTGACACTTTCAGAAAGACCCAATCATTAACCTCAAACTCTAAGTGTCGACGCCGATGATCTGCATATGATTTCGCGACTGCGGGCTGCCAATAACCGCTCTGGATAAGCTTCACCTTATCCATCGCTGAACCAAATCGCCCAATTAATCGCACTTCTCCCACTTCAAACCAACCTATGGGTGACTGCACTTCCTCCCGTATAAGGCCTCATAAGGCGCCATCGAACACTAGAATGGTAGCTGTTGTTATAAGCAAACTCCACAAGAGGTAAATGATCCTCGGCTACCCCGAAATCAATAACACAAGCCCGCAAAGATATCCTCGAGTGTGCGGATAGTGCGCTCGGCCGTCCGTCCGTCCGAGGATGAAGCGTCGTCTTGAGACTCACTGTGTCCCTAATCCTTCCGGAAAGACCTCCGAAGTTAGCCGTGAACCGGGCTCCTCTATCGATATAATCGACAGGGACTCGTGCGATCTCACAATCTCTCTAATATATAATCGGCATAGTCCTTGGGCGAAACGTCTGGCCCGGAAGAAAGTGGGCTGATTTTCGACTGCCAACAATAACCCAAATGGAATCATGTCTCCTGCAGGTGCGTGGTAACCTGTAATAAAGTCCATGTTGACCACCTCCCACTTCCACATCGAATATCAATAGCTGTAATAGCCCACCGGCTCGGTGCTCAACCTTAACTGGCGACAATTAGGACATCGGGCAACAAACCGCCACGTCCTCTTCAACCATCCCACCAATACATGCACTGAGGTCATGGTACATCTTAGTCGACCGGATGAATCGAATAACGAGCACCGTGTGCTTCCCACGAAATCTGACGAAGTCTGTCACATCGGGAACACACAACCGCCCTCGAATCTTAGCACCCATCGGTTCTACCTCAAATAGACTCTTCTCTTCCCGGAGAGTCTGCGTACCGATGCCGTACCAAAATCGGATCCTCATACTGTCGCCTCTTCACCTCCTCGATGATGGAAGACTCGGCGACCTCTCGAACCCGAATTCCGTTACTAACGGAATCAACCAAACGAACCCCAAGGCTTGCTAACTGTTGTAACTCTCGGACCATATCCCTTTTCTGCATCAACATCGATAGACTACCCATCGATCTGCGACTGGCGCATCGCAACTACATTGGCCTTCCCGGGTGGTACAGAATATCAACATCGTAATCCTTAAGTAGCTCCAACCACCGTCTTTGCCGCAAGTTCAGCTCCCTCTGGCTGAAGATGTACTGGAGACTCTTGTGGTCTGTGTAAATGTCCACATGAACTCCATATAAATAATGTCTCCAGATCTTCAAGGCATGAACCACTGCTGCCAGCTCCAAGTCATGTGTGGGATAGTTCTTCTCATGTTTCCTAAGCTGTCGGGATGCATAAGCTATAACCTTGCCGTGCTGCATCAAAGACGCACTCAAGCCCGACACTGTGGCGTCACAATAAACCACATATCCATCTAAACCCTCCGGAAGAGTAAGCGGGGCGGTCGCCAACTTCTCCTTTAGCAACTGAAACTTTCTCACAAGTATCCGTCCGGCGAACATAGCGCCTCGAGTCGGCTTAGTCAAAGTCTTGAAATAGAAACAACCGCTCCACAAACCTCCGATAATAACTGCAAGGCCCAAAGCTGCGCACTCTCGGCGTAGTGAGTCTAGGCCAAGTCTTGGCGCCTCGATCTTTCTGTATCAACCCGAATACCATCGGCCCGATAACATGTCCTAAGAAAGCCAAGCTGACCAAAACTCGCATTTCGAGAACTTGGCATACAATCGCCGGCCCTCGAGGACTCGACACCGCCTCAAATGACCGTATGCTCTGCTGCGTGCGCGAATACACCAAGATATCATCGATGAAAACTATAACGAACATATCCAAGAATGGCACGAACACCCTATTCATCAAATCCATGAATACTTTGAGCGTTGGTCAACCAAAAGACATCACCAGAACTCATAGTGTCATACAGGGTCCCGAATGCGATCTTGGGATATCTGCGTCTCTAACTACTTTGATGATAACGTAACGCAGTCTATCTTGGAAAAACATCTCGCACCAAAGAATCGTCAAACAAATCATCAATCCCGGGAGGTGATATCTATTCTTGATAGTTACCTTGTTCACCGCTGTAATCAATACACATACGTCTGCGTCTTTCTTCTTTACAAATAACACGGTGCTCCTGGGAGAAACACTTGGCTCGATAAAGCCTTTTCCAAAGAAATCTTTCATGGTCCTTCATTCCTTCAACTCGGCGGGTGCCGTCAGTATGGCGGGATAGATATCGGCCGAGTGTCCGTGCCAAATCGATGCAAAACTCAATCTCCTCTCGGGAGGATACGGAAGCTCGTCGGGAAAACGTCTGAAACTCTCTAACCACCGGACCGATCAAGGTCCGGTATCTCACCTCGATGTCGAATACGAACCAAATGGTAAATATACCCTTCCGTACCATCTTCCTAGCCTTGAGGTAAGAAATAAACCTACCGCCGGCGATGCAAGATTCCTTTCACTCGAGCAAGGCTCACCAGAAACCGGAACCGAACTAACCTCTCTGCGGTCCACATTGGCATAGCAAGACGCTAGCCAATCCATACCCATAATCACATCGGTCCGTCATGTCCAACTCTATCAAGTCACAGAGTCCGACGACCATCTATAGTCACCGGGCAAGCCTTATATACCCGCCGCCTAACACCGAACACCGATCGCGTAGCCACCTCAAAGGATTCTATGGACTCGGGCTTTATCCCTATTCTACCAAAGAATATGACGAGATATATAGGGCAGGTAGAACTCGGATCTATCAAAGCATAAACATCACAAAGAAGAAACCAACAATGTACTGTGGCGACATCGTGACGCCTCGGTCTGGCGGTGGACATAGCATAAATGCGATTACGAGGACGGCTGAATCGAACCTCTACCACGACCCTGCGCGGCGCTGCGTCCGTGAATACCACGCCTCGGGCGATCGCCATCGACGATGAAGATCCACCTCGACCTGTCGGTGAGCCATCATATTCCCGCCACCGGGCGGACAATCTCTCCTCAAATGGCCTGCCGCCGCAAGAATAACAAGCTCCCGGAGGAACACGACACCCTATGTGGCAATCACCACATCGACCACACCGAGGCATAGGTGGCCTCATCGGCTGGAACTCGGTCCTCCGAAAACCGAAGCCACGGAACCCGTCCCGCTCCCGAATACTCAGACGCGTCCGAAGATGGTGGAGGCGTTACGGACGGCGTGGTGCAAATCTGGTTTCTTCGGGGTTGTCTACCACAAAACTACCAGAGGACCTCGTCCCGGCCTGCCTGGCGATATCCGCCGATCCGTCGGCCTGCGTTCTCACACGAGAGCATGTACTGCGTCGCGGCAATGTCCATGCCCGGTACCGAGAGCCACCCGAGCAACTTCGGCCAAGTGATCATCGAGTCTGTGACATGGCGGTGCACCACCCTCGTATGCGCTACCAATGCGGGCACATACCTAGCCAATGAATCAAACTCCACGTTGTATTCGGACCGTCCGCCCATTCTCGTCTCGGCGTCAAAAATCTATCGGCCCGAGCCCTCGCCATCTGCGGTGGCAAGAAATGGCCAAATGCGCCTCGAGAACTTCGTCCCAAATTTGGATCGCATGCTCCCGGGGCGATTCCACGAATCATACCGATCCAATCGCGGTGTCCGCGGCCGTCACGAACCTAATACCACCGACTCGGTCTCAAAGCCGATCACCTCGTGATCCTCTGCAATCGCTTGATAAACTCCTGCGGATCATCTCGTGCCTCGACTATAAAACTACGGTGGGCTGCACGATCTTAGAGTGAAAGAATGGGAACGATCCTAAATATCCTGCGACCCTCGATTATAGATGTGGTGCACACCGATAATCAAGACTCTACTAGATACGGCTGTAGACTCTTTCCGAGGATTAATCGCTCGATACCACTTTTGTCACGACCGAACCGGACCGTGAAGTGCCTTAACGGGCACCCTAGTGACACAACATCGAGAAAACCAAATGGAATGTAAACTCAAGATAAACAACCATTAAGATATAGAATAGTTCAGCCCAAAATGGCTAACCCAAAAGTACATAAACCAACGATTACATCCTTAACGAACCAAGTTCTGACAAGACTACAGGCCTCTAAGAATGAATAACACTATGACGGGACAGGGCCCCGTCATGCCCCTGAATGTACAAAATATCAACGACTTCAGGGAGAACCATACCAAAAGTCGAGCCTCCGAAGGAATGGAGCTCCTGACACCTGAGTACAAGATCCTAGGAATGAGGATCTACCACCTGCTTTCCCTTACCTGCGGCATGAACGCAGCCCCCGAGGAAGGAGGTCAGTACACAACGTACCAAGTATGTAAAACTGGAAAATACTGTAGTAATATCATAAGTCCAAAATACTTTGAACCAAGTTATAGATAAAACCAAATTATGTTGCACTGTGCCTTGCTAATAATGAGAGTAACAAGTATACATTTTATAGCATAAAAATAGGAGGCTCATGATCAAAACAGGGTACCTCGCCCGTAGTATCATTAAGCAATCCTACTCCTGAGACTATTTCACCCGCATAGGTCCTGTGGACCCGCATGAGTCATCCGCTCTCGCCATAGGACTATTTCACCCGCATGGATCCCGTGGATCCGCATGAGTACCATCGCGCACTCGCGTGGGACTATTTCACCCGCACGGATCCTATGGTCGGATCCGCGTGAGTACAAGCGCGCGACTCGCATCATGGGTAGCAAATCCATGGCATAAATAATAACCCGGGGTTTACCCGTAACAATATAAATATATATAACATAGCTCATCCGGCTAATACACCTAACATAAGCACTACCGGCCTATCACATCACAACATAAGCACTACCGGCCTATCATAACTTAAGCAAGTTAAGAATCACCTAACTTCTTATTAATAGTACTAATACATCCTCTCATTTTAGTATACCTAAGGCACGATCATGTCTTTTAATAAAAATCCGGGAATTTAACCCAAGTATCATGTACCTCTAACCTTTTAAGAAATAACTCTTTTTATACAAAAATTCCAAGATACTAATCACCATAGTATCAAGTTACGATTTCTTTTCAAAACAAGTCACATTTCCTTTTAAAACTATCTCAAGCTTCTAAATTAAGTGACTTCATTTCTTGTAAAACCTTAGGCAATTCATGCCTTAAAACCATTTTCCTTCCACAAGTTCAAATCATCAAAACCTTTCTCCATTAAACTTTCACAAACTAATATAACCAACTCCCCATAAAGCCGTTATAAACAATAGTAAAACACATTCCCTTAAGTCCAAGGGATTTTTATACTTTTCTTTTAAAACGAAGCAAGTATCAAATACCTATAACAAACGAAGATTTCCAAATCTTGACGTCTCTCACCGTACTACATGTACAACTAATCATGCTCAAGAGATAGGAACGCTCCACATACCTCTTGGTCAATCCACAAGCTAAGTCCAATTTATCGCACGTAGTATGTCAACCTAAAATGACCACAATACGCTTATCAAGCTCTAATTACAATGCAGAATTTTTCCAAGTTAAAGTCACCAATTTCCTACGGAAAATTGGGCAGCGTTTCCTTTGTTTCTACATACATTGCCACCTTTTCCAAGGTCGATTTTTAACGCTCAAATGCCATGTTTAAGGCTCAACAACCAACCAACACCAAGGGGATTACACACCTAAACTTTGGTGTGTAAAAATTCAGCCCCACAAGTTACAACAACTAACCCAACAAGTCTAATGTAGTATTTAGGCAACATCATGCTCATAAAATCCCCCTAACCAATTCTTTCATAATCACACCCCATTTCTTACATGCAACTACTCTAAGTGCATTTTTTCCAACTACAAGTTCTTCCTATTAGACATGCAACACCCAATACCAACTACAAGAGAAGAAATGTTACCTTAAGTTTTAGCTAAACTTATTCCAACACCTTGCTAGCCTTTTTCTCCAAGAACACCACCACAATAGCACTTCTAAGCTAGTCACAAACTTCCTTCTTGCCTTTAACTTTTCAGATTTTCTTAGGCTAGAACACTTGGGGAGGTTTTAGCGAGAAGGGGGAGCTCAAGCTTTGGAGAGAGAGAGAGAGAGAGAGTATAGATGAAAGATGGAAAAGTGACCAAGCCTTGGTCAATTATATTGCATCGTTACGAAAATCGGATGGGGACACTTGTCCCCCACTCAGGCCCTTTCAAAAGAAAAATCTGACTTTTCCTAAGTTTTTCACTGATTTCGCCTCGGCGCGGCCCGCTTCCGTGGCGGCGCGCCGCTCTGCGGACTCTCGGCTCTTTGGCGCGCCCGCCTCGGCGCGGCTCGAGCCACGAACGTGTTTCTCTAATTTCTCGCACGGTCCCACACGCACGGCCCGAACCACGGGGTATAACACCGATGTGGGTGGATAAACCAGGTGTAGGTGCCGATAATGGGGAATTGTTGGAAAGAACATGTAGGGTCCGTTGTGGGGCGAATTTGGTCTGGGTCAGGTTTGCCATGATATTAAGGAAGGGCTAGGTTATTGGACTGATGGGGATGGGTAGTGGTGACATTGTATTTACCTGTGGAGACAGCCGGTTGGTGTGAGATGGGAGAACCGGTGGATGTGGGGCAGTTAATCGACTGTCGATAATTGGGAATGACAGTCGGTGATAACTGTAACAGTATAGATGGGCTGTCAGTAACGGCAGTGACCGGTGGTGGTGATGGGGAAGTAGCAACGGTGATGGTGGACTGACATATTTCGCGGAGTAGGATGGGAGAGGTGTCGGACTCAAGAAAGGTGTAGTCCAAATTACAAAAAAAATGGATGTTTGTAAATGGAAAGGTAGTTTCGTCAAACGTAACGTGGCGAGAGACGTGAATTTCACGAGTGGACACATCATAGCACAAATAGACCCTATGGTTAGGCAAAAATCCTACAAAGAAGTGGTTCTGAGTGCTAATTTGTGTTGGCCGATAGAGGCAAGATTTGGTAGCAAAGATAGCCGAAAATCCGAAGGTGGTCATAAGATGGGATCCGAAGGTATAAGATTTCGGTTAGAGTCATGTTATGCAGAGTACTAGCAGGCAAAATATTAAGAATGTATTCTATCATTTTGACTGCGTAAACCCACAACGAAGGAGAGAGAGAGGCATGCAAAAGTAGTATGCGAACCATGTTATTTATGATGCAGATGATTCACTCGACTTTTCCATTTTGAGGGAAGGTGTGGGGACACGAAAACCGAAAAACCATGTCATTATTTTGCAAAATTTGTGAAATGTGGAATTATTAAAATCACGGTCATTATCGCAATGAAAGGATTTGATGGCTTTCTCAAACTGTGTTTTAATAAAAATACGAAATTCAAGAAATTTTGCAAACACTTCCGATTTAAATTTAAGAGTATAAATCCAAATAAAGTGAGAGAAGTCATATAATAAGACAAGATAATATTTATGACCCAATGAACTAGAGATAGAAGAAGTCCACAAGTCAGCATGAATAATGTCAAATGGAGAAAACGTAATACTTAGAGATGACGTAAACGGAAGACGAACAATTTTGTCTAAAGAACAAGAAACAGAGTGTTGGGAAAAATTCTCATTATTACATTTAATAAAATTATTGCCTCTAAGAAAATTGAAAACTGGGGCTCCTGGGTATCCGAGCCTATTATGCCAAGTTGTTAGAGAGATATCAGCGAGAGATACGAGAGAGCAAGAGTTGGCAACAGAGGTGGATGGGAATGTATATAGATGCCCCGTGTTATTGCAACTTGTAAGAGGTGTCTCCGTATGAAGATCCTTCACAGTAAAATAAAAGGATCAAAGTCAACAGAGACAAAATTATTACGAGTAAATTTTTAGACATAAATTAAATTCTCAATAATATTTTGAGCATACATGATGTTATGTAGGGAGAAGGGTGGGTGAGGAGGTTTGGTGCATGGTGTATGGTGTACCATAACTCTGAATTGGAATGCGGTGGTCATTACCAACAGTGATATATTGAGGATACTTTAAACAAAACAGTCTAGGAAGATTACCTGCAGTCCGGGTGAGGTGAGAAGTAGCTCCCGTATCCATGTACCAATTTTCATCGGACTGCTGAAGGTTGAGTGTGCTGAAGGCCTGACACAAATCAGTGGGGGTCAGGCCTGGACCGAATTGTTGTTGGGTCACAGCCGAATAGAGGGCCTGCTAGGGGGTGTTGGTCGCAGGTCCTTGGCCTGGAAACTCGCCCAACAACCCATGCTGCCATCCTCCACTGGACTGGGCTGGCGACTGCTGATTCGAGAAAGGGGGCCAGTCAGGGAAATTAGGCCAATGGACTGGATATGCCCAATTTCTAGGCTGATTGGGTTGCGGCTGCTACTGCCCTTTGTTCTTTCTGCCTTAGCCTTTGGCCCATTTGTCGCTGCCCCGAGCTAAGAATCCTCTATCGTAGTTATCCCGTGGTGGTTGGCTATCGGGCGGGGGGGCATTGTTGACCGTTGAATTTTCAACTGCTAATGCCTTTTGATTATGCTCGTCCTGTTTTGCACGTCGAGTTTATTCCAACAATAACTGTGAACAGGCCTTGTTGAAACTGGGTAAGGGATCGACATGCTGTATCATTGTGGCTAGGGTGTCATAATCACCTTTTGCTAGACCAACAACTAGTTGGAGAACCATTTTTATTTTAGAAATAAGCGTTCCCACGTTGGATAATTGGTCAGACAATAGTTTCTAACTACTTGCAATGTTCGGACATGTTAGGGAAATTTTCAAGACGAGTATTATTAAATTGTTCCTCAAGATAGACGACACGTGTGTGCTTGTTGTCCTTAAAAATTTCGTCTGACCGAGTCCATAAATCAAGAGCTGAGGCACCTGTTTTCAGGATAGTGAGAAGAAAGTCTTGAGAAATGGTGTCATATATCTACTGTTTGACAACAACATCTTGACGGTGCCATATGCGATCGTCAACCTCAATGGGGAAAGGAACATAGTCGTCAATATGGTCTAGCACATTATAGACACATGCATGGATACAAAATAGTTCAACCCATGGAGAATACTGACCGTTTTCTTGATCAAGAATTATAGGAATAAAGTTCTTGATGTTGGTGACGGTGAGTGCTGATGAACATTTGGGTATGTCATGTGTGACGACAGATGTGATTGATGTCGTTGTGGGAGGAGTCATTATAGTGGACTATTTTCAGGTAACTAGAGAAGCGTGAAGCAGAGGGTAGGGAAGATTACCTCTCGGGCAGTGTGCTGCGCAGAGGAACATCAAAAGGCTGTGGCTGTTTCCCGGGTAGTGAGCCGTAGAGAACAGAGGCAAAACAAAAGAGGAAATCGTGTAGTGAGTCGTCGAGAAAAAGAAGGAAGAGATAGTAGGGTTTAGGTTTTGGCTTCTGATGCCATGTAAGCCGGTATTAATTTCTCTTGGGGAGTCTTTCTCATTAATACAAAATATATATATATATATATATATATATATATATATATATATATACATAGGGTGTACAATGTGGAATCCTTATACAACAGGAATCGTATATCTATCATAATTACACAAGACTAAATATGGATAAATATTATCATTGTACACACTTTAATAATAATCATAATAAGAAACTTAGTTAATCGGAAGAAGATGTTAGGCATCCTCGAATAACCATAATTCTAGTAATGATCGGGTTAAATTCAATTGGACAAACTTCACACAATCGCAAGCACGTGAAAAAAGTGATTTCAAAAACTCAAAGGTGTTTGGCCCAGTGGCCATTTCACTAAGGGTATGCTGGAAGGGGTTCCGTGTTCAAGTCCCCTCTCAGCGAATTATTCCCCGGGGCATATTTCAGTGGCAAAGGATGGGAGCTAGACGCGCTGGCATGCACATTGTGGGATCGATCCCCGACAGGGGGTTGAGCCTTGTGTCATTGATCAGTTGTCCGCTCTCAGACTCTGGCTAATGAAGCATATCCCGCGGTTTACTTTGGTGATAGCGATGAGGGATCGGGTCTATCATCTCCAGAACGTCTAGATAATACTAGTGAAATAGTCAGACGCAAACCTGAATACCTGGATTATCAAAAAAAAGTGATTTCAAAATATCTATTGCAACCCAAAATAAAAATAAAGAAAAAATAATAATTTTTACTGAAGTTGTCTGGGAAAAGACCTGATTTCATACGTTTTTTTATTGTAGCTTTGACAAAGCCAAACTCCAAATATTTCAAGTTTTAACTTTTGACATCTAATAGTGAATAGTATATATCAAAATAGTGTATATCACACAATCTATTGTATACTAAGCTTCAACTTTCGATAAGGAAATATAAATTAAATATTGATCTAATTTTCTTGAAACATGTACTAAAATAACTTTTCTTCTGAAAAGACTTGAGAATGCAATCCTACACATGATGTTTGTCTTGCAGAAAAAAGGTAGTTCAATGTGTTTCCTAGAGGACAAAATTTATTTATTTTCTTAAAATCAGTTATGATCAAATACAAGTGTATCGTTCAATAATAATTTAACAACATACATCTTCAAATAAAAAGTGTTGAATATTATTTTATGAATTATAAAAATGACTCTTTATAGTATTTTGAGAATTATTTTTTAAAATTGGAGTATTTTGACAATTTGATCGTCAATTGAACAGGTTCACAGTCTTTGACTTACTAAAATTAGGAGTGTTCACAGAAAATAAAAAAATCAAAAATCAAATTAAACACAAACAGCGCTTTATTCTATTTTGGTGTCTAATTAATTGAAATGATATAAAAAGATTACAAGTTTATTACGTGTACTCTAATATAAGGGATATTAAATATTGAGTTGAGCTTTAAACACACGTTGTAGTATCGTCGGCAAGGATAAATTTATATATATATATATATATATATATATATATATATATATATATAATTTATTAACAGTAGAATAAAGTTTATCTCATTATTTATGACTCGAACAATTGGGACCCCACACATTGGAAATGTCATTTTTACACACGTGCACACGTTGTATCAATGATCGTAAATTTCCTTAGTGAAAGAGATATTGGTACGCAAATAAAATGTTTGAGTTATAAAATGATGGACGGTTGTTGGCCAAATGACGAGTGTTCCACGTTGGTAAATGAAGGAAGAAGTGTGCATAGTGTAAAGATTGAAATGGGTCGGAAAAAGACTGCGGAGCCGAGAAGGGTCGCGGCTCCACATCGGAAGCCGGAGCGTTGCGGCGCCCATCCGTTTTCGAGGCAGTGACTGTGTGACAAACGTCCAAAAGTTTGACTGATTATGGAGACGTTTTGGGGCATTAACATGTCAATTTTTCCTCCATAAATCAGTCATTATTTGGCTGCATTATTTGGTGGATTAAATGACCATTACATGGAATTTAAATGGTCACTTGAAGAGGCCCCTCTTACAGTACTATAAAATTGAGGATTTGGCTCAATTGGTTAAAACACTCAGAAATTTTTAGAATTTCTTCCTCTTTAGCAACCTTCAAACACTCAAAGTTCTTCTCGAAACACTTGAGTTTCCTTTGCTCATTTTTTAGTTGTTGTTTTATCTTGGGAGACTATTGTCCGTTAACGTAAAAGGATATATACGGAGCAATCTTGTCTTAAAGACAGAGTGTCATTACTCGACTCAGCGAATTCTCAAAAAGCTTGCATTTGTTCTTGTTTCCAGTTTTGTAATCTTTGTAATATTTACTTACTTTCCGTTCCTTCGCAATTGTTGTACACACAATCTTAAGACAAAATATGTTGTAAGTGCAAAAAAAGATGACTAGAAAAGAACAATTTATCTCTGAATCTGTTGTTGTTTCTCAAGGCACACCCAATGCCTTCCCCACTACTGCTCAAGGCTAGTCCAACATCTTTCCTGCTGCTCAAGGGAACGTTACAATTCCTCCACCCTCTAAATTCCACCATGAACGCCCAGAAAAGTTCATGGGCTCTAACTTCAAGGATGGCAGCAAAAGATGTTGTTTTATCTGATTGTTATGGGAATGACTCGTTTCCTAACACAAGATCCTCCACAAGCTAGAGATGAAATGGACCCCTAGCCAAGTGAAACAGCTGGAGGGGTACAGTGATGTAAACTTGATATCTTATATAGAGAACACCAAGTTCACCAATGGGTATATATTTATAATTGGTGGTGGGGTTGTATCTTGAAAATCCTCTAAGCAAACTTGCATCGCCTGATCCACGATAGAGTCGGATTTATCGCTTTAGACAAAGCCTGAGAAGAAGCTAAATGGCTTCATAACTTCTTAGAGGACGTTTCGTGTTGGGACAAACCCGTACCTTCTGTAATGATCCACTACGATAGCCAGTCGGCTCTAGAAATGGCACGGAGTTCTATGTACAATGACAAATCTCATCATATTCGACGGAGACATAAGACAGTTAAACAACTGATCACCACAGGTATTATTTCCATTAATTATGTAAAATCAAAGGAAACATAGCAGAACCTTTGACTAACGGCATACCCAGAGATCAGATGTTTTGTCTGTCTAGGGGAATGAGCTTAAAACCCAAACAATAAGGACTGACACTGTGGTAACCCAACCTTACTGATCGGAGATCCCAGAAATTAGGTTCAATGAGAAAACTAAGTTGTAAAGGTTCAATTGAGCGCTTCGGTGGAAGAAAGAGCACTTTGGATTATGATTTCTATAAAGAAACATAAATTCAAAGTCGTTCCCGTGATAGACATTAAGTGTTATCTGCAGTGTGGGTAGAGGTTATGTTTCCAAAACCTTTAATGATTCTCACTGGTTGAGGTTAGGTTTAGAGAAACTTTTAATAGTTCCGAACACTTGTGAAGTGAGGCAGGATACCTTGTAGGAGACCACCTTTTTAAGTGCGAGGACAGACCGCCTCAAATGAACGCACTTAAGAATATAAGAAGTGTCCACGACCACAACGAACAAAACATTAAATAAGAACAGAGTAAGGAAAGTTATTGTGTTGGTACCATTTTACTTGGCTATACTAAATACTGATGGTTCAAGACATCACGTTTACCGCACAGTAAGTAAGTCTGATGGTATTCAACTAAGGAAGGTTCAAAGAAGAAGCTACCTATCCTGATGCAACATCGGTCCGCTAAAATGTTGCTAGAAAGGCATCTTATGAGTGCGCCAAAATCTCTTTCAAAAGGGGATTGTTGAAAATTTATTAATGTGGAATAAATTTTATCCCATTATTTATGACGCGAACAATTAGGGCCCCGCACATCGGAAATGTCATTTCCACATACGTGCACACGTTGTACCAAGAATCGTAAATTTTCTTAGTGAAAGAGATATTGGTACGTAAGTAAAATATTTGAGACATAGAATGATGTACGGTTGTTGGTCAAATGACGAGTGTTCCATGTTGGTACATGAAGGAAAAAGCGTGCATAGTGTAAATATTGGAACGGGTCGAAAAAGGGTCGCGGAGCCAAGATGGGCCGCCGCTCCACCTCATAAGCCAGAGCACTGCGGCGCTACACCTTGCAGGGTCGAGGCACCGCGATGCCTCCGAGGTGAGTCGCGGCTCTAATTCACCCCCGAGTTACTGGAGCCACGGTGTTGCGATGCTAATTCTGCAGCGTCACGGCGCTTCCAAGGCAGTGACTGTGCGACGAAATTCCAAAAGTTTGGCTGATTATGATGATATTTTGGGGCATTAACATGTAAGTTTTTCCTCCATAAATTAGCCATTATTTGGCTACATTGCTTGGTGGATTAAATTACCATTATATGGCATTTAAATGGTCACTACATGATCACTTGAAGAGGCCCCTCTTACACTACTATAAATTGAGGATTTGGCTCAATTAGTTAAAATACTCAGAAGTTTTCAGAACTTCTTCCTCTCTAGCAACCTTCAAACACTAAAAGTTCTTCTCTAAAAACACTTGAGTTTCCTTTGCTCATTTGCTAGTTGTTGTTTTATCTTGAGAGTCTATTTTCCGTTAATGTAAAATGATATATACGGGGAAATCTTGTCTTAAAGACAGATTGTCATTACTCGACTCAGCGAATTCTCAAGAAGCTTGCATTTGTTCTTGTTCCAATTTTATAATCTTTGTAATATTTACTTACTTTCCGTTCCTTTGCAATTGTTGTACACGCAATATATATATATATATATATATATATAAGCTAGAAAATAGAAAAGTGATGTGGCGCCTCTTTTTGACCAAAAATTCTTTTTTTTTGACAATTTCTTCTACTTCTCTATTTTTTATGAGAATAAATATATCAATTACTTCTCCATTTATTCATATTCTTTAATGTAAAATTTTAATGTTCTTTATTTTCATTGCTCCCAGCTTTTGTTATCATAACCTCTAAATAATTAGTCTTTATTTCATTATTACTCTCATGATTTTTTATTACCATAATCTCTAAATAATTAATAGTCGTGTTCATAACATTATTTGATATTTCTTATTGTAGTATCGTGAGACTTTGTTGCAAAAAGAAATTATTACATTAGTCAAGAATGTCACCCTTATAGAGCATCAGATATTGTAAATTCATATTTTTTATTTCGTGAGATCCTACCCAAAGGTTATCTTTTTATTCCATATTGAAAGTACATATTAATGTTGTTATATTTACTGTAGTATTATATTCATGCTTTAGTTTGGCTTGAAGAAAAAGGAGGAGGAAACTCTTGATTGGTGATTGATGATGCGCGATTTATGCACATACTTAAACGCAAGTGCACGTGTCGAGTCAAGTAATATAGTCTTGAAAGACCGAGTTATCGTCCTCAGGGATTAGTGCTCAAGTACCAAATTTTATTCTTTGTTATCTATTTGGTGACAATGCAATTGACTATGGGTCTTCTTCTATTGGAGATAGCAGGTTTACTAATCCGTTTTATACTCCTGTTAAAGGTTATATAAACACTCAACCCCAGTACAACACCTTTCTACCTTTCGGTGATAAGGTTGACTCTAGAGGAGGATTAAGAACAAAAACCTTATTAATGCTACACAAGTAATCTGGGTATTTTCATCCACGATTCAACCTATGTCTACCCAACTACATCATAGTCACAACCTCCCCTTTCGGATTTCGGTTAGAAATCATATAAGTAATGATAATTAATGATCAAGTAATTACCAAGCAATCAAAACATATATTGGATAAATCTCAATAATTAGAAGAAAAACCACAAACATGCATTAATTCATAAATATAAGGTTCAAGTGAATTGACATGGAAAACCCTATATTAGAATTAGTTTCTAGCCATAGACATGACAAGAACTAATTCAATATCCAACATAAACTGAAAATAAAGTAAAGAAAGAACAAGAAATTACTAAAGAATGGTCTCCAATCTTGAACTCCAAGATGTGTTGTGAATTGGCAAGAAAGGGAACCCTTAATTCTGACCTAGGGTTCTCCTTTTATAGTTTCAAAAACGAGTGCAGGGTTTTCCTTCAGGCCTGACCCATTATTCAGTCGAAATTCTGATTTTTCCCGCGTCGGCGCCGCGGCGCCGGAAGTTCTGCACCCCTCTGAAGATTAGGCGTCGCGGCGCTGCAACTCTGCTGTCTAGAGGCGCCGCGGCGCTGGAACTTCTGCAAGCTTCTGAATATTAGGCGTCGTGGCGCCTGGCCCTGCTGGCTGGAGGCGCCGCGGCGCTGACCTGTGTCTGTGCCTGGTTCGCCACTTTCTCGCATTTCGAGCTCCGGAACCTCCGTTTTTGCCCTCGTTTTGCTCCTTTTCCGCCAATGAGCCACTTTAACCAATTTGACTCAAAAGAAAGAAAATATATCCTAAGACGACACGTATTTATACAAAAATGGACAAAAGACTAACTAAAAATGACTCAAAAAGTGTATATAAAATTATGAAGGAAATTTTGGGGAAGAAGAAGAAATTGGGAGAGTATGAGATGGTAGCACTGATGAAGGGTATGTTGATATCCCCAAAATGCCTCGATGAAGGGTATGTTGATATGTAACTTTCTGAATGTCTCTAAAAACTTGGAGAATTGTTTATCAACTACTTTCCTTTGCAATCTTTGTGGGAAAGGAATCTTCTCGGTGTACTTTTTTTCTGGAGCTTTCTCTACTATTGGGCGATCTTCAACAACCCTTTCTCTCTCTGTTTCTACCCTCTGTTCAACCACAGGCTGAGGTGCACACTGTTCCAACTGCTTTCCACTCCTCAGCTGTACTGCCTGACATTGTTCTCTAGGGTTCATCTCTGTATTGCTTGGCAGTGTACCATGTGGCCTGTTGTTCGATAGCTTTGCTAGTTGCCCCACCTGTGTTTCCAAGTTCCTGAGAGAGGATCTAGTCTCTGCCATGAACTGGGTCTGGGAGTTGGTGAGTGTCAACAAAGCTGCTCTCAGCTCGTCTGGCTTTTCTGGTTGGACAGGGCCGCTGAATTGTTGTGAAGATGAGGCCTGAGTGAATGGCTGCTGATTTTGGTACTGGCCTCTAAACTGATTCTGCTGCCCCTGCTCACCTCTCCATGAAAAATTTGGGTGATTCCTCCACCCTGGATTGTAGGTGTTTGAGTATGGGTTGTTCTGGGGCCTCTGATAGTTCCCTACAGCTTGGCACTCTGCTTGCTCGATCGACATGTTGTTAGGATCAGCTGATGGGCATCTATCGAAGGTATGTGGACCACCACACATTTCACAGCTCATTGGCATTTGCACTGCATTTACAGACACTGTATGTTGTTGCAGCTGCTTGGTCAAAAGGGCAACCTGGGCATTCAGTGCAGTGATGGCGTCAATCTCATGAACTCCTACTGTTCTTCTGCCACTCACTTGTCTATCCTCTGTGACATGATTATTGGTGGCTATGTCCTCCAATAAATCATGAGCTTCATGGGCTGTTTTCCTCATAAAGGTTCCACCTGCGGCTGCATCAATAATCGTTATGGTCGTTCCGCTCAGCCCATTATAGAAAATGTGGACCAAATTCCACAACTCAATGCTGTGGTGTGGACACTTCATTTGCAAGTCCTTGAACCTCTCCCAAGCTTCATATAATGATTCTCCATCGACTTGATAGAAATTATTCAACTCCCCTCTCAGCTTCGCTGCTTTGCATGGTGGGAAGAATTTTGCCAAAAATTTCTGCGCCAACTCTTGTCATGTGAATATTGAGTCTGCTGGCAAAGAATTAAACCACACTTTCGCTCTATCCCTGAGTGAGAAGGGAAAGAGCCTCAACCTGACAGCGTCATCCGTAACGCCATTGTATCTGAATGTTGCACACAACTCCAGGAAATTAGCTATATGCATGTGCGGATCCTCCGAAGGCAATCCTCCAAACTGAACCGTATTCTGCACCATACTTAAAATTGTCGGCTTGATCTCAAAATTATTTGCTCCTATTGCTGGGAGCCTAATACAAGTTTGTGCTCCGTTCACCCTCGGTAGCACATAATCTCCCAAGCTTCTCTCCGCTTGGACCTGAACTCTCTCCTCTACATCCATTGACACTCTCCGAGGCATTCTCATGTTAGGTTGATGATCACCTAACCCCTCATTCATCTCATTATTGTTTTGTACGCCTTCCATCTCAATTAAGGCTGAAATTCGTTGGTTCCTTCTATTCTGTTTACAAGTTTTCTCAATTTCTGGATTGAAGGGAACAAGTGTCTGCTCCTCTTCTCCTTCGCATAAACTGAGTGCCTGAAACAGATCAAAAACAAACAAACGGATCACGACACACTGGTTTTCACAAAAATAAAAAAAAAGTAATAAATAAAAACAAAAATAAAAACCAAATTAGAAATTAAGAATAGATAAAATTGATATTGAACTACGTCAATCCCCGGCAACGGCGCCAAAAACTTGATGCGCGATTTATGCACACACTTAAACGCAAGTGCACGTGTCGAGTCAAGTAATATAGTCTTGGAAGACCGAGTTATCGTCCTCAGGGATTAGTGCTCAAGTACCAAATTTTATTCTTTGTTATCTATTTGGTGACCGATATTTGATTTGTTGTTTATGATTCTAATTATGAAAACTAATTAACTATGTTTTTTTACTCAGTAATGATGGAAATAGGGCTTCCAAATCTCCTCAACTATCCGCTTAACTTACTTATTAATGCAATTGACTATGGTTCTTCTTCTATTGGAGATAGCAGGTTTACTAATCCGTTTTATACTCCTGTTAAGGTTATATAAACACTCAACCCCAGTACAACACCTTTCTACCTTTCGGTGATAAGGTTGACTCTAGAGGAGGATTAAGAACAAAAACCTTATTAATGCTACACAAGTAATCGGGGTATTTTCATCCACGATTCAACCTATGTCTACCCAACTACCGCATAGTCACAACCTCCCCTTTCAGATTTCGGTTAGAAATCATATAAGTAATGATAATTAATGATCAAGTAATTATCAAGCAATCAAAACATATATTGGATAAATCTCAACAATTAGAAGAAAAACCACAAACATGCATTAATTCATAAATATAAGGTTCAAGTGAATTGACATGGAAAGCCCTATATTAGAATTAGTTCCTAGCCATAGACATGACAAGAACTAATTCAATATCCAACATAAACAGAAAATAAAGTAAAGAAAGAACAAGAAATTACTAAAGAATGGTCTCCAATCTTGAACTCCAAGATGTGTTGTGAATTGGCAAGAAAGGGAACCCTTAATTCTGACCTAGGGTTCTCCTTTTATAGTTTCAAAAACGAGTGCAGGGTTTTCCTTCAGGCCTGGCCCATTATTCAGTCGAAATTCTGATTTTTCCCGCGTCGGCGCGCTGCCACCTGAATGCGCGCGGAAGTTACGCACCTCTGAAGATTAGGCGTTGCGGCGCTGCAACTCTGCTGTCTAGAGGCGCCGCGGCGCTGGAACTTCTGCAAGCTTCTGAATATTAGGCGCCGTGGCGCCTGGCCCTGCTGGCTGGAGGCGCCGCGGCGCTGACCTGTGTATGTGCCTGGTTCGCCACTTTCTCGCATTTCGAGCTCCGGAACCTCCATTTTTGCCCTCTTTTTGCTCCTTTGCCGCCAATGAGCCACTTTAACCAATTTGACTCAAAAGAAATAAAATATATCCTAAGACGACACGTATTTATACAAAAATGGACAAAAGACTAACTAAAAATGACTCAAAAAGTGTATATAAAATACACCGATCAATTGACTTGTAGGAGGGAAAATATCAACAAAGTTTGGAAAATTATGCATTGATTCCGTATTTTTTTATTCTATTTTTTTACGATTAAGGTCATAAGAATAATGTGATGACGTCTAAATCCACTCCTCAAATAGAAAGTGTAAACGTTCGTCGCAATATAATTTATCCAATTAGGAGTCGGGATCGAATCCACAGGAAAAATATACTTGGGCAATTAAGTAAATTATGGAATTATCACCAATTAAGCTAAGCCAAATGGTTTTCAAATATTTGATTTTGTTTCAAAAGGAATAAAGATGAAACTAACTAACGGGGAGCACAAGCTATGAAAATTCGGGGCTTTGAAACATAGTAATTTAATTTAAACTCAATAATGATCCATTGCAAGGATTATATGCCACTAATTAATCATGGATCTAGCAAATTAGCCTAGAAATCTCAATTACTCACTAATGTCTCTCAACTATTTAGCGGATCTATCTTAGCTTATTCTCTCAAATCAACTAAGGAGCACTAATCGCATTCCAATTTTAAGCCACACTATGGGTTTTTTTGTCTCTAGATTAAACCCATTAGATGAGGTTTAAAGCTTCAAATAGTGATAATCAATCTATCTCAAACCCTAATTTTCTCTCTCAAGTTTATTTAAGGATAGATGGACAAGTCCTAGGGTTAGCTAATCCCTTTGAAAACATTCAAGAGCAAGATTAATTAAATAAGCAAGAGAGTCATTTCATAAATATCAAGAAATAAATAATCAATACAAAAGCAACAAGAGTTAAATACAAGTACTACTCAACAAGTCTTTACAATTTTGTTGTCCAAGGTCATCACCCACATTCAATATGACAATACAAAGCAAGGAAGTAAAGAGATGAAGTAAAAATTACTCATTAATAGCTTTGATGGGTGATGAACCCCTAGCCTCCAAATCTTGCTCTTCCTCTTCTAAGCTCTCAAAATAGGTTGTAGAATGATTCTTGAGAGTTGGTGTATTGTGTAATAAATTAGTTGTTTTTCTCAAAACCCTAAACAAGGCTTATATAAGGACCCAAAATTTCGGACTCACTTAATTATAAAAATACCATCGCCATCCACTCTGTGACCGTATAACAGGCCTGCGATCCACAAAATGGGTTTAGGTTCGCAAAGTGGTCTTCCGTCTTGACTGTCTCGAACTGCATCAGAAAGTGTGCCGCAGAACTGAACTGTGGTCTGTAGAAATGCTCTGAAGCATCACAATCTGAGCTTGAACTGTTGAGAAGCATTGATTCGCAGATCGGACTGCGGTTCGCAGAACGAAAGTGTGGACCGCAGAGTAGGTCGCACTTCGGGGCTCTAAATTCCTCTATTCACTACTTGAATCTGCGATGCAACCTCCACATCTGCGGTCCACAAATCTGATCTTTGCTGCATTTCTTCTTTTTTACGGCACTTTCGTCCATATTTATGTTCTTCTCCTCATTTCTAGTGTCCCGAGGCAAAATTTCTACAAACACAAAATAAACATAAGAAATGATATTAAAACTTACTTAAATGGGTAGAAAATATTAAGAAAATGGTATCAAAAATGCTTAATTTCACCACACGTCATGATGCATATTGTATTATTTTTTCGTATGTTCTTTCTATAATTCCTCTTTAGTTTGATTTTTATATGAATTTTTGATTGTCGTAAGTCTAATTAATTTCTTTTGGTTCAAAATAGTAACTTATAACTTTGTAGGAATTTTACTACTAATAACCAAACATTTTCCTCAAGGAAATCAATTGTACGTCTGGTATTTATATAGAAACAGGCTAAGTGAATGTATTTTTTTTCCTAAGATGATCAAAAATAATTTTACTATCAAAGTTTCTTCAAATAATATGTCGAAAAGGAACCTTTAGAAACTCACGACCTAAGTAACCTTAGAATGGGGATGTCAAACTTATACAAAAATACCGCTATCTAAAGTAACCTTGCAGAGGGGCTGCGTATAACATTCTAAGATCTCAATACGAGAAAGAAACTAGATCTATAACCTCATTGCAGTGGCTTGTAAACTTGCTTTGCTGAGGAAAGCTCAAGTAAAAACCTAATAGAACTGTGGGTGATGTGTCAAGTTCTTAGAGAAAAATGCTCAATACCCAAGTAGGCTTACAAGGTTGCTTATAATCAAGTGTTTTATGGGTTGTCTCATACCTTTCAATTGGACTTTATCCCGCTTATATACACTTGTAACTAATAAAATATTGTTCTTATTTAGATCCACTCCGATAGTCTAATAAATCAAGTCAATGCAGTCTACTATTAAGTAAGTGAAAGATAGAAAAGAGCCACATCATTTATTCTTTCGACTGGATCTTACGGAAGATAGAAATTAGACCTATAACCTCATTGCAGTGGCTTGTAAACTTGCTTTGCTGAGGAAAGCTCAAGTAAAAACCTAATAGAACTGTGGGTGATGTGACACCTTCACACGAAAAAATTATAAAGTTTTCCGGCGTTCCAATAAAAATCTATTTTTCACCATATGTTTTTTGAGTGAGCTGGTTCAATAGGAATTATGAGGTGAGAAAATCATATTTTATAACACAAATTTCTACTGAATGTCGGTGTAAAAAAATGTATATCCTTTTTAACTTTGTAATATCCGAATTCTTCGATTATGAATTGGCTACTTGATCGATCAGTTACTTGTTACATTGATTGAAAAATATAGATTGCTTTTATTTTCTTATATAAGCCAGCCGTTATATGTTGAGGGTGCAATACGTACCAGTGGAGAGAATATATTGAATCACATCAATAGAACATTATGTTGGAAATTTACTAATGTTGAATTAAGTTTAACTCATTATTTATGACTCGAATAATTGAAGCCTCGCACATCGGAAACGTCGTTTCAACAATGTGCACTCGTAATGCCAAGTATCGTAAATTTCATTAGTGAAAGAGATATTGGTACGATGTTTGAGACATAAGTTGATAGACGGTCGTTGGTTAAATGATGAGTGTTCCACGTTGGTAAATGAAGGAAGAAGTATTCGAAGTGTAAGATTGAAATGGGTCGGAAAAGGGTCGCAATGTCACTGGGGTGCCGCGGCGCCACCAACACCAGGGTTGCAGCGCTTGGGTGGAAGTGGCTCACTGGAGCTGCAGCGCCGCAGCGCTGTATCTGTGCGACGGAAGTCCAAAAGTTTTGCTGATTATGGGGATGTTTTGGGGCATTCAAATGCCAGTTTTTTCTTCATAAATCAGCCATTATTTGGCTGCATTACTTGGTGAATTAAGTGACCACTACATGGTACTTAAATGGACACTACATGGGCACTTGAAGAGGCCTTCTTACACTACTATAAATTGAGGTTTTGACTCAATTGTTCATCACTTGAAGAACAAAATTCACACTTGAAAAAATCAGATTTCTGAACTTCTTCCTCTCTAAGCACTCTTTCAAACACTCAAGGTTCTTCTTTTAGTAAACAGTTGAGTTTCCTTTGCTCATTTGTTTAATGTTGTTTTATCTTGGGAGATAGTTGTCCATTAACGTAAAAGGATTTATACGTAGCAATATTATCTTAAGGACAGAGTGAATATCACTCGACTTAGCATAGTTGTAACGCTACCAGATTTAGTGTCTCTTGATTTTAGGCTTTCAAGATTCAAATAGCGTTCGGCGATTGACACAAAGATCTAAGACCGATTCAAGACTGAAGATCAAGATAACAAAAACTTATTGTTTCCACAACTCTTGTTAGGCTTCAAGTTTGTTAATTTTGTAATTCGTTATTGTTTATCCTTTCAAAGCACTAGTAATAGTTAGTTATTATTCCCGTACATCCACCATTGTACTCATAATCTTAAGACAATATTTGTACTAGTGCTCGAAAGATGTTTGCCAGCAGATATGATCCCAAATATGGTTGTGGTTTCCTTGTTGAAATCAGTCTGTAAACAGTTCGAACATTGTGTCTGTCAACAAATCTGATCCTAGTTTTGGGTCTCTCTTTGACGATAGTTACAGATCTGTTTCCGTCAAAGGTGGGATTTGATGCTGAGCTTCAAGATACTGTTGATAGGCATGCTGGTGCGGCTAAGGATTCAGGAAGAGTTGTTGTCACCGCTCCCGAGAGTGGTGGAAACAAACGCCCACGAGAGGCAAATGACGTCAACTGGGACAAGAGGAGAAGGCTGAAGATGTTATTCTACTTTGTAGCACAAGGCCTACATTTGTCCCAAACAAAGGATCCGAAGAGTGGTAAGGAGGAAATGGACACGTAGTCCAATGAAGGGACTGACATGGGCCAGAATCCAAAAAGGTCTAATTTAATTATCCTTCTCAATAATTCTGATAAAAGAGTTTATAATGAGATTAGATAATTTCTGAATAAAAGTGTGTAAGCGAGGCTAGGAATATGAAGTGTTTTCATTAAAAATATATATTCCCTATACTTTAAAATCAGAAGTTTAATCTCACATACCTTCTCGATTAACGATTGGACTGTTAGAAACAATAACTTAAATAAACGTTATGGACTTAGGTTGTAATAAAATTGAAATTATGAACAATCCTAAGTAAGCGCCAGGAATTTCCCTGGGCACCAATCACAAGGGAAGAGGACTAAAGACAAACCTGTCACCGTTTCCGACAGAAGATCCTTCATTTGACAGGATGGTATTGGACACTCATTCATACAAAGTCTACGGGCGACTGGAGTGGGCCAGAGTTTCCAGATCTTGAATTATCTGAAGGCTAAAAGAAAGGCAGAAAATAAATTGGACACTCAGTCATACAAAGCCTACGGGCGACTGGAGTGGGCCAGAGTTTCCAGATCGTGAATGATCTGAAGGCCAAAAGAAATTGGACACTCAGTCTGCCAAGGAAACTAGAGTGGGCCAGAGTATCTAGATCACATATGATTCGGTTACTCCCTAACCATGGGCAAGAGGTTGTTCATGTAAAGCAACGCAACCTCTAAAGTAGAAGGGGTTGGAGAGGTTATCCTCAAAAGTACTTAAGGGAATTGGATCACTCTAAAAAGAGATGATACATGTCCCAAACTTGGTTTCAGAGATCTTGTTGGTCAAACTGGTTTGAGTCTAGTCCAATGGGTCTGTAATAACTAAGAATGGTACAGTATGTCTGTAGCCAAATGAATGATATATTTGTAATCCGTGCATCTATGTCATCATAGATTAACATTGTTAAATAGAAAGTTATTCAAAAGCTAAATAAGTTGAGATTGTTGTCTTCTGTCGACATAAACCCTCAAAATGAATGTGAGGTAGGCGAAGAGGCAAAATCACATTTCCATTCCGTCAAAGAAATAGCGAAATAAACACCGCTCCTCTATAACTCAGTCACACCTACGTGAGTGATTTTAAGTGTGTACAGATAGAGGGGATTGATGGAAATTTACTAATGTGGAATTAAGTTTAATCCATTATTTATGACTCGAACAATTGAGGCCTCGCACGTCAGAAACGTCATTTCCATACACGTGCACTCGTAATGCCAAGTATCATAAATTTCATTAGTGAAAGAGATATTGGTACGTGAGTAAACGTTTGAGACATAAGATGATGGACGGTCATTGGTTAAATGATGAGTGTTCCACGTTGGTAAATGAAGGAAGAAGTGTTCGAAGTGTAAGATTGAAACGGGTCGGAAAAGGCCTGCGACGTCACCGCAGAGTTGGGGTGCTGCGGCGCCACCACCACCAGGGCAGCGGCGCCACGACTCCTAATGGATAGGGCAAGGCGCTTGGGTGACAATGGATCACTGGAGCCGCGACACTAAATTAACAGCGTCGCGGCACTTCCGAGGCAGCGACTGTGCGACGGAAGTCCAAAAGTTTGGCTGATTATGGAGACGTTTTGGGGCATTCAAATGTGGGTTTTTTCTTCTAAAAACAGCCATTATTTGGCTGCATTACTTTGTAAATTAAGTGGCCATCATATGGCACTTAAATGTCCATTACATGGGTACTTGAAGAGGCTTTCTTACACTACTATAAATTGAGTCTTTGTCTCAATTGTTCATCACTTGAAGAACACACTTCACACTTGAAAATTTTAGATTTTTGAACTTCTTCCTCTCTAAAAACTCTTTCAAACACTCCAGGTTCTTCTTTTAGTAAACACTTGAGTTTTCTTTGCTCATTTGTTTGATGATATTTTATCTTAGGAGATAGTTGCCCATTAACGTAAAAGAATTTATACGTGGCAATATTATTTTAAGGATAGAGTGAATATCACTCCACTCAGCACAGTTGTAACGCTACCAGATTTAGTTTCTCTTGATTTCAGGATTTCAAAATTCAAAGAGCATTCGGCGATTGACACAAAGATCCAAGACTGATTCAAGACAGAAGATCAAGATCACAAAAACTTGTTGTTGCCACAACTCTTGTTAGGCTTCAAGTTTGTTGTTTTTGTAATTCATTATTGTTTATCATTTCAAAATACTAGTAATAGTTAGTTACTATTTCCGTACATCCACCATTGTACTCACACATTATTTGAGTTTGCTCATTTACCATCAAGAATAGATCTTGAAGAAAATATTAGTGCGTCTATTAATTCCACTTCCAAGTAATTCAGGAGTACTAGAATTTTTGCAAAATTTAAGTATCTTTTCGATAAAAGTAATACTAGTACTATTTTAGAAAGGTAATTATGTATTCTCGCAAAAATAAACTCTCTGACATATGCATTCTACCCAAAACAATGGATCACGTATTTTTGCATACAGTCTTGCAACCTTGGGCTCGTTCATCTACGATCAATTATTATCCTCCTTGTTATAGCATGAGAAATTTTGTATGAGTAGGTTGTTGATAGAGAATAAATAAATATTCTACATATATTCTGTAATTATTATTCTACTGTAATTAGGTAAAGTAGAGATCCTTATACAATTAGGTTTGTAATTGTGAACACCTATATATATTGCATAAATGAGAAGCCTCCAATCAAGGAGAACTCTTTCAAAGAAATGACTACTTCATTAGCTTGATTTAAAAAATGCATTCATGTATCAGCCCATGGGGTATAGGGACCTCACTTATCCTAATCGTGTGTGCCTACTGAAGAAATCCTTGTATGGGCTCAAACAAGATCCTTGGGCCTGGTACAAGAGATTTGCATATTATGTTTCTAATATTGGGTTTTCTAACAGCAGGTCTGATAATTCTCTATTCTCATAACGTCAGGGTGGTGATATGGCTTATATTCTTCTGTATGTGGATAATATTATCTTAACTGTCTCATCTGATGCTCTTCGCAAGTCTATCATGTCTCTTCTTGGCTCAGAGTTTGCAATGAAAGATCTAGGACCACTAAGTTACTTCTTGGGGATAGTTGTAACACGCCATGCAGGTAATTTATTTTTGTCACAAAAGAAGTATGCCGAAGAGATCGTTGAATGAGCTGGCATGTCCTCGTGTAAATCTTCTTTCACTCCAGTTGATACTAAACCAAAGTTGAGTGCTTCTTCTAATAATCTATATATCGATCCATCACATTACCGCAGCCTTGCAGGTTCCCTACAATATCTTACTTTCACGAGGCCCGACATCTCTTATGTTGTGAAACAGGTTTGTCTATTCATGCATAACCCGATGGAGGATCACATTCATATTCTCAAATGCATTGTGCATTATATTCAGAGCACTCTCGATCATGCTTGCATAATATCCGTCTTCGACAACCACTCTTATTTCTTACACAGATACTGATTGGGGAGTATATCCGGATACCAGATGCTCCACATCTGGTTATTGTATATTTCTAGGTGATAATTTGGTATCTTGGTCCTCCAAACTACAAACTACCTTGTCCAGATCCAGTGCCGAAATAGAATATCGAGGAGTTGTCAATGTGGTGTCTGAATCTTGTTGGCTACAGAACCTTCTTTTGGAGCTCCACTATCCTTTTCCAAAGGCGACATTGGTTTATTGTGATAATGTTAGTGTGATTTATCTCTCAGGAAATCTGGTTCAACATCAACGCACTAAACATATTGAGCTGGATATTCACTTTGTTCGCGAAAAGGTTGTCCGTGGATAAGTACATGTCTTACTTGTCCCGTCACGCTATCAGATTGCATATATTTTTACAAAAGGTCTTCCGCTGGTTTTATTTGAAGACTTTTGGGACAGTCTCAGTATACGCCGACCTCCCGCTTCGACTGCGAGGGTGTGATAGAATAGAAAAATATTCGGTCATAATTATGTATATGGTAGGTGTAGTCATTACTTACCGTAATTGTAGCCTAGGATTCTGGTTGTATTTTAATATATTTACTACCATTTTGAAATGAAATAATCAAGGAAGAATATTGTGAGTACAATGGTTGCAAGAAAACGGGAAGTAAGTAAGTATTACAAAGATTACAATCTGAAAACAAGAACAAATGAAATGTTTGTTGAGTCGAGTGATATTTACTCTATTCTTAAGACAATATTGCCCCGTATAAATCCTTTTACGGTAATGGGCAACTTGTCTCCCAAGAAGAACCTTTGAATGTTTGAGATATTGCTTAGAGAAGAAGATCAGAAAATTTGAGTTGTGTGTGTCTCCAATTGAGCCAAAGGCCTCAATTTATAGTAGTGTAAGAGGGTCTCTTCATGTGCCCATGTAATGGACATTTAAGTGCCATGTAATGGACACTTAATTCACCAAGTAATGCTGCCAAATAATGGCTGAATTATGGAGGAAAAATGACATTTCAATGCTCTAAAATGTCCCCATAATCAGCCAAACTTTTGGACTTCCGTCACACAATGACTGCCTGGGTAGCGCCGCAGCTCAGCCTCAGAGGCACCGTGGCTCCAGTAGCCACTGTCCACCTAGAGCCGCGGCTCATCCCTTTGGTCTCCTTGGCGCCGCGGTCCTTAAGGGTTGAGTGTCGTACCTCTCTGGCTTCCGAGGGAGAGTCGCGGCCCTTCTCGGCTCCAGGACCCTTTTCCAACCCATTCCAACCTTTACACTACATACACTTCTTCCTTCATTTACCAACATGAAATACTCGTCATTTTTCCAACAACCGTCTATCATTATATGTCTCAAACATTTTATTTACGTACAATATCTCTTTCACTAAGGAAATTTACAATCTTTGGTACAACGTGTGCATGTGTGTGGAAACGACATTTATGACGTGCAGGACCCCAATTGTTTGCGTCATAAATAATGGGATAAACTTTATTCCACGTTAATAAATTTCCAACAATCCCCTCTTGAAAGAGATTTTAGTGCACTCACAATGTGTCTTTCTAGCAATCTTTCGGCGGACCGATGTTGCATCTGGATAGGTAGCCGTAGCTTTGAACCTTTCATAGTTGAATACCATCAGACTTACTTACTGCGCGGTGAACGTGATATCTTGAACCGTCATTGTTTAGTGTAATCCAAGTCAACGGTACCAACACAACAACTTTCATTACTCTGTCCTTCTTTAATGTTTTGTCCATTGTGGACGTGGACATTTCTTGAATTCTTAAGTGCGTTCATTTGAGGTGTCATGTCCTCGCACTTAAATATGTGGTCTTCTACAAGGTATCCTGCTATACCCCACTTCACAAGTGTTAGGAACCATTAAAAGTGTCTCCAAATCTAACCTCAACCATTGAGAATCATTAAAGGTTTTGGAAACTTAACCTCTACCCACACTCCAGATAACACTTAATGTCTATCACGGGAACGACCTTGGATTCATATTTCTTTAAAGAAATCATCATTCGAAGTGCTCTTGCTTTCACCGAAGCGCTCAATTGAACCTTTACAACTTAGTTTTTCCATTTAACCTAATTCATGGGATCTCCGATCAGTAAGGTTGGGTTACCACCGTATCAGTCCTTATTGTTTGGGTTTTAAGCTCATTCCCCTAGACAGGCAGAACATCTGATCGATGGGTATTCCCTTAATCAAAGGGTCTGCTATATTTTCCTTAGATTTTACATAATCGATGGAAATAATACCTGTGGTTATCAGCTGTCTAACGGTCTTATGTATCCATCAGATATGATGAGATTTGTCATTATACATAGAACTGTGTGCCCTTCCTATAGCCGACTAGATATTGTAGTGGATCATTACAGAAGGTATGGGTTTATCCCAACACGGGATATCCTCTAAGAAGTCATGAAGTCACTCAGTTTCTTCTCCTGCTTTGTCTAAAGTAATGAACTCTGATTCCATCATGGATCAGGCGATGCAAGTTTGCTTAGAGGATTTTCAAGACAAAGCCCCACCACCAATTTTAAATATATACCCACTGGTGGACTTGGTGTTCTCTATATCAGATATACAATTTGCATCGTTGTACCCCTCTAGTACAGCTAGATATCTTGAATAATGCAACCCGTAATTTTGTGTGTATTTTAGGTATTATAATACCTGTTTCAATGCTTTCTAATGAGCATCACTTAGATTATGGGTAAACCTAGCCAACTTGTTGATTGCATATGCGATATCAGGCCTGGTGCAGTTTGTTATGTACATCAAATTACCAATCACCTGTGCATATCGCTCCTGGCATACGGGCGCACCATGATTTTTATCAATCTTTTAATTTACATCCAGTGGTGATGTTATCGACGAACTGTCGATCATCTCAAACTTTCTCAACACATCCTCGATATAGTGAGACTGATATAAGACCAGTCAACCAGATGTCTTAGAGATCTTGCTCCCTAAGATGACATCTGCAACACCCATATCCTTCATGTCAAAACATTGTTTCAACATGTTCTTTGTCTCTAGGATCAACCTAAGACTTCTCCCAGTGATCAACATGTCGTCTACGTAAAGATATATCATGACGAACGAGTCCGCATTACCTTTCACATAAACATATGTTTCATACTCATTAATGGTGAAACCCTTCGATAGTAGAGTACTATCAAATTTTTCGTGTCATTGCCTCGGGGGCTTGTTTCAGCCCGTGCAGAGATTTGACAAGCCGACAGACTTTCTTCTCTTGTTCTGGAACCACATACCTCTCGAGTTGGTCGATATAGATTTCTTTTTCCAAATCACCATTTAGGAAGGTTGTCTTGACATCTATTTGATGTATCTCAAGGTCATGTAACGCGACAATCTCAATTAATACTCGTATGGATGTTATTCTAGACATTGGAGAGTACGTGTCAAAGTATTCAAGACTTTCATTTTGTCGATAGCCCTTGACTACCAACCCGGCCTTGTACTTGTCAATAGATCTATCTGCTCTATACTTCCATTTGAGTATTTATTTACAACCCAATAGTTTGTTTCCAAGTGGAATATCAACCCTCCCAAGTATGGTTGTGCAGAATGAAGTCTATTTCACTCTCTATAGCTCCATAGCGGTGCTTCTGGAGTTGACAATGCTTCAGCAATTGTCTGTGGTTCTTCATGAACCATATAAGCCACAAAGTCATGACCGAATGACTTATCCTTCCTGACCCTTTTACTTCGTCTTGGTTCCATCTCTCTTTATCGCTACGAATTGATTTAATTTGTATGCTTAGTTGGTTCTCAACTTCTGTTTTCTAGCGTTTGAATGCTTCAAAGGCTTCATCCTTACTTTTTAATAAGTAAAGGTAACAATACCTTGTGCTATCATCTGTGAAAGTCACAAAGTACTTGTTCCCCCCTCTAGTTTGTGCAAACTTCAAATCACATATATTTGTATGAATAATTTCTAGATGAGCGGTTTCCCTTTCGACGGATCTAAAGGGACTCTTTGAGAGTTTTGCCTCTACGCACACCTCACACTTACGTTAAGGGTTTACGTCGATAGACGACAACAACTCCAACTTTACCAACCTTTGGATAAATTGATAGTTTACATGTCCTAATCTATGATGCCATAAACTAGAAGACTTAACCAAATAAGATGAAGCTTCAATTTTATTAATAGAAGGCATTACAGACAAGGCATTAACTTTAAAGAGGTTTTCACAGACGAAGCCCCTTCCTACAAAAGTTCTGTTCTTTGTGATTATAAATTTATTGGACTCAAACACTAGCCTAAAACCAGCGTTAACCAATAAATGACCTGAAATTAAATTTCTTCTAATATCAGGGACATGCATCACCTCCTTCAGAGTAAGCTCCTTTCCGAAAGTCATTTTCAGGACTACATTTCTTAACCTATCATATAAGAGGAAGCATTGTTTCTCATGAACAACTTCTTATCCGTGACTGGTGTATATGTGAAGAAGGTTTCTCTATTGGAACAGATGTGACGGGTAGCACCCGTGTCCATCCACCACTGCATGGGATTCTCAATGAGGTTTGCTTCAAGAACTACCGCCGAGAAATCCTCAATCATATCGTCAAGAAGCGTGTCTTCGACGATGTTAGCCTTAGCCTTGCCCTTGGCTTTCTCTTTATTCTCATTCTTGAGTTTGCGGCAGTCCTTGATCATGTGACCAGGTTTCCCACAGTGGTGGCAGTTCCCCTTAAACTTCTCTGTTGTTGGGGTCTTACCATCCTTCTAGAACTTGCGCTTCTTGCTTGAGTTCCCTTTGGCCTCCGCCAGATTTGTATTTGCCTCAGCGGGTTGTTTTCTCTTAGGCATGACCTTCTTATTATCCTCCTGAATCTGGAGAATTATCTTTTCTACCTAATGTCTAATGGGAATCATTTCATAAAAGCTAAAGCGTATATATCCCTATGATATAGACTTATCAAGGAATATTGTCACGCTATTTTTCGACCGCAACATTTATTTTTTAGCGAACCCTCCTGCTTATTTAAAAATGTTAGAAAATAAATAATAAAATGCTAAATGTTTAAAAGTGCTTAAAAAGGTGTTAAAATGCAAAAGGTGTTATATGCTAAAGTGCAAAAGAATGCTAAAAGGTGCTAGAAAGTGCTAAATGCTAAGGGGTTCGCGGAGTCGCCACCTAATTAATTGGGTGAATTATGACACCTAAATGTTAACTAGTTTAAAGTAAACATTAACTCCATTTTAATGGTCTGCTAAACTTAATGAGATTCCGGGCAAGGGTTCTTTATTAATCTAGAGGGAAGGGGTTAGGCACCCTCTAAGATCTGCTAACTTGCGGTTGTCCTGCCAAACCTAGGGTAATTGTTATGTTAAAAATGCGTGTTTTGAAAATATAAAAGATGCTTCAAAATATTTTATAAAAGGCGCATGTTGATAAAAATGCTATAAAGTTTTAAAGTGTGCATTTATATTGTTTATGGTGAAAAGTCTATTTATGGACTATAGATATGCATTTATCTGCGAAATCAAAGAAGTGGTGCGTTAGTTTCAGATATGCAATTTTAACGATTAGGCAAAAGATTAAATATGAATGACAGGCCTAAGATAGATAAATTAGAAGTGTGTTTCAAGTTTTAAAGCTAACCACCCCATTTCATGTATTCAAGGATTAATTGTTCTAGACAACCTATTAATTACAAAGTTAAATAATTAGGCAACAATTTAAACAAATAAGATAAAAGGTAGATATGATCGCGGCTTTCAAGATGTGTGGCGACATCATTTTATCCTATTTTGTCTTAGGAATTTACAGGCGGGAATGCGAATGCGGATGCACATAGACGCAGGTTGCCATTTGAAGTAGCTCGTGATGAGTCTCGCCGGGAGACTCTTCATTTTTGCTCCGGTGCATTTCATGTAGCAAAAAGAAAGATAAGGATTAGTACATGCCCAAATTTATTTAAATAACAGGCAAGCATTTAATGCAAAGTTTATGTTTAATCAGATATAGGGATCAACAGATGGCACAATAAATGGACAAGTATACAGACACGTAAATCAGTTTCTAATACTAGATATAGTTCAGAATTTAGGTCTGCTACAGGATATCGCCATGCCTTGATTTCACAATATAGGTACCGATGCAAAACATCTAAAATATAACTTGCATAGAGGCCAATGTATTAATATGCACATCAAATACATATACCCTTCTTTTAGAATGAAAACCTGCAGCTGAATTAATCATAATGCAAAGGCAAAGGTATTCAAAATGTGGCATGTGGCTATGTCAGGATCCTAATCCTGTCTCATCTGCTAGATGGGAAGTAAATAAAAATGGATCAATATGAGCATGTAGGCAGCAAACTAAAGTTGAGATAGGTCAAAAAGAGAGGGGGGAAGGCAAGATGATGAGACAGGGGACTACTTAGGCCACCCTAGACAACCTGAATGCCTTTGGGCTTGTAACAGCATACAGGATCAATTTGGAAAATAGGTGAAAATCCAGGGATGTCCAGGGGCCTACACAGTGGCTATTCTGGTCAGAATTAAGTAGAACCACATTTATTTTGCATAGCATCATATCAATAGACAATTTAATCATATGGGCAGTCATTTTCAATTTAACAGACAGGGTAAGGCACACATATCATTTGGTAATTCAGTGGACATATCAAAAACTTCCTAGATTGAACCTAGTGAGACTTAAGGTACAACCTGAGAAATGCTAACAAATGCTAAATAACGTATGGGGGCAGATTATATGATTAATAAGAAACAAAATATGATGATTCCTTCATGTAAGGTATGCGGTTAGATACAAGGCAGATCAGAATACTCCACACGACAACAGAGAACTATTTTTTGACACTGGTTTGGACAGCATGGAGCACAAGTATTGTATTATACTAACCTATCGTGTTAAACTAATGCAAATTAGGCAAATCATAACAAGACTAAATGGCTATGCTCATTCCATGAAATTATCTGAATAGTCAAAATGCTTAATAACACGCCTTTACTAAGTAAATAAGGCTTTAAATCAAGTGCAGACAAGGTATAATACTACCACAACACTTAACTTAACGACCCAAACTTGACGCGACTATCGTTATATTGACAAAAATGGACACAGAGGCCCTGTTGGCAGATCAACAGATAATTTAACACAACGACGTAGTAGGGAGATTGTTAACACGAGAATTATATAAACAGATTTGAACCAGCGTCATTAAATCGAAATTAAAGGAAAAGGGTTTGATTTTACCTTCTCCGAGCAGCGAACCAGGGCAGCGTATCAAGTCGTCGACTCGCTCGGGTTTTGGCTTTGTGATGCGAATAAAAGGGCAAGGTTTGTTTGCTGATTTCTTGGCTGGAATTGAAAGAAAAGGGGTTTCGAACTTCCCGTTCTTGTGAAGCTAATGGTCTGGATGCTGAGCCCCCCTAACTCCCGACGCTCTTCCCCCGATGTTCTGCTGCTTAAGTTGTTTAGTTCTATTTGTGACTCTCCTCGAGCTCTGCTTGCTCTCGATTCTCCTCCTCTCGCTCTGAGTTGTTGGCCTTGCTAAGGGTGTCCAATCGATGCCTATCGGTTTTGCATGCTCTCCCCTTTTATAGTCCCAATCTTGGGTTCTAATGTTGGTAAGTTATAGATATCATTCTGGACTGATTTGTTTCCATTTCTATGGTAAGTACAGAGGCGTCGATATGGTAGTGGATTCGTGGGGGTGATTCGCCGGATTCTCCGACGAGAATCTCGGCATGAGCGATGGGAGTGTGAGGGAGAGGTGCGGCGATTGCTAGGGTTTTTCCATTAGGTTTTTAGGGCTGTTTTTTTTTATGAAGAGGGTGAAGCGTGGAGATAAGGGAAAAGGCTGAGGGGATGTGGGTTGCGGGCTGAAAGGAAATAAAGGGGCCTGGGGAGTTGGGCCGCGGGTCGTGGGCTGCTGGAAATTAAATGGGGTGGGCTGAAGGTAAAGCAAAGGGTATTGGGCTGGTAATTAATTAATTAGTGGTGAATTAAATTAGTAAATTGTGATTAAATTATTTAGGTGCTTTATTAGTCTAAGTTTGAGTTTAAAATTATTACAAGAATAAAAATGGGCGTGCTATTTAATTAGTGCTTAATTTTTATAATGCGATGCTGTTATTAAAACTTATTTATTATGCGTATTTTATTATTATTTAAGCTAAGATTGAATTATCTTAATGTGACTTTAGGCGCTACAATAATTATGAAATTGCTTTGCGTATTAATAAATGCGACTATGCTATTTAACACGACGTCATTGCTAAATTGTTTGACAGGGCTTAAAATTAATAAATGCGGGCGCGAGACTCTAAGTGCTTAATACTCTACGTAAAAATGCGGTGGTATGCCTGTATTAATGTTTTATCGCTGCATTTTATTATAAAAAATTATAAGAAATTATTTTGCAAAATTAGTGTAATTTTATAGCTAATGACTGGACGGGAGGGTCAAAATTGGGTGTCAACAAATATTATAAAACATATTTAGTGGGAATCTAACGATCTTTAATTTGTTGACCTTTGTAAAATACTACTTTTTCCCTCAATTACACACAAAATTTAGGAAAGAAATATTTTTTTTTTTGAAATATGAGCTAAAAAATGTTATAGATACATTTATGTGACAATAAAATCACATCATTATTAAAGATAAAATCAGAAGGTTATAATTAAATTATTTCTAAATATATGAGACGAACAAGAAAAAAAAGAATTTACACCATATGACGCAAAATAGGACTCCTAATTACCATTTTTGTGAACACTTTCAAATAGTTACCAAACATAACAAACACTTTTCAAAATATAGCAGCTTAGGAGAATAGATTGAATCATTGATTTTAAGCTCATATTATGATATTTTTCTATCATCTAACTTTAATCCTTATCTCTCAAGTACTCAAGTTGTCGATCCATCCCCAATACCCAACACGGGCTCCGTCGTAACTCCAGCCACCACCGTAATAGCTAAATCTATCTAACATCTACTTCGGTTAACATCGATTCCGTCGCCAGTTCCCTACGAGCTTCGGGGCGCATGTTGTTTCTTCATTCATGGCGGCGAATTACAATCTCTGATTGCGGCAACGACTGTGATATCATTTTCTTCTCCTTATGTGATGTCTAAGGGAATCGTTAATGATATTTCATCTTCTAATCTCCTGAAAGTACCACGTCGGATGATTATGTTGCATTAAATAGTTTGAGAACCCTGGTAATGGAAACGATTGCAATGAGACTCTTCTTCTTCTTCCTTTTTTTTTTTGAATAAAAGTGAGTTTTGTGTTTTTATGGTGAATGAGTGATGCTTATGGTGGTTTGAAGGTGGAATGAATGTATGTCTAGTGTATATCAATTTATGTAGGGTGTATGTTACTGTACATCCTGTTGGGTCTGACTATGTCAAAATTGTTAGAGTTGTTGTTTACTTCAGCTAATAAGCTCCTATATACTAGGAGTCACGTAGTTAGAATTTGTTTTGAATTAGTCTATAACAAACATCATGACTTGTACGTGATTGTTACCGTTGCCTTCAATATCTCATCATGTAAAGGCTATATAAAGCCTGAAGTTGTTTAATAAACCTATCAAAGTGTTTCTAGAACTTTGTGTGTGTGATTAAGAGTCTATCAAATTTTGGTATCAGAGCTTTGAAAAAGGCCTGATTGCGAGCGAGTTTCAAGTGAGTGAAACATGAGAGATTGGGAGTGAAACACTGCGAGTGTAGGTGACTGTGTGACGATGACTGAGGCTAACATCTTTGCACAATCATGTATCCCCAAGTTTGATGGGGATTATGATGATTGGAGTTTGATCATGGAAAATCTCCTTAGATCAAATGAGTATTGGAGTGTTATCCAGGGAGATTATACAGAACCAGCTAGTGAAGAAGCGTTGACACCAGCTCAGAGGAAGACTCTAGAAGAAGCGAGGCTGAAGGATTTGATGGCCGAGAACTATCTCTTCAATTACATTGACAATACCATTTTGAAGACAGTTACTCAGAAGGAGACGACCAAATAGTTGTGGGGCTCAATAAAGGTTAAGTATCAAGGGAATGCACGGGTGCAGCGTGCTCAGCTTCAAACTCTTCGCAGAGATTTTGAGCTACTGGAGATGAAATCGGGAGAGACGGTCAATGATTATTTCAGGAGAGTGGTGATGGTGGCCAATGACATGAGAAACTGTGGTGAATACATGTCGGATGTCAAGATCATTGAGAACTACGTACTCTTACTGAGAAGTTCAATTACATTGTGTGCTCGATTGAAAAGTCGAAAGACATTGATAGTCTTTCGGTTGATGCCTTACAAATCTCGTTGCTGGTCTATGAGAAGAAGTTTAGAAAGAGTGGTGGAGACGAGTGTGTCGCGCCCTTTTTCGACCGCGACTTTTTTTTCTAGCGAACCCTGCTTAAAAGTGCAATGTTAGAAAATAAATAAAAGTGTTAAATGTTAAAAATGTTAAAAGGGTTCGCGGAGTCGCCACCTAATTAATTTGGGTGAATTAGGACACCTAAATGTTTAACTGGTTTAAAGTAAAACATTAACTCTATTTTTATGGTCTGCAAAACTTAATGAGATTCTGGGTAAGGGTTCTTTATTAATCTAGAGGGAAGGGGTTAGGCACCCTCTAAGATCCGCTAACTTGCGGTTGTCCTGCCAAACCTAGGGTAATTATTATGCTAGAGAAAATGCATGTTTAAAAAAAATGCTGCAAGTATTTTATAAAAGAATGCATTGCATTTTGGATAAAAGATTTATAAGACTAATGCTATAAGAGTACATATAAAGTTTAAACGTATGCCATTGTATTATTTATGGTACCAAGTCGATTTATGGGTCATAGATTTATCTGCGAAATTAAAGAAGTGAGGCGTTAGTTTTAGATATGCAATTTTAATAATTCAGGCAAAGGATTAGATATGAAGTGACAAACCTAAAATAGATAATTAGAAGTGCCTTGCCGATTTTAAACTACATGATTTATTTATTTCGACAATAATTGTTCTATGTCTCTTATTATTACAAAATAAATAGAATTGCGAATAAACAAATAAAGGCATAATGAGGCAATTAATTTTAGAGAGTAAGAGGAGTCGAGACGGATGACAACGTCATCTTGTCCTATTTGTTTTTCCTAAGAGTTGCTGAAGATGGAACTCGATGGATGCAGGTGCGGGTTGCCATTTGAAGCGGCTCATGATGAGTCTCGCCATGAGACTCTTCATTTTTGCTCCGATGCGTTTCATGTAAGAAAAAGAAAATGATAAGGATTAGCATCCGTCCAAATAATATTAGACATAAATAATTCAGTGCTAAATATCACAGATGTCCTAACTTTATCCACTAATAAATAAGCACTTAGCATGAGATGTAACACATATAATTTTATGTTTAAGCATATATGCCCGTATGGGTTAGTAGATAACAAGAACAAATGAGAAGTGACCCAATAGGCTTAGCCCATATATGCGTAAATTTGGATAGGCAATCTGAGAGGCAAAAAGTGGGGATTTATGGACATGAGACAGCCTCTTGCATGTTCATTTTCGAGCATCAGCCAGGGATAAACCAACAGTCATACCTCCAGGCTCCCAATTTAGGATACAAGATTAGGAAGACATATTTAGACCATGCCAACTTATATTTAAAACAGGGAAGGGCTGCTGCGATATAGGTTTATTCGGCACAGGCACAGGGAAGCAATCAATTGGGAAATAGATCAATTTATAAAGCCTTGAATGCCAATTTAGACAGATATGATCATGTTTAAACTATTTTATTAACACAACTACATCAATTTCAGGCTCCTTACTAACATGGGTATTATGTAGACCAATTTAACAGATTAAACATAGCACAATAGGAGGCATTATATGCTGTCATGGACCTATTTTAAGATCCAACACAGTAGAGCTAAATATGCAGTCATGTTAACAAGCATGAGGATCAGAAAGTAAAGAAACAAACATCCCGAGATGACATACACACAATATTTAAAGTATATGTGATATACTTAGATGTATGCAAAGATATACAACCTTGATATACACCTTGTATATATCTAAATTCCTACATTTTATGTATCTTTGAAACATATCATTGTAAGTTTAGTAAATCCGAGGGAAACAGGCCAGCACAAGCAGGTTATTAATTAATATAATGGAAGATGGATGGATATCCCACATGATTCAAGGCAAACAATATTTAATCAACTATGCATAACAAGCAAACTTGCAATAAACAGTGTGAAACAGATTTCTTGGCGTGATCCAAGTAAAACAAAGTCGAACCTAAATAGACTCCATCAACATATCGAGACTTGAAATCAAATGGGACATAACCCAGACAAGAATGCTCATATGCGAGACTCAACTAGCATGCTTCATGATTCCAACACTTAAAACGTATCAAAGAACAATCCCCATTCTACTTTTCAAGGTTCAGGCTTATAACATACGAGGATGATTATTAAGCGTAAAATAGACAAGTCATTGTCAAGCAAATGGTATCGACACTAAACCGTAATTTCAACCATACACAGTGACTAAAATGCTAAATCGCCAACAAAGCGTATTAGTCAAGCAGTTACAAATTGTAAATCACATAAGAAAATGCGAAAGGGAATGGGTTTACCTTCTGGGACGGCCAGGCGTATCAAGTCGTCGTCGGATTCGCTCGGGGGTTTGGTTTTTGCGATGCGAATAAGAGGGCGGGGATAGCTTGCTGACTTCCCGACTCTGTTTCTTAACTGCTGCTAAGGGTGTCGATGCTATGGGTATGCTCCCTGACTGCTAAAGTGTGTCGATACTATGGTATTCTAACTGACTGAGTTCTTCGACTGACCCCCCTGTTGTTGTCTCCTAAACTGCTGGTGGTTGCTAACTATTGCTAAGAGGTAGAATGACTGCTATCTCCCCGACTCTCAGTGTCTTCCCCTGTCCCCGTATTGTTCTGTCTTGTCTGTGTTTCTTAACTGCTGCTGAGGTGTCCCGTCGATCCCCCTGTTGTTGTCTCCTAAACTGCTGGTGGTTGCTAACTATTGCTAAGGGTGAAACGATTGCTATCTCCCTCTGACTCTGACTTCTGTTCGATCGATTTCTGAATCCCTCCGTCGATGCCTATTGCATGCATAGTGGTTCTGTATTTATAGCTACGATTTGGGTCTAAGTTTGGTAAGTAATAAAGGCTGATTTTTAGCTGAGATTTGTGCTGATTTTCGCTTGAACAGGTTATGGTAAGTTTTGATTCTGGAAGGATTTGGAGGATATTTTGCTGATTTGAAGTGATTCGGTTTTGGTTATGGTAAGAACACGTTGGCTGGGTACGTGGGTAAAGAGAAATCCCGGATTCTCCGGCGAGAAATCCGGGCATGGCGGCGACGGGTGAAGGAGCTGGGAGGTGCAGCGATTGCTGTTAGGTTTTTTTTTAGGGTTCGGTCGTAGTGGGCGTTTGAGGGAGATGGGCGAAGGTAAAGAAAAAGGCTGAGGGGTTTTGGGCTGATCGTGGGCTTCTGCGGTATTGGGTTTAATTGACAGGGGGAGAGATAAGGTGAAGAAGGGCTGCGGGTCACGGGTTTGGGCCAAGGTATTTGTTGGGCTGGGTAGTTAGTGGGTATTAGTTTTAAGTAGGTATTTAATTTTAGGAGTTAGTTAGTTTAATGTGCTATTTAATTAATAGTTTTAGGCTTTTAATTAGTGACAAAGTAATTAATTAATTGTGATTAAATTATCTAATTGTTATAAAATAAATGCGGGTGTGTTATTTAATTAATGCTTAATGCTCTAGAATGCGGCGCTATTAAAATCTTATTATTGCATTATTGCGAAGTTAAATTAAAATTGAATTGAGTTTAGATTAAATTATTTAAATGCTAAATGCGAGTATGATATTTAAGAATCGTTTAAAGCTTTATAAATGCGGTGCTATTAAATGCATATATCAGATTAAAATTGATTTTTGAATTACGAATGATTATGAAATTCTCTTGTGTATTAATAAATGCGGCTATGCTACCTGACACGACGTTATTGCTAAATTATTTATTTTATGCATTCATTAATTATTTAAGAATTACGACAGAGCTTACAATTAATAAATGCGGCGCGAGACTCTAAAAACTCTACGTAAGACACGATGCCATTATAGAATTATTTATTTATGCATGTATTTATGTTTTATCGCTGCATTTTATTATAAAAAATCATAAAATTATTTTACAAAATTAGTCTAATTTTATGGTTAATGGCTGGACGGGAGGGTCAAAATTGGGTGTCAACAGAGTGAGCACTGAAGGTTAGTCATAATGAAAGAAGAAGTAGATGAGCTGCGACTAGAGGCCGAGGAAGAGGCAGAGGGAGGCAATTTGACAAGGTCATCGTGGAATGTTATAAATGTCATCAACTAGGGAATTTTCAATACGAATGTTTCTGATGGCTTTTGTGGAGACTAACAATGCAAAAAATGAAGAGTTATGGTTCTTAGATTCCAGATACAGCAACCACATGTGTGAAAAGAGACATTGCTTCTCGGATTTTGATGGTACATACAGATATTTGGTGAAGCTGAGAAATAATACAAGAATGAAACTGATGGGGAAATGAAATATACGGCTGAAAATTGAGGGCACAACTCAGGTGATTACAGATGTTTATTATGTGCCGGATTTGAAAAATAATTTGCTTAGTATAGGCCAATTTCAAGAATGAGAATTAGCTATTCTTATAAAGCATGGAGTATGCAAGCTTTATCATCCAAGAAGGGGTTTGATTATACAGACATGAATGACTGCGAATAGGATATTTGTGTTGTTGGCTAATGTGGTAGTAGAAAACTCTACCTACTTACAAATAATGACATAAGATAAATCACAGATGTGGCATCAGAGATATGGGCATCTGAGCTATAAGGGGCTGCAGACATTAAGATACAGAGAAATGGTAAAGGGCATTCCACCATTGAAAGCTACAACTAAGTCATGTACTGATTGCTTAGTAGGCAAGAAACACAGAGAGGCGATTCCAAAAAGGAGTCAGTGGTGTGCTTCCAAGAAATTACAACTTGTACATGCTGATATCTGTGGTCCAATCACACCATCTTCTAACAGTGATAGAAGGTACATTTTAACATTCATTGACGATTATAGTAGAAATGTGTGGATATATTTTCTGATTGAAAAGTCTGAGGCATTCACAACCTTCAAACATTATAAGAGTCTTGTCAAAAAGGAGTCTGGAGTACCTATATGTTCTTTACGCACTGACAGAGGTGGAGAATTCACCTCCAAAGAGTTTAACATTTTCTGTAAATATAATGGTATAAGTATGCAACTCACAACAGCTTACACCCCACAGCAGAATGGGATAGTCAAAAGCAAGAATCGAACTATCATGAATATGGTTCGATGTATGTTGTCTGACTTAGAGGTACCGAAGAGATTATGGCCAGAAGCTGCGAGATGGATAACATATGTTCTCAATAGAATCCCGACATCGGTGGTGAAAAAGAAAACACCGGAGGAGATGTGGAGTGGAATTAAACCTAAAGTGGATTACTTTAGGGTTTTTGGATGCTTAGCCCATGTTCACATGCCAGACCAGAATAGAAAGAAGTTGGATGATACAAGTTTTCCTTGTGTGTTACTGGGAGTAAGCAACGAGTTCAAAGCATATCGATTGTTTGACCTAGCAACCAAGAAAATAGTGACAAGTCGAGATGTGAGTTTTGAAGAAGATAAGGGTTGGAACTGGGAAGAACAACAAAAGAAGTGAGACGATATGTATTGGTTTGGGAAGGTTGTGATGAAGATAAAGCTGAAGAGTCCGAGAATGAAGAAGAGGCTACAACTAAAACAAATGATGAAGACCAAAAAGCTACTGTATCGGCGGTCAATCAAGAGGCACCAAGTGAAGTACTTCCGGCAACAAATAGATCTCGGAGAGCTCATCCATACCTGCAAGATTATGTATCAGGAGAAGTTTTTTCAGAAGGAAAAGATGAGTCAAACAATCTTGCAATGTTTGCTTCCTACGAAGATCCTTGTTCCTTTGAAAAATCAGCAGTAGAAGAAAAATGGATAAAGTCTATGGACTGTGAGATGGAGTCCATTGAGAAGAATGAGACCTGGCAGCTTACACTACTACCAGCAGGAGCAAAGAAAATCGGTGTGAAGTCGGTTTTCAAGACCAAATTGAACGAGAATGGTGAGGTAGACAAGTACAAGGCCCGGTTGGTAGCTAAAGGTTATGCTCAACAGTATGAGATCGATTACAATGAGGTATGTTCTCCAGTAGCAAAATGTGATACAATTCGGATGGTTCTAGCATTAGCAGCACATAAAGGTTGGAGTGATTACCAACTTGATGTCAAAAGTGTGTTTCTTCACGGTGAGCTGGATGATGATGTGTATGTGGAGTAGTCATTGGGATATGTTTGTAAGGGTGAAGAGTAGAAGGTTTACAAGCTTGGAAAGACACTTTATGGATGGAAGCAAGCACCGCGTGCTTGGTACAGTAGAATTGAGGCTTATTTTCTCAAAGAAGGCTTTACACTGTGCAATTATGAGCATACTCTCTTTGTCCAGTCAGAAGTATGAGGTAAGAGGCTGTTAATTATAAGTTTGTATGTTGATGACTTGATCTTTACTGGTAATGATGCTTGCATGTTTGAGAAGTTTAAGAGCTCCATGAAAGATAAGTTTGAAATGACGGATTTAGGAAAGATGAAATACTTCCTTGGTGTTGAGATTATGTAGAGACCAGAAGGCATCTATTTGAGTCAGAAGAGATATGCAGGTGAGTTGTTGGAGAGGTTCTACTTACATAATGGAAATCCAGTCAAGAATCTGATTATACCAGGTTCTAGATTCTCAAATGAAGGAAGATGAGCTAAGGTGGATGCAACCTTGTACAAACAATTAATTGGGAGTCTCATGTGTATTACTACTATAAGGCCAGATTTAATGTATGTGGCATGTTTGTTAAGTAGATATATGGCTAGTCCCACAGATGTGCACATGCAAGCAACAAAGAGAGTGTTGTGTTACTTGAAGGGTACTGTGTCTTTGGGTTTGCTTTACAAGAGAGGTGATGCAACAGAGCTAGTTGCCTATAAAGATAGTGATTATGTCGGGGACATTGATGAGAGAAAGAGTACGAGTGGTTATGTGTTTCTGTTGAATGGTGGGGCAGTTTCTTGGGCTTCGAAGAAGCAGCCGATTGTGACGATGTCAACCACAGAGGCTGAATTTGTTGCATCAACATCTTGTGCCTGTCAATGTGTCTGGATGCAGAGGATTCTAGAGCAGCTTGGTTGTTTACGGTCACATCCTACAACTATTCTATGTGATAATTGTTCAACAATTAAACAGTCCAAGAATCCGGTTCTACGTGGAAGAAGTAAGCATACTGGTGTTAGATTATATTTCTTAAGGGATCTTACGAAGGAAGAAGTTGTAAGACTTGTTCATTGCGGCACACATGAGCAAGTAGCTGATATAATGACTAAGCCTCTGAAGGTTGATGTGTTCATGAAGCTGTGAGAAGTGCTTGGAGTGTGTGAGGTACCACTGAGCTTAAACAGAATGCTATTGCGTTCAGTTTATGGGAGGCATTGTTGGGTCTGACTATGTCAAAGTTGTTAGAGTTGTTGTTTACTTCAGCTAATAAGCTCATATATACTAGGAGTCACATAGTTAGAGTTTGTTTGAATTTGTTTTGAATTAGTCTGTAACAAACATCACGACTTGTATGTGATTGTTACCGTTGCCTTCATTATCTCATCATGTAAAGGCTATATAAAGCCTGAAGTTGTTTAATAAACCTATCAAAGTATTTCCAGAACTTTGGGCGTGTGATTAAGAGCCTGTCACATCCTATGTATCACATAGAAAATACCGTGACATACACACTATATACAAGTGTGTATATCACTATACATTATTTGTGTATCACGTGTATTTCTTCTATGTCTTGTGTATGTCCATGAAAATAACAGTGTATGACATGTGTATGTCCATGAAAATAACAGTGTATGACATGTGTATGTCAAGTATATACATTGACATTCATAGGCATACAATGATATGCTAGTGTACATGGAGATGGAGAGAGAACTTTCGTGAAAGAAAAAGCAATGAATATTTGGTTTTTCGATGAAGCTTTGAACGCGGTTTTTCGGCAAAACAACGGCGGTCATCAGCCGAGCAATGTCAGTGGTCGGTGGGTGGTATTGAGGTAGATGCGATTAAAATTTGTATGAAAGAGAAAACAAAATTTCTGAAATTTTTATATATTTTGTAAGAGAATTATGCAGTATTTTGAAAATAGAATAGTATTATTAGTGACCGTAAATATGAATTTATTATTCTTATAATAATTTTTATAAAAATGTATCACATAAAATAGAATAGAGGGACTATATCCATGAATTTTTTTGATGTAACGAAAACTAACGTCATGATTCTCCCTTTGTGTTAAGAGTCCCACATCGGATATGGAATGAGAACATGGACAATTCTCACCCTACAAGCTAGCTTTTGGGGTTTAGTTAGGTCCAAGATCTCTTTTTTACATGATATCAGAGTCAGACTTAATCCAATTATTTATTCACCGATGTTGGGCTCCCAAATTATATCATCTACGCTCTAGTTAACAAGGTCTGGGCATGCGGGGGAGTGTTAAGAGTCTCACATCGGATATGAAATGAAAACATGGACTCCTTATATGGACTTGGACAATCCTCACCCTACAAGGTAGCTTTTGGGTTTGAGTTAGATCCAAGGTCCATTCTTTACCCTTTTTGAATTCGAGACATTTGTCATTTTCTAACTCAGAAACTAATAAAAGGTTTAAATATTTATTGATACGCAAAGAACTTTTACATTATCTATCAATTAGAGATTGTAATAAACATGTATATTATAGAAAAAATATATCCCTACACATAATTATATTTACACAATATATGAAAATATTCTAATTATGGGTAGGGATACAATTGTTTTTATAATATACATGTTTACACTTACATACATGACATAATTGTTTATGTAATGAATGGTAATATATGTAGTGTAGATTGTTGTTTAGCTATCAATGACATATTTAAGATATGTATCCAGTTGAGTTTTCTCAAGTTCAAGTTCTCTCAAGTCCCCACGCAAAAAAAAAATCTTGAAAAGCAACTCAACAAAGAGCACTTGCCAAGCTCCCAAGTTTTGGTCTAATGGTAAGAGTGCAACACGTTATGTATGGGTTAGACAAACAGTACGGGCTTGAATTTTATCGCATACAAAAGTATGGTATCTAAGTGGAGAAGAGTAGAAAGACAGACTCATTATCCACCAAGTTTTGAATCATAAGCTACTAGCATTCAGATTTCAGAAAATTTTCAGGTAAGCCCCGCTAACATATCACTTTATCTAGATATTCCATCTATTGGGATATAAAGAGACACCATACCTTATTCTAACAAGGTTTCCCCTCACTAATGTTTTCCCTTCTCGTGGTTTAAACAAAACAATGAATGTCTCAATGTTCATCAGAGTGGCATTTTAGAGCAACCACCAGTACTATCTTGAGAAATCACCTCCCACAAAACCCCATCAAAGATGAATAGAAATCACATATGTAGTATTTTCTATACTATTACATTCTTGGTGAAACAATAAATCTTCAACAAGAAACATAATATTCGTCTGTCATCCAAGCTACGAGTTTACGACTCCAATCAGCCAGCCAAATCTCTTTCCTAGAGAGTCAAATGTGATGCTATTTATTACCATAGATTTCACTAGAACTTGTTCTTATGATATCTGTCAAGCAATTCCAACTTTGCCTTGGGTGGAAAGTACAACACGTGTGTGATTTAAAATCTCAAGAAATCTACGCATTAATCAAAAGATGCTGAACGAAACACCGATATTGGATCAAATAACAGAAGTCTTTCTGGTTAAAGGATTAAAAGGTAACACAACCATGACAAGCAATCAGGATCAAGAGATATTCCACTCTAAGTGCTAAATTCCTAATAACAGGCCAGAATTTATGGGGAAAGTATCAAGCAAACTCCAGCAGAAATAACTCTAACATCAACAACTAATTCAAGTGCAGTCATGTTCTTTAAATCACCATACTAACACGTACTTGAAAAACAACTCAAGAAAAGTTGCTCTTAAGTTGTCCTGGTGTAAGATACCACACCAACTAATTTTCTCCTTCTCGTGTCTTAACAGATTACAATGAATGAATGCTTATCAAAATTATAGTAGAGAGCAATACATTCTTGGTGCAACAATAAATCTTCAATACTGAATGATTCCAATCAGCCAGATGAAGCGTAATACTAAGGAATTCAACTATGATGCCCTTTACAGCCAAAGACTTTACTAGAACTAGGTACTTAACTGATATAGGTTAATCAATTCCAACTTAGATTTAGGAAATAGCCATTATGAGGACTACATCACCAAGACCACCACACAAACATGAAAATTAAGGTGGTAATACGTGAAGGGAGATTTAGAATCTCAACTAAAGAAGACATTGATCAAAAGACACTTACATGATGTATAAAGTAAGATATTGACCAACAAAAGTCTCTCAGGCAAAGGATCAAAACGTAAACACGACCATGGTAATAAATCAGGAACAAAAGATATCCACTCTGAGACAGGTGTTAGAATCCTAATACAGATCAGCATCTAAACAGATAATATCGACCAGAATATGCGGGGAAAGTATCCAGCAAAATCCAACAGATATCATTCTAACATCAACACCTGGAAAAGGAGGACCAAATTTAGGACCTAGCGACCAAATCAACAAAACCTATTTCCAAGTAATTTCCCACATTTATGGGAAAAGGATATAACCACATCACTATTGTACTCAGAAAGTTAGGAAACATGAAATTTTGTTATAATGCTAGTGCATTTGGCTTTTAGGCAAAGGCAAATAATAAAGACATGTACCTTGTAAAGCGCCATCTACTTCAGAGATCCCGACACAAATAATTTTTCAAATATAAAAATTCAGTATCTTTCCCCGAATTAGTGAACTAGACAATACCCCTTACTCTCTCTCTATAGAAAAAGCATGTGGGAAGCGCGAGGAGCTAAGCCACTAATGTTGTGGCGAAGGTTAGACCTCATAAAGCCAGCGAAGCTAAGGTTTCAAATGTGTTATAGCCTTTCGATCGAGTTCCCATGGAGTAAAGTAGATTAGAGGTTAAGATGGAAATCTTAAAATTTAGTTCTTCTGCAGGATCCTCATTGCAGAAGAAGATTTTTTTCAACAAAAAAGGATCTTAAGTTACCGTGTGAGCTTTAGGACATTTCTAGACACTTCTTTTGCAATTTATTTAGAATGCAAACAAAGAATTTCCAGATGCCTACTTCTAAGCATAGTAGTCAAAGTAGAAATACCCAAATAAAAATAAATAAAGGTTCACCCTGAGCATCCACAAGCAAAAGTATATCTTTCAAGAAAAAGACAACTTATTTGAGTTAAAATGTACATTGCTAAAGAAAACCAACTGGAGAGAAGGCCAACTTTCTCAAGTCTTCTGACATGTTATAAACGCGCAGCCTGCCAAACAGAGTGGACTATTAAATCCTAAATCCTCAGAACCTAAAACAGGAGAAAACCTTTCTATAACAGTCGTATAACAACATTTCACTATAACATTCAATTTTTTGTTGGAACTGATTTTCATGTTATGTTATATTATATGTTTTGTATAACAACATTTTGCTATTAGTAGCCAAAAAATATCAGAACAAACAACGCCATTATAAAAAGTTTTGACTGTATTAACACTGTCAAGCTATTGAAGAATTGCTAAACAATGGAAACGAGGAATACAAAAAAGCTGCACCATAGAGGATACAAGTTCCTTAAGTATGTCAACCACAAATTTAATAAATAGGAAATCACGACAAATGAAGAACAACAAAACCGAACTACATTTGAAACTAATAGAACAAAAGCCAATTGAGGTGTTCATATTCTCATTCTCTTTTTCGCAGTACACTAGAAAACATTAACTTGCACTAATAAACAAAAGGAATAAGCTTGTATTTAACTTTACTTGCATACTCCATATACATCTCACCAAAGTTCTCTACCATCAAACTCTCCTCTAACTTAGCTTTGTCCCCATAGTACACGGAGCAAACGACAGCAACGAAGAGAGAACTCAAAGGCGCCCTAAGTGCAACACAATAAGCAACAAACAATAGCATAGTTGAAGCATAAATAGGATGGCGAACAAACCGGTACGGACCGAACTGTACGACAGCAGTAGGCACAACCACCTTCTCCGAGTACTTGGCTAAATACAATGTCGAATGATACTGCATAAACAACGTCATAACAATCAAACCCCAAATACAGAAATTGCTCCATCCACCGGAAATAAGATGCAGCTCCGGCCCTTCAAACGCCGCAGCCCAATGACCAACCATAACTCCAACACAAAACAACAGCTTTTTCCAATTGGGTAGGCTAATATCCCATTTACGGTCATGCTCTTTAATGTTGTAATCACCATACATTCGTTTTCGAATACTCACATTCAAGAAAAAGAAATAATGGTACACGAAAAAGAACACAACAGGCCAACCTTGTAGAAAACCATTGAAATGTGCAGGTGGGACTAGTGTTAACCAAGTGAAAGCTGAGGTAACAATAGCAAATTGCTCAAATGCATTTGCTTCCCCATTTAAATGCTTGTTTAAGCAATAAAGACTGTAGCTTGCAAGACTTATAGCCACTAACCATGGCCAAAATAACCATGTCATACTAAAATACATCCAAAAAAATGGATTCACAAGCACATTATAAGTCCATTTAGTGGCAGCAATAGCAATGGAAAAAAACAAACCGCCTTTCAACACTTTAAACGGGGTCAGTTGAGAAAAAAACATTTTTATTGACTCCAAAGATAACCCATTTAAATCATTTAGGCTTTCCAAAATCGGGTGTTTTCGAACGAATTTTTCAGTTGTATCTGAAAATGAACAGTAGAGTGGCAGTAACGACGGGAACTTAGAATTGACATTGCTGAGGGGAATTGATGAGTGGGATTTGGGTATTTTTTCAAGATTTTTTCGGGGTTGTAAGTTGGTTATAGAGAAGTTGCGCACCAGGTGTTTGTGGAAAGGTCTGTGAGAAAAAGTGTTGTGTATTGATATGGAAGAGAAGGAGGAGGGTAGTTTTGAGCAGACTAAAATGGGTGATGCTTCCATCAGTAATTGGTAGCAGAGATTTGGATTGAAAGAAAAGAAAATTTTGATTAGCTCATTATAGAGAGTTTAGTGAGAGTTGAGCTTCTCCCACCTCAAGTCTCAGGGTCACTTGGTTAATTCTACTGTTTGGTATCCAACTTGTTTGCATTAAGGCTGTCCAAGGGGCCGGGTCCCGGCGGGACGGGACTCGGCGAGGCGGGAAAGGGTCGGGGCCGGTGGGTCGGGACTGGCGGGACAAGCCGACATGTCCCCCATCTCACCGGAAAAGGGGATCGTGTTGGCGGGGTGGGGTCGGATCGGGTTTTCTCTTTCTTTTTGTAGACACTTAATTTCAAAAAAACTGTGAATATAAATACTTAAATAATTGAACAAGATAGTGTAATAAAAATATCGCAAGACTATTTTTGTGTCTCTTATATTATTCAATAGAAATATATTTTTTTATATTACAATTATAAAATTGCAATTTTGTGGTGTTGTTCAAAGGTTGCAAATCACATAGTAAAATTGCAATTAAAAAAATTACATAGTTAAAACATATTTTCTAATTTCTTCACAATATCTTGTGGTTCTTCGGTTGTAATTGGAAGTTGTAGGTCAAATTGGTCGACGTCGCTTCCAGTTCCATCGGACAAGATTTCGTTGTAGTTTTCGTCGTCTTCTTCGTTGATCTCTGGTTGACCGCACCTTCTACGCTTCACTCGTATCCAATCTCTGAATAGAACTGTAATCTCGAAGTTGTCTCCCGCTAATGAGTGTATGTGCTCTCCTATTTGAAATCTTCCGGCAGAAAAAATGATTTTAGACGCTGTTGATGACACTTGAATGTTCAACACATCTCGGGTCATGTTTGCTAATATCGAAAATGTCTTCTCATTTTCCCTCCAGTATTTAAGCAAATATTCACGTCCTTCTCATTGAGAACTGGTTGGTACGGTATAACACCCTGCAAAATAAAAACATCAAACTTGCTAACTTGATTATTAGTGGAACCACTAAACATTATATTTCTAAGGCTTTCAATACTAGCCGCAGAAACAACATGTCTTTAAAAAGAAGAAGATGAAGAAGATGGTTGGTTGCTAGCACTTTCTTGTTGGTAATGCATATATACTTTTTTGCATTCATCGTGTATGCTGGACAAAACTTCTTCTTTAGTTGGTTTCTTGGGTGGTTGTTCATTTGAGTTTTTTGGAGTAGAAGGTGGAAATACTGCTATACAATCATAAATCGTTTCAATAAGTGTTTTATAACCGTCTATTTTAATAGTCGGATTTAATACAACACCAATAATATAAATAGTGGAAATAGAAAAAAAAAATTAGTTTGATAAATATTTTTTAATAGTTTCCTTATAAGATGGGGTTTTCATATATTCACTAAGTAACAAAAATATTAGAGCTATGTAAAATAACATAGTTGAAATAGTAGGATAATATATACTAGAAAATTTTTTAGTGACTTGAAAAAAATTCTCTAAAAATCTAATAAGTTCTGAATTTTTTTTCTCAATCATTATCTACAAGCATATCAGTTGCATTTCGATTATGGGGGTTAAAAATAAATTTATAGGGTTTCTATAATCGTAAGCAATAAATAGTTGTTCATGTAGATGATTCCACCTAGTCGCTACTTCTTCAGAAATTTTTCTAAAAGGTAATCCACAATCGTGACAAGTTTTTTTATATTCTTTTTTTCTTTGTATTTTATTACTTCTAAAAATAAAGTTTATAGCAAATTGTACTTTATTAAGAATGTCTTCAAAAAGTGATAGACCATCTTTGACAAGTAAGTTATAAATATGGCACACACATTTTATATGAAAATGATTAGGAAAATATGGAGTTAATATATCTTTTAAAAGTCTCACAGCATAATTATTAGAAAAGTAACAGTTATAATTTTGTCGGTTATATCATAATCATCAGAAACTTCATGAATATTTTGTGCAATAAAAGTGTGCCTATCATTAATATATATATATGCTAAAATACGTTTTTGCATAGACCAATTATGATCTATCCAATAATATGTTACATTTAAATAATTATTGTCGTTAGTACTACAACCTATATCAGAAATGATAGATACTTTGCCTGAAAAGTGATATAATGTATAACGTAAATATTGTTGATATTCATGTGCAAATTTAAAAACATCTCTCCTAACAGTTGATCTAGGAAAATCGTTAAAAGCAGGATTATACATATCTCTTACGTAATGAATAAAACCATGAGAGGAAGGAAATGCAAAAGGCAACCTCTCCACCATAACTAATTTTGTTAATCATTCTCTATCTCTGTGTTTATCGTATTTAGGACAAAAAAATCCCCCTGTCATCAGATTAATTTGACCATGTACTTGGTCCGAGACACTATGCAAACCTTGTCCCGAATCAAAGCGCATTGGCGCACCCGATTTTGTAGTCTCGTATTCATCCCACTTATCTTTGTGAAAGCATGTACATGTCTTAATAAACCTCTATCTCACTCTGACCTTTTCCAATTTTAAATTGATAAATATTTTTATAAATTTTACATCTAATTACTTGATTCTCTTTGCACCTATCAAAAAATAATCATGCATGTGATTTTAATGGATGTTGTGTGGGGTCTCGTCTCATATTAGGAGAAATATGAGGCATTGGAGTTTTAGGTGTACTAGTGATTGTGTCATCTAGATTATCGTCTAAATTAAAGTCTCTTTCAGTTGCAGAATATATCTCATCATCTAATGATACATCATTAAAAAAATCAGTTTCATCTATATAATTGTAATTCATCAAATCATTTTGACTAGGAATAAGATGACTAGAAGAAGTACATTTGCCCTTGTTACCCTACTAGAAGAAACACTCTTACCCTTAATCATATGTCTAATTTCTTCTATTTTAATTATGCAAATAAATAATTAAAGATAATGAAATTAAGTGTGATAAAATAAAGTAACAATAATAATTTAAAGAAGGAACTTAGGTAACAAACGCCGACGTAACATCAACGTGTAATCGAAGTTGAAAATTAAAACTTTGTTCGATGGATAATCCTCAAGCTAGTTGCTAACTTCACTCCCAATTTTTTAACTTTGATATAAATTAACAAATAAAATATAAAATTTAGTAGGCAATGTAGAGTTGTAGAGAGAGATATAGAGAGATGGTAGGAAGATTTGTGAGAAAAATAAAGTATTTATAGTTGAAAAATTGGATTAAAATATAAATAGACTAACTTAGGGGTTAAAAATAAATATTAAGGCGGGTGGGGATTTATGGGGTAGGGATGGGGGGGGAGGCAGTTGGAACCGTTGCACAATGGCGAAAATCTAAATTTGATCGTTGTTGTAATGGTTAGTTTTGCAAAGGGGGATCGGGTTGAAGCGGGATGGGCCCGGGATGGACGAGCCCAGGGCCCGTCCCGATTTCGAATTCCGACACTGTAATTTTTTTAGAAGGATCGGGCGGGGCCAAGGAGGGCCCGGGTCGATCCCGACCCGACCCACTAGACAACTATACAACTAACCATGGCTAAAGATCAAAAGTTAAAAGACCAATCCATTTGAAGGGAAAAAAAATAAAGGCCAACCCATTTGAAGAGTAATTCGTGCAATATTTCTTAAACTTTTGGATCTAATATTAATCTTACTATTAGTAAAAACTTTTTTTTGGGATCATTTTCACTTTTGACCCTATTTTGTGGTGGTCTTTAATATTGCCCCTTAAAAAATAATTTACCAGGCATAATTTATATTTTCACATTATAATAATTTTATAAGTTATGCCCCTGTGCCTTTGAATAATTTATGTCACGTTAGACATAAGTTCAATTTTAAAGGGTACAAATTAACAACACCCCATTTGATGGTTAAATAATTTTCTAGAAGATTTGTACACGTGAAGCTCACCTATTTTATGTTGAAGCTCTATTAATAATTAGAGCAAATGAGACAGTTTGTTAACAACAAAGTTATGAATAGATCAAATGTATTAATGAGAGCAAAATTGAAGGGCAATTTTAGGCCTTTACCGATTTAACTTTAAATCTTTTATAATTTAAAAAAGTATAAAATTTTATGTCACATTTCAAAATCGAGGGGCAAATAGGCATTAAATATCTTAAATTTAACATCGATCGAACCAAAATTTATAGAATTGATGAAGAAGGGGATATTAACTACGAGACCTATTCGATTGTGTATAAAATATTAATTATAGTGGCCCTATTACCCCATTGAATATATTTTAAAGCATTTTTTGTCATTTATCTGAAAAAATCGAATTCAACGCGACACAAATCAAATTATGAAAGAATATATTGATTCACAAGATCAAATTCCAAAAGAATCATCTGTTTTCTCTCTGAAAAATGAAGAGTGTAGGAGATAATTCTAATTTTTTATTTGTTCGAAGAGTGAAATGACTTAATGACCGGATTTTTTTTATTTATCTTTTTCCATCACGTGATTGAATTGTCAAAGCCTAACTTCTAATCCAACGATAATAAATTAGTGTAATGTCACAAGTGAATATAGAGAAGATAGTGTATACGCTACTTTGTGGAGATAGGGAGGTTGAAATTGATTTTAAATAAGCTAAATATTACTCCATAATTATAAGCGATTCTTTAAACGGCGATACTCAAAGAGGCTATTTATGCAAATCATCCAACTTAATTCTACGTTGGGCCATCATTGAACATGAGCAAGCCCAATTGCGAACCCTACTCCCATTAAAATTAGGGACAAATCGTATTTTGCAACTGAAGAGCTCAGCAACCTTTTTCAGCCCCTTCGAATTTTCTCGCCGACAACCGGCGCCGTCACCGTGACCGTCACATTGACCTTGCCGGAAAATCAAGAATAGCAAGTCATAACAGTAAATTTCAATTTTGGTGGGCCCCAAGTATTTGTTCTAAAATTCAGAATGGCCAAGCGTGAACTATCCAGTACCTTGAGGAACTTGAAGGTAAAAAAAAGTAACATTCAATTTGTTACCTTTACTGGATTTTTTTAACCTGGGTTTTGTGTTTTTGTTTTTTGTTTTAACGTAATTCTTGTAACTTGTTATTTAACCTATCTAGTGAAATCCCGCAAAGTGGGTCTTGGGGAAGGTTCCCCTACCTTACCTTGGAAGGTAGAAAGACTGTTTTCGGTAAATACTTGGCTCAAGAATAAGCAATTCAAAGCACAAAATAATACGATAAAAAGGTCATGGATAAATACTATAGAAAGCAGGATAAAACTGACCGTAAAAAAAGGAGTCGTAACTACAACAAAATAATTTAATTATCGAAGTACAACAAATAGTAACAGAAATCGAAAGACAAGGAACTACAAGAATAATATGACGACTACTAGTATGAAAGGATAAGTAGGACAATACTCAACTACTTACAAATCTTCTACCCTAATCTGTGTCCTCCATTTATTCCTTTGTAAATTATTGGCTTTAGTTGAAGGATTTTGCTAATTCTGTATACGGGAGTTTTACAAAGCATACCCAGTCCCAAGCCCAAAATTAAGGAAAAGGGTTGCTGTAATGTATTGACAGCTTACAAAAAAAATCGAACTTTGATGAATTCTCTGAATATTAGAGCTGAATAGAGGGGAATAGATACAAAGCATTCATATAGCTGACACCAAGTATTGGGATTGAGGCGTAATTGTTGTTGTATTTAAAGGTTGTGATGTTTTTACTCTGTAAATTAAATAAAAAGGAAATTTATAACTGGGTTTTGAGGGTTTATTTGTTCTTACGTAGTTTTTTCAATTTGTGATTTAGTCCTTTGTAAATTATCGGCTTTAGTTTAAGGTTTTTGCTAACTCCATATATGTGAGTTTTGCAAAGCATAACCAGTCCCAAGACGAAAATTATGGAAGAGGGTTGTTGTAATTTATTGACAGCTTTAAAAAATATCTGAACTTTGATGAATTCTCTGAATATTAGAGCTGAATACAGGGGAATGGATACAAATCATTCATATAGCTGACACCAAGTATATGGGATTTAGGGTTTTTGGTTTAATTTTTTCAACATGTTATCTAGCCCTTTGTAAATTATCAGCTTCAGTTGAAGACTTTAAGATTTTTGCTAACTCTGTATATGGGAGTTTTGCGAAGCTTGACCGGTTCTGAACCCGAATAAAGGAAGTGGGTCGCTGTAGATTTTTAGCTAGCATAAAAGTACTCTTTAACTATGACGAATTCTTTACCGAATTTTGAATAGAGGGGAATAGATACAGTCATACAACTAAATTCATACAGCTGACACTAGGTATATGGGATTGAGGCGTAATTGTTGTATTTAAAGGGTTTTGATGTTTTTGTAATTGCAGTTTATGCAAAGGGCAGCTTTGAGAGAGGAAAAGCCTAAGAAAGAAGAAGAAGAGGAAGTGATACCTGAAGGAAACTTTGCTTCGTCTGGTGCTCCCAAAAGATGGTAAATTTTTCTTCAAATTTTCTTGTTTCTTTTTTTAATTGATGAGACTTGGCCTTAGTATATTCGAAAGTGTTGAGGTTTGACTTTTGAGTTGTATTTTTAGTTGGATTAGTATTAATGTCTGTATACATTGAGCTATGCAAATATGACCAAATTTATACTTCTAAGATGTACTATTTGCGGCTGGAAATCATTTAACGAGGAATCATTCTTTGTTGGATTTTTTTGTAGTTTTACCACAATGCTGGCTTAAATATATGTGGTATTTGATATTCTGTGCATTTTGCCTTAGAATTTCTGTTGTATCTTCATCTTGCTCGCTTTTCGATGTGATAACATACTTCTTTCCTACATATTCTGGGTCTGTCCTAAATGCTTCAACTATTGAACTCAAGCGTTATAATTGTTTATATGTAATGAAATGAATTAACTAGTAAAATGTCATCTTCAACATAATGTGGGATGGAAGGGGGGGTGAGTTTTACCACAAATAACATTGTGCATACACCACTTTTTAGTGTGCACCTTTTATTTTGATATCAAGGTTAACCCAGGACTAATACAATTTACATTTTCCTTGGACCGAGTCTAATGTGGTTTTAGTTTAGAGTTGGACCAAGTTTAATACCACTGAAACTAGATTTCTCCTTTCTAGCTAATAAGTATCAAGTTTGCTGCCCAGATCTAGCTGTATTTAGTTTCCTGAGCACTATTTTTTTAAAGTGCGCATAACAGAGTAACTTAGTAAATCTTAAATGGTTAGTTATCTTATGAAGTAATTATTTCTTTCTTTGCAGTGCTCAAATAGCACTAGAATGGAGATGTATCATGTTTAGGCTGCTCAAATATGATCTTTGACATGTTGAGAAAACCTGACTTCGTGTAACTTTTTCCTGTAGATGGCTGTCAGCATTTAGAACTATAAAATCTCACTTCATCCGAGATGACTTACATCTACCCTTACCCTTTTCGGGGACTGGCTGCAATCACTAGCAAGTGATTTTTTGAGTGGGCCCTCTGAAAGCTATCTTAAACTAACCTTTTGTTCCCCTAGCTTTTAGATGTTTTATAAGGGTATTTTAGATGTTATCAACTCAAAAATACGTCATCTTTGTTGAGCTTAGGGCAAAAAACTAATATTAGGAAATCTGTCCTATCATATCTTTTTACAAAATTTGAAGCTTAATGGAATCTATTTCACATACTGTGTGACTGTGCTGTGGTTCAAATTAAATGTCTACTACTGTATCCGCTGCCAAAATTAGTTCATCATGTCATTTATAGGTTTGGTGGGAGGGGGTCTTATTATAATGGAAGGAATACTTATTACATTTCTCTTCAGATGTCTAGAAGTACTAGGTTGTTGCCCCCTAAAGATGTGTGTTTCTTGCATTATTTCCATATATTTTTTTTTTATATAAAATACTAATTCCTCAGATTTTTCTTTATTGCCATTTCAAATCCAGTGTTATCATTATGGAAGGGGATCCCCATCCTGGGGCCATTAAGGGTCGGATGTCTTTTCAAGGTTTTAATCCTTCTATTGATGTGAGTAAATGGTTTGCATGACCGAAAATACTTTTTGAAAACTGTTCAGTTCTTACTCTCCCGGGGTTTATTATCCTGTCTCACAAAAACTTGTCTTGGTAGAAATTGAGCGAAGAAGCATCAAAACCACGTGCAGAAGGTTCTGCTGCTTGTTCTTCGGAGACAAGTCAAGTAATTTCTAAAAGGTCAGTTTGATGCTTAAAGTTCTCATAGTAACCTTTACTCCTAGTATACACTATCTTAACTTTATCTTTTCCCATCTGTTTCATTGATAAGTAAATAGCTTAACTTCCTTCTGGTGTATTGTTTAGCGAAATATGTTGAAAATTCCTTCTTACTGATGTCTTTGGTTCCATAGAGATGATAATTGGTGAAATGTTGTTAAAAAAAGGGCAGCCCGGTGCACTAAGATCCCGCTATGCGCAGGGTCCGGGAAAGGACCGGACCACAAGGGTCTATTGGTGAAATGTTGTATAATTCTTATAAAAATGGGGATATGTTGTATAAGATCTCTACGATAAAGTATTAAAGACCGCATAAAGAATTCCGATTACACGTAAAAGGATTAATACAGTTTATAAATAATACACCAAATGGTCTTAAGTCATTTTAGGAGATATAAGGTGCGACGACATCTTATCCCATGATTGCGTTAGACTTTCCTGCTACCTTATAAAAAAAAGAGGACTTTCTTGATTGCTACATATTTTACTCTCCTCTGTCCTGTATGTGACAAAACTTACCTTTTCAGTCTGTCTAAAAAGAATGACACTTTTAATGCTGGTACTAAATTTAGTACAATGTTTGGTTGCAAATTTAAGTTTGGTACAACTAATACAACTATTACTTATTCAGTACTCTTATACATAATAAATCATGACATTAATAATATCAGTATTATTCAGTACCATTCTTATACATCCTATTCAGTACTAATACATCATATTCAGTACCATATGATACAATAAAGAATAATGCTAGCATTACTAATACATCATATTCAGTACCATTCTTATACATCCTACCAAATGACCCCTTAGAGTGCTAACCGATTGCTAAGCCATGGATGACTGAAATTCTCTCAGCTCTCTAACTTCTTACTGTTCATTGCCACAGGGAAAATGGAACGTCACAATGTGGGCTGGAAAACTCTGATCTGGACGACTCGCATCGCGATCCTGACGAAGATTTTAAATTTAAGCAAGACAATACATCCTCTGAGGCGCAGTATTCAAACAAATCACACAAGAGAGTCCTGGACGATCCAGCGCCATCACCTAGTAGTAGCCAGAGATCCAAAACGCCACATAGACTGGACTGGAGTGTTCTCAAACCTCCAAAGTCGCAAAAAAGAAGGCGGTAAGTGTAACTAAAAAGGTGATTTTGTTACTGATTTAAAAAAATTATGTATTTTAAATTATTTTGGGGAATGATAACATTAGTCTTGTGGATCTATTGGTGATCCTGAACTAGTTTTCTGATTGGGAATTAAATTTGTATCAATTATATTAGCCTGTTTTACTTTTGGATAGTCATGATCCTCTGCCTATGCATACAATTTCTTTTACTGCCATGTTTGTTTTTAAGAAATAGGCACAATTAAATGTCTACATGAGAAATTTTGGGTAATAAATCTGTTATAAGAAAAAAATCATAGAGTAACTGAAGTATAAAGTTATAACTAGTACTATCATATACATCTGTACAGAGGCAGCTGCTGGAGTTTTAACCCCACTTTCTTAATAAATGAGAAATCTCCGAGGACCAGCGGTGGGTGGATAATGGGATCACTGCTCTACTCTTCTCCACTTAAATACTAGACTTTTGTTTATGGCGGGATTTCAACTCATGATGTGTGGCTAATATACACATCGCACACTTTTACCTCTACACCAAAGCAACGGCCTGGGCGGCCGCCTAGGCGCTCCCAGACCGTCCCGCCTAGGAATATACCCGCCTAGGCGCTAGGTGCCCACTCCCCGCCCTGGTCCCGCCTAGCGCTTTTTAGAACATTGCACCAAAGTCCTAGGCAACCCCTAGAGTTATAAATCAACCTATGTTTGCATTGTGTATGTCTTGCCAAATAACCTTTGAAAAGTTGAAAGCCCCCCTCTATGTGCCAAAATGGGGGAACTTAAGGCGCACTCTTATAAAGGAGTGCAATGTTACAAAGTGTTGATTGAGCGAGGAATTATCATTGTTCCTAATAACTTTTCTGACGATGTATGTAGGTATGTAACTTTAATATTAATTTGTATTATGCATTTGAGTACTAATTTAATTATGAAATAAAAATTCAAGTAAAATAACGTATTAATTAATAGGAATATCACTAATTCAAGCTAACCAGTCCACTGCATGAAATAGGATTTGCAGACGTTTCAAATTTAGTTTGTCCTTATTATGCTTAATCTAAACGTTTCAAATGCAAATTTTAGGTACATAACAACAGAGCTGGAATTCGGGGTTCAAAGTTTATGGGCTCCTGCATCGACTTCAAGCTCATACTATAATAAAAATTAGGGTTCATAATCAAATACTTATAGATATTTAGAAATTTTCTTGATTCTTGATATATATACAAGGTCTAAACAAAAACTATCGACTTTACATAAACCTATAAATAACTCTCTAAATATATCCCTGTATAGCAACATCCCTATGAAGGAAACAAACGCTTTACCAAGGTCCAAGCAGCTGGCGGTTGAAGATAGGCTGCGAATTTAGGATTGAAACTCTTGTGGTTCAACATTTAGAGCTCTTAGCATTGCACCTACAATATTTTTAAAATTATATATTCATGTATACCAGCTGTTACAATTTAATGATTTTTGCATAAAGTTTAAAGTCGAAAGTAATAAGTTCATATAAATTCTGCGTCGTTTCCGTAAGGCTGCATCCGCCTATGAGAATAGGTGGGTCAATGTCTGAATTATTTCAAAAATCAAAGCTTTTATTCCGCCAAACAACACTTACTACACAGAGAAGGGAAATAGCTAATGAGCGTGCTGTCGCGTGCATGTCCAATTCCCACACATTTCATACACAGAGAAAGGTGAAAGGCAGAAGAATCAGAAAAACCTTTTCAATGCATAAGATGCACGTCATTCAAGGAGCCTTTTCTAGTCATAGCAGGCTTCAAATTTTGAAAAACAAGTGAAACATGCTCAGCAACTCCTATGCAGGAATCCAGCATGAACTAGCAGAAATTATCCTGTCTATCCATCCCTGCAACATCCAATTACCATCCTCATACAACACAATCTCTATGGTACCCTGCATTTACCTTGTCCTTCAACTTCTGCATGACTTCTTGGTTCAACGGAAGAAGCTCGAATCCACCCCTCACGTTGCGTACCTGCCATTGCTCGTACATCTCAGGCCTCTCTACCCTCTCAGCACCCTCATAATGACATTCATCGCCTCACATCTATAAATTTCTTGATCATCTCGGGATAATGTAGCATCCACTAGGTGGTGTAACTGCACCACCAGTTTTTTGGAAATTTTCGATCAAAACGACGCCGTTTTGGATGAAACGGTGTGTTTTAATTTTCTTCGATCAAAATTTGTCATCTCTGCACCACTAGAATTTGCTTGATGATTCTGTCAGTGTGTAGCATCTAACATGCCGAAAAGAGCTGAGTAGTGCAGGTGGGCTTCCTGGAAGCGAGTGGCGAATAAGGGTGAACTGTAGGATCCATTGGTAAGAGCTTGCACGAACATATCCGGATTCATTTTTCTAATTAAGCTCAATACTGCATCCACTGTTTCATTCGAGAGATTCTTAAAAAGAAAAACACAGTTCACAGCAGCCGTCTCTCCACTTGTGACTTTCAAATTGTCGATTTTAATTGTTTCCCAATTATGTGTTGCTATGGCGTTATACTCTAATGGAACGTTAAAACGTTCACAGTATCTTGCCAAGAGATGACCTGTCTCTTTTAAGCCTTCTGTTGGCCTGAATATTCCAGGTTGCGGAAAGTCTATTCCAGTAATGCGAAGCTTTGGAGGCTCACCAGGCATAGCTGAGAGATGCTGGATGAGTACCGGCCATTGGAACCCATGAAGGATGCGAAAATCTACGATATGCAGCGGTTTATCGTTGCATGCTGCATTGCAGATCATCTAACAAGAAGATTCAAGAAAAAGTTAAAAGAGTGCATTATCTTAAAAAAAACTGTTAAAAGACTTTAAGAGTGTGATTACGCCAGTGCCAACCAAGGCCAGCGGCAGAGCCAAGAATTCAAACAAGAAGATTCATTTAAAGTTGAGTTAGATTGTTTTAAATCATATAATTAAGGAGACAATAATACATTTCATCAACCAACATGAGATCTTGAGTGTTGACAATATAACATAACATGGGGACCGACATTAAGTAAATCATGAATATGAATAAGTTTGATTCTAATATCGTGTTAATGGAATGGATTTGTGTCTAACTCAATAAAAAAATATTAGCTCATTCAATGATGAATACTTAACAATCAGCGGAGGATGTGGTGTATATATTCTCTGCAAGTTTAATAGAACTCAATATTTTTGACAAAACATAAATATGTATATATATGTGGAAAACTACTCAATTTCAAATCTAAATTATGAATCCATAATTTGACAATGAACTCAGTGCTAAGAACCTATCAGTTGAACCTATTAAATTTAACAAATAGGGCATGGTAAAAATAAACTTGGAACTATAAATAGCAAGAGTTTCACCTTTTTTCCATGTTAGTGCATACCTTAGATTACGTACGAGGATGTAAAACCAAATGGAAAAGGGAGGTACTTAATAGACAATTAATAGCAATTTATAGACAAAGACTTTGTCTTTGTTTAAGTGGGACTAAACCCATGGAAGATGAAACTTGCAAGTTCGTGCGATCGTTGACTTACGTTTTTCCTCTCTTAAGTTTTGTCTATTATTTGTTCATACTATATGGTAAAAATGACTTACAACCTTTATTATTATGTTCTTTTTGTTTTAATTTATGTTATGATTGAATTAGCATGGAGTTATACAAAATGAAGTTCTTTAAAATTTATGATCTAAAATATATTGTTGCATTGTGTGGTTATAAAACTTCTGAAACTTGTGTCTTTAAACATGATATAATGTTTATGTCATTATAAAAGATTCTCATTAAGGGTTATACAATGTGAAGTACAAATTTAATTGTTTTCAAATTTAAAATTATATCATTCTTTTTTAAATGAATTAAAAATAAAAATGTTGATACCTTAAAATATATGATAAAACATGTTATAACTGGTCTAATACATGATACAATAACAATTATGTTGGGCTTTAAAGACCCTTAAGTGATTGGTTTTTAAAGATTGAGACTGTGTGAATGAGAAATGGAGGAAAAATTGAAAATTTGAGCAAAGCTCTTTTTCATTAGAACTTAGTCCACATTAATGGTGGAAAAGGATATATGTATATTTATATATGGAAGCATATCTTCTAACTCGTAAAGATTGAGAAGAGAGTATTCTCTTGCGCCGTAGTCGTCGCTCGATTTTGGCTTTGACTTTATATTTGGATTTGGATTTTTAAAGATGATATTAATCTCCCTTGAGGAGTCTTCTCATTAATATCAAAATATATATAAAGTACAAATTCATCCCTTATGCAATAGGAATTCTAAGCCTATACAAAAGAGGAATCTTAGTCTTACTATAATTATATTTACACAATATATGAAAATATTCTAATTATGGGTAGGGATTATTGTAATTCTTATATACACGTTTACACACCCTCTCAGTCGGAGCGGGAGGAGGCCGGACGCTGAGACTGAATCTGAAGTCAAGAAATAACTGTTTGGGAAGTCCTTTGGTATAGGATGATGGAACATGTAACACTCTAACATGGCCTAGTGCAACTTTCTCACGAACAAAGTGTAGGTCTATCTCAATGTGCTTGGTTCGCTGATGTTGAACCGGATTATGAGATAGACAGATGGCAGAGATGTTATCACAGTACACAATGGATGCATGACGCAAAGGATACTGAAGTTCTAACAGTAAATTTATGAGCCAACAAATCTCAGCTACTACATTTGTAACGCATCTGTACTCAGCTTCGGCACTGGAGCGAGATAGGGTAGTTTGTCGCTTGGCAGACCAAGAAAACAGACTATCCCCTAAGAAAACACAAAAGCCGGAGGTGGAACATCGCGTGTCCGGACACCATGCCCAATCTGCATCCGTATATGAAAGCAACCTGTTTGGTGCAGAGGGTATAGGTGCAAACCATAATCAAGAGTGCCCTTAATGTATCAAATGATACGCTTAAGAACAGTGAAATGGGACTCTCTGGGGGCATGCATGAATAAGCACACCTGCTGAATACCCCACGGTGTGAGATTACACTAGGTATGTTATTGTTGTTGAAGAACACACAATGAATTATATGGTCTCATATATTTAAAGTTTGGCATTCTATTCTGTTTTCCGATTTAATTTCGTTACTGGTTTTCTGATTTTTTGAACACAGACGAATAACAAGCTTACGGAATTTAACATATACAATTTCAGTGTTCAAAATGTTTCTGTTAATCTGCTAGAGAATTTTTTTGTCAACATATAAAAGTTACTTTTTTCTGACATATAATAGTACTTTTTTTCTCAGATGTAAAAGTACTTTTTCCTGACATATAAAAGTACTTTTTTCTGAGATGTAATTTTTTTTTCCAGAAATAAAGGTGCTCTTCTCTGAGATAAAATTTAAAAAATCCTTTTGGAGATGAAGACCTTCGATGATTTTCTACTCCTAGGTTTGGAGATTAAATCAGTGGATTTTCTACTCCAAATTTAATATTCAGTTTGAAGTAATAAAAATTTCATCGATTTATTAAATTTGTTTATGTAATAATTTATTCGGTTCGAAGTTTTAAAAACATCACTGTCTGATAATCTTTTTGTTGTTTCGTGCAACATATATGACATAATCAATAACCCTCGCGGTTGGCTCTACGAACAATGTTGCCTCATCCAGTCGTGCTGCACCAGCACCGGTTCCGACAGAAAAGCCCAAATTTTTTACTGGAATTAATTTCAAGCGGTGGCAATAAAATATGCTCTTTTATTTGACTACTTTGACTCTGCAAAAATTCATAAAGGAGGACGTTTTGGTTCTGCCAAAATAAACTCCTGAAAATGAACGCTTTATTGTGATCGAGACTTGGAAGCACTCGATTTTTTTGTGCAAGAACTATATTCTAAGCGGACTAGAGGATGATCTTTACAATGTCTATAGTAGTATGCAAACTTTGAAAAAACTATGGGACACATTGAAAAAGAAATATAAAACGGAGGATGTTGGGTTGAAGAAGTTTGTTGTAGCTAAAATTTTGGACTATAAGATGGTAGACAACAAGACTGTCATGACCCAAGTCCAAGAGCTGCAAGTTATAATTCATGATCTCATTGTTGAAGGTATAATCCTCTTCTGTTAAAAGTATTAATTATTGTTTTCACCCCTTATTCTGTTCTCTGTCGTTTTATCGGCTGATCGAATCGGAAGACAAATCGATTCCTTAACTTAAGCGATTTGAGCTGGAAACGGAACTCTCATTTCCAGTAATGGGTTCCCCAACTACTTCAGAAAGCGTTAGAACGGTGTTATGAGTTAACTAAGAGGGAAAAAACATGAATGCAACTGAGTACAGTAAGGTAAAGAAAAGGATAAAGATAAAGATAGATAAAATTTGAGTTGTTTGTTTGATTGGATGTCTTCGTATATACAAAGTATGTTCCTATTTATAGTACCAAAAGGGGAAAAAGTACAATCGTGCCCCCCATGTCAGTCATCAGGTAACCCACTAAGTTCAATGGCCGATTATGGGGGAGGTGGTGCTGATTTTCTCTCCCTCTACTTTTCTCTCTCGGATAATGGCCATTTTTTCATCTGTTGTTGGTTGTTACCGCTTTTAGGGGTCTAGAAACCCTTTTGACTTGGTCGTTGAGATGTCTGCATCTGAGTGGGTCCCAGTCGTACCTCTAACTAACAACTTCTGCTAAGATGCCTTAGTAGCCGATGAAGTTGTTGTAGTCGAGGTCTAGGAGTAAATTCGGCTCTGAAATAGATCGATTGTCACTGAATTTCGAATAAACACTTAAATTATTTTTTAGTGTTAACAATTGCCCCATACATTAACTCGAGTGTGACTGTTGAGTTAATTTATTCGAAAATAGCTGTCGTTTCAGTCTGACAGCCGCGCATGTCACTTCAATCATCTAATCTCCAGTGCATGCAATGATGATTTCCTCTGAATTGGGTTTTCCCTTCAACCAAGGCGTCTTTATGACCACAAATCGATCCCAATGTTTTCTAACAGTGCATTTGAAGAGTTATCCCCAATTTTTGTTGCGCATCACAATCTATTTAAGGAGAGACATCTTTTCAAAAAAAATTCACTTGCTCTTAAAATCATCTCCGATTTCTTTCCTTTTGCAAAAAGAACAAACCGTAATCTCAGCCCTTTTATTGCTCGAATACTGTAAAGTCCCAAAATAATTTTAAAAAAAACAAACAAACAAAAACAGAAAATAAAAGAGTTGCACGTCCAACCCCCCCTCCCCAACTTTGATGTCCACTCACTCACATCCCATAAATTGTGCAACATGCACATCAATATAACTACACACATTCACTCACTCTTATATAAAAAAAAAACAACAAAAAGGAAAAGGAGTCCCAAATAAAAGCTTGGTTGAAGGATAAGTTGAAGTTAAAGTTCATTCGCAATTACGAAGAAACAAAGGTGAGTTATCTCACTTATAATTCTTAGTAAAATCTTTTATTTCAGGTTACATTTCATGTTAGAATATAATCCAGATGTTGAACGATAAATTATGAAGTTATAGTTAAGAGATTTCATAATAACTAGTTTGAATCATGAAACATTATGAACTATTTTCGCTAAGTTATACTTGTTAGAACTGAATGAAATTTGGAAGGGTTATACGTCTCTCTGTTGTGTTCAGATCAAGCTAAATAGGGGCTAAAACCGACGTACAGTTTGAGAGTTATCACACTTTAAAGTTTCTGCCTCAGATTTGATCGAGATTCAGAAAGGCAGAGCTTTACGAACTGTTTTTGCTGAGTTATACTTAGTAGAATTAAGTAAAAATTTTCATGGTTGTAAATATCTCTGTTACGGACAGATCTAGCTAAATAGGGGATAAAAACGACATGCGGTTTGAGAGTTATCATACATTAAAGTTTCTACCTCGGATCGATTGAAATCCGTAAGGCAGAATGTAAAATGGTAAAACTGTACCAATTGGTACTGAATATGATAGTTTTATTTAAATAAAAGTCCTAGATTTATATTTTCTCATCAATTTGAGAATTTGCGGGGCTTGATCCGACTTACGAATAAGAAGTTATGGCTATTTTAAGATTGTGTATCGTTCTTATAACAAATCCGGTGAAACCGTTTTATTGGAGTTGTTAAAATGAAAAACTGTACAAATCGGTAAAGACAATGAAAGTTTGTGCTGAATAAAAGTTCTAATTTACTCTGTCCTCGACAGGTTGAGACTTTACGGGCATAAATTCGACTTACGATTTGAGAGTTATAACTCTTACAAGTGGAAGAGCGAAATATTGAAGGAAGAAAATATTAATTGAGCATTTTGAACGTATAACATATATATACAAATATATAAATGCATTGGATCGGGTTGCACGGACCGCAACAAATATATAAATGCATTGGATCGGGTGCACGGACCGCAACAAATAAAAAAGTGCATTGAATTGGGTTGCACGGACCGCAACAAATAAGTGCATTGGATCGGGTTGCACGGACCGCAACAAATACATAAATGCATTGGATCGTATTGCGCGGACCGCAAAAAATATATATAAATGCATTGTATCGAGTTGTGCGTACCACAACAAATATATAAATGCACTGGATCGGGTTGCACGTACTGCAACAAATATATAAATGCACTGGATCGAATTGCACGTACCTTAACAAAAGTATAATATGTTATATGGGATAAAGCTGGGGTATTAGTTAAACTAAGTATTCCCTAGGACAGTTGGAAGGAGATTTGAGGTGTGAATATTTATTGGCTTGTACACTGTAAGTGCTGAAGTCTGTTTTCATAACATGATTATTAAGTTCATAATATGATTGTACTTAGAATATTGTGAGGTTACTTTGGATTGTAAGGCGATGTTCTCACTCAGCCCCGGATGGTAGGGCTGACTCATTTATTTAACATATTTCAGGAAAGCGCGATAGAGGAAAAGGTCCGCAACAGGGCTAGCGATCGTCCCGCAGCCTCATTGTCCCACCAATCCATTACTTCGAAGTTGGTGAAAGTTATTCTAGACTAAGTGTGTTTAAAGAACTAAGTTTTGTTATCTCGGGGAATGCCCCACATGAGATTGTTCTTTGTAAACTTCGAATTGCTTATTATATATATTATTTTCGCACTTAAATACATGTTTGAATTAGGAAGAAAAGAAGTTAATGGTTCGCCTGGGAGGTGATAATTGCCTCAGGTGCCATCACACCCTAAGAAAAAACTTGAGAAAAGTCGGGGTGTGACAGATACCATGGCTTCTTCTTCCTCTTCTCAGAAGGTATATAGGACCACTTTGGCCGATAAAGACCTAATTGATGCCCTGGTCCTTGTTGATGAACAGTTGGTTCTAGCTACATATGGTAGGCCGGAACAAGGCGACGTTCTTTTATCTAAACACCTCAGTCCGGTGACCTATAACCTTCCCCTCACCTACAACTGGTTCACTGCCGACCACTGTCCGGCTAACCTATATACCTGGCCGACCAAGGTCACCAACTATTTTGCTTGGGTAGACCAAGTCAAGTTGGCCAAGGGAAGTGAGTGCAAGTGTATGGGTCTTTACGATGCCTTGCACTATCGAGGTCTGATATCTCCTATAATATCGGCCTCATGTATGCATTTCTTGGTTATTGGTCGACCACCGCAAATGCTTTTGTTTTTCATTGGGGGATGATAACTCTCACCCTTCTCGATATAACGACGATACTAGACCTCCCGATACTAGGAGCTGAAGCACCCACCTTGAGTGAAATCAAATTTCCTGACTTGGGAATTGTTGTTTCAAAAAATTCCTACAGCTATGGTGCTTTTATGGCCGCTAACAGGCGAAGTCCGCCTCTTCCGGTCGATGATGCTGAGCATCATGATTTTCTGCTTTATTGGTTTAACCATTACTTCGTTTGTACAGGCTCTTGTGCAATTGTCAAGGAGTTGGAGATTTATGTGGCTTTGGTCGTCTCCGGGGAAGATGTCAGTTGGGTATCCCTATTTATGGCCTATTTTTAAAAGGCTTTGGGTAATGCTCAAGCCAGATTAAGGGAATCTCGAAATATGGATACTCTGGCCGGTCCTTTGTGATTACTTCAGTTGTGGATCACTTTGTACTTCCCATAGTTCATCCCTGCCGATTTTGATGGCAGCCATTCTCCATTAGATCTGCCAGTATTAGCCGACACTCTTCAGAGAACACCTCTGGTGCCCCAGGATATTTTCACTGCGGTCTCCACCCTTCATTGTCTATCTCCAGACCATTACGCAGCTTAGCAACCGGTCCTTAAAAAATGGGCCACTCCTGATTGGGTTAATCAAATAGCCGATGATGGCCTTGCGTTCAATCAGCAGAAGGTCATGAATCGAGTGTGGGGGGTGTATCCTTACGTCTAGGGATCTTTTGGGAGGCTTGAAGCCTAACTCTAGGCATAATAAGTTGACCACGGAGCCCTGTCGACCCAACTTTGTGTCGCGACAGTTTGGCCTGACTCAGCACATACCGTGGCCTCACCGTAGTGTGGCTCATTCGACCCACCGTTGCTTTCTAAATGCCAAGCAAATAGATGAGGTAGCCACTCACAATCTGGATAAGATTTCTCTATTCGTGTGGCAGTCGTTCTCCCCAAGGGTCGACACCACTGTTGCTTTTGTTGACTGGTGGAGGGTAGCCAAAGAAAAATTCTTCCAATCCTCTTTGGAAGTCTACTGTGATCAGCTGATCCAGGCAAAGCAGAGTGATCGGCTGGCCCAACCAAATAAGAGAAACTCAGCAGACGCTCATCCAAGGAAAAAGAGACCCCTTCAAAGGTAGTTTCGATCAATTCGGCTAGGCCTACTGCCTCTTGGTCTTCCATCAGGTCGCGCCAACTGAAGATAAAAAGTGAATTGTTTTTCTTCATAAATGTTGGCCAGAACTTCTTATATATTCCAGGCTAACACTTTTCATTAACTTCATTCTCTTTAGGGTTTGTTGATTTGGAGGGATCTCCGTTGACTAGGCGATCCATTTCAAAGTAACCCAGGCTAGGTGGAAGTGTTGTTATTCGTGACCATAGGGACGAAAGATCACGCGGGGCCGAAGTACATATTTCTGAAGAGAAGGATAATGAGGTATATCCCTTATCTGCCTAGACTACCTTGTTATCAGTTATCTTTCATTGCCATGTTTCTTGGTTTTGTCATACAAGAGCCACTACTATTAAGGCGCATTAGGCGGGGGAGAGTACATGATGCCTCTCCCCGTTCTGAAGGGACGTCCTCTTCGGCTCTTACTTCTGAACACCCACATGATTATCCATCGGCTAGCCTCGATACCAGAATTTCTCATGTGGAGGCATCTGAAGAGGTAACTGTAGAGGTATATCATTTTCTTTTCAGTCTTGTTATCAACTGTCTCTACACTCTTGCATCTCTTTCGGAAACTGTTCTTTCCCGTGCAGGAGACGGCTAGAGAAGGTCCTTCGGTTTAAGTTGGCCCAATCGATGACCCAGAGGAGTCAACTGAAGTCATACATTAGGAGGTACTTTTATAGTATTTTGGCTTAACCGACACCGTGTTTGCACCCTCTTCGCCGATTGGTGTTCATGAAGGGAGAGTTGAAGAGTTTCTAGCCAAGGGCATCCCCACCAGCAAGGAGGAACTCCACTCAGTGAACACCTCTTTGTTCCGGTTGTCGAATGAGGTGAAAGACTCTCCAGATCTGGCGGCCGCTTATAATGAAATAGCCTTAGCCTTGAATGACTTGTTTGCTTCACATAAGGCGGCCAAAGATAGCCGTGATGAAGCAGTCGTAGCTCTGCAACGCTTAGAATCTATTCGCCAACAAAATAAGCAGGTTCAGGCTACTTTTTCCCAGGTAAAAGAGAAGAGGCAGCGAAGTATCAATCGGAGGCGCGATTTGTAGGGTCGGTGGTCCCAATTGTTAGATGAGTTAGAGAGAGGATCCAGGCGGAAATAAGGACTATAACCCCTACAAAAATACACTGGACTCCACTATTAAAACCCACAACTCCTTTCGCTCCTCTTTGTTTTGATAAGGCCGCAATATGGATAATGAGATAGGGAAGCTTGGCAACCAACAAGTTGTTTGGGAGTCGGATATGAAAATGGGTAATGAATGACTGGCCCAGTTAGAAAACGAGTGTGATGAATGGAGGGCCAAACTTGCTTGTGTAAAGCCATTATTACCTTTCGATCTCTCCGAAGTGCATCACTCTTCGACTACGATAACTTCTTTGCCAGTTGATCCTGTCGTCCAAGTGCCAAATGTCCTTCCTACAGTATTTCAAGATGCATCGACCCGATCGGAATAACAACCAGCATATACTTGTTACACCCCGTAATTCCATGACATTGATTTGAGGACGTGATTAAGGAAAGAAGATTTGAATATTGGAATGATAGAATTATTACATTTTCTTAAAGGAAAATTTCGGAAAAATGTGACGACGGAAAAATTATTAACTTGAAGTTTAATACTTCTAATTGAATTTATGGACTTGGTATTGGATTATAAGGTATTGGAATTGATAATATGGGGTCCTCCGAGAATTTCACAATTTCGCAGGGACCTTCGAAAAATTATAATATTTTGGACCAATCGGAGGGCGACACGTGTCACCCCTCCACTTGACTTTGACTTGGACTTTAGATATTTTGAAGACAAGTGGACAAGTGGGTCCCACTCCACTTGTCTTTCTACACTTGTAGATATTTATATATATCAAGAGAGCTTGCAAGACTTATCAACACTTAGAAAATATTTCCATTACACAAGTTCTATCTCTTCTCTCTCAAGATTTCGGCCAAGGGCCATTATTGAAGACCAATATCGTTAAATCTTTCAAGCTTAGTTCATAATACAAGATTAATAACCCTAACCAAGTGTTAAGCCAAGATAAACCACAATTAACCTCAAATCCCATTTGGGTCGTGGCTAGGGTTAGAGATTTTAGGGTTTTCCGTCGACTTTTTGGTGATGGAACGTGAAGGGAAGTTGCTCCTAAGGTTGTAGGGGATACATATATGTGATTGGATCTTGAAGAAGTGGAGCGAAACGAAAACTGTGGGCCAAAGACGAGTGGACTGTTTTGGGGCATTTTTGGGCACAAAATGAGGTAAAAGTCCTTCTTCTTTTAAAGTAATTGTATGTTACTTATTGTTATAATGTATGTATGAACTTGTACTAAAAATAATGAGGATTAAAAAGTGTTTGGATAATTTTTTAAGGCTTGACCGAGAGCTAGACTAATTTTGATGTTTTCGGATTTCGTTGGTTATTGTCGTTATTAACACTTGGTACATGTTATATAATGAAGGAAATATTGTAGTTGATAGATTATATAACTTGTATAACATGTTGGAACTTGAATTGGAATAAAAGGAATTAAGGGAAAGGACTTTGGATTGTTGTAGTTATTGTTGGACGAAAACTGCCCAAAACTGTTAGACGTTGGGATGTCGTTTTATGGACTGTTTTGGGGTGCATATATGCTGGAAAATCAGCCCCTAATATGCATGATTAATGTGGTAAAATGGCTAATGAAAGTCCTAAAGAATAAGGGTATAAAAAAGGTGTTAAATGCTTCACATTGTACCCTTAATATTGTATAATTGTGGACTATTTTGTGCCGAGAATTATGGACTGTTTTATAGACTGTTTTAATGTGATTGTGGGGAAGAATTTTACACGTCAAGTTAGGCGTGTAATCCCCTTTGGTTAACTGTTGGTTATGCCTTAAATGCGGCTTGTTGGTTGATGAATACGGGCCTTGGAAAAGGTGGAAAAGTATGTGGAAACAAAGGAAGTGCTGCCCGAATTTCCGTAGAATTAGAGGGCCATTATTTGGTATAAGTCTTATACTAGTAAGTATGATATTGATAGAAGTGTTATCGTCATTATAGGTTGAAGTACTACGTGTAGCACATTCTACTTGGCTTGTGGAATAACCAATAAGGTTGAAGTACATTGGAGCGTATTGCTACTTGTCGTTTGGGTTAGTCGCCAACGAGGTATGTGAACTATCCTTCCTTCTTTTGACATGATTATTTGGAAAGCCTATGTGACTTGATTTTGATGAGTCTATGTGACTTGATTTATTTGAAGTAAATGAATTGAGTTAAAGTTCTGAGACTTGATTTCTTTAAAATATTATGAGACTTTATTTTTCAAGTTATGAGACTTGATTTCTAAAGTTAAGAGATTTGATTTAAAGTTATGAGTCTTGATTTCTTTAAAATATTATGAGACTTTATGTTTCAAGTTATGGGACTTGATTTCTAAAGTTAAGAGATCTGATTTAAAGTTATGAGACTTGATTTCTTTAAAAGATTATGAGACTTTATTTTTCAAGTTATGGGACTTGATTTCTAAAGTTAAGAGATTTGATTTAAAGTTATGAGACTTGATTTCTTTAAAAGATTATGAGACTTTATTTTCCAAGTTATGTGACTTGATTATGTGAAGTATACTTGCCTTGTTATTAGAGTATACGTGAGTATAAGAGACTAGATTATATGAAGCATATGTGGCTTGATTATGTGAAGTATATTTGCCTTGTTATTGGAGTATACATGAGTATAAGAGACTAGATTATATGAAGCATATGTGGCTTTATTATGTGAATTATATTTGTCTTGTTATTGGAGTATACGTGAGTATAAGAGACTAGATTATATGAAGCATATGTGACTTGATTATGTGAAGTATACTTGCCTTGTTATTGGAGTATACGTAACTTTATTATGAAGGTATACTTGTCTTAATTATGCATAAGTTCTTACCAAGTCTTATGGAGGATGTTGGTAAGAGTCGTTAGGAAGTAATGGAAGTTGTTGTAAATGTTGATTTTGGGTGCAATTCCCTAATAGTGCTTTTGGGATTGAATCCCATGGATATTATACGTATACATGCGACTTGTATTGAGATCATGTGAGATAAGTCCATGATTGTGATTGTATTTAGATCATGTGAGATAAGTCCATGATTGTGATTGTATTTAGATCATGTAAGATAAGTCCATGATTGTGATTGTATTGAGATCATGTGAGATAAGTCCATGATTGGCATTGTATTTGTGAGATAAGTCCATGATTGTGATTGTATTTAGATCACGTGAGATAAGTCCATGATTGTGATTGTGTTGAGATCATGTGAGATAAGTCCATGATTGTCATTGTATTTAGATCATGTGAGATAAGTCCATGATTGTGATTGTGATTGTGATTGTATTTAGATCATATGAGATAAGTTCATGATCGTGATTATAGTTAAGATTATGTGAGAATGTCCATAATTCATTATTTGAAAATGTGATAGTTGAGATTATGTGAGAATGTCCATAATTCATTGTTTGAAAATGTGATAGTTAAGATTATGTGAGAATGTCCATAATTCATTATTTGAAAATGTGATAGTTGAGATTATGTGAGAATGTCCATAATTCATTGTTTGAAAATGTGATATTTAAGATTATGTGAGAATGTCCATAATTCATTATTTGAAAATGTGATAGTTGAGATTATATGAGAAGGTCCATAATTTCTTATTTTTGAAAGTGAGATAGTTGGGATCTTATTTCATGACTCTTGTTTGAAGAAAAAAAGTATATTTGAAACCATGTAAGTACGTCCATGATTATGTTATAAGTCTCATTTTGAAAAGGTACTCTTCTGCTACATGGCACGGTTGGATCTGATATTTGATTTTCATACTTATCCCTTTCATATTTGTCCTGTTATGAGTTTATTTACAGTACCTTATGTTCACATACTTGGTACATTATTGTTGTACTGACCCCTCTTTCTCCGGGGGATTGCGTTCATGTCCGCAGGTCTAGGTACTCAGTTGTGGATCTGCGAGCTTAAGATCCTTATTCAGCTTTATGGGATAGCTCCAATGTTCCGGAGCTTGTCATTATTGCTAGGTATATTCAGAGGTACGGCGGGGCCTTGTCCCGTCATAGTATTTGTCCAAAATCTTAGAGGTCTGTATTCATATGTAGGTTGGACTGGCTAGAGTTGTATTTACATTGTTGAACAGTGTAGACCCTTTCAGGTGACTTATATTATGGCAGCCTTATCGGCTTTGCCTTTGTTTAAGAAAAAAAAGAGTGTTATTTATCTTCCGCGATTTATGGTGTTGTATGAATAGAAGGGTGCCCAGGTAGGGCACCAATCGCGGGCCAAGGGGTTCGGGGCGTGACAATACTCTAGCATCCGGTACGTAGGTTTTTACCAGGATCCAATCAATTGGTGTGGCTGATATCACTCAGGGGATATGAGTGGGAGTTACTGAAGAGTTTGATGAGGTGGTCATTAGTGCGACTAATGAGGAAGGGCAGACTGCAGTAATTCAGAAAGACCAAGCAGCCATTGATTCGACTAATCCAGTGACTTCAACAACTGATGTAGTACAGTCTTAGATGGGTTCAAGGCCGACCAATTCGACTTCTTAATTGTATCGACCCCAAATTGAAGGGTCTGTCGTTTTGCCCGTACTTTTCCCTAAATCAAAGGGAAATCAGTTTCTTTTGTGACCAGGCAGACGGTATGCGGCTGTCGATTGCTTATGCATGCCCTAGAACTGATGGGCAATATTTCAAAAGTGTCTACCTTATACCTTTCTTTTCCATGCATATTTATCACTTGATTCGTATTGCCGACAACCTTTGAGTTCGCTACGAAGGGTCCTTCCGTATTTGGTGACCATTTGCTGAATTTACGATCTTTTATCTCAGTCAGCAAAACAGTTTTCCAAATTAAGTCTCCTTCGGCAAACCTCTTAGGCTTGACATATTTTTTGTATGCTTTAGCCATTTTACGTTTACCGACTTTGACTCTTTCTATGATTGTCAGTAAATTTTCATCCAGCTGACCCAGCCCCATTAGCATGGCCTGCTGATATTCTTCCAAACTTAGAAAATTTGGCTTGGCCATCCTTAATGATAGTAACTCTTGAGGACAATACCACATCTTGGCCATAAATTTAACCGATAGAATGTCACCCTCGTAGCTGTGGTTTTGGAATTTCTAGTTGCCCATTTCATTTAAGATCTGTCTTTGTAAAATGAGTTTATTCAAACTTTGCACAAAACATACACAACACAGGGTATTAAATAACACTTGAGTTTTGTACAAACTTAGACAAATAAAGTTAGGCGTAAAATCCATGTCGACAACTCAAAATGTTGTTGGCCGCGTTATATGGTTTTCTGTTGTGGTTCTCCATCTGCGATGTCTCGGCTATCCTTGACTCAGAACTTTAGAGCGGTCAGCTGATGCCACAGGTCACGTATGATTTGGTTTTCCTCAATCATTTAAATCCTCCAAGGTAAGCCATGATTCAGCTAATTGTTTTATTTCAAACCCTCGCGAGGTAAGATTACAGGATTCCCAAGATTCTTCTTCATACTGCTCTGTGACGGCTATGGGAGCCACATATGGTGAATAAAGGATAGTCTCTACATTCTGAATCTCTAGTCGGAACGGGTTATCATCCGCTGGGATGATTTCTATTTTGTCTCCTTCCCAAAAGATGAGCTTTTGATGCATGGTAGAAGGAAGGTATCGGTTGGTGTAAATCCAGTCCATGCCCAATATAATGGTGTAGGATGACTTGCCATCTATTACAAAGAAGGCAGACCTGACCGTCTTAGGATCTTAGGACCTAGAGTGATTTCTGCTACTAGAATCCCCAATGCTTCAGAGGCTTCTCCCATAAAGCTAGTCATTTTCATGTTAGTTGGGATGATATCCTCCTTTTTCTTGTTAAGATCCTTCAAGGTAAGCAGCAACATCACATTCAGCACAACCCATTATCGACAAACACCCGACTAAATTTATCGTTAATGTAAGCCTTGACGTAAAGGGGCTTGAGGTGTTTAACCATATCTTATGTAGGTGCACCAAATATGGTGCTCAAAGTGTCCTTAACCAGCGTATCGACTATTGTTTCCCATTCTATGTCTTTTACGCAAACATCTCCTTCTACGTTATCTAGTATGAAGCGACTGGCCCAGAACTCACATGGGATTAAGCTAACCATTTCTATGTCTGCCCACATCTCATCAACCAAATCATGGCCAAATAAATCGAGGATAGAGTCTCCTCCTTCATCTAATTCGGTTGGCCCGAAGCTCATATCTTTCAGTTTCTGGAGACAACTGCGATTCTCTGATTGAATCATCTGCACGATCTGTGGGATCACCTCGGTTAGAGGTCCATCCGGGACCACATCCTCTTGACGGGGTTCCTCTATCGGGTTGTCGGTAGGTTCTTCATCTAGTTTTGGTTGACCCGACATTTCTCCTTCAGGTGTAATTTCCCCTGAAGAGACTGAGCTGAATGCCCGCTCGATAGCTTCGACTACAACAGACTCAAGAATCTTCTGATTTTCGGCTTCCTTGGTGATGGAAATTAGATGAAATGTCTGTTGCATCTTACACAAGTCCTTGACATGTTGCACCCTTTTTTTCTGAGTTCTAGATATGACTCTCGGTGGTGCATCTTTCTTTCCGGGAGCCTAATTGACAAACCACTTTCCTTCTTCTGTGTTGGCGGTCAGTTTAATCATTCTCTGGGGTCTCGTCAGGTCCTCATTTCTCGTTGTGATACCTAAGGATGAAACACTCTCGTTTATATTAAACTCGACTACCCTCTATTTGGTTTTGGGGAGTGATTTTTCGTCTATTCGAGACATGTTTGGCTGCCAGTTGGTTGGCATTCGTACTTGCCCCCCAAGCCTACACCTGGCGTCAATAGGGACCCTTTTGAACCTCATGATTTGTTCCTGAAGTTCTCGTTTAATATTCCTTGGGTATTTAGGACGGCCATGACAATTGCTCCTAGCTGGCTGCATGTCATCATGAATGTCATGAAGGCTGCCTAACCGGTTGAACACATAGGTCTTTATGGTCTTCTCCCTTTCTGTAGGTTTTTTTGGGACCCACACCCTTCTCATCGGTTGTATCCTTTTGATGACCCTTGATTCATCGGGCTTAGCAAAAGATATCATAGATATTGGTACCGTGGAAAAGGGATCGGTATCAATAGACATTTCAACCATACTTATGTCGGCTTGCCTGAATCTTTCATCTTTGATGCCCTTGTGGAGAAATCGGACGAATCAAATGACCTTTAGGCAGTTTGGTTCAGTTTCGTCTCGAAAACATACGCGAAATAAAATAAAGGTGAAACGGACGTCCGAGCGTAGAGTTATGACCATTTAAAGTTTTACCAATTTATAACTAATTAGGTGGGTCGGGCCGGGGCCGGGCAGGGGGTGGTTGGGCCGGAGTGAGGACTAGCTGCGAGGGTCGGGCCGGGGCCGGGCCGAGAGGACGGGCTGACGGGCCGCGAGAGGATTGGGCCGGAGGGGCTGGTTGGGGAGGGGTGGGAGCGGGTGTTACCGTAGATTTTATCGTTACTGGCCCGGCTTTATCGGTCCGGGAAATGTTTTGGTACTCATATCCGGACAGTTAACTTTTCGGTCCGAGTATCGGTCCGAGTTTACCGGTCTGGTTCTCGGGTAATTACCGGGAGTATTCGAACCGCTAATAGCCCTAGTTATGACGTCCCCTGCCGATTTTTGATTGGATTTGGCTGGTAGGCGTTCTGCACTGGCGGCCTCTATTCTGCACCTTATTAGATAGGGTTTTGAAGGTTGTAGGTGGTCTGCAGGCCATTACCAATAGGTGGGGTAATGCCCCATTGCTGTTGTTGGGTATGGCCACCAAAGCCTGTAACCTGAACTCCTAGAATGGCTAACGGAACCTGAGGACAAGGTGGAACAGTATTCATGGCTGCTCTCCTCGGGCGTCGACCGTTCTTAGAAAATTTACGCTTCCTGAAAGGTATGGATTGGGTACTGGCAATGACTGTTGGAATGATATTCCGATGTAAATAGCCTAGCGTCACCAGATAGTTGAGTTAAGTCATTGTCAGGGGCCATCGCTGGCCAACGTTGTTCGCCAACATCGTAGTGTCGTTCGTAGAAACATACCGTATAACGGGCGGCAATCCAAAGTGTCTTGGCACTTGAACTGGTCTCCGAGCCATATTGATCTGCCCATACTGCAGACTTGCTTGGTCAGGTGTCACACTTTGCCCCCCCAAGGTTCGGTGGCGACCATGCAGTGTGCTGGTTACCAGGTGATTGGGCTTGTGTTCCTAGGTGCGCTACCGACTGAACCTGAGTAGGTACTAGCTGATGCACATGCGACTAAGGAACAATACCGGGAGTCACAGTCTTATGCTAAACATCACCACTCGTCAAAGGGATGGCAGAACTAGTCGAGCATTCTTCTGGGTGCATTTGATTGATTTCCATCTTCCCCGCTTGCTGAACCTTATTATGTACCATCGGCTTCACAATGTCAGCCAACTGTTTAGAGACTTAGTACATAATGTCGTGGATGCCCAAGTCGATCTGTTATCTAATAAAAAACGTGGTCATTATGGTTGGACCTTCGTATTGGCTAGATTTTCCACGACTTAGGTTGATGGAGGAAGTGGAGGGGTATCAACCGATGTAGGCATACCCGAAGAGGATGCTGGTTAGATGTTCCTTCTGGGAGGATTTTGTTTAGGATATGGACTGGACACGGGCTTCATTTTCCTATCGGGCCTTAGGCGCATACGCCAAGAATGCTCCTGACCCAGAGAATCAAACTTCGCTATTAATTCACCTATGGTCCCACTGAGCGTGCCAAATTTATTCTCGCCCCGTATTCTGTTCTCTACCGTTGTATTGGCTGACCGACTCGGGAGACAAATTGATTCCTTAATTTAAGTGATTTGGGCTAGAAACGACTCTAATTTTCAACAATGGGTTCCCCAACTATTTCAGAAAGCGTTAGGATGATCTTACGAGTGAATTAAGAGGTAAAAACATGAATACATCTGAATACAGTTTTTTTTCCATACATTTCTCCTACTTTTTTCCTTTTTCTTCCTAATTCTCCAATTAATTCACTCTTCTTTTCGTCTCATATCTTCTTTCTTTTCTATTTCTTGCTTTCTCTTTTTCATTTCATTTTCTCTAATCTTTTTTTTATGTACTACAACACAATATGCTCCTTCACCACCCCCTATTTAGCAATTACCCCAAAAATTAGGCTTAGCAACTAAAGGTTAAAAAATGGCAATTAATAGCCAAATGCTAACAAATAAATAAAGAAAGGAGAATCTGAATATTCAACTCCAATATGACACCCTAGCTTAGGAGAAAAGTCTCATATCGGTAAAACACGAAACATGTTGGATATATAAGTAAGCATGTTTTATATCCTAGTAACGCCCTTTAAAATCGTGCGGGCCTAGACCCAAAGCGGACAATATCACTAGTGGATTACACTGTTACAATTGATATCAGAGTCACTCTTGTGTCAGCCTTGTTGATGTTGGGTCGGAGTTAAACGGAGTTTAGGCGAATTCGGGGAAGGCGGGGCAAACCCAATGCTGAGTCTAGGCAAATTACATGCCTTAGGGTAAACCTCACCGAAGATGCTGAGTCCATAAGAGGGGGTAAATGTGACACCCTAGCTTATGCGAAGAGTCTCACATCAACAAAATACATGAGATATGCTAGGTATATATAAGTAAGCAGACCATACACCCTAGTGACACGTTTTAAAGCAAGTGTTTGCGCGAATTTCCCTTTAAAGGCACTGACCTTTAATTTTTACCCCTCAAGTTGTTGGTCTTTAATTTTTGTTATTGGCTTAAAAAAGTGGCTGAAAATACTCCGAGGTCCCGGGTTCGAACCCCCGCTCAATCAAAAAAAAATTAAAAAAAATCACAAGGCAGAGTTTGCCTTCAGGCATAAGACAAAGTCTACCTTGCGAATCCAACATCTGCCATGCGATTCTTTTTTTTTTAATTTTTGACTAAGCTGGATTCGAACTCAGAACCCAAGAATTTTTAGACGAAGGGCAAAAATTATAGATTTCAAATTTGATGGGCAAAAATTAAATACCACCCCGAAATAAGGCATTCATGTGAGTTGCCCATTTTAAAGTCGTGCGGACCTAATCCCAAAGCTGACAATAACACTAGTGGGTTGGGCTGTTACATCCTAATTTCATGTTATTCCCCTCCAAAATCCAGATTCGTCCAAGAAAATCGCAAACATTCACCAAATTTTCAGACAATTTCATGACAAGCATATATATCCTCGTGTATATCAATGTATATCGTGTATATCACTTTATATTTGTCACAACACCGCCTCCAATATAGTACATCATATATATTAGTGTATATACGACACACATACTTTTTTTTACATATATGAAAAGATATACGCGAGATACATTGATCCCAAAAATACAAAAATCAATATTACTACTGCAAGCCAATGTTTCACAACTTTTTTTAGACGGTTAAAATTAATATATCTTATCATTTTTAACTCTATATATGCACACACATGTACGTATGTGTATGTGCATGTGATTACGAAGATAAATTGAAAAAGAAATGGACTAATGTATATTGTTTTCTTTTTCTTGCAGCTATAAGAAGGTGAATGTTTCTGAGAAATGAATGTATTTTTTTTTATTTTCTCATTTCTTATGTATTAGCAAATATATGATGAATGAATAATTAGAAAAATATTAGAAAAAATAGAAGGAAAAGATAAAGAAGAGGTGGAGTACAAGCTTTACGTATATACAAACAATAAGGTGTATACCAAAATTGAAGGATTGAAGATAGATGATGTTTCATTCAGTCCTACTTTATGATAGAAAATGACATCCCATCTCCATCCCTTCTTGTCTTGCGAATATCCTTCTCCTTTACACTGTGCTCCATTATTCTATTTAGGGTGTGTTTGGTATTAAGAAAAATATTTTCGTGAAAAAATAATAATTTTCTTACTAATTTTTTAAGTTATTTCAATAACATAGGTATACAATCTAGGAAAATACTGTAGGGGACGGGGGAGAAAATAGTGTGAAAATAGTGAGAAACGAATATTCTTTTAGTTTTTATTTTGGATATGAAAGCACTGGTCCAGTCAATCACAGAGTATAAGTTGAAGGGCCTACTTTGCAAATATTGGCATCTATTTTGATGCTATTCAAATTTCTGTGAACCATAAACCATATTCCATAAGAACTTAACCATTATTTCTAAAAACTCCAAAATTGATTGTTTCACTTTAAAGAGATATTCTCATTGGTACACAAGAACAAGTTTTGGAAAGAGATTGAACTTTTTTTATAAGGGTGATGTTCGTGTTAGTTTGTACATACCTTATCCACCTCGATTTCAATGAGTATTTGTTATCTTCCACCATCTATACATCGATGACTTTGCCACCAATATATATATATATAGATGAAAAAGTATGTAACCTTTTTTTTTTGTCTCTACTAAAAATTTGAATGTTATTTCCATGAGTTTCAAAAGGAATTAGAACTAGATCAAAGGGCAATATTCTGTTAGCATGGTCCAGGAAAAGACCGCACCCCAAAGGGTGTGAGTTTAGACTTTAGAACTAGATTCAGATGTAATTTTTAATGGTAACATAGGGATGGAAGAACTGAAAGGATAGACAAAAGAAAGCTAAGTGAATGTTTATCGAGTTGAGTGTTAGCACTGTTTCTTTAAGGCAAAATTACCCCTATATAATGACTTACGGTAGATGGGTAATAGCCTCCCAAGATAAAACGATAGTACTTTCTCAAACACAAGTCAAATACTTGAGAATCCTTGTAGAAGAAACAAGAACAAGAGATTGCTAGAAGAAGTATAAAGACTCTCAAATATTTCAGATTTTAGAATTGTAGTCAATGATTTAAAATCTGAAAATGAGACCTTTATTTATAGTTGCAAAGTTGGTGATTCACATGCTATGTGAATGCACTAAATGGGATTGCATTGAACTCACCAAAATCCACCTAGATCATGCCAAGAGTTGGATGAACTTTGACATTTCCAATGAGTGTATGTTCAGAAAAATATCTTGATTTTTCGCTCATCAGACCGTAGCCACGCAAATTTCTTAATCGAGGTGCCGCGCGCTTAATTCGGCGTAAATCATCCTCGAGTCACTGTACGTTAGGCGTCGTGGCGCCGGAGTGCCGCGACCCTCGACCATGTAGCGCCGCGGCGCTGGCCCACTGCGGCCCTGTTACAGCGCCGCTGCTCTTCCTCATTTTCTATATTTTGCACATTTTTTCTTTTCTTATACCGTCGTGGGTGACATATTAATTTGGCCAATTAAACGTCCATCCTTATATAACTTAAGAACACTTAACATGTGTACCACCATCTCTTTCACAACGTGAAATTTAGCTAAACGTTGTATGACGTATGCATATGTATGAAAATCGTATTTTCAACATACGGGGCCCCATGTGTTCAAGTCATTAAAGACGGGATACATTCAATCCCACTAGGTAAATTTTCCAACAATCCCCTCTTGAAAGAGGTGTTGGTGCACGCGGAGTGCCAACCATTAACAATCTAGTAGCGAAAGTGTATTGCATCGGAATAGGTAGCCTGCAGCTTTGAACATTTCGTAGTCAACTACCATCGGACATATTTACTGAGCGGTGAACGTGATGTCTTGAACCGTCGGTGTTTAGTATATGCCAAGACAATGATAGAGACACAAATAATTGTCCAATCCCTTGTTTCTTCAATTGGTTTGTCCGTTGTGGCCGTGGACACACTTGGATTCTTAAGTGCGTACAACTGAGGCGGCCTGTTCTCACACTTAAATAGGTGACCTCCTTACAAGGTACCCTGCAGTACCCCCACTATGTCAGTGTTAGGAATCATTAATAGTATCCTTATGTTAACCTCGACTCTCGAGTGTTATGTTAAGACTTTGACACTTAACATGTACCCACAATGCTTGTAGCACTTTAATGTCTATCACGGGAAGGCTTTGGATTAGAGTTTCCATAAGGAACCAATATCCGAAGTGCTCTTGCTTTTCTATAAGCGCTCAACTGAACCTTTACAACTTAGTTTTCCCATTTAACCAAATTTATGGGATCTCGTATGGTTAGGTTACCACCATATCAGCCCTTATTGCTTGGGTTTTAAGCCCATTCCCTAGACAGGTAAACCATCTGATCATTGGGTAATCCCTTAGTTAAAGGGTAATCTATATTCTCTTTTAATTTATGTAATTGATGGAGATAATACCCGTGGAGATCAATTGTCTAACGGTCTTATGCCTCCGACGTATGTGCCAAGATTTGCAGTTGTATATGCTACTTCATGCCCTTCCTAATATCGACTGACTGTCGCAGTGGATCATCACCAAAGGTACGTGTTTATCCCAGCAAGGGATATCCTCCAAGTCACGGTTACTCAACTTTTCTTCACCTGCTTTGTCTAAAGCGATGAACTCTGATTCCATGGTGGATTGGGCGATGCAAGTTTGTTTGGAGGACTTCCAGGACACAGCCCCACCACCAATTGTAAACACATACCCACTGGTGGACTTGGTGTTTCTTATATCGGATATTCAGTTTGCATCACTGTACCCCTCTAGTACAGTTGGATATCTCGAGTAGTGCAATCCGTATGACATTGTATATTTCAAATACCGGAGTATTCGATTAAGCGTTTTCCAATGGCCATCTCCGGGATTGCGTGTAAACCTCGCTAATTTATTGACGGCATAAGCGATATCAGATCGGGTACAGTTTGTTACATACATCAAACTGCCGATTATCTGCGTATATCGCTCCTGGAGCACGGGTGCATCATGATTCTTATCAATGCTTTGATTCATATCCATTGGTGACCTTAATGGCGGACAGTCAAACGTCTCAAACTTTCTCATGACATTCTCTATGTAATGAGATTGAGACATCACTAGTCCGTAAGATGACTTAGAAATCTTAATTCCTAAGATGATATATGCGATACCCATGTCCTTCATGTCAAAATATTATTTTAACATGTTCTTTGTTTCCAGAATCAAGGCTCGACTACTACCTTTGATTAACATGTCGTCTGCGTAGAGGCAAATCATGATGAAGGAGTCAGAGTTTCCTTTCACGTAGACACATTTATCACATTCGTTAATGGAGAAACCTTTTGACAGTAGTGTACTATCAAATTTTTCATGTCATTGTTTTGGAGCTTGTTTCAGCCCGTACAGGGACTTGATAAGTATACATACTTTCTTCTCTTGTCCTGGAACTACATACCCCTCGGGTTGTTTCATATATATATCTTCTTCAAAATCACTATTTAGGAAGGTTGTCTTAACATCTATTTGATGGATTTCAAAGTCATGCAGTGATGCGATGGCAATGAACACCCTTATGGAAGTCATTCTCGATACTGGGGAGTACGTGTCGAAGTAGTCAAGGCCTTCGGTTTGTCGGTATCCTTTGGCTAACAACCTAGCCTTGTACTTTTCTATAGATCAATCAGCTTTGTACTTACGTTTAAGTACACACTTACAACCTAGTAGTTTATTTCCCAGAGGAAGATCAACCAACACCCATGTGTGATTTTGCATGATGGATTCTATCTCACTTTCCATAGCTTCTTTTCAAAGCGATGCTTCTGGAGTTGACAATGCCTCTGCAATTGTTCGTGGTTCACTCTCAACCAGGTAAGCTAGAAAGTCTGGCCCAAAAGTTTTCTCTTTCATGGCCCTTTTACTTCGCCTAGATTCTGTCACAGGACCAGTTGGATCCTCATCCACATATGTGTCCGTTTGGTCAGAATCATCAGATCCCGGGGAATCATGACTCCTTTTGTGCGAGGCAACTTCTTTTTCCTTCTTAGGAAAGAATGTCTCAAAGAATACAGCGTTCCTTGACTCTATTATTGTACTCTCGTGGATATCTGGTATATTTGACTTAAGTACCAGAAAGCGATAAGCATTACTGTTATTTGCGTATCCAATGAAGATGCAATCTACAGTCTTAGGTCCTATCTTGACCTGTTTTGGCTTAGGTACCTCGACCTTGGCCAAACAACCTCATACTCTTAGGTATTTGTAAGAGGGTGCCTTTCCTTTCCACAGTTCATATGGAGTTTTCTCCTTGCCTCTGTGAGGGACTCTATTGAGTATCATGTTGGCAGTAAGAACTGCCTCTCCCCACATATTTTGCTCAAGGCCGGAATTGAGAAGCAAGGCGTTCATCATTTCCTTTAGTGTACGGTTCTTGCGTTCCGCCACACCGTTTGACTGTGGAGAGTATGGTGCAGTCATTTGATGGCTTATGCCGGATTGGGCCGAATATTCCTCAAACAGAGCTACATACTCTCCCCCTCAATCGCTACGAATCATTTTAATTCGTAGACCTAGTTGGTTTTCACCCTTGGATTTATAGCGCTTAAAGGCTCGAAAGTTTCATCCTTACTTTTGAGTAAGTAAAGGTAGCAGTACTTTGTACTATCATCTATGAAAGTCACAAAGTACTTTTTCCTCCTCTAGTTTGAGCAAACTTTAAATTACAAATGTTCGTGTGTATAAGTTCTAGAGGGGCGGTATCTCGTTCTACGAAACGGAAAGACAACTTGGTAAGTTTTGCCTCTGAACATACCTCACATTTGGATTGAGGATTTATGGCGTCAGACGGAAACAACTCCAACTTTACCAATCATTGAATTGACTGGTAGTTTACGTGTCCCAGTCTATGATTCCATAGACTGGACGACTCAAGCAAGTAAGAAGATGCACTTTCATTAATGTTACGAATTACATACATGGCGTTTAATTTGAAGAGGCCTTCATAGTTGAACCCCCTTCCTACAAACACATTATTCTTGGTAATAACAAACTTATCGGATTTGAACACTACTCGAAATCCGGCTTGAACTAAAATAGTAACAGAAATTAAATTCTTTCGGATGTCCGGAACATGCATGACGTTCTTCAACTTGAGGTCTTTACCAGAAGACATCTTGAGTACTACAATGCCTTCTCCCAGCATATCTGAGGTAACATTGTTTCCCATGTATAACTTCTTATCGGCAACTTCTGCGTAGGTAGAAAAAGCATTTAGGTCAGAGCATATGTGATGGGTTGCACCAATATCCATCCACCACTGCTTGGGGTTTTCGACCAGATTTGCTTCTAGCACGACAGTCGAGAAGTCTTCACACTGATCATCAAAGGATCTTGTCTTGAACCATGTTGGCTTTGACATTCTCCTGCTGCTCGCGCTCACCGGCGATCTTTGACCACGTGTGACCGTCTTTCCACAATGATTTACAGCTTGCCTTGAATTTCAACTACCGAGGTTTTCCTTCTTTCAGAAACTTGCGTTTCTTACTCGGGTTTCCTTTGGTCTAACCAAGTTAACCTTGATATTAGTTGTTTGCTTGCCTTTGAACAAGGTCTTCTTGTGTCTTCATGGATATGAAGCTTGATGACAAGATCTTCAAAACTCATTTCCTTGGATTTGAGTTTGAGATAGCTAGTGAACTCACCCCAAGAGGGAGGCAGTTTCTCAATAAGTGAAGCGACTAAGAATGGTTCATGGGCTTCATACCTTCTAGATCCAGGTCATGGATGATTAACTGGAACTCATGTACTTGTGACATGAATGATTTGTAATTCACCATTTGGTACTTCAGAAACTTCCCGACTATAAATTTCTTAGCACCCGCATTGTTAGCGATTTTACTTATGCTCACGCAAGTGTACGTATCGCTCAAGTAATATAGTCTGTAAGACCGAATATCGTCCACAGAGACTGGTTATCAAGTACCGATTATTTACGCTTTAAGTTATATTTGGTGATCGTTAATTTGTTTGGATTTTTATCTAATAACTAGACTAAAGTAAATTGCAGAAAATAAACTAAAGTGATGATACTAAGGGTTTAAAACAGTTATGATGGAAATAGGGCTTCCAATCTCCTCAACTATCCACTCTTTCACGTGTTAATGCAATGTTAATGATTCTTCTTCTTATTAAGATAGCAGGTTAACTAATTTGTCATCATATTCCGGTTAGGGCATACAAGAGCTCAACCTTGTGCAAAAACCTTCTATATTTCTATGATAGATTTTACCACACAGGAGGATTAAGAACAATAACTTTAAATACTACACAAGTATCGGGGTACTTTCGTCCACGATTTTAACCTAACTAGACAACTACAACATATTCAAATCTCCCCTCTCGGATCTCGATTTGAAATCATATAAGTTATGACAATTAATGGTCAGTTAATTATCAAGCAATCAAAACAATATTGAATAGATCTTAATACGAGTGAAGAAGAAATCACTAACTATACATTAACTATATGACAGAGTTTCAAGAATATTCGAATGAAAAAACCCTAATAAAGTAATTAGATCCTAAACATTGTCATGTCAAGAACTAAATTACAATCCAACATAAACTGAAATAAAATAAGGGAATGGAAAAGAACTTGAACAAAGTTGTCTCCAATCTTGTGTCTTGCCTCCCTTCCTAGCCTCCCCAAAGTAGAATCAAGAATATGTACAAGATGCCTCAATAAGGTCAGAGTTTTAGGGATTTATATGGTTGGAAAAAATTGCATTATGGATCCTAAAACCGTGTCAAAATCGGCCCAGAATCAGAAATTTTCCGCCGCGGCGCCGGAAAACCTAAGAACAAATCATAGCACGCAGTACATTCAGCGCCGCGGCGCCGGCCACCTCCTTTGCCCTTTTTCAGTTTTTCATCATTTTTCTCGTCCGGACTTCGTCAGATTTCTTCTATGCTTCTCGGGACTTCTTAGACTTCATTTCTTGGTTCTTTCTTGTGCAATTACACCTCAATTAAGCTCATTTCATCCTCAATTTGGTATTTCCTTCCTTTAGGACCGATGTGACTCAAAAGAAAGAAAAACACACCTAATATTGTACTAAACACAAAGAAAATGAGAAAAATACTAACTAAAAATGACTCAAAAGTGTACATAAAATATGTCTAACAAATACCCTCAAACTTAACATTTACTCACCCTCGAGTAAAGATCAAAACAAAAACACAACAAAAACAAGGACTCTATGAAATTGATCAAGTAGTTATAGTAGTGCTGCTTCAAATCATGGATGAAAATGAGATAATATGTTGGAACATACATAGCATGAATATTTAGCAATCTAGAATTTCAAGTTAGATATTTCGCAGATTCACTTAGATCATAATCAATGGAAACATAAACACCTAAACTATGCATGTCAATTTCATTTCATCTTTCCCAAATGCTAGACCTGTTTACTTGTCATTCTCCACTAATCATAGGCATACACATTAAAGATCATCAGGACTTTCAAGAGTTGTAATGTAGGCTTAGGAAGGGGTAGGTAAAAGTAGACATTTATGCTCAAATTACGTATCATAAGCATTTTTCATTCAACTCATTTTTCCTTCTTTTTGACTTTCTTTTTAATCTCATACCTATTTTTCTCTCTTCTTTTCTTTTGAGAAAATGATATGTATTATAAATAACAGGTATTCCCAAACTTAGGCTTTTGCATATTTTTTATTGGGGTGCATCAAATTTTTACTCTCTTTTTATCTCTTTTTCAACACTTCTCATTCCAAGAGTTTTCAATTATAACTTATGGCACAAACAGAGAATCATAGGGTGTCAAAGAAAAATATTATTTAGGCTTCAAGGGGCTGACTAAGGATACAATTTATGTCAGGGTATGTAATGAATGGTCAGAAGAGCTATCAACGAAATGTATGAATCATCTCCTTAAACATGTATATCTTAACTATTTTGCCTCAAATAACAAACAAACATATTTCTAGACATTTTTCAACTTTTCTTTCCATAACTGACAGCAAGCACAAATATCCTAAATAATTAGATGTCATGAATTTTTGGCATATCTAACTTAAGAACACAGATTTTTACTTCTAGTTTCATTGCATTATCCCACTTAATCCATTAGATATCTTGAGCAACTACAACATGCTTGATTAAAAAAAACTGACTCACAAAACACCTAAAACAAACAAAAAGACTCAAAACAAACAACAAAACAAAATAAGACCCCCCCCCCCCAAACTTAATCGACACATTGCCTCTAATGTGTGAAGACTAAAAATAAGGGGACAACTTACAGACACAAAACAACGGTCATAACGGAGGTCTGAGATGAGATTCTTGAAATTGCACAGGTCATCGGGACTCTGCAAGTTCACAGTGGCACTGTACAACTTTCTCCCTTTTTCAGCATTTTTATCTCCTTTTTCCACTTGGGGCAGTCCCTGCCTTTATCTATCATCCAAAAACAACACACATACCAGATCGTGAAACTGTTCAAGACAAAATAAAATAAATTAAACTAACATAATTAATAAATATTGGGTTGCCTCCCAACAAGCGCTGTCTTTAACGTCTTTTAGCCGGACGTAATTAATCTCGATAGTACCTGTGGATCCTTCTGCGAACGGGTTGCAATCCACACAGTTATTATTGTAGGTCTCACTTCAACTACAACAATTGTTCCAAACAATGGCCTTAGATTTGAGATTGTCCCCCATTTACACAAGGCAAACTTGTTTTCAAGGCTCTCTATAATGTAGGGATCAGTGAAACTCCCTACATCTCTCAACTTTTGGGGGTGCCCTTGCGGGTGTGGAATTTCTGGTTGGGGCTCATCAATGATAGTTGGTGGTGTCTTTTCTGCAACGGGTATAGAAAAAAGAAATTTCAAGGAATCCAAAAAGGTAAAAAATTGGATCTCAGTAATCTCTTCTTTCTCTACACCAACTATCTCTCTCAATTCCTCATTATTCTCAACAGCTTGTTGTGGTTCAGGTTCCTCACTCTACTTACTTCCTACAACTGTGTCGCTAGGCAGATTTTCTTGCGGTACATTAATTACCATATCCATCAGCTGCCCTATTTGTGTCTCCAAATTTTTTAGGGACACCCTTGTCTCAGCCATAAACTGGGTCTGGAATTTGGTGAGCATAAGTATGGCTGCCTGCAACTCATTTTTTTCTTCCTGTGGACCTGTGGGTTAGGCTGTTGTTGATGATTCCACTGCCCCTGATAGTAGTAGTGGTCCATGCCCTTTTATTTATTATTATTATTATTATTATTATTATTAATATATATTTTTAACTTTACCTACAAAATAAGAAAAACAACAAAAAGTGATAAAAAGATACTCGCAGAACAAGTTAGAAACTTGTTCCTGGAGCAACCAAATTAGAAATAAAATAACATAACCAAAATATATACAAACCAAATTAGAAATAAGAATAGATAAATTTGATATTGAAAGTACGCGATCCCTAAGAACGGGCGCCAAAACTTGTTAGCGATTTTACTTATGCTCACGCAAGTGTACGTATCGCTCAAGTAATATAGTCTGTAAGACCGAATATCGTCCACAGAGACTGGTTATCAAGTACCGATTATTTATGTTAGCGATATTTCGAATGCTCACGCAAGCGCACGCATCGTTGACAAGTAATATAGTCTGATAAGACCGAATATCGTCCTCAGAGACTGGTTATCAAGTACTGATTATCTAAGCTATGATTTTATTTGGTGAACGTTAATTGATTTGTATTTTAATCTAATAACTAAGGCTAAGTAATTGCATAAAATAAACTAACTATGGTAATACTTTGGTTTAAATCAGTTATGAAGGAATTAGGGCTTCCAAAATCTTCGACTATCCACTCTATTCAATCCTTAATGCAACTAGAATGACTTCTTCTTCTACGTTAAGATAACAGTTAACTAAATTGTCTTATATTCCGGTTAGGACATATAATCACTCAACCCCAGTGCAGAATCCTTCTATATTTCTATGATAGGATTTACCACATAGGAGGATTAAGAACAGTAACCTATAATGCTACACGAGTATCGGGGTACTTTCGTCCGCGATTTTAACCTATGTCTAGTCAATTACAACATATCCAAATCTCACCTTTCAGAATTTTGATTCAAAATCATATAGGTTATGATAATTAGTGATCAATTAATTATCAAACATTCATACCAAATATTGACTAAATCTTAATCAAGCGAAGAAAAAATCAAATTACTGCATTAATTCATGAATAAAAGTTTCAAGAGATTCATAAGGAAAGCCCTAATAAAGTATTTAGCTCCTAAACATCGTCATGTCAAGAATTAATACAAACCAACATAAACTGAATTAAAAACAAAGAAAAGAAAAGAAACTTGAACCAAAGTTGTCTCTAATCCTGTGTTTTAACCTCCATTCCTCTCCCCCAGTAGATGTGAGATGTAATATCCCAGATGCATAATGAGGTTAGGATTTTAGGGATTTATAGCTGGGAAGAGTTGCCCTTTCGGACTCTGAAAACGTGTTAAAATTCGGCCCAGAACGTGAAAACCCCGCCTCGGCACCGCGGTCCTGCAGGCTGGCACCGCGGTGCCTAAAGTCCTGCAGCTTCTCAGTAGTTTCAGCACCTCGGTCCTGCTGATGGGTACCGCGGTGCTGATTTGCCTTTGCCCGAATCTCCAGTTTTCGATCTTTTTTGCCTCGGGATCCTCCTTTTATGCCCACTTTTCGCTCCTTTTCGCCATTTTGCCTTTTTGAACCGCTGTGACTCAAAAGAAAAAGAATCAAACCTACTACTATACTAAACACAACAAAAACGAGTAAAATACCAACTAAAAATAACTCAAAAGGCGTATACAAAGTACGCCTAACAATTTACGCTTTAAGTTCTATTTGGTGATCGTTAATTTGTTTGGATTTTTATCTAATAACTAGACTAAAGTAAATTGCAGAAAATAAAATAAAGTGATGATACTAAGGGTTTAAAACAGTTATGATGAAAATAGGGCTTCCAATCTCCTCAACTATCCACTCTTTCACGTGTTAATGCAATGTTAATGATTATTCTTCTTATTAAAATAGCAGGTTAAATAATCTATCATCATATTCCGGTTATGACATACAAGAGCTCAACCTTGTGCAAAAACCTTCTACATTTCTATGATAGATTTTACCACACAGGATGATTAAGAACAATAACCTTAAATACTACACAAGTATCGGGGTACTTTCAACCACGATTTTAACATATGTCTAGACTACTACAACATATTCAAATCTCCCCTCTTGGATCTCGATTTGAAATCATATAAGTGATGACAATTAATGACCAGTTAATTATCAAGCAATCAGAACAATATTGAATAGATCTTAATACGAGTGAAGAAGAAATAACTAACTATGCATTAACTATATGACAGAGTTTCAAGAAGATTCGAATGAAAAAAACCCTAATAAAGTAATTAGCTCCTAAACATTGTCATGTCAAGAACTAAATTACAATCCAACATAAACTGAAATAAAATAAGAAAAAGGAAAAGAACTTGAACAAAGTTGCCTTCAATCTTGTGTCTTGCCTCCCTTCCTAGCCTCCCCAAAGTAGAATCAAGAATATGTACAAGATGACTCCATAAGGTCAGGGTTTTAGGGATTTATATAGTTGGGGGAAATTGCATTATGGACCCTAAAAATCGTGTCAAAATCGGCCCAGAATAAAAGAAAATCCGCCGCAGCGCCGGAAAACCTAAGAACAAATCAGAGCACGCAGTACATTCAGCGTCGCGGCGCCGGCGACCTCCTTTGCCCGATTTTCGGTTTTTTTGTCATTTTTCTCGTCCGGACTTCGTCAGATTTCTTCTATGCTTCCCGGGACTTCTTAGGCTTCATTTTTTTGTCCTCTCTTGTGCAATTACACCTCAATTAAGCTCATTTCATCCTCAATTTGGTATTTCCTCCCTTTAGGACCGTTGTGACTCAAAAGAAAGAAACACACCTAACACTATACTAAACACAAAGAAAATGAGAAAAATACTAACTAAAAATGACTCAAAAAGTGTATATAAAATATGCCTAACACGCATCATGAGTGTTGTACTTCTTATGCAATAGATCTCATAACTCCTTTGCGGTATTTGTAGTGCAATATACCGTGTAGAGTGGGTCGCACAGGAAATTCAGGATGTAGTTCCTGCACATGTAGTCACTTTGACTCCAGGAGTCAAATTTCATCATCAGGCCACTAGTAGCATGGGTATCCTGGCCCGCCAGAACCGTGTTGTCGGTTTGGACGTCCATATCATCTCCAACAGTAGGTGTATCTTCAGTTAAGTATTTTGACATACCTAGTACGGTGAGATAGAACATCATCTTCTGCTGCCACCTTTTGAAGTTGGTGCCCGCAAACTTTTTGGGTCTTTCGGCTTGGAAGTTGGGAGGAATCATAGTATTCCCAATGGTACCGAAAATGATACGATGCGAAGCAGCGTAAGATGTGGCTTGATTGGAAGCAGTGACTTGTTCCTTTCCATTCACCATCTTTAGTTCTTCACAATAATAATTTTGTCTTAAGTTGTTGTAATTTTTTAATAGTAACACAGGGATGGAAGAACTGAAAGGATAGACAAAAGAAAGCTAAGTGCAATGTTTGTTGAGCCGAGTGTTAGCACTCTTTTCTTAAGGCAAAATTATCCCCGTATATAATGACTTACGATAGATGGGTTATAACATCCCAAGATAAAACGACAGTACTTTCTCAAGCACAACCCAAATACTTGAGAATCCTTGTAGAAGAAACAAGAACAAGAACAAGAGATTGCTAGAAGAAGTATAAAGGCTCTCAAATATTTCAGATTTTAGGATTGTAGTCAATGATTTAAAATCTGAAAATGAGACCTCTATTTATAGTTACAAAATTGGTGATTCACATGCTATGTGAATGCACTAAATGGGGTTGCATTGAACTCACCAAAAGTCACCTCATGCCAAGAGTTGGATGAACTTTGGCCTTTCAAATGCGTGTATGTTCAGAAAAATCTCTTGAATTTTCGCTCATCAGATCGACAGCTGCCGCGACCTTAATCGAGGCTTCGCGGCGCTAATTCGACAGAAATCATCCTCGAGTCACTGGACGTTAGGCGTCGCGGCTCCTGACCGAGGCGCCGCGGCGCTGGCCCGTCGCGGCCCTGTTACGGCGCCGCGACTCTTCCCCATTTTTCGTATTTTGCACATTTCTTCTTTTTCTTATACCGTCGTGGGAGACATATTAATTTGGTCAATTAAACGTCCATCCTTACATAACTTAAGAACACTTAACATGTGTACCAACATCTCTTTCACAACGTGAAATTTAGCTAGACATTGTACAACGTATGCATGTGTATGAAAATCGTATTTCTGACATGCAGGACCCCATGTGTTCAAGTCATTAAGGACGAGATAAACTCAATCCCACTGGGTAAATTTTCCAATAGATTCAACACAATATAAGTGTGACTCTACATAGTCCAAAAGTACCTTGCAGTGAGCATTAATTTATGGGATGTTCGTTTCCAAGTCCTAAAACATTTTTTTCTTGAATTTACATTAAATATTTAATTAAAACTATCAAATTCCATTTATTTTACAATTTCGAAATTGATTATATAGTGCCCACCCCTATGACCATCAGCATCCTATCAAAGTCTCTTTCTCTTATTGACTCCCTCCAACTTTTCCCCCTTTCCTTTTGACTTTTTACATGTATTGTGAAAATATTCATGCAATCAAGTCCGTCATAAACAACTAGTATAAGAAATTACATTTACATTGATAATACGAAAAAGGATGCATTGATAATGTAAGAAAAAAATCAATATATATGACTTAAATTTGGTAAAAGTTTAACCGCACCTAGGGTTTATACCAAATCACATTAATTAATTATGGTTAAGTGAATTATTTTTTATAGGATGTTCCCGAAGGAAATATGGTTAAGTGAATTAGTGAAGTGATAATTTGTATTAATTAATCATAGTTAAGTGAAAAAGTGTAAGTGCAAACACATGACATGTATCTATTATTTTGGTGTAAATAGAGTAAGTTTTTACCTTTAAATTCTTTCCTTTTCTGGAGAGTTGTGTGTGTGTGTGGTGGAGGTGGGGTTGGGGAGGGGGCAGAGACAACCTACCAAATGTATAACAATTGGACATCTTTGGGCAGTCAGAACAGTAGTATTAAAAGTACACAATATGAACCAAAAGAAAAATCATCTGTCTGAAACACAAAAAACTGTAGTCTTGAATTAACATTTTCCTTTTTGATGCAAAAGAATAGGAGAATCACTACAAGGCACAAGCTTCTAAAATCAAATAGGCCATTTCATAACAACTACATCAACTTTTTTCCCTTTCTATTACACAAAAGTTAACAATATTACCCTATTGCCAAAACAAAACAAAAAAGAATTTCCTGTCCAAAAATCAAGAACCTAAGCAGATTACAAAGCCCTGATACAAAAATTTGTGTTAGTAAGCCCTGATCAAGAACCTAGCTTGTTGTTGGGACCAGTAAGCATGAGTAATGAGGACCCGGTCGAGGAGTTCCTGAGGCACAGGCTCACCTCTCCTTTGTTGTGGGGATATTCTTGCTGTGTGCACCAGTGTTTTCCATTTGTCCTGAAGAAATGTGAAAATGAACTTCAGACCTCTCCATAACAGTAAACGAATTTTACCTGGTGTGAACTCCTAACCTACTGATCTTCATCATCCAACATCTGAAATTAGACCTCTCCATAACAACATTTCACTCTCTATAACATTTCACTATAACAATCATGTTTTCGGAACCGATCTTTCATATTCTTATATATTATATGTTTTCTATAACAGATTTCCCTCTAAAAAGTATCGGAACAAACGATGATGTTACAAGGAGGTTTGATTGTATCATGCAATTATTAAACATTAGGACATGATTTTCAAAACAAGAATTACAAGTTTAATCGAGCCTGCTCGACGAGCAGAGCCGAATCATGCTGAGCTGATTGCAGCAAAGCTGAATCGAGCAGACTTTTTGAAACTAGGCAGACCGGGCCGAGCCCCGAGCCGGCTCGGGCCTAATCAAGAGGATAACTAATAACTTCATTTTCCTTCTACTTTCCAGCTTATGCATAGAATATTTTTTCAATTATTGTTGGACATATATAAATAATAACACAAGATTGAGATATAATATAAAAATATGGTAATAATTTCATATATAGCTACAGAAATCGTCTCATTATTAGCTGTTTAAGAAAGCAACAAATGGGAGCTTCATAGTCAGACTCCTCTATAATTCCCAATAAAATGTGGAAACGGTCAACTACCTAATTGAGAAAAGAAGCCTAAAGTCGAAACTGGTGGGAAAAGTAACATATTAAGAGTTGAGTGCCCTTAATACAAGTAGGCAAAGCAACAATAGAAGGGTGAGTTGTTGAAATGCAGTTTGTACCTTTAAATCGACATAAGTTCTGTGTTTGGCAATATCAAAAGCTCGCATTTTGACATCACGCCACCTGTATGATAACAAAACCATTATATAAATGGAATAGGAACTTTGAGGTCCACATTTGCATACAACTATTAAAAAGATACAAATTTAAGTGCGTATCACTGAGTTTTTAGCCAAAATTGTCCCTTATCTATGGGAGTAGGTCTATTTTGGTCCTTCAAATATAACCTTGAGCATCTTAGTCCCTTAATTAGTTTGCTAAAGTGGAGCACCTTTGGTCCAACCAACAGATTGGACTTAAAAACTAACGGTGACTACCAAAACACGGTAAAAACCGATCGTAAAAAAACCATAGACTTTCAGACCAAACAAAAAACCGATCTACCCGATCGGTTTGATCCCAATTTTTTTTTTAACTAAAACCGACCGAGCTCAGATATATAGTTTTGTTAAATATACCTTCCAGTTCCAAGCTTCTCAACAGCTTGAACAAGTGCTTCCACTTCAGAAACAGAAAATGGTCTGCGGATTCGACGCTGCGCGGTTTCAGATCGCTTGGGCTTTCGCATTGGAACTACAGCCAAGGCTTCTGCATCCATTGCAGCAACTGGAACCAATGCTCGTGAATCTGCAGCATTTCTCTCCAGAGAGGCATCAGGAGAGGATGGAGCTGAATCGTGATCGCTTTCAATGAAGTTACTCAAATTTGTTCCTGGATGATGATCCGGGAAGACATTATATGTACCCTGTTGTATGCCATTAGGAATTACAGCCGGAGCAGGCGAGCACCTGCTAAGAAATATATGGCAAACTAATCACTGACTTTTGATTTTAGAAGGTTTTAGGAAGACCAGAAGAAGGATCTGCCACATTCCACAAAAAGCTATGGAGAAAAAAGGGGATGAGCGACTAACCTGTTTGGCCAAGCTCTTAGGAAACAAAAAGTGCTTATTTTAGAAAATTGAGGTGTTTGGCCAAGCTTTTAGGGAATTAAGTGCTTCTGAGTAGTAGCAAAGTTGTTTTCTACAAGCTAAAAAATGTAGCTTTTCTCTAAAAGCACTTTTAGAACATTGGTCAAGCACAAAGTACTGCTCTAATATTGGCAAAAGCGCTTTCCAAATTTGATTAGCCAAATACAAACTGCTACTCTCCAAAAGTACCTTTTTGAAAAACACTTCTCACAAAAAACACTTTTCAAAAGAAGCAGAAGCTTGGCCAAACAGGCTAGGGTAAAAGAGAGTAGCAATATCTCAAGCGGCCCGAGTTGAAAGCAAATGGATACTGTAACTACACAAGAACAACATGCATACATTTACATCTCCAGCTCCATTGATTGACAACTCTACAACTAGTCGAATCCAAAAATTAAGCTAGTGAAACTTAAGGCTAGAGCATAACTAACGACAATCAGAGATCGCCGAGCATATAAAATACCTTGTTAGTGGTTGACGCGTCTCACAAGGAAGTACACAAGAACGACCTTCTGGACCTAGAGGTTGGGAAGCTCGAGAGGAGTTAGGCTCCAGGGTAAAACCAAGAGCATCAAGTTTGTCATCATGTGAAATTCCAGCCTGAAATAATGTCTTGCTGTCATCTCTAACCTTCTTACCCTGAAAAACTACACCAATGCGAAGGCCACCACTAAGTATTGCCGTCACTGCTTCCATTACGGTCCTCTGCAGAGTATTAGAAGCAATAAAGAGTGAATTTCAAGTTTGAAAACAGAACCTTATTCAGGCGAACAGATTATAAGTATTTAATAATTAACACTTTTACACGCCTTTAAAGAGCCAATAGTTGCATTTTGCGGAATCTCAACAAAAAGCTCAGGGACTCTGAAAGACTTGATCTTGAGCTTCACTGAGGAAAAAACATCTTTGTATCATCAGAAACTCTTCAAATGACAAATTGCAAGGAATACAAAAGAATCATTTATTAGTCCAAAAGAAGGCCTTCTCACCATGGGAGTCACTAGACCTGAAGGATGCACGAGCTCCTTTTCTAATTGACGTCGCAGCTGCTGCATGGGCTGTTGGAGTCCATATGCATAGGGGGATAAGTATCAATTAGAACTGGAAGTGCATACACACCAACATGTGCAAGTAATGAGCAGGGATATTAGCATTTTTGGTCCCTTAAATATCGATAAATTCTAATTTTGGTCCTTATGGTTTCCGGTGAAGCACATTTAACCTTCAATTAACTGATATGTGCACTTTTGATCCCTCAAACGTCTGAATCTTCACAAATTTAACGAAACCTTTAAATTCTAAACCATTCAATTATCGATGTATTATTTTAAATTTGTATTGCTACTCCATATTTGAGGGTGATATAGTTCTCAAAATACTCTAAATATCACATATTTCCTATATAAGGGACCCAAAACACACATTTTTTATAATTGACGGTTAAATGTGCTTGGTAAGATATTACAAGGACCAAAATAAGAATTCATCAATAATTGAGGGACCAGAAAGTGCAATTATCCCTAATGAGTTTGATTAATTTGCATGTGTTTTTTTAACTGTAGGAAAGGTTTCAGAAGAGAAACAACCTCCTGAAGATGCTAAACTATAGCCGGATGTGTCTCTATTTAAGTCTTTTGTTGGAGAACTAGATATTCCATCACTACTCCCTCCATCGGAATTGGAAAACGAGTTACAATAATAGAGCTTCCTTTTCTTGATAGGAAAATCCCTCTGAGACCTTTCGGCCGTGTAGCCATTTTTCCTGTTCTGGTACACATGCCTTGTTTCACTATCTGTAGAGACGCTTGTTATGTCATATCCAGCAAGTTAACAAAACTGAAGATCAGAACTAAAATAAACAATAAAAAACACTCACCAACATTGACATGTCTCTCATCATCACGTAACTTCCTCATCCTCCAATCTCCTACACGTGGTGCTGGCCTGAAGGCCTTATTTCTGGGGCTAGGTTGAATGGACCCGCAAGATTTTTCGTCATCATCTTTGTTAGCTAACTGTACATCATTCCGGATCACCGGAAAGGACCCAAAAGGATCAGGGTCAGTAGAAAGAGATAATTTTACAGTATTGTCCGAAGCAACAAGCATTGAAGGTTTCCTATCCCAAAGATCAGGAAACTCTGAACTGCAAATTGCATCCCTCTTATTAGTTGAAATCTTTGCATCATTTGATAGGTCGGTTTTCATTTGCTTTTTACTGTCAGCGCCTAATGTACAACTAGAAAAATCTGCCTCCTGCTCTGCCTTAGTAGAACAGATTCCATTTTCAACTTTGCTTTCACCATTTACGAATTGCTCTCCAGAACTCAACTTCTCCGAGCAATGGGAACTTGTAATTACAGATGCTGGTCCAGATAAAGTATCTGTCGATTTGCTTAAACAATGATTTACTACAGGAGCTTCTGAGACAATCGGAGAAATGAAAAAACCTTTATTTTCTTTTAAGGATGTATCTTCATCTTCCTTGACAGGGTCAGCGGTATCTTTCACAACTACAGACCGATCTTTCCCACTAGAATTCGAAGTGCTTTCTCCTTCCAGCAGTAATTTTCTAGCTACAGTAGTCAACAAGTCAAAAGCACACATTTCATTGCTATCAGATTTCTTCCTAATATTGCCCCTTCCCTAAAAAGATTGACAATGAAATAAGATTAGAATGAGTACCTCGAGCCGAAAACTAAGGCAAAATAATTTGCATATGAAAAGTGAAGTTACCCTGGCTGATCTGGTAGCTCGAGGAATAGGAGGCACCTGATAGCCATTGAATCCATAATCTAACCTCACCATAACTCAGAAACCATAGAACTAAACATTCAAAATACCAGCAGTCTTTGATCAACTTTACAGTATAAAAACCTCATATCTATACATCCCTTCAGTCAAGCGGGCTATGTTCGCGAAATAATCTAAAAAAGAAACCTGCAAGATCACAAATCATGAATCAAGACATTCAGGTAAAAGTATTGAAGTTAAGCACGATGGTGTAAAAAATCAGGGAATATAAAGGCAACACAACAGAATGCTCACATTTTCATATATGCCAGCTTAAGAAAAAGATCCTAGGAGACTAACACTTTGTATTGCAGAACCTTAAGCCAAATTAATACACTTAAATGATGGTTATAAAAGGGATTAATCTTATATTTGTAATCATAACAACAACTGTCACAAATTTCAAGTGAAAGTGTTAATATATTAACTACCCAGTCCAAAAACATACAAAGAAAGTATGATCTTAATTTCATAATTAAAAGAAACTATTCCCTCCAATTAATATTTTACAGGAAATGGAAAGATCTCAATCACTTAAAAGGAAAAGCAAGTTCCAAAAATGTAATGAGGTTGCTTGATTAATGTAACACAGTTTCAGAAACCAGAAGAATCAACAATCATTCGATTAGAACTATAAGAATGACAAGAAAGATTGAGTTAGGCTCAATCCTCACCCTACAGCTAACAAAGTCTGGGCGGATATGGAATGGGAACATGGACTTGGACAATCCTCACCCTACAGCTAGCTTGGATTGAGTTAGGCCCAAGATCCATTCTTTATAGATCTAATAATCTAATAACCTCATTTTTACCGAAGAAACAGAAATCTTTTTGGGGACCAAAGGGAAAAGCAGAGAAGCAGAAAACCCCAAGATTTTCTCCCCAGCCCAATCAGGTTCTGAACAAAGTTTGAACTTTATGCAATGTGCACAGAAAAAAGAAAGAAATGAATCACACCACCTTGAAGCAATCAAATTTTCTTCAAAATTCACCATGATTCCCTTCAAGAACCCAAAAATATCCCATGAAAACACTATTCTTAAAGAAATTAATAGCAAAACTTCAACTTTGCAAGATTTTCTCCCCAATCCAACCAATTACCAAACGAAAGATAAAAACTTTATTCAAATGTTGCATACAATAAAGAAAGAAATTAATCACATCACCTTAAAGCAACCAAATTTTCCTCAAACTTCACCAGAATTTCCCCATCAAAATATGATTTTTTAAGAAAACTTAAAAATAAAAAATCAACAATTCCTTCTACCTTCTCAATATTTTCTCCCCTACCCAACAAGAATTTGAAACCAAAGATTGAAACTTAGGAAAATTTTGCAATAAAAAAAGAAATAAATGGATCACTATCACCATCACATCACCTTAAAGCAACCAAATTATCCTCAAACTTCATCACAATTCCCCCATTATACACTATTCTTTAAAGAAACCTTAAACATAAAGTTCAACAATTTCTTCTAATTTCTCAAGATTTTCTCCCCAACCTACCAAAGATTGGAACTTTATGAAATTTTTGCGACCAAACAAGAAAAAAATGGAGCACTAGCATCATCACATCACCTTATAAAGCAACCAAATTTTCATCAAAACTTATCATAATTCCCTTCAAAAACCATAAAATTCAAACAAAATTTCTAAATTTATCTACTTTTTCATGCATCTTTTTCCACCAACCAAACAGGGTGTTCAACTATTGAAAGAAATGCCACATCACCTTAAAGCAACCAAATTTTCATCAAAATTCCCCTCAATATCCCATGTATAACATATTCATACAATATTTAAATGCAAAAAAAAAATGATACAAATGAAAATGGCAGGATAATTCAACAGCCAAAACACAAAAAAAAAAAAAATCAAAAATTTCAGTGATCACCCAAATTTTGTATACGTACTTAGTAACCAAATAGTATTGTGAAATGAATTTTTTTTGCACCAAAAACCCTTTGAAAACCACCCAAACATTGCCTTAAACCCCAGTTCTTTATACACTTGACACAGGTGACCAGTAATATCGGTAAATACCGGTGGATTTACTGGTAATAGCAGGTCACTGGTGAAAAAACTACCAAAAGACCGGTTCTTTGCCAAATGGTGGGCCCATATGCATCTTGATGTTGCCACGTGGAGAGTCAAATGGATCGGTTGGTTTTGGTTGGTTTTGGTTGGTTTAGACATGATTAAGTAAAAACGTTGGGTGAGGGAATTTTCTTTTCAAATATTTTTTTGTGTTAATTTTGGAAGAGATAAAAAAAAAAGTCTTCATTTTTTCTCGTATTAATTTTGGGTGTCATTTTTGTTTTAATTGTTTCTTACTTAATTTATCACCATATTTTAACGTATTTTATAGTAATAGATAACTTGTCTTATGTTTAAACTTATTAATCTCTTTTTACAAACAACAACAACATATTCAATGAAATCTCAAAACGTGAGATCTGGAGAATAGAATGTACGCAGATCTTAACTCTACTTTTTTACAAACAGTTATATGAAATTATTTCTTTATGATCTCATACTAGAATTATTTTACAATGTCCTTATAAAAAATTAAGCTTGAAATTTATATAGTAACGAGCATAAAAGTAGATATTAGTAGTATGTGTTGGAAATATTTATTAAACGTGAAATAAAGTAAATCCTATTAATTATGAATCGAACAATTGGAGCTCCGCACGTAGGAAACCTTGTTTCCACACACGTGCACACGTAGTGCCAAGGATCAAAATTTCCTTAATGAAAGAGATATTGTATGTATACGAATTGTTTGAGACGTAAGGTAATAGACGGTTATTGGTCAAATGGTGAATGATTTCACATTGGTAAATGAAGGAAGAAGTGTATAATGTGTAAAGATGAAATGAATCAGAAATCACCACGAAACCGAGAAGGGTCGCGGCTCTAATTGACGTTTCAATTCAAGTAACTCACTGGAATTGAAGGGCCGCGACGCCTCTCGGCGGCCGCGCTCTAATCGACGCCCAGCCTAATGAGTTATCAGAATCGGCGGCCGCGACTCGATCGCTTCAATTCATCGAGGTGAAATAAAAACTTATTCTTGGGCTGACTTTGGAGTATTTACTCTCTATTATTTTTCTCATGAATTCAGCCATTACTTGGCTTAATTGTAACTCAAAATTTAAGGCATTAATCGAGAAGTTGCCTCCCTCGTGGACTGAGTTTATGAACTATCTAAAACTCAAAACGAAGGAGATGACCCTAGATGAACTTATTGTCAAACCTGCATTCGGGAAGATAATAAGGCCACGCCAAAGGAAAAACAACCCACGAGGCTAAGGCAAACCTCGACGAAAGTCAAAGGGAACTCAAGCGGTTAAGTTCGGAAGGAAGGCAAGCCCCAAACAACTGAAAAGTTCAAGGGAAATTGTAACCACTGTGGTATAGTTGGTCACATGGCCAAAGACTGTCGCAAGATCAAACGTGAGAATAAGTCCAAAGGCAATGTCAAGGCTAACATCGTTGAAGACACGCTCATCAACGATATGATTGAGGAGTTCTCAGCGGTAGTTCTTGAAGCTAACCTCGTTGAGAATTCAGTGCAATGGTGGCTAGACACATGTGTTACCCGTCATATATGTTCCAATAAAGATGTCTTCTCCACATATATACCAGTCACAGATAAGAAATTATGCATGGGCAACAATTCTTCTTCAGAGGTGCTGGGGGTAGGAAAGATGATCCTAAAGATGACGTCCGGAAAGGAGCTGACTCTGAAGGAAGTGATGCATGTTCCAGAAATTCGAAGAAATTTAATTTCTGGACCTTTGTTAGTAAATGCTGGTTTTAGGCTAGTATTAGAGGCTAACAAATTTGTAATCACTAAGAATGGAACTTTTGTAGGAAGGGACTTCGTCTGTGAAGGTCTCTTTAAGCCTAATGTTGCACCTGTAATGCCTTCTGCTTCAACTATCAATAAAATTTCACCTTCTACTTACTTGATTGAGTCATCTAATTTATGGCATCATAGATTAGGAAATGTAAACTATCAATCTATCCAAAGATTGGTAAAGCTGGAATTATTATCGTCTATTGACATAAACCCTCAACGTAAGTGTGAGGTGTGCATAGAGGCAAAAATTTCCAAGAGTCTCTTTAGATCCGTCGAAAGGGATACTGCTCCTCTAGAACTTATACATACAGATATATGTGATTTGAAGTTCGCTCAAACTAGAGGGGGGAACACGTACTTTGTGACATTCATAGTGATGGCACGAGGTTGCCTTTTACTTACTAAAATGTAAAAATGAAGCCTTTGAAGCATTCAAACGCTACAAAGCAGAAGTTGAGAATCAACTAGGCGGACGGATTAAAATAATTCGTAGCGATAGAGGGGGAGAATATGTAGCGTCTTTTGAAGAACTTTGTATCCAATCGGGTATAGTTCATCAAACAACGACTCCTTACTCACCTCAATCAAACGGGGTTGCTGAACGCAAGAACCAAAACTAAAGAAAATGATGAATGCTCTACTCATCGATTCGGGCCTCTCTCAAACCATATGGGGAGAAGCTGTTCTTACCGCGAATAAGATTCTTAACAGAGTCTCACACAAGGGTAAAGACAAGACTTCATACGAGCTATGGAAAGGAAAGAAACCTACTTACAAGTATTTGAATGTATGAGGTTGTCTGGCCAAGGTAAAAGTACCTATGCCAAAGCAGGACAAGATTGGACCTAAGACTGTGGATTGCATATTCATCGGATATGCCAATAACAGTAGTTTTTATCGCTTCATAGTGCACAAGTCAGATCATCCGGACATCTATGAAGATACGATCATGGAATCAAGGAACACATGGTTCTTTGAAGACACATTTCCATATAAGGAAAATAACATAACCTCTCGCAAACGAAGTTATGAGCAAACCTCACGTAACCAGAGTCACTGACTATCTAGATCGAAACGGTTCAGATCTAGTAAATTCTGAAGTAGCTGATGATCCGGAATTTAGTATTCCAGATTCTCAGGACTTGGAAGATTCAGAGATGGAACCAAGGCAAAGAAAAAGGGCACGAAAGGACAAGTCCTTCGGTCCAGACTTTGTAGCTTATTTGGTTCAGGATGAACCACGGACAATCGCCGAAGCATTGTCAACTCCAGAAGCACCGCTCTGGAAGAAAGCTTTAGAAAATGAGATAGAATCCATTCTGCATAACCACACCTGGGAGTTGACAGAACTTCCCCCAGGACACAAACCGTTGGGTTGTAAGAGGATCCTTAAACGGAAGTTAAAGGCAGATGGTTCTATCGACAAGTACAAAGCTAGGTTAGTAGTCAAAGGTTATCGCCAAAATGAGGGTCTTTATTACTTCGACACCTACGCTCCGGTGTCAATAATGACATCCATACGTATGTTCATAGCTATCACCGCCTTGCGGGATCTTTAAATACATCAAATGGATGTTAAGACTGTCTTCCTAAATAGTGATTTGGAAGAAGAAATATATATAGATCAACCTGAGGGGTATGTGGTTCCAGGACAAGAGACAAAAGTATGTCGGCTTGTTAAATCGTTAGACGGCCAAACAAGCCCCTAAACAATGGCACGAGAAATTTGATAGTACTATACTATCAAAAGGATACGTCATTAATGAAGGTGACAAATGGTTCATACGAAAGGAAATGTCAAATCATTCGCCGTGATACGCCTATATGTAGATGACTTGTTGATCATCGGAAGCGATCCCGAATAATCCTAGAGACGAAGTACATGTTAAAACAGTGTTTGAAATGAAATATATGGTCATTGAAGATGTCATCTTAGGGATCAAGATCTCTAAGACATCTGATGGATGTCTTATCTCAATCTCACTACATCGAATGTCTTAAAGAAATTTGGGATGTTCGATACCACCAGATCAACACCATCGATATAAGTCAAAAGCTTAAAAATATACGGTAAGCTCGCACGCCATGAGTGATATGCGCAGTGATCGTAGTCCGATGTATATCACAAACCGCACTCGACCGATATCGCCACGCAAATAATAAATTGGCAGTTCACCGGAAATCAGTGAGGATCGATGGAAAGCGTTGAACAGATACTACTTGCTCCTAAAGTTCACGATACATTTCGGTTACACTATTCGTGATATCCAACGGCATTAGATGGGTACAACGATGCAACCGGATATCCGATAATGACAACATCAAGTCCACCAAATGGATATATCTTTACAATCGGTGGTGGATTTGGTTCTGGAAATCCTCTAGCAAACTCTTATTGCCCGATCCCGATAGAGTCGGAATTTATCGCTTTAGATAAGCGGGAGAGGAAGCCGAGTGGCTTCATGGTTTTCTAGAGATGTCCCATGTTGGAATAAACCTGTCTTCTCAGAATGATCCATCGCGATAGCTATCGGCTCTGGCGGTATGAAGTTCAATATACAATGCAGAAGTCTCGGCCATATTCGACGAGACATGAGTCCGTTAGCGGTGATCACCTCGTATTATTTCCATTGATTACATAAAATATAAGGAAAATATCGCAGATCCTCACGAAGGAATACCCAAAGATCGGTTGTTACGCCTGCAGAGGAATGAGCTTAAAACCCAAACAATAAGAATCGATATAATGACACCCAACCTGCTGCATCAAGATCCCAGGAATAAGGTTCAATGGGAAAACTAAACTGTAAAGGTTCCGTGAGCGCTTCGGTTGAAGCAAGAGAACTTCGGATAATGTGTCTTTCTTAAGAAACATAATCCAAGGCCGTTCCCGTGATAGACAAAAAGTGCTACCTGTAAGAGGGGTAAAAGATAAGTTTCCAAACCTTTAATGATCCTCAAAAGTTGAGGTTAGGTTGGTGAAATTTTTAATGGTTCCTAACGCTTGTGTAGCGGGGTATTATAGGATACCTTGTAGGAAACAACTTATTTAAGTGCGAGGACAGGCCGCCTCAAATGAACTCACTTAAGAATACAAGGGTGTCCACGGTCCACGATGGATAAAACACTAGAAAGATTGAGTAGGAAAGGTGTTGTGTTGGTACCATTGTCTTGGCATATACTAAACACTAACGGTTCTAGACATCACGTTCACCGCGCAGTAAATATGTCCGATGGTATTCTACTATGGAAGGTTCAAAGCTCCGGCTATCTCTCCGGATGCAACATCGTTCCGCCAAGTGATTGCTAGAAAGGCACCATGTGCGTGCACCAAAATCTCTTCCAAGAGGGGATTGTTGGAAATATTTATTAAACATGAAATAAAGTAAATCCTATTAATTATGAATCGAACAATTGGGGGCCCACACGTAGGAAACCTTGTTTCCACACACGTGCACACGTAGTGTCAAGGATCAAAATTTTCTTAATGGAAGAGATATTGGTATGTATACGAATTGTTTGAGACGTAAGGTATTAGACGGTTATTGGTCAAATGACGAATGATTTCACGTTGGTAAATGAAGGAGGAAGTGTATAATGTGTAAAGATGAAATGAATCAGAAATCACCACAAAACCGAGAAGGGCCGCGACTCTAATTGACGTTTCAATTTCGTGAACTCATCGAATTGGCGGTCGCGCGCCTCCTCGGGCGGCCGCGACTTAATCGACGTTCGAGCCTAGTAAGTTATCGAATCGGGCGACCGCGCTCTAATCGACGCTTTCAATTTCGTGAACTCACTAGAATTGCGGCCGCGCGCCTCGGCGGTCACGCGGCCTCCTCGGGCGGCCGCGACTACTGACGTTCCAGCCTGAGTTACCGAATCGCGGCCGCGCTCTCGATCGCTTTCAATGGGCTGAGGTAAAATAAAACCGATTCTTGGGCCGACTTTGGAGTATTTACTCTCCATTATTTTGTTCATGAATTCAAATTATTACTGGTGAATTGTAACTCTAAATTCAAGGCATTAACATGACATTTATGGCCATTACTTAGTCATTTGAAAGGTCATCATCTACACACTATAAAATGAGACACAAGGCTCATTTGGAAACACATTTGACATTCACTAAACAATTATGAAATTGTCTTCATCTCTTGCAATCACAAACACTCAAAGATCTTTCTTCCAAAGCAAACACTTGAGTTCCCTTTGCTCATTTGTTTTGATTGTTGTTTTATCTTGGGAGATAAGTTGTCATTACAATCGTTGAAAGGATATACGGTGCAATATTATCTTAAGGATAGATCAAGAATTTGATCGACTCATCAAACCTTCATACTTGATCATTTCCAGATTTCTTACTCACTTGTTGTTGCATTCTCATTTCCTTATTTCCACACATATTTCCCACAATATGAAGGTATCTATAATTTGTGATGAGATTACCATTGAAATTCTGATTTTTTTACTAGTGAATATTTTCTTAATTTTTTATTATTTTATTGATTCATGTTTCATATCGATTGAGCTCTTTTAAAATTCACTTACGAATTACTAGTATATATATATATATATATATATATATATATATATAGTTAAATAACGTACACCCAAGAGTGCTATTAAGCTATCCAATAAAGTAGATGAAAAGAATAGAAAATTAGAATTTAAATAGAAAAAATGTTAGATGATTTTTTCACATCTATTTTAATAATATTAATATAAAAAGGTAGATATTCAATGAAATAGTCGAAATGCCATCAAACTAACTCACACATGGAGAGAAGCAGAGTATTAGTTATGGTTCGGACAAACCAACTAACTTTTACTTAAATCTTGTCTTTGCGTTAATTCTTTTTTAAATACATACAAATTTAATTGTGAGACAAAGTAACTATAATGATTGTGAGTTTGATATCAAATTCATAAATCATAAACCCCTACACTATAATTATTGTCGTCGGTTCAAATTGTTGATCTTTTTTTTTTTTTTCGACGCGTGCACCGCTCTTTCGAGTGCGCACGGTAAACCCTGGCCGACGCAATAGTCCGCAAACCACGCCGCCGATTAACCACACTGGCAAGCCATAGATGACTCAACCAAGGTTTATGCAGGATCGAACTCGTGACCTTGCCCCGCCGCTTCATCGCTACACCAACTCGCTACCTCGGGTAAATTGTTGATCTTTTTTTTTTTTGACGGCGAACTCGCATCACGCTTCTTTCAGTGCGCGCATTGGTAAACCCCGACCGACGCAATACCGCAAACCACGCCATCCAGCTTAAACCACACTCGCAAGCCAGTGTGTGCTCCCAAGAGCGAAGGCGGCCAGCGTTACTCGAGTTTCGAACTTGTGACCAAGCTCTCCACACCACCCAATGAGGATACCCTCTGCCTTCAAGACCAACTGGTCTAGGGCTTCGGATAAAACTTTGAGGGTAAACTTTTTATACTAGTCATCCCCACCGCATCACTGCGGCTCCACACACAAGAAACCCCACCTCCATCCTGGCCCTACGGAGTGGGTACCGCAAGACTTGCGAACAATGGAGGATTTTTATGAGGCAGTTGGCCTCGCACATGAATCGAACTCGAGACCCAAGACAACAATATCCTTAGTGTAATGACCACTTGGCCAAACACCTCGGATGTAAATTGTTGATCTCTTGGCGGTATGTTTAGAGGGGATTTGGACAAAAATTTAACAAAATCCTATGAGGACAATCAAGTCAATTCAGCAAATTATTATTTGTATTTGTATGAAATAACTCCCCAAGATAATATAGACTTCAGCCATTACAAATAAGTGGTGACGGTTTGCATCACATGCCACGTAGGATTTCAATATAATCCAACGTGGCATCATTTTTATTCCTTTAATAAGTTTCAGTGACAAACGGAAAACCGTAGATAAATAACGGCGTTAAACTCGAAAGCGTTCCTTGGGAGCGAGAGGCGAAATCTCTCGCTCACAGGGGCCCCATCTCCCGACCCGATAGAAATTGGTGGAAGAGATAAATTATGATGAAGTTTCTCCTGCTAAATTGGTGTTGCCTTTAATTCAATAAAAATGTGAATTTTACTCCTTGTGTTTTTATTTTTTGTGTGTTTCCCCATGTAATAGGTAAATAATTGAGTTACTAGTTTGTTTAATTTAAACTCTTTCTTATTCATGTACTTGGTTTAATTATATGATACTCCCTCCTATTTAAAATAAGTGTTTGCCCAACTTTTAACACATTCTTAAGAAAATACAGACTCTTAAAAAATAGGTATTTCGATTAAATTATCCTTAATTAAAATTTTCATATTGCTACTAACTCGACACATTGAGATCTGGTCACTTAACACTTAATAATGACAGATTTGAAAAAATAAAAAGACTAAATGTACAAGTATTAAAGCCCTGCGCAGATAGAAAAAATCACCTATACCATTTTTTATCTCGATTAAAATTTGAACCTCATCTTCTTTAACTTCATTGGTGGTTAGATCTCATCCTTGAATTCAGTTGGCCAAAATGCTGCCTAGAACCTAAAACACACAAAGTGTAGGTTTTGACAAAAAAAAAAAAACACACAACTAACATAAATGGTTTCAAAAGTATTTTCTCATAAACTAATGGAAACATGCGTAGTTTGCATTCCTTTACATATTAAGAAATGTGCACACAACGTTTTCCTTTAATTTAAACTATCAAGATTTGGGGTGGAATAGTAAGTACTCACTTTTAATCAAATTACAGGTCTCGGATCTGAACCCTAGTATATACAAGTCATCTTATAGAAAGTGTTTTACTCTCAATATAGGACTTTCTGACACAAAACTAAATCTGATCGGGTTTCAATATGAATATTAAACGTAGAATGAAAAAAAAAAATCTTTAAGAAGCATCCAAACAACAAAACCAAAATAGTCCATCTCTAGAGGTCACCGTCAAATGTTAAAAGAAGGACCATATGCTTAATTAGTTATTATTCGGACATGCACATGCAGTGATCTATTAGCTATTTATTGTTTTCAACCTCCCATTTTTTGGCTGATATATAATAATATTAGTCTAATCGATCCATTAAAGATAGAAATTAGGGGTACTTTACTAATTCTCGAATTTCATTTTGCATAATTAGTTGTGACCAAAAAGGAAAGAAAATATAAATAAATCGTTATATATCTTTTACTTCATTTTTTTAAGGGGGGTGAGGAGGGAGCTAGGGTCGGAAAGGGTTAACAAAGTTGGGGTTGGTTTGATAGTTGTCTAGCAGTACAACTTCGTATTCGGTATTTATACCTAATCATATCTATGAATACAAGATATTTTTCTTTCATATCATGCATGGTCAAGTAATATGGGACTTCCCTGGATTAAAAAGTGTGGAAATATTAGAGAGGTGTACAAGAGTGTCATGAGGAGGAGTACACATTATTATTGTTATAGCTGAGTTTGTTATATTTGTTGAGTTAGTTAGAAGAGTTAGTTATAGTAAGTTGGTTAGTTAATAGATCATTTGTAACAATTAATGATATGTTAAGCGTGTATATATATAGTAGTGAACTACCACGTTGTAAATAGAAGATAATATACAGAAATATCAATGAGGATTTTTCTTCTCTTCTTTCCTCACCAACACACCTCTTAGTTCTTCACTGTACTTCATTTCTTTCTACTGGTTTGCGATCCTACTGAAAGTTAACATGGTATCAGAGCTGTGGTGATACAATATAAATCGAAGACTAGATTGAGAACAAATTAAGAGATCGAGGCAATTATTTTACATATTGGAGTGATACAATATAGATCGAAGGAGTTTTCTTTGCATGCAAAAGAAGATTTGAGAGATCCAGATGCTTTGTATCACAGTCTGAGCATTACGAATTCAAAATTCGATAACAATGGGAGAAATTGAAGAAAGTATGATCGACATAGAGCAGCAACAACGACAGTAAACATCGACCATAACCATCTACTGTACTTGTTCCCATCAGATGCGTCAGGATTATTATCGGTTGGAATAATGTTAAACATGTATGGACAATTACACTCTCTGGAGTAGGGCGATGAAATTAGCCCTATTAGGCAAGAATAAAATTGGATTTATAGATGAAACAGTAATGAGGGAATCCTTTAATGGTGAATTAACCAAAATTTGGGATAGATGCAATGTTATTGTAGTATCGTGGTTAATGAGAAATGTGAGCAAAAATCTGCTCACTGGAATGCTGTTCAATTCAGATTCGTATATAATATGAGATGATCTGAAGGACAGGTTTGATAAGATTAATAACTCAAGGGCTTTCCAATTGCATAAGGAGATAGTTACATTGAGACAAGGAAATTCATCAGTAACCATGTATTATTCAAAACTTAAGGACCTTTGGGATGAGTGTGATTCAATTATACCAACACATTCATGTTGTCCTAGATCTAGAGAATTTATGGATCATTTGCAATATCAGAGAATGCTACAATTCCTTATGGGACTTAATGATAGTTATGGTCAAGCCAGGAGTTAAGTAATAATGATGCAACAAGTGCCAAACTTAAATCAAGTGTATGCAATGATTAACCAAGAAGAAAGCCAGAGGATGATACAAGATACAATGGAGCCATCAGCCATGTTTACAGCCAAACATGGAACTGGGAGACTTGGGCAAGAAGCCATATAATCCAACTGCTATATGTGACTTTTGTCGTGGTAGGGGACATTTGAGAGTGGATTGTTACAAACTGATAAAATGTGACTTATGTCACAAGACTGGTCATATGCATGAAGGTTGTTATAAGCTCATTGGATATCCAGAAAATTTTAAAGGAAAGACTACTTTCATGAAGGCAAACATTGTGATAGGAGGAAATGCAGAATTTTAAGACATTGGACAAGAATGTGAGGTTCAAAGTTACCAAAAGATGTTGGATTTACAATCTCGAAAGGATATGCAGTACTGCTATGGAAGATCACAATATGTACCTGGACACAACACATATCAGCAGCAGCAGGACACACATATGACCATTGGCCAATTTACTCTCAGCCAGTATCAACAACTTCTCAACATGCTTCACAACATGGAAACAATTGGAGAAACAAGTGATAAAGCAAACATGGCAGGTACATTCAATCTTAACATAAAGAGAATAATAAAATGGATTGTTGATACATGAGCAACCAATCATATGATTGGTAATAAAAAAATACTTACAGAATAAAAATGTGATAGAAGGTGCAGGAAAAGTACAGATGCCTACAGAGGATTCAGCCAAAATCACACACATTAGTGATTGTCATATAGGAGGAGGTGATGTACTTAAAAATATTCTATATGTGTCAACATTTAAGTTCAATTTGATGTCAGTCTCTAAGGTGACAAAAGAACTACATTGTAGTGTTACATTTTTCCACAATGTTGTGTATTTCATGATCTCTCATCTAGGAAGGTGGGCGTGATTGATAGTGATGAAGAAAAGTTGTACATACTGTGTCTGGACACATTGAATGGTGCAGGAGAGATGAATAAGTTCCTGGCAGTAACTCAGCATGTTGGTGGAGACATATGGTATCACAGATTATGTCATATGCATATGCATGTACTGAAGACAATCTCATGTTTTAAGAATGTTGATCCTTCTTTCTTTTTAAATAATTGTGAAGTATGTCCTCTTGCTGGAAAAACAAGAAAGGCATTCTCTAGAAGTAATAGTAGGAAAACAGGTCCATTCCAGTTGTTGCATATGGATGTATGGGGACCTTACAAGGTTGAGACATATAATGAAATGAGATATTTTTTTATCATAGTAGATGACTATTCTAGATGGACTTGGATATTCTTAATGAGGCTGAAATTAGATGTAGTTACACTGCTTAAGAATTTCTTTACTGAAGTACATACACAATTTGATAAGAAAATTAAAAAGGGTAAGGTTAGATAATGGGACAGATTTCATTAATAAAAATTGTAGGAAACTATTTCAGTTGCATAGTGTAGTACATGAAAGTTCATGCCCACATAAACTACAAAAAAATGGTGTTGTGTAAAGAAAACACAAGCATATACTTGAAACAGTAAGATCAATCAAGATTCAAGCCAACCTGCCAGATAGGTTCTGGGGCTTCTGTGTAGAAGGTGTTGTGTACATAATGAACATAATTTCTTCTTCTGTTATAGGGGACAAGTCATCCTATGAACTGATATATAATACGGTGCCATCACTCTCTCATCTGAGAGTGATGGGATGTTTGTGCTTTGCCACTACTCTGATAAAAAATGACAAACTTGGTCCTAGAGTTGTGAGAACTATTCTATTTGGATATGGTTCTACTCAAAAGGGTTACAAGTTGTATGATATGTAAATAGAACAATTTTCATAATTAGGGATGTAGTATTCAAGGAAACTGTTTTCCCTTTCAGAAATAACATAGATGAAGACTCTAGATGTATGAAGTCATATGAACATTTCAACTTTGATGATCTAATTCATACACAGGACATTAAAGTTGTGTGCAGTAGTCCAGAGGTGCAAAATTCATGTGCATAATCAGACAGTGATAATGTTCACAATGCAGTGAATGGTCCAAACCAACAACCTGATGAGCAATTGGTTGGAACAATATCTTCATCTGATGTTGCACCATCTGAAGTTGTTGTTAGAAGGTCTGGCAGAACCAGCAGGTGTTGCGATATTTCTGTGCGCTAACGCAAGTGTATGTATCGCTCAAGTAATAAAGATTTGTAAGATCGAGTTATCATCCACAAAGACTGGTTTGTCAAGTACCGAATATCTAATCTATGGTATCTATTTGGTTAACGTTCTTTTGTTTGAGATTTTAAACTGAGAATTAAAACTAAACAAAGTGCATAAAATAAACTACAGATGATAGTACTTTGGATTTTTAAACAGTTATGAAGGAAATAGGGCTTCCAATCTCCTCAACTATCCACTATTTCACTTGTTAATGCAATGCTAATGACTCTTCTTCTTATTAAGATAGCATGTTAACGAACATGTTCTATATTCCGATTAGGATATATAAAAACTCAACCTTATACATAAACCTTCTATATTTCTATGATAGATTTTACCACACACGAGGATTAAGAACAATAACCTTAAATACTACACAAGTATCGGGGTACTTTCGTCCACGATTTTAACCTACGTCTAATCAACTACAGCATATTCAAATCTCACCTTTCAAATTTTTATTTGAAATCATTGAAGTTATGACAATTAATGGTCAGTCAATTATCAAACAATCAATACAATATTAAATAGATCTTAATATAGTTGAAGAAGAAATCAATAATTATGCATTAATTATATGAAAGAGTTTCAAGCGATTCGACGGAAAATCCTAATAATGAAATTAGCTCCTAGACATTGTCATGCTAAGAACTAATACAAAATCCAACATAAACTGAAATTAATATAAAGAAAGAAAAAGAACTTAAACAAGAGTCTCCAATTGTGTCTTGCCTCCTTTCTTCGGCTCCAAAGTATGATGATGATATGAGAGAGTTTCAGGGTTTTATATATGAGGAAAACTGCGTTTCGGACCCTTTTACCCTTCTGAAATTCGGCCCAGAATCTGGAAATTCCGCGTCGGCGTCGTGGCCCTGCATTCTGGCGCCACTGCGCCAAAACAACTGTAGCTCTCTGGAAATCCAGCGTCGTGGCCCTGCATTTTGGCGCCACGGCGTTTTATGCCTGTAGACCCCGTGCGGTTGACAGTGTATTGTTTTGTTCGAATTTCGTCTGATTTCTTCTATGCTCCCGGGACTTCTTAGGTTTGATTTCTTGGTCTTTTATTGTGCAATTTCATCCTCAATAGCAATATTTTCTCCTTTATGACCGTTGTGAATCAAAAGAAAGAAAAACAAACATAATACTATACTAAACGCAAAAGAAAAGAGTAAAATACTAACTAACAAGGACTCAAAAGTGTGTATAAAATATACTCAACAGCTGGCCCCCTATATGCCACAGTGATTATGTCACTAAGAGTGGATCCAACAAATGCGTGTACTCAATCTCTGATGGATTGAGCTATAAAGGACTATCATCCACCTATCAAGATTTTGTAGCACAAATTTCAGTTGACATTGAACCTCACAACTATTCAGAGGCTACAAAAGATCATAGATGGGTTGAAGCAATGGAAGCTTAAATTTAGGCACTGGAGGACAACAAAACATGGGAGGTAGTACAACTTCCAAAAGGGAAGAAGGCTATTGAATGCATATGAGTATACAAAATAAAATACAGAGCAACAAGAGAAGTGGAGAGATTCAAAGCTCGACTGGTGGCCAAAGGGTATAACCAAAATGAAGGTCTTGATTATCAAGAAACATTCTCACCAGTAGTCAAGATGACTACTATGAGATCAGTTCTATCTATTGCAGCAGCTAAACAGTGGAAAGTACATCAGATGGATATGTACAATGCATTCTTGCAAGGAGACCTATATGAGGAAGTGTACATGACACTACCTGAGGGCTTTAATACTCATGGAGGAAGTACACAAGTCTGTAGGTTACTGAAATCCTTATATGGGTTGAAACAAGCCTCAAGACAATGGAATATGAAGCTTACTTCAACATTGGTTTAATCTGGTTTTGTCCAGAGTCGTAGGGAATATTCTCTGTTTACCAAGCAACAAGGTGACAAACTGGTTGTGGTGTTTGTGTATGTAGATAACCTGCTTATCACTGGAAATGACCCCACTCTTATTCAAACTGCTAAGGAGACACTTCAGTCAGCTTTTAAAATTAAAGATCTAAGAGAGATCAGGCATTTCCTTGGAATAGAGTTTGCAAGGAGCTCTCAAGGCATTCTTATGCATTAAATGAAGTATGCATTGGAGCTTATATCTGACATGGGATTAGCATGTGGTAAGAGTGATTCCTCACCTATGGAAATGAACCCGAGGCTCACAACTATGACATATGATCAACATGTAGTCTCACAGTCCATTTCAGATAATACAACTTCTTCACAGGTACCTGACTTAGCACTACCAGATCCTAGTATCTATAGATGACTGATTGAGAGACTACTATATCTCACAAATACAAGACCTGACATAGCATATGCAGTCCAATGCTTAAGTAAGTTTATGCAAGCCCATAAAAGATCACATATGGAAGTTGGCCTGAGGTTGGTCATGTATATTAAGAAAGCATCGGGATCAGGGATTCTTCTGTCCAGTTCCAGTAATACTCAGCTTCAGGTATTTTGTGATGCAGACTGGGGCTCATGTGTCAATAGCAGAAGATCAATCAGTGGTTACCTAGTAATGTTTGGACATTCTCCTATATCTTGGAAGTCCAAGAAGCAAGACACTGTCTCAAGGAGTTCAACAGAGGCTGAATATAGGGTCATGGCAGCCTCAGTTGCAGATGTGAGCTGGCTCACTGGTTTATGTGGAGCTTGGTGTACAGGTTCAACTGCCAGTCTTGGTTTTCACTGATAGTAAATCTGCAATGCAGATTGCAACTAATCCTGTCTTCCATGAGAGGACTAAACACATTGACATTGATTGTCATTTTATAAGGAATAGTTTCAAGAAGGTCTCATTCATGTTGTTTACCTGCCATCTGCTGAACAACCAACAAACATACTTATAAAAGCCCTTAGCAGTGTTCATCATGTCCATTTACTTTCCAAGCTAGGAATGAAGAACATCTCCATATCCCCTAGCTTGAGGGGTGTGTGAAAATATTAGAGAGGTGTACAAGAGTGCCATGAGGAGGAGTACACACTATTATTGTTATAGTTGAGTTTGTTATATTTGTTGAGTTAGTTAGAAGAGTTAGTTGTGGTTAGTTGGTTAGTTAATAGATCATTTGTAACAATTAGTGGTATGTTAAGCGTTTATATATATATAGAAGTGAACTACCACATTGTAAATAGAAGATAATATAAAGAAAATATCAATGAGGACTTTTCTTCTCTTCTTTCCTCACCAACACACCTCTTAGTTCTTCACTGTACTTCGTTTCTTGCTACTGATTTGCGATCCTACTGAAAGTTAACAAAAAGAGTGTATACTTAGTCATTTGTGCACCCTTAAGAAAATATATTTCTAGACAAAAGAAGTAATTTGATTAAATTGCCCCTAATTAAATATATATTGGAAAATATGGGAAAATAAGGTTAATTCTTTCTTAATTTGATAAGTGTACTTTTTTTTACTCAAGAAAAAAAGGCTAATAAACACTATTTTTTTATCCGGATGGAGTATATATTTTCACTTTCATCTTCATGAAAAACTAAAGTTAAATTATTTTATTCGACGTGAATATTGAATACATGCAAATAAGAATTTAATTTATGATCCTTCAAGCAGTATGAACCAACCTAATTGGCAACCAATGCATTAAACGGCTAACTAACAGGAAACTACTTTCACAAGGCATTGATTATTGAAATAAACTCAGTTTCTCTTTCTTGTTAGTTCAACAATCATATTGCAATCAATAATCCACCCCTTGTCCGAATCGTTCAGTTTGCTGGGCGAAGGTTTTGCTGGGCGAAAGTTGAACTTGTGGCCCTAGGGTCACAGGTTCGATTCTCACTAAGACATCGCCCTCCGGGGCATATACTTGTGATTAAGCCTGGGCGCTAAAAGCCGCGCGGGCATGTTGCAGTGTGGGTTTGATTCCCGCCAAGTCTTGTGGATGGGGTTTGTGGGAGGGTCAACCTTGTAGCATTGATCCGTTGGACGCAAGCAGATACCGATTACAGGTGCACATCCCGTGATTTACCTGGTGGTGGGGTGCTGAAGGGTCCGTCCCATCACCTCCAGGAGCCTAGTACCAGTACTTCTGCAGATACTAGCGATATGGAGTACGAAGACCACCCGAAACCTGGATTATCAAAATAATAATAATAATAATAATAATAATAATCCACCCCTTAAGCGTTGTGGAGTTAATAATTACTGTTGAAGACATAATGGTCACATACTTCAATAAAGTATTTGAATTTTATATCTTATTATTTGTTAATTTTTTCTCACACATTAGAGCAGAGGTAGATATAGGTAAGGACTTATCTATTCATTCAAACTCGATATCTTTATATATATATATATATATATATATATATATATTCATTAAGTATCATATTTATTTATTGCTTCTTTCTCTTCTCATTATCATGACTTACTCACTTTGTTTGTCTTACTTTGTTTAGGCTTGTGTTTGTCTTGAGTCGAAGATCTTTCGGAAACAGCTGCTCTACCTACTAAATTAGAGGTAAATTTTGCGTACATTATACCTTTCTCAGACCCCATATTATGGATTTCACTGGCTATGTTGTTGTTGTTGAAAGAAATAATCTCTTGATTATTCTTATTGATTGAAGGCATATATATACAAGTTACAATAGGTGAATATTCCTACTTTACATCTAAAATCATATTCTATACAATTAAGGTAATAGTATAATTCTAATTATGGTACAAGACTAAGTTTACCAAATATATAATAATAATGTGTCCACTGCTGGACACCGTGTGGGCCTTGGATATGGTCTGCCCGAGAGCCCACTGGACGTGGGCCTGAGCCGCGGCGTTGTGTCCTAAGGGCCGCGGCGCTAACGAATATTTTCGGACACTGTTTAACACACCCATCATAGCGGGCGGTCTTCGTACGCTGAGACTGTCTCTAAAATCTTCAAAAATGACTGAGGGAAGACCCTTTGTAAAGATGTCTGCAATCTGATATCTGGAAGAGACATGGAAGACGCGTACTTGTCCTTTAACTACCTTTTCTCGAACAAAGTGAATATCTATCTCTATGTGTTTAGTACGCTGGTGCTGAATTGGATTACCAGAAAGGTAGATAACACTTATATTATCACAATACACCAAGATAGCCTTTTCAATAGGACAATGGAGCTCTAACTGTAGATTACGTAACCAACATGACTCGTAAACCACATTGGCTATCCCTCGATACTCGACATCTGCACTTGAACGTAAAAGCGTGGATTGACGTTAGGCAGACCATGAGACCAAGTTATTACCTAAAAACATGCAATAGCCAGACGTAGACCATCTGGTGTCGGGACTACCACCCCAATCAGCACCTGTATAGGAGACCAGTGTAGACGTCGACGAAGGATACAAATTCAAATCATACTTAAGTGTTTCGTGAATGTACCTAAGAATGCGTTTGAGCGCATTCATATGTTCAACTCTGGGATCATGCATAAATAAACACACCTGTTGTACGACATATGTAATATCAGGTCGCGTGAACGTCAAATCGAAGGCGCGCTGCATTTACTACGATACGGTCGATCCTCATAGGGAGAGCTCACGCAAAGACCCAACTTGGGTTTAGTATCAACTGGAGTGGAAATGGACTTACAGGATGACATCCCAGCCCTCTCAATTATCTCTACTGCATACTTTTTTTGTGACATGAACAATCCACATGCATGACGAGTTACAGCAATCCCCAAAAAGTAACTCAATGGCCCAAGTCCTTCATGGCAAATTCAGAACTGAGCATTATCATAATGGACTTTCGCAAAACATCAGAAGAGACAGTCAAGATAATATCATCAACATATAATAGTATATAAGCAATGGAAGATTTGGCGCCTCCCCGAAGGGCCGCGACGCTGACGTCGTTTTTTCTGAAAAATGACGGAGAACATAGGGGGAGACATCCTCATCCAAAAAATCATAAGATCTAGGCACGGATTTTTCTACTTTAGAAAAGGGAAATTGGGATTTATCAAAAAGAACATGACGACTAATGATGATTCGTTTAGAGGACAAATCAAAGCATTTATAACCACGATTATTTGACGGAAAACCCAAAAACACACAAGGGGTAGAACATGACTGAAGTTTGTTGATCGTAGTGGATGAAACAGTGGATAACATAAGCATCCGAAGACCCTAAGATGAGAATATGACGGAGTCTTATTATATAACACTTTGAGAGGGGATGAATATGTCAAACCTTTAGAGGGAGGAATATTTAGTAGATCGGTATCCATTTATAACCATGATGTCAAAATAATTGAGGAACGGAAGAATGAACCAATAAAGTGCGGACAATATTATTAATGATATGATTTTTTCGCTCAGCTTTCCCATTTTGTGAAGACGTATGAGGACAAGAAAAATGAAAATTTATCTCATTTTGAGCACAAAACTCCCTAAATTCCCCATTGTCATACTCTTTGCTATTATCACATTTAATGTTTTTTATTTTTCGTTCGAATTGCGATCTTATAAAAGCTCTAAATTTTATGAAAATGGAAAAACTTGAGATTTTTTTGCAATTGGAAACGTTCATAAATATTTAGAATAGTCATCTAAGAATAATACATAATAACGATGACCCATAGAACTGAGAACCGGAGATGTCCATAAATCACTATGAATAATATCAAATGGCATTGAAGTATTAGAATTTGAAGCTACAAATGGTAACTTAATAATTTTTCCCATAAATCACTATGAATAATATCAAGAGCTGCAAAAGTGGATGGCATAGCTTGACGCGAGATGCTGAGACTCGGTGTGATTGGATAAAGATCCCCCCTACTGTCACACCTCATGAGATGACTCCCCGTCTTGAAATCCTTCACAGAAAACCCAATCTGATCAAAATTAATAGAAACTCAGTTATCAGTGGTGAATTTACGGACAGACACCAAATTTTTAATCAATTTTGGGGCATGAAGGGTATGTTTCAGGACAAGTGGTGGATGAGGAGGGGACAAAGTTGTATGACCATAACCCTTAATTGGAATAGAATTATCATTACCAACAGTTATACAACGATTAGTGCTCAAATTGGAATAAGACAATAGAGTACCTTGGTCGGATGTCATGTGGGTAGTGGCGTCGGTGTCCATGTACCAATTAGGGTCTGGTTAAGTCAAGTCAAGCGTGTGCATCGCTGCTTCAATGTCGGTCTAAGTGGGGCCCACTGCATGGTGGGCCTGATGGGGCGTGGCCCAAGTATACTGGACTGTTACTGCTGTCCAAGGGGCCCTTGTGGGCTCTAGAACTGTTGCTGCTGACGGTTGCCCTCGTTGTTGCCGCCACGATTCTTGCCATTATTCTTCTGATTTTGGCTTTCTTACCACCCCTATTGTTGTGATTTTGGGTCACATTAGCTGGATTGGAAGGAGAAAAATTGGAATCAGTCATCATGACGATAGGACTGGCCCCAATCGCCACTTTCTTAGCCAATCCGGCTTCTTTCAAAGTAAGCATAGAACGGGCTTGATAAAATTCTGGCAGGGGGTTACTCTGACGAATAATCAAAGCAACACTGCTATAGACCTCTGACAGGTCTGCAACCATCTGAAGAACTAGGCGACTATTAGAAACAGGAGAACCCACGTTGTTGAGTTGGTCTGCTAAGTCCTTGAGGAGTTTGCAATAAAAAGAAACGTTTTGAAAACTCGTCATAGCCACCTGTGAGAATTCCTGCTCAAGGATATCAATTCGAGAATGATTGTTATCTTGGAATATATCTCGCAATCGATCCCACGCCACCATAACTGTGGAGTTGGGTTCCATAATCGTCTGTAAAAGATCTAAGGAGATAGTGACATAAATCCACTGAATAACCTTGACATCAAGCATGACCCATAATTATGGATTTGCTTCTTTAGTGGGCACAACCGTCGTAGAAGTAGATGTCTTATCACCCTCCTTTGGAGGAGTTGGAGGAATGATGTGGTGGAAGACTTTATGTGTCAAGGAATGAATCTTAAATAACTCCCACGTCCCATATTGGACGTTTTCTAGGTCAAGAACGATAGGGATGACGCTCTTGATGTTAGAAACTGTGAGGGCAGGATGAAAATTGTTCTTATCAGTCATGATGAATAGAACAACAAGATTCGTAGAAGAAAATTTGTGAGAAAGGATTTTCGAGAGAGAAGAGTTGTGACGTCGGATAAATCCGAGAAGAAAGGGGCTACGGCGTTGGCCAAAGAACCGAGAAAAAGAAGAAGAAATTTGAGAAGCGGAAGCAGGGTAAAGAGAACCTAGACTCTTGATATCATGAAAGAAATAATCCCTTGATTATTCTTATTGATTGAAGGCATATATATACAAGTTACAATATGAGAATCATATTCCTACTTTACATCTAAAACCCTCTATATAATTAAGGTAATAGTATAATTCTAATTATGGTGCAAGACTAAGTCTACCAAGTATACAATAATAATGTGTCCACTGCTGGACACCGTGTGGGCCCTGAATATGGCCCGAGAGCCCACTGGACGTGGGCCTGAGCCACGGCGCTGACAGATATTTTCGGACACTATTTAACAGTTGTTGATATTCGTCAAATAAGTATAAACAATAAAGTTCCAAGTTAGTAAATTGAATGAGTTGCGATAGAATTTCAACTTCAAACTAATAATATTTAATCATGAATCTATCTTTTAACACACATAAATATAGTCCGAGTTAAACATAGATTAAATTGCTTCTTCTAATTTAGATCTGCCACTTTTGAAAAATAGTTCTGAGATTTAAATTGTGACAATATACATCTAAAGAAGAAAAAAATAAAGTGTCTGGTTGCATGAATCGTTTAAGAACATTTCATGCATTGTACGTGGTCTTAGTTTCTTTTTATTGTTTCCCTTAATCTTTGTGTGGAATATTTAGGCCAAATCTAGTTGTGTATCTTTGAAAGTAGATATGCATGTCGTAGTGGTTAATCAACAATTACTAAATTTTTAATCAAATAATTTCAAAAGTATTTTTAATTAATTTGTTTTTGAAAAATAAATGGATTTTATTTACCAAAAGTGATATTTACAGCTCAAAACAAAATTGGATTTGCTGAGATGGACAGGCCCCAAACTCAGCTAAAGCAACATTCTACTATCAACTATTTTCAACAACCACTGTGTTATAAAGCAACCCATTATGCAGCTCTTAGGGGTAGAAATTCAGTTGCTGAAGCTAAGTGCGGTATTTCGAACCTCTATGAAATATTTTGTGAATTAGTTGTCGTATGATGACCCTTGGTTCTTTTTCTAGGGTTTGTAGTTCTGCAGACGGAATTTGAAAATTTGTGTTTTAAATTGTGACAATGATTATGTAATGATAAAACAAACAAACATGTTGTTTGCATGCATCGATAGAACGATTTGCAATGCATTGTAATCGTGGTCTTAGTTTCATTATTGTTTCTTAATCTTGGAATATTTCTAGCCAAATCTAGTTCTTTGAAAGTAGATAATGAATTGAGTGAGTTAAAATAATTATTGAATTTTTATTCATAATTTCAAAAGTATTTTTAATTAATTTGTTTTTGGTAAAAGGCAAAGTGGGTTTTATTCTACCCCAAGTGACACGTACGCGTCGCGACTCTAAATGGGTGGCGCCGCGGCCCTGGGTCCCAAGTGTCGCGGCCCTAGTACAATTTTACCCCGTTTCTATTTTAATTAAATCTGAAATTCTATCTCAATTTAATTAAATAATCATTATTTATTCTAATGTCTCGATCATAAATCGAACATTTATATTCTCTATTATTACATTCTTGAATCGACGGAACAATTGACTTAGTGTCACCCTACATGCTTTCACATATCGACACTAATTGCATTAGGGTCTACACGAAACTCCTAGACGGCACCGGAAGACGAACTCAATATATGAAGTATAGTTACACGAATCCTGTAAACTGAACTTCTATGTGGGAAGATAAAATCCTTTCATTCACGACACACTCGATCAAGCTTAGGATCTTTCAAGTGTCTATCCAAATGGTTTGATCATTATTACTCATCTATATTAGCTGAAAACAAGACCATATCATAGGTATGTCTACTGCGTTGGCCAACGACTTAGTCAACCTAATGTCATATAAGAATCTGAGTGTTCTCTCGAAGATACATTCGAGGAATGAATCCTAATATTGGCTCACTATCACATTTAATCTACGTCGCAATGTACCCAATACAAGTCGTGTATCAATCTATAAGACATTTGAGCTTAAGACATGATCAAAGTACATTACTCTGTAGACAATGTGTGTATCGACCTCAAGTATAAGGACTTCTATCTCCCACACGCTGATCATACTTTAGACATATATAAAAAACACTATATTAGCAAGGTATACCAATACTTTCCAAGTATCCACGTGTCTATCACGAGTTACCATAACTCGTAGCAGGTGAGACATACTACATCCTCTAAGGATATGATGCAGACCACATGTCGATATATCACATATCATTGATATCCCTATTTCGATATAATATTAATATCTCACATTATTAATAACCACGTAGCCTCTAGGGGTGCATTTATAGAATATTATAAACAATCAGCTAATAATTCAATAATTGCAAATGCCATAATATTAATCTCCATTAATAAAATTCGAATGTGTATAAAGTACATGTGTCCTAATATAGATTGTTTCTAGGACATAAATATACTTTCAATCTCCACTTGGCCTAGAGTCAATCACCAACATATCTAATACTCATATTCTCAAAATGACCATTATGCTTAACTAAGCTTAATGGTTTAGTGAAAGGGTCAGCTAGATTATCATCTGTGGGAACATAGTCTAATATAATCTCTTCAGTCTCCACCATCTCCCTGAGTATGTGGTACTTTATTGGTACATGCTTGTTTCTTTTTGTTGATCTTGGTTCTTTATCTTGTGCAATCGCACCAGTGTTGTCACAATAAATAGTTATTAGACAACTAGCACTCGGAACTACCCTTAGTTCCTTCAGAAACTCAGAAATCGCGACAGCCTCTTTACCAGCTTTCGATCCAGCAATATACTCAGCTTCAGTTGTCGAATCAGCAGTTGTAACTTGTTTGGAACTTTTTCAACTCACTGCTCCACCATTGAAAATGAACGTGTAACCAGACTGAGATTTAAAGTCATCAATATCTGTCTGGAAGCTAGCATCAGTGTACCCAGTACAAGTTAGTTTATCATCTCCACCATAGACCAAGAAGTAATCTTTAGTACGTCTTAGATACTTAAGAATACTTTTGACTGCTTTCCAGTGCTCATCCCCAGGATTCTGCTGGAATTTGCAAGTCATACTAAGTGCAAAAGCCACATCTTGCCTTGTACAAGTCATGACGTATATGATTGATCCTATAGCCGAATCATATGGGATCCTTTTCATGCGCTCAAGTTCTACAGTCTATTCGCGCACAGAGCAGGAGCATGCAGATCACTTGAGGACGGTACTTGGGGTCCTCCGTAGCCGGCAGTTGTTCACCAAGTTATCCAAGTGTGAGTTTTGGTTGGCCTCAGTGGCATTCTTAGGGCACATTATTGGGGCTGACGGTGTTCAGGTTGATACGGCAAAGATCGGCGGTCAAGTTCGCCGAGACCTACCACTCCGACGAGGTACGCAGCTTTCTTAGTATGGCGAGTTATTATCGAGGTTTGTGGAGCGCTTTGCTTCGACATCGCACCATTGACTAGGCGACTCGTAGCGGCTAAGTTCCAGTGACATAAGCTTGTGAGAAGCGGTTTCCGATCAAGGAAAAGTTGACGACGGCTCCGGTTCTTACTCTTCCCGGCGGGTTAAAGCGGCTACGTGATTTATTGTGATGCCTGCATCGGGCTAAAGTGCGGTTTGACGCAAAGACGGTAAGGTAATAGCCTATGCTTCCGACTACGGAAGCATGAGAGGAATTACCCTACCACGACTTAGAGTTGGCAGCGATTATTCATGCCAAGATTTGGAGACATTATTTATATGGGTTCATGTGGATATTTATACAGACACAAGAGCCTCCAAGACATCTTCAGCAAAGAGAGATGAACCGCGGCGGCGGTGGTTGGAATTGCTAAAGGATTACGATGTTGATATCCTATATCATCCGAAAAGCCAATGGTTGCAGATGTTTTGAGTCGTAGATCGATGGAGTTCAGTCAGGTGCGCACCGACAGATGGTGACATGGTCCGTCAGATCCATCAGCTAGCGAGCCTTGGGGTTCGGTTGGTCGATACCGACGATAGTGGAATACGGGTTCGTGAGGTTGTCGAGTCTTCCATCGTGAGGAAGTGAAGAGGCGACAGTATGAGGATCCAGTTATGATACGGTATCGAGATACGGCTCTCCGAGAGGAGAAGATTTTGTTTGAGGTAGCGCCTGATAGGGTGCTAAGATTCGAGGGCGTATGGTGTTCCGATGTTGCAGGACTTCGCCAGATTTCGGGAGGCACACAGTGCTCGTTACTCTATTCATCCGGGGTCGACTAAGTTGTACCATGACCTCAGATGTATGTATTGGTAGGATGGCCTGAAGAGGAATGTGGCAGGGTTTGTTGCTCAGTGTCCTAATTGTCAACAGGTCAAGGTTGAGCACCGTGGTTCTGGCTATCAGCGATCGATATTCCAACATGGAATGGGAGGTGATCAACATGGATTTTGTTACTGTGTTACCTGCACTCGAGAGGAAGTGTGATTCCATCCGGGTTATCAGAGACAGATCGACTAAATCACCCACTTTCTTCCAATCAGACTACGATTCTACCGAGGATTATGATAGATTGTATATCGTGGAGATTGTGAGATCGCACGAGTTCCTATATCGATTATATCGCATGCAGGAGCCCGCTTTACGCCTAACTTCCTGAGGTCTTTCCGTAAGGGGTTAGGACGCAGTAAGTCTCAAGATCGCTTCATCCTCGCATCGACGGGCGTGCAGAGTGTACTATCCGCACACTCGAGGATATGTCATGGCCTGTGTTATTGATTTCGTGGGTACCGGGAGGATCATTTGCCTCTTGTAGAGTTTGCTTATAACAACGGCTACCATTCTAGCATTCGATGACACCATACGAGGCTTTGTATGGCGGAAGTGTAGGTCGCCGATTGGTTGGTTCGACGCGTGGCGAAGTTCGATTGGCCTGCACTTAATTCGCAGGTTGTGGATAAGTGAAGCTTATCCACGAGATCATACTCGTAGTCGGCGTAAATCTTATGCAGATAATCGGCGCCGACATTTGGAGTTTCAGACGATTGGGTCTTCAAGGTATCACCCACGGCGGTGTGTTGAGGTTCGGAAAGAAGGGGAAACTTAGCCCAAGGTACATTGGGCCTTAACAGATCATCCGTAGAGTAGGCAAGGTTGCCTATGAGTTGGAGCTGTCATCGGATTTAGAGGCGGTACATCCGGTCTTTCATGTTTCTATGTTGCGGAAGTGTAACGGAGATCCATCAAGAATTTTCTAAGCTAGCGATATCCAGGTGACGGAGGGATTATCGTATGAGGAGAGTCTCATAGCGATACTCAATCTCCCGGTCAGGCGACTGCGGACCAAGGATGTAGCTTCCGTCAAAGTCTTGTGGCGGAATGAAAATAGGGAGGAGATCACTTGGGAAGCGGAGGAGGACATGTTAAGGAAGTATCCTCACTTATTCTCTATACCTTCAGGTTATTCATTTCCCTTACTTGTCAAGTTTTAATTGAAGTATTTTTGCTTAAATGTTATTATGTGGCCACGTGTGGCATTATTGGTATGTAGGGGTTGTAAAAGGAAGACTATGTCGTTATCTATAAGATTGACTTCGAAAGAACATTCGGGGACGAATGTTTCTAAGGGGGGGAGAATGTTACGCCCCGTAATTTCAAGAGAATAAGATTTGAATTTGGAAAGATAAGTTGACAAATGTTTTAGTCAGACTTTGAGTCAACTTTGGAGTGATATATATCCCAGTTTATTAAGAGTTTTTAGGTGTTTAAAATTCCTAATATGAAGTTCGTTGAGTCTAGTTTCCAACGCAACAAACCGCTCGTCGATAGGACATCGGAGCAGAGAGGTATGGATGTTAGAAGTTCAGTGGGCAGAAGTGAGGAAAAAAATATTCCAGTCAGGACGGCGCCGAGGCGGGATTTTTCGCGAAAAAGGGGGAAAAATAAGAAGATATTTGTGTAAAGGTCTATGGGAGGGTGACAAGTGTCCCTCCCATCTTTTTGACCAAGAGAAGGTCTTATATTATGACCAAGTCTTGAAGACTTGGTCATTTTGCAAAGGTTCACCCTAAAGAATTCCTCTCCCCTTCTCTCTAAAAATTCAAAGAAAACCTAAGCCTAGTGAAATTGTTGGAGAGGCGGCAAGAAGATAAAGTGTTGATAAACTTGTAGAAAGGTCGTGTGGATGTTTTTGACGAGAAAAAGAGTCGCGGAAAAAAGGCTATAGTGGGCGAAATCCTAAAGGTAAAATTCCCTCTCCTCTTGGAAATAAATTATGATACATGTAATAGTTGATAAGTGTTATAGAGTATTGAGAGCCTAAATCCGAACACGGGCTTATTAGCCATTGGAATTACAATACAAATGAATCGATAGTTATAATTGTCGCATGTTATCTAAATGAGAGATTATAGTTGTTGAAATTGGTTGCGACTATATAACATGAGAGAACGACATTATGGATTGAAAAGGAATTGGAAAAGATTTATTGTGGTTGTACTTTGTAGTCGAAAAATGACCTTTAATATTGGACTGTTTTATATGAATTGTGGAGCAGAATTGTATACATCCTGTAAGGCGTATAATCCCCTTTGATTGGTTAATGTGTTGAGCCTTAAATGTGGCATGTTTGGTTATTGAATTCGGGCCTTGAAAAAGGTGGAAAAGTGCATAGAAACAAAGGAAGTGATGTCCAATTTTCGTAGAATACGTGACTTTACACTTAGAATATTCTACGTTTGAAACTAGAAGTTGATAGACGTATTATGGTCATTATAGGTTGACATACTACGTACGGCATATTGGACTTAGCAAGTGGATTAAACCGAAGAGGTATGTGGAACTTTCTTATCTCTTGAGCATGAGTAGTTGTAAATGTATAGTACGGTAGACGTACGAGATTTAAATGAATTTAGTTTCATTTGATATCCTTGACTTGTTTTAAGAATGTCCAAGTTGGGTGAGTTAGAGAATTAACTCACTGGTTTTAAAGGCTAAAGATATCTTAGTTTCTAAAGTTAAGAAACTTGATTTCTAAAGTTAAGAGACTTGAAGTATTTTGAAAGCATATGATACTTGATTTTTGAAAGTATAAGTCTCTTGGTTATAAAAAGAATGTAAGTGTCTAAAGCATAAAGTTAGTATAACGACTTTATGGGAAGTTGGTTATAATAACTTTATGGAAGGTTAAAAGAATGATTTAATCAAGTGATGTAAATAAAGATAAATGGCTTGAAATGAAGAAAAGCAAATTGATTTAAAGGCATCAATTGCTTAAGGTTTTAAAGTAAAAAAAAAAGTCATTTGGTTTAGAAGCCTATAAATGTATTTCTAAAAGGTATTGTGACTTGTTTGAAAAGTAGATATGATTTGATACTACGGTTATTAGTATCTTGGGGTTTTATATGGAAAAAAGTCATTTTAAAAGAATAGAAGTACATAGTACTTTGGGTTAAATTCCCGGATTTTATAATGACATGTTAGTGCCTTAAGTAAACTAATATGAGAGTCTATATTAATAAGGCTAATAAGAAGTTAGGAGATTTCTTAACTTGCTTATATTATGTATGATAAGCCGGTAGTGCTTATATTATGTATGATAGTCGGTTGTGCTAGGTTATGTTATTCTTGTGGGCTAAACCCCCGGGTTACTACTTATTCCATGAATTTGCTACCCATGATGCGAGTGCGGCGTTTGTACTCATTGCGGGCCCACCGGGCCCATGAGGGTGAAATAGTCCTATGCGGGTGAAATAGTCCCATGCTAGGCGGATGACCTCATTACGGGTCCGCAGGACCTATGCGGGTGAAATAGTCCCAGGAGTAGGATTGCTTAATGATACTACGGGCGAGTGGCCCTACTTTGATCATGAGCCTCCTATTTTTATGCAGTAAAGCATACACTTGTTTACTCTCATTGTTAGTAAGACACGATTATCGTTATTCGAGTTATCATACATGTCTCCACTTTATTTTTAGACTTTATGATTTCATTTCGATTTCGCTTTTGCATACTTGGTACATTCATTGCATCGACCCCCTTTCTCGGGGTTGCGTCATGTCGCGCAGTGGGTAAAGGTGGTGGATCCTCACTCTAGGATCACCGATCAGTGTCAAGCTCCATTTCTCGGAGGCTTTGTCTTTGGTACGGCTTTCCCGATGTTGTAGATAGATGTACATTCAGGTATGACGGCCTTGTCCGCCACTGTTATTCTTAGAGGTCCGTAGTCATATCTGTGGATTGGGTTGTAAGAACAAAGATGTAATCGTTTTATTTTTGGGTTTCAGATATTTTACTGGCGTGGCCTTATCGGCCATTCGCTGATATTTTACATCGCCTATGTATTTTATGAATTTTGTATGTTCCGCTGCTATTCTCTGATGTATACCTGTAAGGGGTGCCCAGGTAGGGCATCAGTCGCGGGCCCGGGGTCGGGTCGTGACAAAAGGACTCAAAAGAGTGTATAAAATTACACTTAACAAACACCCCCAAACTTACACTTTACTCGCCCTCGAGTAAAGAACTAAACAAAAAGAAAATCAAATAAAAGACTCAACTAAGTGGATCAAGTAGCTATAGCAATGCTTTCTCACAATTATGGATGAAAATTGGGATAATATGTTAGAACATACATAGCATGAATAATTAGCAATCTAGAATTTCAAGTTGGATATTTCGCAAATTCAATTATGTCATAATCATTCGAATTACAAACATCTAACATATGCATGTCAATTTCATTCCATCTTTCCCAAAATTCTATAGACCTGTTTACTTTGTCGCGCCCGTTTTTGACCTCGGGGGTCTGAACGGTATCCGCAACGTTGCTCTTTGGCGCGGTTCCCTGGATGGAGCAATAATGCTGATTTTAAGGAGTCGCCACCTAATTATTTAAGTGAATTATGACATTTGATTTATTGCAATAAAAATACTGCAATTAATCTCCGTTTAATGGTCTGCGAAATTAATGAGATTCTGAATCAGGGTTCTTTATTATCCTAAAGAGAAGGTATTAGGCATCCTTTAAGATCCGCTAACTTGCGGTTATTCGTTCAAACCTAGGTTAATTATTTATTGCCCTTTTTATTTTACCTATTCTAAGCATTTTTCATAATTTATAATTAAAATAAAGTGCAATACAAAATAATAAAAAAACTAAAATTAAATACGACATAAAATAAAACTCCGGGACATCTTTTAGCCCTTTTTAGGCCTTCTGCACAAGATGATCTCCGGGTACCTGCATAAACACTTAGTAAAAGTGTTAGTAGTAGAATAAATAATTTTAAAGCAATGACAGGAATTTAATAAGTAAAGCCAAAAAATAAATAAACTGTCTTTTTGCACGTATGAGGCCTTGGAAATCAGACGGAGATTCCTTCATCGGCCAATATTGTTAAAAACAATAAAATAAATAAAACCTTCAGATCCGCGCCAAAACAGTAATAGTTTTAAACACAGAGGGCTCAGATATATATAAAAATAAAGTGGGACATCCTAAACAAGTCCGGCTGCGAAAATTCGCCTCGCCAGCGCATGTTGGTTATCCTGTGAAAGTAGAAGAAATCATCAACGCCCAGAAAGCTTCATTTATTTTATTTTTCGTCTTTGCAACTGTGGAGGCCTCAAAAATCGACGGATAACTTTTTCATCGTCCATCAAGCGCAGTATCATGTTCAAATTCAGTGTAATAAAATAATAAAAGGGCCAAAATACCCAAAATCCGACAAATTAATCTGACGGCAGTAAACAGTAGCATCTCGCCGGAAAAACCAGAAACTTAGAGCAACCCAAAATAGTACAGAATCAGTTTTAAGGGTAAAATGTCGAATCATTAGTTCGGAAAGTAACCACACAGTAGAAGCCATACCAGCCTAGTTCACCGGAAAAAAAACAACCATTAACCAGAAATATGCAGTCGCCGGAGTTGTTCTTTTTAGCACAAAATAATAGAGCATATATTTTAGCAAAATAGATAATAAAGATAACATGAAATAGAATAATAGTAGTAACGTTGAGGACAACAGTCAGTTCACCAACAACAAATATACCAACCAAAATAAAGTCGACCAAGGGTCACCGGAGTTTGAAAACTCCACCGAGATACCCGAAACAAAAACCAGATCAGTCCACAACCAACCAGTAAACCAACCGAGATACCCCACAATATCGAATCAGTCGAACAAACAACAGAAGCAGTAACCAACGACCGCCGGAATTCCTCAAACTCCGGCGAGATTCAAAAATAAAGGAAATCAGTCCAAATAAAAAATATGCCAATAAATCTAAAAATGGAATCAAACCCAGGCAGCGATGGTGGCGGCGTCACGGCGACGAGCGACGCCGCGCTGACGATTTGGGACGATGGCAGCTGATAAGTGCGCAAGCGATGGGTTGTGTGTGTGTGAGGTTGTGCGGTGATGGTGGTGTTCGACGGGTTTGCAAGGTATGGGGTTTGGAGTTCGCCGAAGTTGGAACTCCGGCGAAGGGCGACGACGACGGGAGTTGGTTTGATGTTAGAGAGAGTGAACGATGAAAGTGAGGTACATAAAAATGGGGTGCTTCGGCTGGAGGGTCTGCGTGTTGTGGTCGACGCAGGGAGAGGGGGTGAGGGAGAGGGTGACGGGAGTGAGGGAGAGGGCAGGGGTTCGCCGGCGTGGGTGATGGGGGTTACACCGGTGATGGCGGACAGTGGGTTGAGGGTCTTCGACGGGAGCAGTGGGTTAGGGAAAGGGTGTTCGCTGTTGTTGTTCGGCGATGGTGGTGGAAGGGAGCAATGGGTTCGCCGGTAAGGGCGGCGAAGGGAGAGAGGGTGAGACGGGAGAGGTGAGACGGGAGAGGGTAGGGATGGTGAGGAGAGAGTTGGCGGCTGTTGTGGACTGATTTTTGTTGGGGGTTCGCCGGAGCTTGGAGCTCCGGCGAAGGGCGGCGACGGCGACGGGAAAGGGGAAGAGGGAGAGGGGGTGACGGCTGTTGTCAGGGTCTTGGCGGCTGAGGGTTATGTGGGTTGCCCCCCTCCTTTTTTAAGAAGAGGGGGTAGTATTTATTATATAGGGTAGGATTAGGGTTTGGTATTTGGGGTGGAAAAATAAAAGTGGGTTTTGTTTTTAAGGGGGAAAATAAAAGTGTGGTATTGTTTGGATGAAATAAAAAAATGGTGTTTGATTGGACTGATTCAAATTGCGTCTTGGACTGGACTGGTTTGACAAAATGCAAGGCGGGTTAATTATTTAAAACAAAATTATTTAAAAAGATGCAAGATTATTAAAATGCAAATGCCGACGCAATAATACTAAAATGCAATATTTAAGAAATGTTTAATGCCTGATTAAAAGTAAAAACGTGGTGCCAATTAATTATTTAAAGAGATGCAAACATAATAATAATAGAAACATAATATTAGCGACATATTGCTTAATTTAAAAATAAAAGATGCAATGCCATTTTGTGAAGAAATAAACATAGAATATTATGTAAAAATATGCAAAATAACGATTAAAATGCGGTGTGCTAAAATACTTAAAATTGCAATAAATATACGAAAAACGGGTCAAAATTGACTGTCAACATACTTGATATTCTCCACTAATCAAGACATACACATTAGAGATCATCAGGACTTTTAAGAGTTGTAATGTAGGCTTAGGCAGGGGTAGATAAAAGTTGGCGTTTAGGCTCAAATTACGTATCATAAGCATTTTTCCTTCAACTCCCTTTTTCCTTCTTTCTGATTTTTTTTTTATCCCATACCTATTTTCTCCCTCTTTTCTTTTGAGAGAATGTGATATATTATATATAAAAACAAGCACCCAAACTTAGGCTTTTGCATATTTTTCATTGGGGAGCATCAAAAGTTCTCACTCACTTTTTATTTCTTTTTCAACACTTCTCATTCCAATATTTTTCCATTCTTACTTATGGCACGACAAATGAATCATAGGGTGTCAAACAAAGATATTTCTTTTGGCTCAAAGGGGCTGACTAGTGATACAATGTATGTCAGGGTAGGTAATGAATGGTCAGAAGGGCTCACAAAGAGATGCCTGAATCATCTCCCTAAACATGTACATCTTAACTATTTCTCCTCAAATAACAAGCAAACAGATTTTTTAGACATTTTCAATCTTTCTTTTCATAATTGACAACGCATAGACTAAGCACAAATATCTCAAATAATCAGATGTCATGAATTTTTGGCATATCTAACTTATGCACGCAGATTTTAGCTTTCAATTCCATTACATTATTCCAATTAATCCACTCAATATCTTTAGCAACTACAACATGCATGATCCATAAAAAAATTAGACTCACAAAAACGCATAAAACAAACAAAAAGACTCAAAACAAATAATAAAACAAAGTAAGACCCCCCCTCCCCCAAACTTAATTGACATATTGTTCCTAATGTGTGAAGACTAAAAATGAAGGGAAAACTTACTTTACACAACACAGCGGTCAAAACGGAGGTCTGGGAGGTGGATTGCTTGGCTCAAAAGGTGGATATTGTGGCGGTACTCCAAAATGAGGCTCAGTGGGGCTTGTAGTGACAGCTGGTTGAATATGGAATTCAATTCATTGTTGCGCTGGTACTCATAATTGTACCTCTGTTGCTCCCATTGATACTGGTGGCTGTCACGCTCTTGCTGAGTCTGGATGATGTACTCGTCCTGCTGTCTTAGGTGTTGATTCTCTTGCCTCATGTGGTGCTGCTCCTACATCATTTGTTGTTGGTTATGAAGCAGTTGATCCAATTATGACATGAGTAGCTCAATCATCAAAGGAGGTGGGTGACTGCTCTCCCCCGAATCATAGTAGGTAGCTGCCTCAGGTTCTTCCTCTTGGACTCACTGGCGGCGTCTAGGTGGATATTGGATTACCTCGTCGGCATCTGGCACTTGAGCATGGGGCACTAGTATTGGGTCTGGGTAGCCAATTACCATCGCTCGGGTGATGGCATTCTGTGTTCGTCCCATCGCATCATTAGCATTGAATGGCACTCCATATTCAATATATAACTTTGTGATCAATGACCCATGTCCCAGTCCAACTATAGTCGTGAGTCGACAAGTGAACTCAATGCTTTCCAGAATTGCCCTACCTACATCTATAGTGAACCCTCTCAGTAAGGCATATACCAACTTGAGTCGGTCCGTTATTACTTTGAACAAATGCATGAAGGGTATCATTCGGGCACTCACGAAGTATATCCATGCTCGAGCTACCCTGTTGAATTGAGAACGAAGCATCCATCGTGGCTCATTATAAACACTATATGTCACTCTTGCCCCTCGAGCACTCAAAGTTTCTGCCACCTCTACCCAATCAATTCTGTTGGAATTGCTCCAAGTTGTGTATTGGTCTTCTTCCTCATCATCTACAGTCATCTCATTAGGAACACCACATACTGCATTTATGTTCTCTATTGCGACGGACACCCACTTTCCTCGAACAAAGCACCTATTTTCCACCCGCTCCGAAAAGTTGACGTAAAATTCATACACCACTGGGATGTTGGGAAGAGGAATATTGATATTAACAAATTCCTCCCAGTTTCTGTTGACAATCATTTCCCTAACATACTCATAGGCATCATTGTAGGGAGCTTGTCTGAATTCCATGCCTCTTTCTGGGATTAAGGGGCGGCCTCTTAATTTTTTGTATCGATCTTGGGCTGCCTTGTTACAAAATCTGGAAGTGTCATACTTAGGTGTTGCTGATCTAGAAGAAGAAGCCCTATTACTTGGAGCCATAATTTTTAGGTATGGTTGAAAAAAATTGGGCAGAACTTTCTTTGTTTTTCGGATGATTCTTCACCAACACTTAGTAACCAAATCCACAACATGCAACAGTCAACACAACCAACAACACACCCACAAAAATCAACACACAATCATCCAGCACTTGACAACAATGGTCAGTAACAATTCCAACTTCAACACCCAACAACCACAAGCCACGAATTTTGCAAGGAAAAGTGATGAATTTTACCTTTTTGACAAGTTTTATGTCTTGACCCAAACGATGAATTGATAGTGGTATGTGAGAGAATGGTAGATTTGTAGTGTAATGGGGTATGAGAGGTTAATTTGGGACAAAATTTCAAAGCTTTTAGGAGAGAGGGGAGGTTTTTAGAGATTTGGGTGAGTTTGGAATGAGGGAAATCGGAAAAAAAAACTAGAGTTTTTAATCTGATTTCGCGTAGGGACCGCGGTTCATGGGACTCGCACCGCGGTGCTAATTCGTTCATAAATCGCTGGGACGGTCTGCCAGAGAGGCACCGCGGTGCTAATTCAATTTTTCAACACTCGAACTCATTGGAAAAATTTGGTCGCGGTGCCAATTTCTTCTTTCAGAGACCTAACTCACTGGAAATATTTGGCCGCGGTGCCTTCAGAAGAGCACCGCGGTGCTAAATCACTGAAACTCGTCCTTGCTCACTGGAAATATTTGGCCGCAGTGCCTTCATATGAGCACCGCGGTGCTTAATCACTGAAACTCGTCCCAGCTCACTGGAAATATTTGGCCCGGTGCCTCATGCCTCAAAATTCACTTTTCTCGAATTTTTAGAGTTTTCAATCTCTTGCCTCTCGGAATTAATCCCTAGTCCACCTGTCATTCAAAAAACACACCAAACATACAAGATCGTGAGACTATTCAAGACAAAATAAAACAACAGAATTTAAATAATATAATTAAAACATTGGGTTGCCTCCCAAGTAGCGTTGTCTTTAACGTCTTTTAGACGAACGCAGATTTATCTTCATTGTGGTTTGAAGAGGATTACTGACTTTATTTGTTCCATGGTGTCACACAAGTAGGGTTTCAATCGTTGTCCGTTTACTTTGAATGATGCGTCCTCTTTTCCTCGTACTTCGACTGAGCCATAGGGGAATACCTTCTCACAATGAATGGCCCTGACCACCTGGATTTCAACTTGCCTGGGAATAGTCTCAGCCTTGAGTTGAATAGGAGCACTTGTTATCCATGTTGGAACTCTTTCGGGATCAAATTCTTGTCATGCCACGCCTTGGTGCGTTCCTTGTAGATATTTGCATTCGCATATGCATCATTTCGAAACTCATCAAGCTCATTCAGCTGCAATAGCCTCTTTTGCCCGGCAGCTTTTGCATCCATGTTCAGCTTCTTCATTGCCTAATATTCCCTGTGCTCCAACTCCACTGGCAGGTGGCATGCCTTTCCAAATACCAAATTTATGCGATCGTTATACCGTATTTCCGCAGTATGTACGTGAGGACGACGACAAAAGTTTAGCCTCGTTAGGCATCGACGAAAAATGTTTGTGCACAACTCACTTAAAGAATCTTTTCGATTTAAACGCTTTACTAAACTCGCGTAGGTAAATTCCGCTATGTCATTTATAATTTTTATGGATTTTTCCGAGAGATGAAATATTTTGGACCAATGGGACACTTGTCACCCTCAACGGACAACAAACATGGGCCAAGGTTGCACGCTTTTTGTGCCTTTGCACAAAGTCAAGGAGTTTGTAGGATATTTGTGTAGATGGATATGACACTGGTGAATCTCCACCCTACACTTGCCTTGCACTTGGCATCATCTTGGCCATTGGTTGGCCATTTCGACCTATAAATACCCTTAAGATGAAGAGTTCTTCATTCACAAATCAAACTTTCCAAGTCTAAAATCCTCCTCTCTGTAGTGTTTTCGTCCCAAACACTCCCCTCCCCTGTGAAAGCCCTTGGCCGAAACCCCTCTAGCCTAGTAGTCCTACCGAAACCTACCTCCATCGGGTAGAAATGTTGTCTTCCAAGTATAGTTACTATTCCTAAGTACCTAGCCCAAATCCCTTAGTACTTAGTAGAAGTTGTGAAGAACTTCTAAGGGTTCTTGAGCTATCTGAGCGCATGCTTAGAGCTAAACCTTGCTCGTGAGCTCCATCTTCTCCGGAGGCTCTACTTTGGGTATGATCTCCCTGTTGTATATAGTTTTGTACAGTCAGGGTATGGCGTGGCCCCGTCCGCCATAGTTGTTTATCTTCTTAGAGGTTTGTAGTCCTATTATACACTGGGATGTAAATCGCAAAACTATGTTTATCTATATATTAGAAAGGCGATATTTTCTCACATAAAGCGTGTCTCATTTTACAAACTGTTTCATGTCTTGTTTTTATATTCCGATTACTCGATGTATGACTACTTGGGTGCCCGGTAAGGCACGATCCACGCGGGCTGAACGGTCGTGACAAAAGTGGTATCGAGCGCTTAATCTCGGAAAGTGTCTACAGACCGTATCTAGTAAGTCTTGATTATCGGTGTGTTGTGCACCACACCAATAATCGTGAGGCTATAGGATATTTAGGATTGGTTTCCATTCTTCTCACTCGAGATCGTGCCTTAGAGTTTGTGTTATAAGTTGGACCTCTAACATATTCCTTTCTCATGATTATGCCTCCACGTAGGCAACCCGCCCAGAAGGGCAGCGGCCGAGGAGCCGCTAGTGGGACACCGAGAGTCACGAGGCTCGTGCCCGACCATACCCGGACGGAGAGTTCCACGACGCCGCCGACCCTGCGAGGGTTTAGGCGCAGCAGCGATGGTCGATGAGACCACGACCTACACCTCCATCCCGGCACAGGCGGATGAGATGGGTTACAGAGAGATGGCCCAGTTACTGGCTAGGATCGTGGCCAGACATGAGGACAGTGGACGGCAGTTCGATTCGGCCCAGTAGTACCGTGGTTCACCCGAGGCGCATTTGAGACTACGGATTTCTGAGTTGTAGCCGCCGAGTTTTACGTCGAGGCGGAGGATGATCCGCAGGAGTTCATCCGTCGATTCTACAGAGGATCACGCGGGTGATCAAGGCTTCAGAGACCGAGTCCGTGACCTCGGTTCGCGACTGCGCCGCGCGATCGATTGGTTTGATTCGTGGGAGTTCATCCCGGGGAGAGCACGCGGCCCCAGCTACGTGGGACGAGTTCTCGGAGGCTTTCCTCACTCACTTACCTCGCGGATGAGGAGGCACGCGGGCAGATTTTTGTTCTTTGAGGCAGAGGGACGCGATTAGGGAGTACAACGCGTTGAGTTTGATTCGTTGGCTCGATATGTCCTCGCATTGCAGCGAATATGGAGGGCAGTGCATCGCCACGCCACCGCAAGATGATTATATGGCCGAAGTCTTGTGCGGGTGTAGCTCTTGACCAGCATGGATATTACCCGCACGCAGCTCATGCACTGATGCGGCGAGTGCAGAGCCGACGGGTTGTGACAGCAGTAAGAAAGACCGGGGCGCAGGTCTTTTGGTAGCTATCGTGGTGGCGGACTCAAGAAGATCTAGATTTGCACCACGGCCGGCTGAGTACTCGCACCGCCCTCAAAGACACCAGATATTCGAGGCGCACTGTGGCCCCAGGACTTGACGTCCCAGAGCAGGCGATCGCCGATCGGACCACCCGCCGGTGTGGCCGATGCGGTAGATCCCACTTGGGGAATTGTGGTACGGCTCCGGGAGTTTGTTACAGTTGTGGCCAGCCAGGTCACTTTGCGAGCTTGTCCACCAAGGCGATCTTGATGGTAGGTCACCACGTGTTCTTTCGCTGGTCTTCTTCATCTCCTACGATTACTCGCCCGAGGCAAGGTACTCATGGGCCAGGTCGCGGCAGAGGTCGTGGCGCGGGTTCTAGCGGTCCTCGTAACCGCATTTATGTCTTGTCGGCAGATCGTGAGGCCTCACCGATGTCGCATGGTACCTTATCGGTTTGGTTTGATGTGTATGCCTTGATAGATCCGGGTTCTACTGCATCCATATATCTCCCTTATTGCTAGTAGGATAGGGATAGAGCACGAGTCCATAGACCCTTTCGAGGTAGCTACGCGATGGTGATTCGGTGGTAGCTCGGCGGGTATATAGGGCTTGTCTAGTGACCATATACAGTCGTTAGACCCTAGCCGACTTGATAGAGTTGGATATGACTGATTTCGACGTGATCATGGGTATGGATTGGCTAGTTTCTTGCTACGCCAATGTAGACTGCAGAGAGAGAGTACGGTTCGATTTCTCGAGGAGCCGGTTGTTGAGTGGGAGGAAACACCAGTATCGAGGTAGGTTTATTTCCTACCTCAAGGCTAGGAAGATGGTGCGAAGGCGGTACATCTACCATCTCGTTCGGGTGTTTGATCACGAGGCGCAGCGCGATTTTCGATTCAAAGAGTCGAGAGTTCCCGCACGTGTTTCACGACCTCCGGTATCCTTCCCGAGAGGAGATAGAGTTTTGTATTGATGTGTTGCGGACACTGGCCTATTTCCATTCCGCCATACGTAACGGCACCGCCGAGTTGAGAGAGTTGAAGGACCGGTGAGAGATTTGTTGGAGAAGCGGCTTCATCAGACCTAGTGTTTCTCCCCGGGAGCGCGGATTGTTCGTGAAGAAGAAGGGCGGGGCCGCTGCGCATGTGTTGATTGGCGGTGAACAAGGTGACCATTAAGAACAGATACCCCCTTCCCAGGATTGATGATTTGTTCGACCAGTTTTAGGGTGCGAGATGTTTCTCCAAAATTGATCTGCGATCAAGCTATCATCAGTGCAGTCGAGAGGCGGATGTCCCTAGATCGCATTCGGACGGTGACGGGCATTATGAGTTCGTGGTCATGTCTTTTGGGTTGACTAATGCTCGTGGTATTCATGGATTTGATGAACCGAGTGTTCAAACCATTTTGGACACGCTTTGTGATAGTGTTCATTGATGATATCTTGGTTATTTCTCGCCAGAGCGAGCACGCGAGCATTCGGCGATCAGGCTTTGAGAGTTCTCCAGACCAGCTTATACGCCAAGTTTTCCAAATGTGAGTTTTGGTTAACTTCGTGGCTTTTCGGGCATATTGTCGGGTTGATGGTATTCGTGGGATACGCCAAGATCGAAGCGCCAGAGTTGGCCTCGACCTACTACTCCGGCAGAGGTTCGCAGATTTTCGGGCCTCGCAGTTATTATCGGCGTTCGTAGAGAAGTTTGCTTCTATCTCGCACCATTGACTAGCCGACTCGTAAGCGGCTAAGTTTGATGGACTGACGTGTGGCGTGGTTTCCGCCGGCGAGAGATCGACGACCGCCTCGCTCTTACTCTTCCGCAGGGTCCAGACGGTTATGTCGTGTATTGTGATCGCGTCAGCATCGGGTTGGGATGTGTTGATGCAGCAGGCAAGGTTATAGCATACGATCCCGACACCGAAGAAACACGAGAGGAACTACCCTACCCATGATTCGAGTCGCGGCGGTGATTCACGCCAAGATCCGAGGCACTATTTGTATGGGTTCATGGATATTTATACGCACCACAAGAGCCTCCAAAGATATCTTCACCGCAGAGAGATGAACTTACGGCATGCAGAGCGGTTAGAGTCGCTCAAGGATTATGATGTTGACATTCTGCATCACGGGAAGGCGATGTTGTGGCGTACGCCCTTAGTCGTAGGTCGATGGGTAGCCTATCGGATGTGCACCGAGAGGAGGGCATGGTTCGTGATTTGCATCGATTAGCGAGCCTTGGTGTCCGCTTGATTGATTACGATAGCAGGAGTTCGAGAGGTTGTCGAGTCTTCCATCGCCGGCGAGGCAAGAGGCAACAGCTGAGGATCCCGCTTTGATTCGGTATCGTGATACGGCTCTTCGTGAGGGCAAGGGTCCTTTTGAGGTAGCACCTGATGGGGTGCTAAGGTTTGAGGGCATGTTGTGTGTTCCAGATGTTTCAGGACTTCGGCAGCAGGTTCTTGGGGAAGCACACAGCACCGTTCTCTATCCATCCGGGGTCGACCAAGATGTACCACGACCTCAGATCTGTGTATTGGTGGGATGGCGAAGAGGACGTTGCAGCTCGTCAGAGCTCGCGCCGCGTGTCGCGGTGAAGGTAGAGCACCGCAGGCCCGTGGTTTGTTACGATAGAGATCCCGACCGAAGTGGGAGGTGATCAACGTGGACTTCATCACGGATTACCTCGCACTCGGAGGAGACATGATTCTATATGGGTTATCGCCGACGGTCGACGAAATCAGCCCACTTTCTTCCCGTCAGACGACTTTTCGGTACCGAGGATTATGCGGACTTTACATCCGAGAGATCGCCGATCGCGTGAGTCCCTATTTCGATCATATCGCATGCAGGAGCCCGCCACGCTAACTTCCGGAGGTCTTTCCGTATGGTTGGGGACGCAGTGAGCTCGAGCATCGCATTCCATCCACGCAGCACGACAGCCGATCGCACTATCCGCACTCTCGGCGATATGTTTGCGAGCTGTGTTATCGACTTCGTGGGTACCGGAGGATCATTTGCCTCTAGTTGAGTTTGCATATAATAATAGCTACCACTCCAAAGATTCGATGGCGCCTTATGAGGCCTTGTATGGAGGAAGTGCAGATCGCGATAGGTCGGTTCGACGGGCGAGGTGCGATTAGTGGGACCAGATTTGGTGCAGCGGCCGATAAGTGCGGCTTATCCAGAGCGGTTCTCGATACCGTGAGTCGCATGAAGTCATACGCAGATCATCGCCGCCAGATCCGGAGTTCGCGATTGATGATTGGGTTTTCTGAAGGTGTCACCATGGCGGTGTGATGAGATTCGGGAAGAAAGGGAAACTCACCAAGCGTACATTGGGCCAGACGATTGTCCGCAGGTAGGCAAGGTTGCTATGAGTTGGATCTGTCGCCCAACTGGAGGCGGCATCCGGTGTTTCATGTTTCTACTTTGAGGAGATGTATCGGATCCATCTAGAGTGCACCCGATTGACGATGTCTAGGTGACCAGGATTATCGTATGAGGAGATTCCATAGCGATAATCGATCGTCGAGTTAGCGCTCATGACCAAGGACGTGGCTTCCATCAAAGTTCGTGGCGAACGAGCTCAGAGGAGATGACGTGGAAGGCGAGGAGACATGAGGCAGAGGTATCCTCACTTATTCCCCACACCTCCAGGTAAATTACTTTCCTATTTGCTGGTTTTTAATTATCGTATTTGCTTAAGTGTTATAATGTGGCCATGTGTGGCACTTGCAACTGTTAAGTTGTGAGGTATTTTATTGTTAACTATCTTGGGAAGGAACATTCGGGACGAATGTTTCTAAGGAGGGGAGAATGTTATACCCCGTATTTCCAGAGTATGTACGTGAGGACGCACGCATAAAGTTTAGCCTCGTTAGGCATCGACGAAAATGTTTGTGCACAACTCACTTAAAGAATCGTTTTTCGACGAAACGTTTTACTAAACTCGCGTAGGGTAAATTCCGGCTATGTCATTTATAATTTTTGCGGATTTTTCCGAGATATGAAATATTTTGGACCAACGGGAGGGTGACACTTGTCACCCTCAATGGACGGCAAACATGGGCCAAGGTTGCACGTTTTTTGTGCCTTTGCACAAAGTCAAGGAGTTGGTAGGATATTTGTGTAGTAGATGGATAAGGACACTTGGGTGAATCTCCACCCTACACTTTCCTTGCACTTGGCATCATCTTGGCCATTGGTTGGCCATTTCTTGACCTATAAATACCCCCCTTAAGATGAAGAGTTCTTCATTCACAAATCAAACTTTCCAAGTCTAAAATCCCTCCCCTCTCTTGTAGTGTTTTCGTCCAAACACTCCCTCTCCCCCCTTGTGAAGGCCCTTGGCCGAAACCCCTCCCCCCCCTCGAGCCTAGTAGTCTGGCAGAAACCTACCCCCTCCTGGTAGAAATGTTGTCTTCCAAGTATAGTTACTATTCCTAAATACCACAGCCCAAATCCCTTAGTACTTAGTAGAAGTTGTGAAGAACTTCTAAGGGTTCTTGGAGCTATCTGAGCGCATGATGTTAGGAGCTAAACCTTGCTCGGGAGGCGACTTTTAACTTGGATAATGTTGGGCTTATCGAGGTAAATACTCGTGTCCTTCTATTGTAATTGGATATTACATATAAGAATAGTTAAGACTTGAGTATAAGTTATGGAAGAATATTAAAGAATAGAATTGAACTGTTAATCACAGTAGAAGGGTTTAAAAGAAGAATAATTGAATCAGTACTTACATGAATTTGTTTTCACGATGAGACTTGAGTAGCTTGGCGGGTAGGGAAGTGCTGCCCAATTTTCCGTAGAATAGAGAACCTCTACTTAGAATTTCTGAGAATAGTCTAGACGTTGATAGGCGTATTTGACTATTATAGTCGATTCTCTGCGCGACATATTCGACTTGGCGGTGGATTTCGCCAGAGGGTATGTGATTCTTCCTATACTCTTGAGCATGATATTTTAAATATATATATAGTAGGTGACGTCGTGTGTTAAGCGAATAATACTTACGGCAATGTCTTTTGACTTAAGCCTGAATAATAATTACGGCAATGTCTTGTGACTTAAGCCTGAATAATAAGGATCTTGAAGCATTTCAAAAGAATACTGAATCATTTTTTAACAGAAGAGAAATGTTTGGTTTTTAAACAAAAAGCTTAAGAGTTATACTAGCTTTATGGGAAGTTAGGTATAACAACTTAAGAAAGATAAAAGGAACTGTTTACTTATTTGTTTATAAAAACCTTGTATTGATTTCTGTAAGGTGTAGTAAGATTGTTTTAAAAGTAGACATAATATGATGTTACGTGTGTTAGTGTCCTGTAACGTTTGTATAAGAGAGTATTCTTGTTGTGCTTATGTTGTTTAAACGATAAGCTGTTATGTTAGTATAATATCACTCACCTCTTGACATGATACCGGGGGTTAAGCTGCCCTCCGATGCGGGGTAGACTTCGGGCGATGCGGAACCATGATTCGAGAATACCTCATGCGGGTCGGGGACCTACGCGAGCTACGAGAGTTCGAGTTAGTGTGCGGGGTTATACCTCACGCGATGCATGTGGCGTGCGGACTACGAGTCGGGGCGACGCCGAGAGTAGCTACCTCGATGCGGGTCATACCTCATGCGGGCTTATGTGAGTGGCCTATGCGGACTACGGAGTCGAGATTAGGCTTGCATAATGATACTATGGGCGATTGGCCCGCCGATCATTCGCGACCTAGAAAAGACACATTCTGATTTACCTATTGTTGCTCTTGTTTATGATACGGCACTATATGCGATTACATTGGTTGTTTTGCGTATTTGTAAATTGGTTTTAAAATGATATGATTTCATTTAAGTATTTCTGATTTCACATACTTAGTACTGTTGTCTTGACCTCCTTGAGGCTGCGTTCATCATGAGTAAGTGGCAGTGCTAGATCCACATCCTTAGGATCTTTGCTTTGGTGTCGTGAGCTCCATCTTCTCCTGGAGGCTCTACTTTTGGGTATGATCTCCTGCTTTGTTGTATATAGTTTTGTACATTCGGTATGGCGGGGCCCCGTCCGCCATAGTTGTTATCTTCTTAGAAGTGCAGTAGTCTATTATGCGGTTGGGATGTAGCGCAAAACTATGTTTATTTATATATGCCGAAAGGCGACATTTTCTCACATAAAACTGTGTCTCATTTTACAAACTGTTTCATGTCTTGTTTTTATATTCCGCTGATTACTCTGATGTATGACTACTTGGGTGCCCGGGTAAGGCACCAGTCACGGGCCCCGGAACGGGTCGTGACAGTGACATCCCAGTTGGAGTTTTGAATGCAGTCTTGTAAGCCCAGAGTGCATCATCTAGCTTGACAGACCAATTCTTCCTCGAGCTGTCCATCGTCTTTTCCAATATCCTCTTCACTGCCCTGTTTGATATTTCAGCCTGCCCGTTATTTGAGGATGGTATGCAAGAGCAATGAGGTGGTAAACTTCATAGCGAGCTAGTAGGGTGTTAAGTTGCTTGTTGCAAAAATGACTCCCTTCATCGCTGATGAGAGCTCTGGGAGTACCAACCCTTGTGAAAATGTTCTTCTGGAGGAATTTTAAGACAGTATTACCATCATTTTTTTAGTAGCTACTGCCTCGACCCATTTGGACACATAGTACACTGCGAGCAAAATGTATTTGTATTCGAATGATGGCGGGAATGGGCCCATGAAGTCAATTCCCCATACATCAAAAAGCTCTACTTTAAGTATCCCATTCACGGGCATTTCATTCCGCCTTGAGATGTTTCCAGTCCGTTGACACCGGTCGCATGCCTTCACAAAAACATTGGAATCTTTGAACAATGTTGGCCAATAAAACCCATTTTGTAGTACCTTGGTTGATGTCCTTGATGCCCCCAAAATGCCCACCACATTACAAAGTGTGACAATGAGTGAGAATTTGGTTCATTTCATCCTCTGGCACACAACGTCTAATGATCTGATCAACACAGTGCTTGTACATAATTGGTTCTCCCAATAATAGTGCTTCACCTCTGAGTAGAACTTCTTCACTTGCTGCCTTGACATCTTCGGGGGCACAACCTTAGCTACAAGAAAATTAACATATTCAGCATACCAAGGTAAAGTAGAACCAGCACTTACTTGAAAGAGTTGCTCGTCTGGGAAATGGTCATTGATCGGCACATCTTTAGCAATTCGACACTCTTCTCCCTCAAGCCTTGACAAGTGATCAGCCACCAAATTTTATGTGCCCTTCTTATCACGGATATCCATGTCAAACTCTTGTAGCAGTAACACCCATCGGATAAGGCATGGTTTGGCATCTTTCTTGGTCATCAGATATTTGATGGCCGCATGATCAGTGTATACTATCACCTTGTTCCCAATGAGGTATGGCCTGAATTTCTCGAATGCATATACTATAACTAGCATCTATTTCTCTGTCATGGCATAATTCAGTTGTGCATCATTAAGAGCTTTACTAGCATAGTAAATGGACAGAAATACATTGTCGACTCGCTGCCCAAGAACTGCTCCACTGCATAGTCACTTGCATCACACATGAATTCAAATGGAAGCTCCCAATTTGGTGCAATGACTATGGGTGCTGAAATTAACTTCTTCTTAAGTACTAGAAACGCACTCAGACACTTGTCCTTGAATTCAAATGCAGCACCATTCATTAACAGGGAGGAAAGAGGCTTTGAGATTTTGGAGAAGTCCTTGATGAACCTCCTATAGAAACCAGCATGCCCAAGAAAACTTCTAACCCCTTTCACTGACACCGGAGGTGGTAGATTTTCAATAACTGATATTTTAGCTCTGTCTACTTCGATGCCTTGGCTGGAAATTTTGTGGCCAAGGACAATACCCTTTTTTACCATAAAGTGACACTTCTCCCAATTCAACACAAAATTAGATTCTTCACACAGTTGCAACACTGTTTCTAAATGCTTCAAACACTCATCAAAAGATTACCCAAACACAGAGAAATCATCCATGAAAATCTCTATGGTCTTCTCCACCATGTCAGAAAAAATAGCCATTATACAGCGCTGAAAAGTGGCAGGTGCATTGCAAAGCCCAAATGTCATTCTTCTGAAAGCAAACGTACCATAGGGACATGTGAATGTGCTTCTCTTGGTATTCTGGTGATATTGCAATTTGATGATAGCCAGAGTAACTGTCCAAAAAGCAATAGTAGTTGTGCCCAGCAAGTCTATCAAGCATCTGATCTAGGAAGGGCAAAGGGAAATATTTTTTGCTGGTTGCCTTGTTCAGCTTGCGGTAGTCAATGCAAATCCTCCACCCTGTAACTGTTCTAGATGGAATCAGCTCATTCTTCTCGTTGGTGACCATAGTCATACCACATTTCTTGGGCACCACTTGCACTGGACTCACCCATGCACTATCAGAAATAGGGTAAATTACCCCAGCATCAAGCCACTTCAAAATCTCCTTCCTCTCACTACCTCCTTCATGGTTGGATTTAATCTCCTTTGTGCCTCAATAGAGGGTCTGCTTTCATCTTCTAGGCGAATCTTGTACATCACTGTAGAATGATTTTTCCCTCTAATATATGTCAGTGTTCACCCAATAGTAAGCTTGTGAGCCCGCAGTACTCTAAATAATTTCTCATCATCCACTTTTGACAAATGAGCTGACACAGTCACTGACAAGGTTTTATCCTCACCTAGATACATGTAGTGTAGATGATCTGGTAAGGTCTTCAACTCTAACTCTGGGGATTTCTCTATGAAAGGTAATGGTCTTTCTGGCATCTTTCCTAGCTTCTCAATTTTTCTCTTATAGAATGGTTCACCGGAATCCAACCAATTCGCATATTCCACCAACTCTGTATCTTCATTCTTCAATGTCCTCCTCATCATATTGTGTCAGCATCAACTCAAGAGCATCAGTACTCCTGAAATTGTTCTCAGAAACCGCTTCTTCAATCACATTAATAACATAACAACTATCACTTGCTCTTGGGTAGGTTGTGGCCCTGAATACATTAAAGATCACATCTTCTCCCTGGACTCGAAGTTTTAATTCACCTTTCTGAACATCAATGGGTGCATGTCCTGTGGCTAAAAAGGGTCTCTCAATGATGATGGGCACAAGTTCATCTACCTCCATGTCTAGGATAATGAAGTCAGCAGGGAAAATGAACTTATCTACCTTTACCAACACGTCTTCAATGATGCCTCGATGGTGGACTATTGAACGATCAGCTAGCTGCAAAGTGATGGTTGTAGGTCTTGCTTCCCCCACTCCAAATTTGCAAAACACAGAATAGGGCATCAAATTGATACTAGCCTCCAAATCACATAGAGCCCGCAGACAATCATAATTCCCTATAGTGCAAGGGATGGTGAAGCTTCCTGGATCCTACAGTTTCTGGGCCAACTTTATCTGCAAGATAGCACTGCATTCTTCGGTTAGTGCTACTGTCTCATATTCCTCTAGCTTCCTCTTTTTAAAAAGGATCTCCTTCATGAACTTAACATAACTTGGCATTTGTTCCAAAGCTTCAGCAAACGGAATGTTGATATGCAACTTTTTGAAGACCTCCAAAAACTTAGAAAATTGCTTGTCAAGAGAATTTTTTCTAAGTCTTTGGGGGTACGAAATTCTGACCTGAGATGCATCAATTACTGCTGGTGGCACTTCCTTGGACGCATGATGATTATCAGTAGCATCTGCCCTTTCAAAATCCATTACCTCTCTTGACTCGCCCTTCTCCTCTGCAGATGGTGGTGGTGAACTTGATTCAACTTGTTTACCACTCCTCAAATTAATGGCCTGGCAATGCTCTCTTGGGTTCACCACATTATTGCTGGTTGGCTCTCTATTGTTCAGCATGTTCGCCATCTGTCCCACCTGTGTTTCTAAATTCCTGATGGATGACCTAGTCTCTGTCATGAACTGGTCTGAGAATTAGTGAGAGTCAACAAAGGCTCGCAATTCATTCACGATTCTTTGAGCGATGGTGCAGGTTCTTTGTGGCGAGCCTTGGCGCTGTTGTTCTTCTTGAAACTATCCTCATGCAGCGGGTTGGCTCGATATTGCCCCAGGAATTGAAGATGCTGTGTCTGGTTGTTTCTCCAAGAAAAATTGGGATGATTCCTCCACCCTGGGTTGTATGTAATGGAGAATGGGTTGTTGTACGGACGCTGAAAATTCCCCACAGCTTGAACTTGAGCTTGCTCCATAGGGATATTATTAGGATTAACTGCTACACATGATCAAAGGTATGCGGTCCACCACAAATCTCACATCCCATTTGTGTCTGAACCACATTTGCGATCATAGTGTTCGGTTGCAGCTGATTTGCCAATGATGCCACATGTGCAGTAAGTGCGGTGATAGCGTCTAGCTCATGTACTCCTGCCACCTTCCTGCTTGCTGATCTTTCATCGACCCGATGGTTATTTGTGGTCATGTCCTCTAGCAAATCATGTGCCTCATTAGCACTCTTTCTCATGAATGTTCCACCTGCTGCAGCATCAATAATGGTATGAGTAGTACCACATAACCCATTGTAGAATATATGGACCAACATCCACTTCTCAATCCTATGATGTGGGCACTTCCTCTGTAAGTCTTTGAACCGCTCCCACGCATCATAGAGTGACTCACCATCCATCTGATAGAAATTATTTAACTCTCCCCTGAGTTTTGCTGCCTTCGAATGAGGGAAGAATTTTGCAAGGAACTTCTGAGCTAATTCTTGCCATGTAGTGATGGAGTTTGTTGGCAAAGAATTCAACCAACACTTTGCTCTATCTCTGAGTTAGAATGGATAGCCTCAATCGAATGACATCATCAGTAACACCATTATACTTGAACGTTGCACACAACTCCAGAAAATTGGCAATATGCATATGTGGATCTGTTGCGATATTTCTAAGTGCTTACGCAAGTATACGTATCATTCAAGTAATAAAGATTTGTAAGACCGAGTTTATCGTCAACAGAGATTGGTTTATTAAGTACCGATTATCTATCCTATGGTATCTATTTGGTTGACGTTCTTTTAGTTTGAAAATTATACTAAGAATTATGACTAAGTGCAGAAAATAACTAAAGATTATGATACTTTGGGTTTATAACAGTTATGAAGGGAATAGGGTTCCGATCTCCTCAAATATCCACTCTTTCACATGTTAATGTAATGCTAATGATTCTTCTTCTTATTAAGATAGCAGGTTAACTAATTTGTCATTATATTCCGGTTAGGACATACAAGAGCTCAACCTAGTGCAGAAACATTTTATATTTCTATGATAAGTTTTACCACAACCTTTAAATACTACACAAGTATCGGGGTACTTTCGTCCACGATTTTAACCTATGTCTAGACAATTACATCATATTCAAATCTCACCTTTCAGACTTTTGATTCGAAATCATATACGTGATGACAATTAATAGCTAGTTACGCATCGGCACCGCAGTTTTGTGGCTAGGAACCGCGGTGCTAATTGGCTGAAATTCGCTGACAGCTACTGGAAATATGGCACCGCGATTCTCCTGCCAGGCACCGTGGTTCCTTCGACGGTGATTCAGTTTCAGACTTTCTGGAATTTTTACGCCGCAACCCTGATTCTCTTGACCGCGGTTCTTCAGCACCGCGGTTCCTCTCTTCTTTTCGTTCGGAGTTTTCAGATTTCCTCTATTCTTCTAGGCACTTCTCAGGCTTCATTCCTTGGGTTGTGCTTGTGCAATTTTCACCTCAATTACGCTCATTTCATCCTCAAAAGTGGCATTTCTACTTTAAGACCGATGTGACTCAAAAGAAAGAAAAATAAATCTAATACTATACTAAACACAGACGAAAAAGGGAAAATAATTAACTAAAAAGGACTCAAAAGAGTGTATAAAATTATACTTAACAGTGCCAAAACCAGTGGTGTTGAAGGCATTAGGATTGCCTTGAGCAGTAGTGGTGAAAGCAATGGGATTGCCTTAGGCAGCGGCGGAATTTTCAGCGTTGAATTGATCTTGTCCAGTCATGTTGTTATTGAAACAACAAATATTGTCTTAAGTTGTGAGTAAGGGATGTGGTTACAAGGAAAGGGGAATGAATAACAACAACAACGATTACAATCTGGAAATGGAAAACAAAAATAATTCTTCTACAAAGAACTTGTTGAGTCGGATGTTAGCATCATGTCCTTAAGACAATATTGCCTGTATTGCTCCTTTAACAGTATGTTGACAACTTGTCTACCAAGATAAAACAACGAACAAACTATTGAGTAAAAGAGAGATCAAAAGTTTACTATAAAAGAAGGATATTTGAGTGTGTGGAAGATTGCAAGAGAGGAAGAAGATGTAGAAAATTTGAGTGTGTGTTCTTCAATTGTGACAATGGCATCAGTTTATAGTTGTGATCAAGGTGTCTTCTCAAATGATCAAGTAATGACCTTCAATGCCATATAATGACATTTAATTTGAGGATACAATTCAGCCAAATAATGAATGAATTCATGAGACAAATAATGGAGAATTAATGCTCAAAAGTCAGCCCAAACATCAGTTAAAACTCGTCTCCAACGGTCACACTGCATCGAGCGTTGCGGCGCCTCGCGTCGATGCTCGGCCGAGGCGCCTCGGCCGCTGGGAAGGCAGCGGCGCCTAAGTTCGGTAACGCCCGGTGATTTTTCACGTCGTTAGCGGCGCCTCGGAGAAACGCTGCGGCGCCGCGTCGCGGCTCAGGCATCAAGGCGCCGCGGCTCTTCACGTATTTTTCTGACTCGTTACACCTTTTACACTTGGTACACTTCTTCCTTCATTTACCAACGTGAAACCATTTACTTGGACAATAACCGTCTATCATTTCATGTCTCAAACGTTTTGTTTATGTACTAATATCTCTTTTACTAAGAAAATTTACGATCTTTGGTATAACATGTGCACGTGTGTGGAAACGACGTTTCCGACTAGCGGGCCCCCAATTGTTCGAGTCATAAATAATAGGATTAACTTTATTTCACGTTTAATAAATTTCCAACATTTAATTAATCCTTTGTTCCGAAGAGAAAGCATACCGTTTTTCAAATGAAAGATGAAATGAATCTTCAAATTTCTTGAATTTTATGTTGTATCCATAGCCCGTTTGGATTGGCTTATTTTAGGTGCTTTTAAGGCCAAAATATATCTGAAATGTCAAGTTTACAGTCCAACTAATCGAACGATCTATTACATTTCGGCCATCTAAAAAGTGAATTATTTACCGCTGAGAGTTGATGTGGCATAAAATATAAAAATAATTAAAAAAATAGGCGCGTTTTGATTAAATTTTATTCTTTTTTCTTTTTTTAATGCAAAATTCACCTTTTTTTTCCACCAATAACTCCACTTGAAAGACACATTTCTTATTCCAAAAAAAGGATTAATCTTCTTCTTACTTCATTGTTGATACAAAATAAACACACTAATTTTTCACCTTCTTCATTACATATCACTGCAATTTTGCCAGAAAAACTAGTGGAGAAGAATCATCAAACCACCATTGATTTCACTATACCAAACGAAAGAAGAATGAAGAAGCACCGCTCCACCGCTATTAACCCGAATTCACCATCAAAAATCACTATATTCCACTACTGCCGGAACTCACACCAGCGATTCCACCATTGTTGGTGGCAGTGGTTTTGCTTCAAATCTCCCTAAAAACTCCTTTATCTTACATACTACTATTTATTATGGTTAGAAATAATTATTTATTAAGAATTATATTAAAATTTCTGACGTGACGCTATGTGGCGGACGATTATATAACACATTCCTTTGTGCAACTGATTATATGTGTATTAGGAAGTAAATAAATTTACTTTTTAAATAGTCATGGAAGATAATAGATCGTTCGATTAGTTGAAGTGTGAACTCGATATTTTAGGTATAATTTAGGGTGTAATTTATATATTTTTTCTTTAAAAAATAACATCTTTAAATTACATGCACATAAAAAATTGAAATTATAATAAGATTTTTTTTTTTGTGAAATAGAATTCCTTTCTTTATAGAGTTAGTTAAACAATATCAAGTTTTATCAGTTTCACAAAATTTATATTTTTTATTTAAATTTTATATTGTGAACTAAATACATTAAAAATATTACTAATTAATATGGGTGTATATCCACATTGTGGATGCCAAAAATTAGTATATATATATATAAATTCTTTATGAAATAATTAGTGTGGATGTCGACTACTCTTTACTATTATTAATTAGTTATCACTCCCACCACCTCCATAACTCACCCCGTGATCTTCCTCAGTGATGTCAATGGTTAATGTCAGATTTAATATAATCATTTTATAAGTTTTTATGTATTAGTATAAATAGAGACATGTGATGTGAATTGTGACATGGTACACACTTGAATATACTTGGAACACATTTTAAAGGAAAAATTTCTAACCAACGAGGGTTTTGGTGGAATGGTAAGTACTCTTTCATTCTTAAGTCTTAACTAGTGGTCTCAGATTTTAGTTCCTCTGAATACAGAATCATCTTTGTTTAGGGAGTACTTTATCCTTCTAATGTGGGACTTTTCGATCTGGTCAGTTTAATTGAGAACCGTCACGAATCTAGAATATCGGATAAGAAACAGAAAAATAAAAAATAAAAAATCTCTACACTCTCATCTTCTGTCTCTCTTTATTTGCTTTGTCTACATTTCTTGTTTGCTCTCATTTTATGTACGAACGTTATCAGCATAAATCAGCTCTAACTAGTTGAGATTATTTGTTTGTTTTTTTTTGACGGCGAACGCGCATTCTTTCTTCAGTGCCCGGCCGACGCAATAGCACGCAAATCACGCCACCGATTAACCACACTTGCAAGCCATGTGTGACTCAACCAAGAAAGTTTATCTGGATCGAACTCGCGGCGCGATCTAATATTCTGTTACGTTACACTAACTTTACCCTCGGTGTCAAGTTTATTGTGGTTCATAAAAGAGTTGAGTTAATATGTCCGATTCAGGTATGTATTACCAAGCTCATCTTATTATTTTACTTTTATGTTATCATCTATGTAAAGGTGTATAATTATATATCACTAATATTTACATAATATATGAAATATATTTTAGTTTATTATAATTACATAATATTAATATTTATATAATATATAAGATATATTCTAATTATGGTAAAATACTTACCCACGTTTACAATCTAATCATAAAAAGTAAAAATCCTTTTGACTACTGCCACGTGATAGTGTACTATACTATGATTTTTTTTAGCTACAGTGAAAACTATGTCATCATATCAAAATTTTCTTGATTAGTGCAATTTTCGTTAAAATTATATATATGTAGATTTATTATCGAATACCTATAAGTTTATTTGCAGATTAGCTTTTGGGTACCCAAAATATTTTGGATAACTATTTTTGTGAAAATCAGAAAATTGATATGTTTGGCTGACCAAAATCAATTCTGCCAGAATTAATTCTGTCATTAATTTCAATTTGAATTTTACCCTTTTCTTTATTACTCTCTTTAATTTTCATCAACAACACTATCAATTTTTATTACTCCCTTTAAATATCTAGAAATAATTAATAAAAAAATTCCAATATATAACTTTCATTATCCTCTTTAAATATCTAAAAATAATTACTAAAAAAACATTCAAATATACAACTTTCATTACCCTCTTTAAATATCTAGAAATAATTACTAAAAAAAATCAAATATACTACTCATGTTCTGTTTTGAGTATGCTATTGTTAATTTTAGGACATTTCTCGTACTTAGGAATGAGAATAGTGCAACTCATTTGGATTATCCTTCTCCTTTTTTCTATTGTCTTCTTTCAAATACTCCGAATATTATTAATATTTTAAATGCGGTAAAATGTGCTCTACAATTTTAACTGAAAACCGAATCCAAAATACCTTTTAAAATAACTATTAAGTATAATATTATTCCTTTTTCTATAATGTATTATTAATATAAATGAAGCTAGTCCAAGAATTTTAAATGAAGCTAGTTCCGAGAAATGCGGCAAAATGTGCTCTACAATTTTAACTGAAAATCGATTCCAAGATACTTTTTAAAATAATTATTAAGTATAATATTATTCCTTTTATTAATAATACATTATAGAGTACATGCAAAATTAGTATTCTAATAATATTAAAATACTATTTGCACTTTAAATTAGTATTGTAATAATATTCTACTAATATTTAAGTACTATATTGCACTTTAAATTCTATTATCTATTTGTAATTTTTATTTACATACTTCCATCTATTTATATATTTTTTTTTATTTATATGTATGTCCATTTTGATAATTCTACATTCAAAAGCAATTTTGATCAAAACTATCCAACCATAAATCAATTATAAGAATTACCTTTACATTGTTGCATCCAAACATAAATCATTTCTGACAGAATCTATTTTGCAGAATCAATTCTGCCAGAAGCTAATCCAAATACACCCATGTTGATTTTGTATTAGTTCTCTATTTCACAAACAATAATTTTAATGCTTAGGACGGTAGAAAATTATTTACTGTTTCAATATTTCATGATCCATAAGGTTACCTATGAACAAATTTTCTTGCATTAGCTACACATATTGCTTCATAACTTTTTTGACATTAACATCATATATATTTATAATACTCTATACGTGAAAATAATTTTTAAATATAACAGTCTATTTTTAGTATGACATCATTGCATGTGATGATTACATAGTCATCAAAAGTAGATTGCCAATATATATCTCGTATATCGGCTTGTAAAGACTCCTACATGCAATGTGTAAGTATCTAATTCATGCATATTACTATTTATTTTTGTTAGGTTATCTCAAATCATATATTTTGTAATATCATAATTTATTATGATTAGGATTTGATGGTAAATTAATATATCTTAATTTAAGATAATTAGATTAGTCTTCCTTAATGTTAGCATTGTATCCTTGTATATATAATTAACTATGAGAATGAAATAAAGCAAGAAATTAATTTTCTACATGCTATCAAAAGCCACAAATCTTTTACACTAAACCCTACCTCTCTTCTCTTAGCCGAAATTCCTTTCTTTCCTCCTTCATATTTTTTTCTCTTCTTTCTCGGCCACACTAGGGTTTTCTCCCAAAAAACCCTAAACCTAAAACAACATCTCTAACCCTAAACCATTACCCCCCCCCCCCCGGCTACCACCTTTTCTCTTCTCTCCAAAAGCTCTAGCCGCCACTTAGGGTTAGTTACTACACTTCCATCAAACACAAAACAATTTTCTATCCTTCCTTATGTTTTGATTTTTCGTGGAACCTATGGCGAAAAACAAAATATTCATTCAGCTCTTGCCGTAAACAACATCAAGAACTTTATTTTCATTGTACTTGAGATGGAAAAAAGGTAATACACCTCTTGGGCGGAATTATTCAAAATTCATTGCCGCGCATATGAGGTAATAGACCATATCATAGCTTCTGAGTCATCATCGGACACAACTGAGGTAGACAAAAAGTTATGGTCTCATTTAGATGCTATAGTCATTCAATGAAATTATGGCACTATCTCAAATGACATTTTGCATACCATATTAGAGTCAAACTCTATGGTTCAATATGCGTGAGAACGTTTACAAAATATTTTTCAAGATAACAAACTTTCTAGGACTGTATATCTTGAACACCGATTTACCAACGTTAAATTGGATGACTTCTCAAGCCTGATTTTAAGAATTGAAGGTACTTGCATACCAACTATCCAACATTGGTTCGTCGGTAACAAATCAAAGGTTGGTCCTTCAATTAATTGCAGGATTGAATGAACAATTTAATGGAATCACTACGTTCATTCAGTAGAGTAACCCATTGTCGTCATTTTATGAGGCTCGATCGAGGTTGATTCTCAAGGAAACACGCAAGGCAAAGCAGGCAGCCTCCGGGGCAGTCACCGCCGGAACTGCCCTCGTCTCCACCAACTCATTTTTCGCAGATTTTTAGCCACAAAATTTGGGTTCGATTGGAACTGGAAACTGCAACAATAATGGTAAAAAATGGGAGTCAAACCGTAAAAATAAAGGGAAAAATAATGGTGGAAAGGGATAGGGGAGGGGTGGCGGCCAACCAGTCGGCGGCAACACTAACCAGCAGGGGTAGTGATGACTCAACCAATGGCAGTCGCCTGCCTAACCAGTCGGTAACCAGTGGTGTTAGTACACGCCGTGGGCTGCCCCTCCGTGACCGTACCCTACCACGTCGTGAGCTAGGCCCTCATCTTCAAACCGACAACCCAGAATTCTAAGGTCTCGTCTGCAACACGTATTTGCAACCCAAGCACCGTCTTTTGTAGGTTATGCTGCCCGAACACACGACATTCCACCTCTGGATATTGCGTATTCTTGGGGACAATCTCATTTCATGGTCATCAAAATGATAACCGCGTTGTCTCGATCGAGTTGAGGCGAGAATCTGAGGGTAGCGATGTAGTTCTTGAATCATGTTGGCTTTGTAATCTTCTGTTAAAGCTACATTGTCCGATTGAAAAGGCAATCATGGTTTATTGTGATAATGTGAGTGCGATATACTTATTCAGTAATTCTGTCCAACATCAACGCACAAAACACATAGAAATAGATATATTATTTGTTCGAGAAAAAGTTGCACGTGGACAAGTCTGTGTTCTCCATGTACTGTCCCGTTATCAAATTGATGACATCTTCACAAAAGGTCTTTCGCGTGTATTTTTTGATGATTTCATGGATAATCTCAGCATACGAGAATGTCACGCCCCAAACCACGGGCCCGTGACTGGTACCCTACATGGACACCCTTCTATACACACAACATGAGTAACACGCGGAAGATAATAACACTTTTTTTTTCTTAAAGCAAAGGCAAGGCCGATAAGGCTGTCGTATATATATATATACCATACCCAACTGAGTCTACACTGTACAACAACATGAATATAACTCTCACCAGTCCAGCCCATATATGAATACAGACCTCTAAGAATTCGACACAACTGTGACGGGACAAGGCCCCGCCATACCCCTTAATACCTAGTCATAAAGATAAGCTCCGGAACATTGGAGCTATTCAACATGCTGAACAAGGATCCTAAGCTCGCGGATCCACAACTGAGTACCTAGACCTGCGGACATGAACGCAGCCCCCCGAAGGAGGTCAGTACGACAAGTACTAAGTATGGAACTGAAAGAAAGTTCAGTATTAAAATCATGGTTGTGTACAAGAATGACAGGGGCAAGTATAGAAAATAAAATACCAGATCCTACCGTGTCACATAACCTAAAAGTCAACTGCACCTTGTATCACTGTACTATAACAACTCCAAGAGTCGACTGTGCCTTTCAAGAATATAATATCACACTGTCCAAATACAAATCAGGAAACAAGTATGATAACCAAATTAATCAATAAGAGTAATGAAAATCAACTTCATCTTTTAAAAGACCATTTCACAATATATAAGCAGTCATGTCAAGTCAGGGACGCATGCCCTCAAAATCATTACTTAAGTACAACTATGGGTCTCATGCCCACAATATCAAGCGTGCCCGTGGAATTCTTTCCTCACTGCCGGCAGTCCATGATATGATAGAACACCAATATATACATACTCAAATACCAGGTCCAACCTGCGTCATAAAATTGACCGGGGCAAGTACGAAGGCCAACTACTGTGTTCGCTGCGTCTACAAAGCCGGGGCAAGTACGAAGAAAACTACGGATATCGCTTTGTCACGGTTCGGCCGGCAAATCTGCCAACTACGGATACCGCCCGCGTCAGAAGGTGGCCAGGCAATCTAACTACCGGATCGCTGCGTCGCGAAGCCGTGGGAGCTAGTCATGGAACAAACATAGTGGAAGCACTAGATACGCTGCGTCGCCGGTGGCAGGCAAATCTGGCAACTACGGATACCTCGCGTCACGAAGTTGGCCGGGCAAGTCTGAAGCCAACTACGGATCTGCGCGTGTCGCGAAGCTTCACGGGAGCTAGTCTATGGAGCAAACATAGTGGAAGCACCAGATACCGCGTCGTCCACGGTGGCCGGCAAGTACGAAGCCAACTACGGATACCGCTGCGTCACGGGTTGGCCGGCAAGTCTGGCTTGACTACCGAATCGCTGCGTCACGAAGCTTCATGGGGAGCTAGTCCATGGAACAAACATAGTGGAAGCATACCCGTGGAATCTCCAACAACGTCGGTATGTCCAAGTAAAATAGCGAGATATCCGGCCCTCCATTGAGAGACGCGGTAACATAGGAATATAACAAGGCTATCACGAGAAAACACAGGTAAGTTAACGCACTCTTAGACTTTTATTAACATGTAAACTGATTCACCATTTTGTAAACTCAAAGTACTTTCATTTTATGCCAACAATCCGGGTTTTAACCCCAAAGTACTATGTACTTCAACTCTCTTAAAGGGATCCCTTTTACATAAAAGTCACACGATACTAATACCTGTAGTATCAAGACATGTTTACTTTTCAAACTAAGATACTACACCTTCAGAAAATCATTTCAAGGCTTTTAAAAATCAAATAACTTCTACTTTCATAATTCAAGTAACCTATTCTTTAAATCAAGTTACTTCTACTTTTTAAATTAAGTAACAAATACTTTTCAAATCAAGTTACTTATTCTCTTTGAATCAAGTAACATATACTTTTCAAATCAGGTTACTACACCTTTTTAACTTCGACTCAAAGCTTTAAAATCAAGTAACTTCATTCTTTTCAAATAGTGTTACTCCTATCTTTTAAAATCAAGACATGCATTTTCTTTAAACCAAGTAATCTATACTTGTTAAATAATTCTAGTCTTATGACTTTCCGACAACTCTAGTCTCATAACTTCCAAATAAATCAAGTCTCTTAACTTTAGAAATCAAGTCTCATAACTTGAAAAATAAAGTCTCATAATCTTTAAATCAAATCTCATAACTTTTAAAGGAATTCAAGTACTTATTCGTTTCAAACCAAGTCACTCATACATTTAAAATTAACACTCATTTGAACTGTGAATAGGTTATACCCATTTCTAATACATCCTAACGTCTCTTACCAACACCCCCAAGACTTGGTAAGAACTTAGGAATATTCTAGACATGTTTTTAGCCTAAAATCTATCACGTGAATACTTCCTAATTACAAGGCAAGTACTTCAAGAAGGCAAGTCACGTATACTCCAAATAACAAGGAAGTATACTCAAATAACAAATTATGTATACTCCTAACAATAAGGCAAGTATACCATAAAAATACTCATGTATTAGAGAAGAGGAAATCCACATACCTCGCGACGACTAACCATTTCGACACGTAGCAAAACGCTCCAAGTACTTCAACTTCATCGGCTATTCCTTAAGCCAAGTAGACCATGCTACACGTAGTACTTCAATCTAAAATGGACATAGTATTTCTATCAATATCTTATCTAGTATAAGACTTATACCAAATAATTCCCTCTAATTCTACGGAAATTTGGGCAGCACTTCCTTTGTTTCTACGTACTTTTTCCACCTTTTCCAAGGCCCGTATTTCCATAACCAACAAACCACATTTAAGGCGCAACCAACAGTTAGCCAAAGGAGATTACACGCCTAACTGGACGTGTAAAATTCTGCCCCAAAATCTAAACAAAACAGTCCATAATATACCAACATTTTTAGGGATATTCTCGGCTAACATCACTTTAAATCCAAATCCATTTTCCTTAATTTCTTTTAATCCAACTCAAGTTCCAACATGTTATATAAGTTATATCAATTTATCAACTATATTTACTTCATTATATAACATGCGAGTGTAGATGACGACAATAAAAATCAACGAATCACATGGCCCGAAAAAGCTAGTTTCGGACCACTCACCCAAAGTAGGGTATACACACCTTATTTTCCATATCTTCCTTAATGAAAGTTCATCCATATGCTATAACAATGAGTAATATCCAATTACTGCGGAAAAAGAAGAATTATTACCTCATTTTTAGCCTTAAAATCGTCCCGGGCAGAACGCTATACTTTGGTCCGCAGTTTTCGTTTCGCTTCACTTCTTCAAGTTCCAATCGCATATACGTGACCCCTATAAGCTTGTGATGGTTTCAAACCCCATTCTTGGCCCAATGAAGTTTTAAAGGGTTGAGATGTTATCTTGGTTCAACACTTGAATTAGGGGCTTAATCTTGGAGAAAAATATTTTAATCAACACTAGGTGTTCTTGGTGTTCTTGTTCTTGAGCTCAAAGGAAGAAAAAAAAAAGATGAAGAAATATGGTTTAAGTGTAGAGACAAGTTGTCACGACCCGACCCGACGGGCCGCGACTTGGCGCCCAAATTGGACGCTATTACTGACCTGTCATACTTAATCCATTTGATACCAAGATTAATAAAATTCTGACACCATAACATTGCATCTACAACATGTACCCGAATAGACGAGTCGGTCAGACTGTCTTTACATAAGGGGGTACCTGCCTCCAGAGGAGTCACAACTAACCAACACAATACAATAAGCAAGCCGACAAGGCTGCCACCAACATAAGGGAACATCCCAAACATAAATACGAAAGCATGGCTAATCAAACACGTCTACACTCCTCATAAATCAACTCACGACTGTCTACAGACCTCTAGGAGTACAAAAATGACATATGACGGGACAAGACTGTCACGACCCGACCCCGGGCCGCGACTGGTGCCCTACCTGGGCACCCTTCTAATCATACAACATAACAAACTGCGGAAGATAAATAACACTCTTTTTTTAAAAAAAAAATCAAGGCTAAGCCGATAAGGCGGCCATAACATGAAAATTACCTGAAAGGGTCTACACTGTTTAACAATGAAAGAAACAACTCTAGCCAGTCCAGCCCACAGATGAATACAGACCTCTAAGATTTGAACAAATACTATGACGGGACAAGGCCCCGCCGTACCCCTGTATATACATAACTCGACGGCATAAGCTCGGAATATTGAGCTATCTCGAAATCTTTGAACCAGGATCCTAAGCTCGCGGATCCACTGTAATACCTAAACTGCGGACATGAGCGGCCCGAAGAATTGATACAACAGAATATGGAGCGGAAATAAGTGCGATAAACAAATCATAAGCTGTACAAAAGAATGGCGAGCAAGTATAAAAAGGTAAATGCGGATCCTACCGTGTCATTACCATCTCGTGAACTTAATCGTTCCTTATTATCTTTTCCCATTTTTACATAAAAGTTATAGTCACATTCTTACGTACATGCTTAGGAAAAACCGTCAAGTTTATTACCCTATAACTTACTTATCTTGCATAACATAATACGGCCCTTTATGGAGGGCGCTTATCTGCCTGGTCCCAACTGGGACGCGATAAAGTCACATAGTCGCCCGTAAAGGTATCTTGCGGCCCGTTCACGGGGCGCGATAATGTCATATAACGATTTGCGTGTCTTACTAACAATGAGAATAAATAAGAGTATACTTATAACATAAAAATAGGAGGCTCGCGATCAAAGCATGACCACCCGCCCGCAGTATCATTAATGTTACACCCCGTAAGTCCAGGACATGTAAAGGAGAATGTACGAAAGGAAACAAGACTTGGAAATCGGTACGAAAGGAAGAATTGTTTTTCCGACGGAAAATCTTCCGAACGTCGGTAAGGAAAAATGTTCGTTGTTGAGAATTGGATTCTCAAAAGGCATTATTTGTAAAGTATGGAACTTATTAACACTATGGAAATTTATTTTTCCGGATTTGGTCACGTGGGGGCCCGAGAAATTTTACAATTTTGTGGGGCCATGAGGTTCTGAATTTTATGGGCGAATGAGAGGCGACACGTGGCACCCAACTAGTGGTCTTGGACGAAAATGTTAAGGGTAAAATGGTCATTTGACCTATGTAGATGATAAGTCTTGCAAGCTTGACATAATTGACTAGTCAACTTGCCACATAAGCTTGATCCTTGTGATAATCATCCTAGCCTCACATTTGTTAATATCTAAGCCTTCCAATATGTGTTATATACTAACTAGTAGCAAGACTAGCTCATTTTAACACTTAAAAAAATTAGAAACATTGTTGTTCTAACAACATTGCTCTCGGGTTCAAGCCTCTCCACAAAAATTTTGTGATTTTGATCCATTAGCCACAAGACTTTAACCCAATGTCCCGAGGGTATTATAAGGTTATCTCAATAGAAAGATTTGGAAAAGCGGAGTTTTCACGTTAGTCATGGCGGAAACTATTGGAGTTCTTGACTTTGAAGTTGGAACTTGAAGATGGGTTCTTCATAGGCCTCTAGGAGTGCTTGGAGCGGATTGGAACCTAAGGAAAGGAGCTAAGAATTGCTAAGGCGCGACTTTGGATCTTGGAAATTTTAAGGGCTTCGAAAGGTATAAATTTTGTCGTTTTAGCAATTAAGCTTACTTATTGATTGTAGCTATGGTTATTAGCAAGCATGAGTTATATATTACGAAGTTTGATTATTATGTTGGCTATTGGAACCCTAATCAGAAAACTAGCATGTTAGCCTTAAGAGTACATTTGAGTTGATTATTCGTTTAAGTCGTCACGTATGTTGTATAAAGAAGGAAATTGTAGTTGTTGAAGTTGTTTACGACTAAATAACATGTTGACCTTAGAACTTGGAATTAGGGAAGAATTGGAAAAGACCTTAGTATTGTTGGTTATAAGATTGGCCGAGAATGGCTTGGATTTTTGTACTACATTATGAATTGTGGGCGGAATTTTACACGTATTGTAAGGCGTGTAATCCCCTTTGTTTGGTTGTTGTTTGGAGCCTTAAATGTGGCTTGTTGGTTATTGTATTCGGCACTTGAAAAGGTGGCAAAGTGAGTAGAAACAAAGGAAGTCTTTGCCAGATTTTTCGTAGAATTAGTAGTATACTTAGTATTATTCTCGTTAGAGACTAGAAGTTGATAGTCTTGTTGTGACCATTATAGGTTGACACTTCTACGCACGGCGTATTCGGCAGCTTGTGGATTTAGCGAAAGGTATGTGAACTATCTCCTTCTAGCATGATTCCTTAAGATTAAGAAAGTATGTTACACTCGTAAATGATCCATTCCTTGGTTGTATTTGGATTGCCTAGAATAGAATTTGTTCTATGTACTTCTTGATTGTACTTTGATGTTTAAATTGTAAGTTGTAAAATCCAATTTCTTAGTGAAGTTTGGATTCTTAAAAGTGAAAGTATTTTACTTAAAGTACATAGAGTCTTGAAAAGGAAGTAGTTTCCAAATCTTTTGGCTAGTGCCTGAGTTCCAAAACCTAAAGGTCATTATTATGACTTTAGAGTCAAAAGGTGGTTTACTTATTTGATTTAAAAGAGGAGAAAGTACGTGGTTTAAGAGAAGTAACTTGTCTTAAAGGTGTGAGTTACTTGAAGTTTAAAAGTAGAAGAAACTCGTTTTCTTTATATTAAGAGACTTGAAGTAATTTGAAAGTTAAGAACTTGTTTTGCAAGTATGTGATACTTGGTTTTAAAGTATAAGTCTCTTGGTTATAAAAGGAATGGATATGTCAAAAACCATAAAGGGTTATAACGGCTTTATGGGAAGTTGGTTATAACGACTTTATGGAAGGTTAAGAAAGTTGTCTATTTTGATTAATGGGCATAAGTTGCCTAGATTGTAAAAATTTGATGTTACTTGATTTCAAGCTTTGAAATGAGTTTTCTAAAAGTGTAGTAACTTACTTTGAAAAATAGACATGCCTTGATACTACGGTGTTAGTATCTTGGGATTTTACATAAAAGGAGTCTTTTATAAAAGATATGCGTACGTAGTACTTTGGCTTGATAAATTGAGAATTTGTCTAAGTGTGCCTTGATAAGTACTTTGACTTGTTAAAAGAGAATTATTCTATGTATGCCTTGATTAGTACTTTGGCTTGATAAATTGAGAATTATTCTATTTGTGCCACGATAAGTACTTTGGCTTGTTAAATGAGAATTTATTCTAATTGTGCCACGATAAGTATTTTGGCTTGATAAATTGAGAATTATTCTATTTGTGCCTGATAAGTATTTTGGCTTGTTAAATGAGAATTTATTCTAATTGTGCCACGATAAGTACTTTGGCTTGTTAAATGAGAATTTATCCTATGTGTGCCTTGATAAGTACTTTGGCTTGGTTAATTGAGAACTTGCCTATATGTGCGGGTAATAGCCTTTGAGTGCAAGTATTATGTTTTATTAAGTTCTTTGCGACTCTCGGTTGAAGGGTGGTTTGTCTTGTTGTAAGATTCTTGGGACGTCGCAGCGGTGATGTGGGATTCCGGGTATCTTCCGTTACTTGTAGTACTTGGGTTAAATTCGGATTTTTATAGAAGACATGGTAGTGCTTATGTCTTGTTTGATGGTCGGTCGAGATAGGGTAAGAGTATAAGTGAGGGTAAACCCCAAGACGACTGCACCATTCTCCCGGGGTAAGAGTATAAGTGAGGGTAAACCCCAAGACTGTACCACTGCTTTATGTGTTGTTTGTGTAGGTTGAGATAGGGTAAGAGTATAAATGAGGCAAGCCCAAGGCGTTATACCAACTTCTCCAGGTAAGAGTATAAATGAGCGGCAAGCCCAGGCGTTATACCACACCTTTACCCTCGCCCGGTCGAGTATAAATGAGGTAAACCCAAGGCGTTATACCACATTCGTTTACTACTTGGCGATCTGATTTTAGAACACGAGATGGGACTTGGTGTTCGTATGCGCCTATTGGTGCTATGTTATATCATGTGAATGGCGGTGAGGAAGGATTCCACGGGTGATTGATATTATGGGCGTGAGACCCATAGTTATAATTGAATAGTGACTTTGAGGGCTGCGTCACGACTTGATATATTTGCTCATGTATTGTATGCGTAGGTTGGCTATCATACATGTCTCCCGCTTTGTTTAGGCTGTATGATTTCATTCTGATGCTACTTGTTCCGCATACTTGGTACATTCTTGTCGACCTCCTTGAAGCTGCGTTAAATCTGCGAGTTTAGGTCTGTTGTTTGGTGATCGGCGGTGTAGGACCGCTCGAGTTTTGGATAGCTCCTTCATTGGGAGTTATCTTTTGGTATAAGTTCTTTCGATGCAGGCTTTTGTCTGATTATGGGTGCAGCGGGGCCTTGTCCGTCATAGTTAATATAACTCTTAGAGTGCTGTATTCATATGTGGGATTGGACTCGTATGCGGTGTAGTGTCTTTTGTTATGTATTGTATATGGCAGCGCATCGGCTTTGCCACTTCGCGTCGATTGGTTTTCAAAAAAAAAAGGTGTTATTTAAATTCGCGATTTTACTTAGTTGTTAAGGTAGAAGGGTGCCTGGGTAGGGCACGATCCACTTGAGGTTCGGGCGTGACAATTACAACCCTACTCGCGGGACTATTTCACTCGCAAAGGTCGTGTGGACCGCATGAGGTATTCTCGCGTAAAGTCAGATCGCGCGTAGATCGTGTAGACCGCGTGAGGTATTCCTCGCATAGGACTGATCCACGCGTGAGACTATTTCACTGCATAAGCCCTTTCGGACCGCGTGAGGTATTCCTCGCATCATGGGTAGCAAATCCACGAATATGCAAATGCCACAAACCAGGGAATGACCGTGTCATAATATATCACTAGCACAAACCGGCTATCATACATAACATAAGCACTAGAACACTACCATACATAACATAATCACTACCATGATCATACATAATACAAGACTCTGAAACATCATAAGATAAGCAAGTTAAGAAATCCCCCTAACTTCTTATTAGTCTTATTCACATACACTCTCATTTTAGTTTACTTAAGGCACTAACATGTCTTTATAAAAAAAATCCGGGAATTTAACCCAACGTACTACGTGCCTCTACTCCTTTAAAATGATTCTCTTTCAAATAAAACTTCCAAGATACTAATAACCGTAGTATCAAGTCATATCTGCTTCTCAATACAAGTCACGATACTTTTTAGAAATACATTTATAGGCTTCTAAATCAAGTGACTTCTTTCTTTAAAACCTTAAGCAATTGGTACCTTTAAAACAATTTGCCCTTCTTTATTTCAAGTCATTTTTTTGCTTACATTACTGAAGAAAACCATTCTTTTAATCTTCCATAAAGTTGTTATAACCAACTTCCCATAAAGTCGTTATAACTCTTTATGTCTTAGACAAATTCATTCCTTTTATAACCAAGAGACTTATACTTTCAAATCAAATCACATAGCTTTCAAAATACTTCAAGTCTCTTAACTTTTAAGAAAACAAGTTTCTTAACTTTAGAATGGCAAGAAATCAATACTTTCTAAATCAAGTATTCTATGCTTTTAAATCAATTCATTTCTTCCTTTAAGAATCAAGTCTCATAACTTGAAAAGTAAAGTCCCTTAACCTTTTAAGAATTTGAGGTTCATAGTCTTAAAACTTCATACGTAAATTCTTATAAATTAGTAACATATACTTTGGTGCGTTGTGAATAAGTTATACTTATTTATAACGATCTTAATCAAGTAGCCATGATCTAGAAAATGTAATACAATTTTGTCTTATCTTAGCTTCTATGCAGATGGAGAATTCTACTCATTTTAACTTAATTGATTGTCATTACATTTTCCTTTATTAACGCTGCAGTGGCTTGTTCGATACTTATTCTCATTTGTGTCGTAACTTAGCCAAGTCAACTTGGCTCCAAATACCTCCTAACGACTCTTACCAACATCCCCCACAATACTTGGTAATAACTTAGGATAACTTAGACATAACCTTTACGTAGAGTAAATCAACATACATACATCTTAACTTCTAAGAGTAGAATGAATCATGAAATAGTACTACATGTATATTCCATACATAGAATCATGTCAAAATAAGGAAGAGGTTCACATACCTCGCGACGATTTTCGACAAATAGCAAAATGCTCCAAAGTACTTCGACCTTGATAGTTATTCCATCCTTCAAGCAGAATACGCTATTCTTAGTACTTCAACCTATAATGGCCATAATACGTCTATTAAACCTCTAGCTTCAAACGTAGAATATTCTAAGTGCAAAGTCACTAAATTCTACGGAAAATCGGACAGCGCTTCCTTTGTTTCTACATACTTTGCCACCTTTTTCAAGGCCGAATTCAATAACCAAACACGCCACATTTAAGGCTCAATACAACAACCAATCAAAGGGGATTACACGCCTTACAATACGTGTAAAATTCTGCCCCACAATTAATACCAACTAAGTCCTTAATCAAGGTCATTCTCGGCTAACTTATTCAATAACATAAAGTTCTTTCCAATTCTTTTTCAATCCAACTTCTTATGTCAAACATGTTATATAGTCATAAACAACTTAACAATTATAATTCCTTCTTTATATAACATGTGACGATTAAACTAATAATCCAATTGAATTGAAATCTCAAGGCTAAACATACTAGTTTTCGGATTAGGGTTCCAATATCCATAACACTTATCAACTTCATAATATATATCTCATACTTGCTAATATTCATAGCTACAACAATAAGAACTCTTAATTACTAAAACGACAAGAATTTTACCTTTACAAGCCCTTATAATTTCCAAGATTCAATGTCGCTCCTTAGCAATTCTTAGCTCCTTTCCTTTACGCTTCAATCCGCTATTTGAAGCCTTTATAAGCTCACAACCAACTTCTCTTTCATTTCCAATCAAAACCTATGAAAATGCCTTAGGTTTTCGCCTTGCGACTAACGTGAAAACACCGTTTTCCCGAAATCTTTCTATTGAGATATCCTTACAATACCCTTAGGAACCTTGAGTTAAAGTCTTGTGACTAATGAACCACAAACGAAAATTTTCTTCTCCCTTTCTTCCTCAAACCCGAGAGCATGTTCTCCAAGAACTCAAGTTCTTGCAATATTTTTCTAAGTGTGGGATGTCTTGCTACTAGTAGTAGTAGTAGTATATATAAATAAATCAAAGGCTAGGATAAATCCAAATGGAAGGCTAGGATGTGGTCAATATTATCAAGCTCTCTTGACTTTTGACTTAGTCAATATAATCAAGCCAATGCCTAGCAAAACTTGCTCATCTATACAATGGTCAAATGACCATTTAGTCCTTGCATTAATTCGACCAAGCCATGGGGGGGGGGTGCCACGTGTCGCCCTCCCATTCGTCCATAAAATTCCGTAACCCTCGTGGGTCCCACAAAACGTAAAATTTCTCGGGTGGGCCCCACGTGACCAAATCCGTAAAAATAAACTTCCATAATGGTAAAACATTCCATAATCCTCAATTAAAGCATTTTGAGAATTCAATTCTCCTTAACAAACATTTTTTTTCTTTCCGACGTTCGGAAGATTTTCCATCGGAAAAACAATCCTTCATTTCGTACCCTTTTCAAGTCTTGTGTTCCTTACTTACATTCTCTTGAACATGTCCTTGAATTATGGGGTGTAACAAGGACCCCGTCGTGCCCAATATATACATAAGTCTGAAATATAAGAGTTTGTACCAAAGTGACTGGCTCCGGAACAAGGGAGCTCTTTAGCAGCTGGTAGATGTCCTAAATTGGAGGGTCACCTAACCGATCACCTGTACCTGCGGGCATGAACGCAGCCCCCCCGAAGAAAGGGGGGTCAATACGAAATAATGTACTGAGTATGTAAAACATGAATTACTGTAAGGAGGATTGTAACTGGTCAGAAGATAACATGAGACATATATGAAAAATCAGAGAAACCAATGCAACTGTACCATATGAAAAGAAAGTCATGCATGTCTAACAATCATCATAACCAAGATCATCTCCATACATATAACTACCCGACCCATCCTGAGACTCGGTCCTCATGCTTTATACATATAACTACCCGACCCATTCTGGGACTCAGTCCTCATACTACATACATATAACTATCCGGCCCATTCTGGGACTCGGTTCTCATATTCTGTACATATAACTACCCGGCCCATTATGCGACTCGGTCCTCATAACATACAATCACAACTTACACAAGTAGAATATCATGAGAAACCATATCCAATACAAATCATCATCTGAGACTTCATGTAATAATCATGTGCATTTCAAATCATCATATAAGACTCAATGGAATAATCATATAAGACTGAATGAAATAAGTAAAATAAACAATCCTTTAGAAAATCAAGGCACGATCTCATGAATCATTTTAAAACATCTTTTGGAAAGTCAAAACACTTATCATATCATATATCATTTTATTAAAACTAGACTTTGAAGGAATCACGTACGTCCGCCGTACTTTCATTAAAATCATGCCAGAAGAAAGAAGGAAGATTTTCACAACATCATGCCAAAGAAGGAAATGATAGTCTCACATACCTTTTAGGCGAACTAATCAACTTAATGCTAAGATAAGCCTCGTTTAGTATGTCAACCTATAATAAGGAATAATACGTTCGTCAATTCTATTATTTCTAATGTGAGTTATATGAATAACGACTTCCTTATTTCTATAAAAATTTGGGCAGCATTTTCTCTGTTTATGAGCGTATCCACAATTTACCAACAATCATAACCATTCCAATATGTAATCTAATTAGGCTCCATAAACTCCATATACGCCATCATACAACCTACTTTCTCGTTACTTATGAAAGACAACAATTTAAACCATCAAGGTGATTATTCCATAACTCTTTTCTTGGTTTCTTAAATCCATTTCATCTCGCGTCACCTTATATAACTAATTACAACACCAATTACCAATGCTTCTTTCAATTCTTAACATACAATTAGTGACGATACTAATAATAATAATAATAATAATAACAATTAAATTGCACCAAAACAACCCGTAAAGATCACACAATGTCCGAAACTTTTCCATGAATTTTAGGCCATCAACATGTAACAATTCTAACTCTTTTCCTAACTCTTAATCCGACTTACCTTTCCAATCCATATAACAATTACATCTTTAATCTTCACAATTTCTTCCATTTGTAACACGCAATTAGTAATGAAATTAACAACACAACACACGAAACCAACGAATTGCCCGAAACAGTCCACTCTTGGTCCAACACCCACAATTATCACATGCATTGTCTAAATTCAAGATTTCTTCCTAACGCAAGTCCATTACTTCAAATATAATACATGAAACTTTAATTATATATTAAGGAGAAGAATTATTACCTTAATTAACACCAAAATAGTCTGTAACCCGAGCCTACTGTCCACGCGAGTTGCTCGGTGTTTCGTCGACTTTTCTTCGCTAATTGGTCGTCGTTTCAACTCCAAATTGACATGTATATAATCTATGATGTTAGTCCAACATCCTAACACGTTTTTCTCCTCAAAATCTTGTCCGAAACTCTAAGAATAAATGCTCCTAAAATCGGCCAGAAACTGCTGAGTTTCTCACACTTCTGTCCGCTGAATTTGTAACATCCGGAATTATCTACTCCGATGTTCTATCGACGAGAGGTTTATTGAGTTGGAAACTAGACTCGACAAACTTTATTTTAGGCTTTTGAAACACCTAAAAACTCCTAATATACTAAGAGATATACCTCTCCAAATTTGAATTGAAAAATCTGCCCAACAGTCCCGAAATCAGCCCACTGCTTCGTCGATTTCTCTCCAATTTCTTACTTCTTTCCACTCCAAATTAACATGCAACCATTCTACAATGTTAACCCACCACCCTTACACATTTTTCTTCCCAAAATCTAGTCCAAAGACTTGAAATTTTTGCTCCTACTTTCGGTCCACTTGGGACCAAACTACTCCCAGTTTTTGGCGAATTTGGGTTCTAAATTTTTTCTTCTAATTTGGTAAATATTGTAGTGTAAGAATAGCAGATGAAAATACAATTTTTGGTAGGGATGGGGTGGATATCGGCTGCAATGGAGAAGGAGGAGAGGGTTTTTCTTTGAAATGAGAAGGTGTAAAATGAGAAGATGAGGGGTTTCCTCCTAAGTCATTTAAAATCTGAAAATTCTTTTGTATAAATACACATTGGTCCCTAATTATTTGCTTAAGTTAAATCAATCCCCAAGTAATAAATCTTAATCACACTTTTTTTAATTTTAACTCCCGTTTCCTTTAATTCCCGAGAGTTCCATAAGGTCTCATTGTCGTTTTCAAAATTACTCCGTATTAGCATGTAAAAGAAAATATACTTAAATTTCAAAATTTGAATTTTTATTCTTGATGACGTTCATAATTATCGTCTTAAAATCACGAGGTGTAACACAAGTCTTGCAAGCCTCTTATGTATTTATAAATATCTCAAAGGGTGAAATCATGACAAATGTATGGACATGTGGATGTGGGACCCATGTCCACTTGTCCTACTTCAACAAATATCTAAAGTCAAATAGTGAACCGAGACAGGGGGGGGTGTGTGTCACGTGTCACCCTCTGATTCGTCCAAAATATTTTCATCTCCCATAAACATCCCTATTGGCCAAAATCTCGAAAAATATTGTGGGCCCCACAAAACCGTAAATTTTTCCTGTGGGCCCCACGTGACCAATTTCGGATTTAAAATCCATAATTCTATTATATTCCAAAAAGTCCAAATCCCAAATTTGAGAACTCAATTCTCATTACTAAACACTTTTCCTTCACGGGTTCCGAGATTTCTTTTAAGAAAAAAACGCATCTTCTATCGTTTCACGATTTAACTCTTATCGTCTTACGTACGTTCTCTTATTCTTGTGTTGGAACTACAGGGTGTAACAGAGAACCTCCCGCTAAGACTACGAGAAACTGTTTATCCCATAATTATCTCAAATCATATATTTTTTAATACCACAATTTATTATGATTAGAAGTTGATTGTAAATTAGTATAATTTAATTTAGGATGATTAGATTTGTCTTCCTTAATGTTAGCATTGTATCCTTGTATATATATTTGACTATGAGAATGAAATAAAATAAGGAATCAATTTCCTGCCATTTTTTCTTCAATATTATAAAATAGACCAAGGGTGTGTTTGGATTAGCGGTGAGCAAAATTGATTCTGGCAGAAGTGATTTATGTTTGGATGCAACAATGTAAAAGTGATTCTTATAATTGATTTATGGTTGGATAGTTTTGATCAAAATTGATTTTGAATGTAGAATTACCAAAATGGACATACATATAAATAGATGGAAGTATGTAAATAAAAATTACAAATAGATAATAGAATTTAAAGTGCAATATAGTACTTAAATATTAGTACAATATAGTACTTAAATATTAGTACAATATTATTACAATATTAATTTAAAGTGCAAATAGTATTTAAATATTATTACATTACTGATTTGCATGTACTCTATAATGTATTATATTAATAATACATTATAGAAAAAGAATAATATTATACTTAATAGTGATTTTAAAAAGTAGATTGGAATCGGTTTTTAGTTAAAATTGTAGTGCACATTTTGCCTCATTTCTCGGGACTAGCTTCATTTAAAATTCTTGGACTAGCTTCATTTATATTAATAATACATTATAGAAAAAGGAATAATACTATACTTAATAGTTATTTTAAAAAGTATCTTGGATTCAGTTTTCAGTTAAAATTGTAGAGCACATTTTGACGCATTTAAAATATTAATAATATTCGGAGTATTTGAAAAAAGACAATAGAAAAAGGAGAAGGATAATCCAAATAAGTTGCACTATTCTCATTCCTAAGTACGAGAAATGTCCTAAAATTAACAATAACATACTCAAAACAGAACATGAGTAGTATATTTGATTTTTTTTAGTAATTATTTTTAGATATTTAAAGAGCATAATGAAAGTTGTATATTTGAATGTTTTTTTAGTAATTATTTCTAGATATAAAGAGGATAATGAAAGTTGTATATTTGAATTTTTTTTATTAATTATTTCTAGATATTTAAAGAAAGTAATGAAAGTGGATAGAGTTGTTGATGAAAATTAAAGAGGGTAATAAAGGAAAGTGTAAAATTCAAATTAAAATTAATGGCAAAATTGATTCTGCCAGAATCAATTCTGGAGACCAGAATTGATTTTGGTCAGCCAAACATGTCAATTTTCTGATTTTCACGAAAATAGATATCCAGAATTGATTATGAGTATCCAAAAGCTAATCCAAACATGCACCAAATACAAGCTGCAAAAACAATGACGATACAATAAACAATTTTGACATATGATGATTTGCATATCAAAAATAAATATTATTTTTATCGTAATTTTATTGTATGTTTGATAGGAAAAGTATCATAGAAGTAACCATACTTCTAAAGTATTGTCACCACTCACCACCAGTCGGGTTTACAAATGATCATCAAACAGTAATAATATTTTTAAAGGATTGAGAGTGAATCTCAGCGTACTTTAGCCTAGTATGCCATTGATTGAGAGTAATATAATGGATTCAAGTCACATCGTATGAAGAGAATAAGATATAAGGTTTGAGTCTTGATGCCCTTTTGATGATAAGATGTTAGGCTCGAGTCCCACACATTATGATCTAATATCTTTATATGACAACACATTGGTTTGAGTCTCATTGCCCATATCGATGATAACTTTTGATAACAAAGACAAAATAATATGATTTTGATGAAATGTCATGCATACCAAATTGGATCTACTATATTTCTTGATGTGAATGTGGTATCCGTGCATAATTAGTCTGAACAAATCAAGTGGTTGAATGTGTGAATATGAGCATGAAAGGACAAAATAATAATAATATTATTAGAGTTCTGCATCATAAACTTTGTACTGCGCACATTACTTAGATGAATTATAAAAAGACATATAGGAAGGAATGGAGAATTTCATAATGAAGAAATCGAATATGAAAGAAAAACAAAGAAATGAGAGAATATCATATTCTATTTCTCCGGATCTGAGCCGAATCTTGTTTATTTCAACCCCTATATTTTGATTCGATTTTTGAACCTTTCAACAATTAACCAATTTTACCTTTCGAATGAGTTCTCAAAATGGTCCTTCAAAAAATGAAAGTAATTTTTGTAATCACTATGGTATGGAAAGTCATTAGGCACGCGATTATCGTGCAATCTAATTTGATAAGTTTTATACATAAAAGGTAGCCCAGTGCACTAAGCTCCCGATATGCGCGGGGTTCGAGAAAGGGCCGGACCACTAGGGTCTATTGTACGCAGCCTTACCTCACATTTCTGCAAGAGATTATTTCCACGGCTTGAACTCATGATGTCCTTATCACATGACATAAACTTTACCAATAACTTTATGGTGCAATCTAATTTGATAAGTTTATGTATAAGTTTTATACATCCTCCGTAGAAAGAAAGAAATACATAGAGATGACAACGGATCCTGGACCCGATTCGGTGGATCCATATCCGTTTTATAGGATATGGATCTTCAAAATTTGGACCCGACAGATCCGGATCGGACCTGAATCCATTTATGATGGATCAGATATGGATATAAATCTTGTCTTTGAGATCCGTATCCGGTCCAGATCCGACATGTGTATTTATTTTTTTATTAAATACATTATACATTTATACATCCATAAGAGGGGAATAATAAGCCAAAATGAATCGAACTTGAAAAATATCTTTGGAGAAGAATTACTTATGATAGTAGATAATTAAATAATTCAATATCATAAGAATAAAAAGTAATATATGTGCAAGTATTGGCTATCACCGCATGTATCATATATACACAACCGGTCGGTTGACCGACCGGACAGTTGGCCGGTTGTTGACCGACGGCCGACAGTTGACCGGTTGTTCGCCGGACGCCCGACCGTGAGACATCTGGGTTGGGTCGGATTGTCCCCAACCCCAACCCGTGAGTCATTTCAAAATCGATACGGCCGGGAGTAAGGCAGGTATTGGAAAACCGGTTCCATTACCGGTTAACCGGACCGGTTACAAAACAAAAATAAAAAAAATTTCCCAACGGTCATTTCGACAGTTGGGCTTGGGCGGGAAGTTTGGGTGGCGGCGGTCATTTCAGTTGGTCAATTTTTTTTTTTTTTTTGTTTTGTTTAATTATTTATTTTAATTCCATTTTTACCCTTTAAAAAATCTATAAATTCTCTACATTTTCTTCATTTTTATCACACAACATTTCTCTCAATTCTCTTATTCTCATACTCTCTTAATCATCTTTATTATCAATTTTCAAGTTATTAATATTATTAGTTTTCAAATTCAAAGTAGAGACGCAAGACTTGAGCTTGAGTTTCTATTGAATTACGAATCCGAAGTTTGGTACACTCGTTTCATTCTCTAATTATTTTATTAAATTGTCATATTTATTTGTTGATTATTTAAATATTTTATAATGTCTTTACTAAGGGGAATTGCGTCGGGACTGCGCCGTAAATCTAGTTCAAGGGGTAAAAATCATAGGTTCTTCATCATCTAATCAAAATATAGATTATGATCAAATGCAAGAAGATTTTGGAATGAAGATAATAAATGTGATAACGTTCAATTAGATAATATTGTTGAACTTGAAGAACAAGAACTGCTACACATCTTAGTGTTCCTTCATCGATGTTAGTGCTGCTAGTGGTAGTCAGGTCGTAGACCTCCTTTACGAACCATGAGAAGAAAAAGGAGTAAAGTGTGGCTCTTTTATGATAAAGTTGTAGTCTTGATAGAGTTAAATGTAATATTTGTGGGAGAACTTATAAACATAAGGCGGGGTGGTGACGGGGGCGCACTATAGCTAGACATATAAAATTCGATCATACGACCTGATGGAATCTGTCCTAATTTAGAACGAACAACAACTTAATCCATTAACTGGGGGGTTGGCTAAGTATGATCCAAAAAAAGATCGCATTGAATTAGCAAAAATGATTGTCGGAGGTTGTTTGCCTGTTTCTTTTGCTTCTTCTTCATATTTAATTACATATATTCAAAGAGTATATAATCCTTTTTTTAAAGGTGTTCCTCGTAGTACTACTAGAGCCGATATTTTTAGACTTCATAATGATTATGTTATTTTCTTGCAATATTTGTTTGCTAACCTTCCATGCCGTTAGTTTTACTTGGACATTGGACATCGTTGAGCAGTTATGATTATTTAACAATTACTTGTCATTGGATTGATGAAAATTTTAAAATGGAAAAACGTATTATTGTTTTTGCGTATGACGAGGATCAAAGTCATACTGGAAAATATATAAGCGAAACTATTTGTTTTTATGCCCAAAAATATAATCTTTATAATAAAATACTTTGTGTATCATTTGATAATGCATCTAATAATACTGCTGCTGTAGATCTTTTAAAAGCGGAAGTACAACCACCACTTCCTAATATATTTCATGTTCGTTGTGCTTGTCATATTTATAATTTAATTGTTAAAAGTGGTCTTGATTTATTTTCACCTGAAATAAAACTTGTCAAAAGAGTCATTGGAGTTATTCGGGTAATAATAGGAAAAATAGAATTATAGAATTTAAAGAAAAATGTAAACAATTTAATTTGAGACCTAAATTCATGCGGAAGAGATTATTACGGTGGAATTATACTTATTTATTTTTAAAAGAATGTTATAAGTATAAAGACCCATAACACATGTTTCAAATGCGCATTGTAAGAACGTGATGTATATGTTAGCAAGCGAACATTGGAAATCAATTGGTGAACTTTTAAAATTTTTACGTAAATTTTACACTCGCAATCTGTTGAATTTTGAGGATCTTATTATCCAACGATTTGTAATGCTTTAGCTCATATAAATTGAAATTTCCTATTTACTTTATGGTTTAAAATCAAATGTGAAATATAAAGATGCGATTCTGATTATGTTTGAAAAGTTTAAAAATATTTTTTCCTATTCACGATGTTTATTGTATTAGTGCGATCTTAAATCCTTCTATTAAAAAGTAGATTGTCATAATTTAATATTTAGTTTATATACTTATATGGAAATAGGTCAAACGAAACTCCATCTTCATTTGATTGCATAAGTAAACTTGATACTAATTTAACTACATTATATGAATATTATGCTACATTACATGATAACACCAACTCTGCTACTAATATTCCTTCTAGTTCGGTTACGTGTCTACACTGCGAGGATTGATGATGATGATGAAGAGTCTTTAGACATATGGAGCACTTTTACAACACAACCAACCACAAGCCGATCTTGCGATGAGATCGATTTTATTTGCAAAAGCCAGTGAGTAGAAGAAAATTTTGACCACTTTGATGGTGGCAAGATAACAAAGGCAATTCCGGTGCGGCGATGGCGGGATGTTCTTAATGTCGATCTCAGCGGTGGCTTACGAAGTGCATTTAGCCAAACATGAGATCAAATATGAGACACGTCACTCGTTGGGTGGAAACACATTAGAAGTGTTAGTGCGCAGGGATTGGATCGGATCGGAGAGAAGAAATCAAGGATGTGGAGACGTTAATTCTCGGAAGATGAAGAAATAGGCAATATTTTGGAAGGCGAGGCGGAGGCGGGGTGAATTAATACTCGGTTAGAGGCTATGGGCATAACCATTCAATCAACCTATAGATTCTGAAGAACTTGCAAGAAGGATCGTAATATGTAAATAAAATTATTATTACTTCATTATGTACTCTTATTAACATTATGAAAGTTCAAAAGTTAACATCTTATCATTAGTTTTAATTTTACTATCTATTTAGTTGTTAATTTGTTATTACTTATTTGTTAACTTATATCTACTAATCTAATAAATTAATAAAAGTATAATTACAAATTTACAATATAAAGTTATAAACTTATAAAGTATAAAGTTATAAACTATCAAATAAAAGTTAACTTTAAAGTTTCAATTTTAATATACAACTAAATTATATATTATATTATTATATTACATATTTAAATTGAATTTAGTTTATATTATAGAAAATAAATACTAGAAATAAAAAAAAATTAGAAACCGGACCGGTTGGATAGTTCGACACGAACATGCGGGCCAACACGGAACGATGTAGCCGGGCCAGTTGGCGTAGTCCGTGAACCGGGCCGATGCCGTCGGGCAGTTAAACCTGAGGGCTCTGCGGTCGGTCTCGGCCAGTTAGCCGGGTATAGTCACTATCATATAACTGATTATAGAATTATCTTATTAAGATTTATTGCTCTTAGAATTTTGGTCAATAAAGTGTCTATATCATTGAAGTAATCATCTCATGCGTGTCTTGAACATGTCTGTTTTAAATCTCTCTCACGTGAAATAACATATTGTGGTGTTCTTTTCTGAAATAACTTTAGTAGTAGTCAATAATTTATATTAGGGATTTTAATCTTTGCCTTGGCTGGATGATCAATATTATTAAGGCAATATTATCCGATCCGTGGTCCTGGTGGATCCGATGAATCTGGATTTGGATCTGATTTTTATGGACCAAACAAATTTGAATCCGAATACATGTATGAGAAATGAATCTGAATCTGGAATTATTAAGATCCGGTCCAGATCCTATCGATTGACATCCCTAAAAAGTAAAAATACAAAATGAAGACACACTTTATTTTATTTTTATAAAATTAAATTCTTTGGAAGCTGCGGGCGCACGTAGGGCCTCCAAAAAGAAGGCACTACTATTTTCATCTGATAAATTTGGACGGTTCCGATTTAGTCGTCAAATTCATCACCGCCCTCCCTTTAATACAGATAAAATAAATATAAACATAAAAGGGGGGTGTTGGTTCACTTCAAACCCTAGTTTGAGGATTTTTGCTTCTCCGTTCAATCAACGTTATCTCCAGGTGCATTATCGTTCTATTAGTTATCTAATTACTTCTTTAATTTTTGATATTTAGATTTTTTATTATTATTTCGGCGTTTAAAAAAATTGAAATTCGTCGAATTAGTATTTTTTTAAATGTATTTGTGGATGCATTTGAGCTTTGTTTCTGCGATGTCGCAGTTTTTCCCATTATTTATGCTGAAATAGTTATCCGATTACGTTACTTTTATGAATCTCACTTTATTTATCATAAATTTACATTAAAAGTTGAAATTCGTCGAATTTTGTATTTTTAAATGTATTTGAGCTTTGTTTCTGCGATCTCGCAGTTTTTCTCATTTTTTATGCCTGAATAGTTCTCCGATTACGTTACTTTTATGAATCTCACTTTATTTATCATAAATCGACATTAAAAATTGAAATTCGTCGAATTTTGTATTTTTTAAATGTATTTGATGATGAACTTGAGCTTTGTTTCTGCGATCTCGCAGTTTTTCTCATCATATAAGCCGGAATAGTTCTCCTGTTACTTTACTTTTATGAATCTCACTTTATTTATCATAAATTGACATTAAAAATTGAAATTCGTCGAATTTTGTATTTTTAAAAGGTATTTGTGAATGAATTTGAGCTTTGTTTCTGCAATCTCGCAGTTTTTCTCATTATTTATGCCGGAATAGTTCTCCGATTACGTTTCTTTTATGAATCTCACTTTATTCATCATAAATCGACATTAAAAATTGAAATTCGTCGAATTTTAATTTTTTTAAATGTATTTGTTGATGAATTTGAGCTTTGTTTCTGCGATCTCGCAGTTTTTCTCATTATTTATGCTGAAATAGTTATCCGATTACGTTACTTTTATGAATCTCACTTTATTTATCATAAATTGACATTAAAAGTTGAAATTCGTCGAATTTTGTATTTTTAAATGTATTTGTGAATGAATTTGAGCTTTGTTTCTGCGATCTCGCAGTTTTTCTCATTATTTATGCCGGAATAGTTCTCCGATTACGTTACTTTTATGAATCTCACTTTATTTATCATAAATCGACATTAAAAATTGAAATTCGTCGAATTTTGTATTTTTTAAATGTATTTGATGATGAACTTGAGCTTTGTTTCTGCGATCTCGCAGTTTTTCTCATCATATAAGCCGGAATAGTTCTCCTGTTACTTTACTTTTATGAATCTCACTTTATTTATCATAAATTGACATTAAAAATTGAAATTCGTCGAATTTTGTATTTTTAAAAGGTATTTGTGAATGAATTTGAGCTTTGTTTCTGCAATCTCGCAGTTTTTCTCATTATTTATGCCGGAATAGTTCTCCGATTACGTTTCTTTTATGAATCTCACTTTATTCATCATAAATCGACATTAAAAATTGAAATTAAATGAAGTTTTATTTTTTTAAATGTATTTGTTGATGAATTTGAGCTTTGTTTCTGCGATCTCGCAGTTTTTCTCATTATTTATGCTGAAATAGTTATCCGATTACGTTACTTTTATGAATCTCACTTTATTTATCATAAATTGACATTAAAAGTTGAAATTCGTCGAATTTTGTATTTTTAAATGTATTTGTGACTGAATTTGAGCTTTGTTTCTGCGATCTCGCAGTTTTTCTCATTTTTTATGCCTGAATAGTTCTCCGATTACGTTACTTTTATGAATCTCACTTTATTTATCATAAATCGACATTAAAAATTGAAATTCGTCGAATTTTGTATTTTTTAAATGTATTTGATGATGAACTTGAGCTTTGTTTCTGCGATCTCGCAGTTTTTCTCATCATATAAGCCGGAATAGTTCTCCTGTTACTTTACTTTTATGAATCTCACTTTATTTATCATAAATTGACATTAAAAATTGAAATTAAATCGAATTTTGTATTTTTAAAATGTATTTGTGAATGAATTTGAGCTTTGTTTCTGCAATCTCGCAGTTTTTCTCATTATTTATGCCGGAATAGTTCTCCGATTACGTTACTTTTATGAATCTCACTTTATTTATCATAAATCGACATTAAAAATTGAAATTAGAATTTTGTATTTTTAAATGTATTTGTTGATGAACTTGAGCTTTGTTTCTGCGATCTCGCAGTTTTTCTCATTATATATGCGAATAGTTCTCCTGTTACTTTACTTTTATGAATCTCACTTTATTTATCATAAATTGACATTAAAAATTGAAATTAAATCGAATTTTGTATTTTTAAAAGGTATTTGTGAATGAATTTGAGCTTTGTTTCTGCAATCTCAGTTTTCTCATTATTTATGTCGGAATAGTTCTCTGATTACGTTACTTTTATGAATCTCACTTTATTCATCATAAATCGACATTAAAAATTGAAATTCGTCGAATTTTGTATTTTTTTAAATGTATGTGTTGATGAATTTGAGCTTTGTTTCTGCGATCTCGCAGTTTTTCTCATTATTTATGCCGGAATAGTTCTCCGATTACGTTACTTTTATGAATCTCACTTTTTTTTATTATCATAAAGTGACTTTAAAAGTTGAAATTCGTTGAATTTTGTATTTTTAAATGTATTTGTGAATGAATTTGAGCTTTGTTTCTGCGATCTCGCAGTTTTTCTCATTATTTATGCCGGAATAGTTCTCCGATTACGTTACTTTTATGAATCTCACTTTATTTATCATAAATCGACATTAAAAATTGAAATTCGTCGAATTTTGTATTTTTTAAATGTATTTTTTGATGAATTTGAGCTTTGTTTCTGCGATCTCGCAGTTTTTCTCATTATTTATGCTGGAATAGTTCTCCGGTTACTTTACTTTTATGAATCTCACTTTATTTATCATAAATTGACATTAAAAATTGAAATTCGTCGAATTTTGTATTTTTAAAGGTATTTGTGAATGAATTTGAGCTTTTTTTCTGCAATCCTCATTATTTATGCCGAATGTTACTTTTATGAATCTCACTTTATTGACATTAAAAGTTGAAATTCGTCGAATTTTGTATTTTTAAATGTATTTGTGAATAAATTTGAACTTTGTTTTTTCTCATTATTTATGCCTGAATAGTTCTTACTTTTATGAATCTCACTTTATTTATCATAAATCGACATTAAAAATTGAAATTCGTCGAATTTTGTATTTTTTAAATGTATTTGATGATGAACTTGAGCTTTGTTTCTGCGATCTCGCAGTTTTTCTCATCATATAAGCCGGAATAGTTCTCCTGTTACTTTACTTTTATGAATCTCACTTTATTTATCATAAATTGACATTAAAAATTGAAATTCGTCGAATTTTGTATTTTTAAAAGGTATTTGTGAATGAATTTGAGCTTTGTTTCTGCAATCTCGCAGTTTTTCTCATTATTTATGCCGGAATAGTTCTCCGATTACGTTACTTTTATGAATCTCACTTTATTTATCATAAATCGACATTAAAAATTGAAATTCGTCGAATTTTGTATTTTTTTAAATGTATTTGTTGATGAACTTGAGCTTTGTTTCTGCGATCTCGCAGTTTTTCTCATTATATATGCCGGAATAGTTCTCCTGTTACTTTACTTTTATGAATCTCACTTTATTTATCATAAATTGACATTAAAAATTGAAATTCGTCGAATTTTGTATTTTTAAAAGGTATTTGTGAATGAATTTGAGCTTTGTTTCTGCAATCTCGCAGTTTTTCTCATTATTTATGTCGGAATAGTTCTCTGATTACGTTACTTTTATGAATCTCACTTTATTCATCATAAATCGACATTAAAAATTGAAATTCGTCGAATTTTGTATTTTTTTAAATGTATGTGTTGATGAATTTGAGCTTTGTTTCTGCGATCTCGCAGTTTTTCTCATTATTTATGCCGGAATAGTTCTCCGATTACGTTACTTTTATGAATCTCACTTTTTTTTATTATCATAAATTGACTTTAAAAATTGAAATTCGTTGAATTTTGTATTTTTAAATGTATTTGTGAATGAATTTGAGCTTTGTTTCTGCGATCTCGCAGTTTTTCTCATTATTTATGCCGGAATAGTTCTCCGATTACGTTACTTTTATGAATCTCACTTTATTTATCATAAATCGACATTAAAAATTGAAATTCGTCGAATTTTGTATTTTTTAAATGTATTTTTTGATGAATTTGAGCTTTGTTTCTGCGATCTCGCAGTTTTTCTCATTATTTATGCTGGAATAGTTCTCCGGTTACTTTACTTTTATGAATCTCACTTTATTTATCATAAATTGACATTAAAAATTGAAATTCGTCGAATTTTGTATTTTTAAAGGTATTTGTGAATGAATTTGAGCTTTTTTTCTGCAATCTCGCAGTTTTTCTCATTATTTATGCCGGAATGTTACTTTTATGAATCTCACTTTATTGACATTAAAAGTTGAAATTCGTCGAATTTTGTATTTTTAAATGTATTTGTGAATAAATTTGAACTTTGTTTCTGCGATCTCGCAGGTTTTCTCATTATTTATGCCTGAATAGTTCTCCGATTACGTTACTTTTATGAATCTCACTTTATTTATCATAAATCGACATTAAAAATTGAAATTCGTCGAGTTATTATTTTTTAAAATGTATTTGTTGATGAATTTGAGCTTTGTTTCTGCGATCTCACAGTTTTTCTCATTATTTATGCCGGAATAGTTCTTTGATGAATCTCACTTTGTGTATAAAAAAATGTATGTGTATAAGTCGAGCTTTTGTTTATGCGATCTCGCAGTTTATTAGTTTTTTTATTAGTTCGATGAGCACGTGATTAATGAATCACATGTTTTTCTCCATTTTTTCACCAGCAATAACTATTTTGCCTCAAATTATGAGCTGATTGCAGGAACCTCACTTTATTTATCTTAAATCGACATTAAAATTTAAGGATTTTGTCGATTTTTGTATTTTTAAATGTATTTGTGGATAAATTGAGCTTTTCTTTATACCGGAATTGTTTTCCTATCACGTACTCAATTTTTGATTTTTATTAGTTTGTTGAGATAGGAGATTGAATCACATACTTTTCACTGTTTTTCACTAGCAATAACTATTTAGCCTCAAATTATTAGCTAGTTTATGTTCTTGGAATTTCATTTTTATTCATCTTAAATCGACATTAAAAGAAATTGAAATTCGTTGAATTTTATATTTTTTAAAATGTATTTGTGGATAAATTGACCTTTGTTTCTGCGATCTCACAGTTTATTAGTTTTTTTATTAGTTCGATGAGAACCCGATCGATGAATCACATGCTTTTCACCCTTTTATGAGCCTCAAATTATGATCTAGTTTAGGTTGTAGGAGTCTCACTTTTATTTATCGTAAATCGACATTAAAAGAAGGAAAATCGTCGAATTTTGTATTAAAAAATGTATTTGTTGATAAATTGAGCTTTTGTTCCTGTGATCCCCCATTTTCACCAGCAATAACTATTTAACCTCAAATGATGAGCTAGATTGGGTTGTACGAATATCACGTTATTTATCTTAAATCAACATTAAAATTAAAGAAATTTGTCAAATTTTGTAAATGTATTTGTGGTTAAATTGAGCTTTTTATTAGTTCGATGAGAAGGAGATTGATGAATCACATGCTTTTCACTCTTCTGGCACTATCAGTTGCTATTTAGCCTCAAAGTATGAGCTAGTTAGGGTTGTACAAATCTCACACTTATTTATCATAAATCGACATTAAAACAAAATAGATTTGCAAATTTTGTATTTTGTTAAATGCAATTGTGGATAAATTGAGCTTTTGTTTATGCGATCTCGCAGTTTCTCAGTATTACCATTTTATATTCTTTAAGGTGTTCTCAACTAGTTTAGTTCGATGAGAACGAGATTTAGGAATCACATGCTTTTCACCATTTTTCTTCACCAACAATAACTATTGCCTCAAATTCTGGGCTAGTTTGTGTTGTAGGAATCTCACTTTATTTATCATAAATCGATATTAAAAAAAAATAGAAATTTGCGAATTTTGTATTTTGTTTAAATTTTTGTGGTTAAATTGAGCTTCCGTTTATGTGATCACACAGTTTTTCTCATTATTATAATTTTTTTATTCTTTAAGGTGCTCTCAACTAGTTTAGTTCGATGAGAACGAGATTGATGAATCACATGCTTTTCACCCTTCTTTCACCAGCTATAACTATTTTTAACCTCAAATTATGAGCTAGTTTGGGTTGTAGGAATCTCACTTGATTTATCATAAATCGACATTAAACAAAATGAAATTCATCAAGTTTGTATTTTTTTAAATGTATTTGTGGATAACTTGAGCTTTTATTTCTGTGATCTCGCAGTTTTTCTCATTATGATCATTCTTATAACTATTTAGCCTCAATTTATGAGCTAGTTTGGGTTGTAGGAATCTCACTTATTTATCATAAATCTGACATTAAAGAAAATCGTCGAATTTTTTATTGTTTTAAATATATTTGTGGATAAATTGAGCTTTAGTTTCTGCGATCTCGCAGTTTTTCTCATTATCATAATTTCTATATTCTTTATGGTGCCCTTGACTAGTTCGGGATTGAAATCTAGATGTTTATGTATATTGCAGTTGTTTGCTCTTTTTTGTAGATATTAGGAGTAAGGGTAGGGTAGAGGCAAAATTAAAACTGGTTTAGTTCATTGCTTGGGAGTCTCTGCTTTTTATTTTTCTAATTTTTCCCTCAACTTTGCTATGGAATGATTTAATTCTTTAAGGAGAGAAGAAGTGGTTCATTCTTCAGTGTGTAACTAATATAAATGGGTGTTTTTCCAGCTCTGCTTCCCTCATTTATTCCTAAGGTACTATGATAGACTGGGTTTTGCGAGCTTCCTTATTTTGATTTTAGACCTCATTTCTGTTGTGTGCTGTGAACTTGGGGATTCAAACCAGCGCTTGTTTTCTCATTACATACTAGGAGTTATACTTCCAATTTTTGACACCATGTGATTCAGAGATACATAGGTTCGTGATGGTGCGTGCAAAAGGCAAGGCCAATGCTTCAACGAAAAGATCAGTGTCTGGACGTGCTTCTGTTTCTTCTGAAGATGCTTTGACAAATGATTCCAGTGAGATGGAATACAATCTCGAAACTGGAGGTTCAGTGGAAACAGCAGTAACTGAGCAAACAATGATCACTGTTGTAGCAGAAGAAGAACATGATGGAGCAGAAGAAGAAAATGATGGACCTGAAGCTGAAACTGAAGGAGAACTTGCTATGGAGGAAGATGAAGATTATAAAGAAAATGAAGTGGTTGGAGGAGGAGATGAAACGTGTAATCCTGATAATAAAGAAGAAGATGCCATTGATAATGATGAAGGTAATGACCAGGAAACTGTCATAGAACAAGAAGGTGGTAAACAGAATGTAGATGATAACCAGGAAACTTCCATAGAACAAGAAGGCGGTAAACAGAATGTAGATGATAACCAGGAAACTTCCATAGAACAAGAAGGTGGTAAACAGAATGTAGATGATAACCAGGAAACTTCCATAGAACAAGAAGGTGGTAAACAAAATGTAGATGATAAGCAGGTAGGAGGTGCTGCTGGACTAGACAAAGATAACCAAGAAGATGGTATGGGAGAAAATGAAGATGAAACTAGTGCAAACGAAAAGAAAAAAGAGAAAGTGGAAGGGAGTTTGAAACAAAAAACTAAAAGATTGAGGAAAAGGAATAATAGGAAGAGAAAGGCAAATGGACCCCCCCTTGAGAAAAATGAAAATAAGCAAGTTATGAAGAAAGTAGCATCTGATGGCAAGGTTAGTAAGGACTCCGGAAAATTAGACTCAAAGGTGGTTGTGGAAAGCTCTACGAAAGTTGCCTACGGAGATAAGTCTAGGGTGGCCCCTAAGGATATGGATTTTGAAGGCAAAGACAAGCCCGAGCCATCAAGCAAGAACTCATCCCTGAAGAAGAAGGCTAAAGGCATGGGTATGATCTTCATGTGCAACTCTAGGACTAAGAAGGATTGCTATCGTTACAAGGTTCTAGGATTGCCGGCAAACAAGAAAGAGACGGTGGAAAAAATTTATAAGGGGACGAGGCTTTTCCTTTATGATGTTGATTTGAAGTTGATGTATGGCATCTACAAAGCTGTAGGACGTGGTGGTTTAAATCTTGCACCCAAGGCTTTCAAGTCTCAATTTCCATCCCAGGTTAGCTAGTTGTGCTATCAATGCCCTCTAACCTTCAATTGCTTTCTCTTTATAATATTTTCGGCAATATTTCTTGTTGACGTATGAGAGAAGTACCCTTTTGCGGAAAATATGTAGTTTATAAATGCTTGCTTGAGCACATTTAAGCTTGAAGTTTTGAGTAAGGGTGTTCATAGACGGTTCGTGTCGATTTGGTATTCTTCGGCTTTTTTGTTTTTGGTTATCTAAAGAACAATATTTACGCCGAAATAAATCTTATTTCGATTTGGTTTTTCTTTTCGGTTCAATTATATTGGTTTAGTTTGGGCTTGATTGGGCCTTTAAATAATACTCCTTTTTTTTCAATTTATATTGCACACTTTTCTTTTTGGTCTGTCCCCAAAAAGAATGTCACCTTTTTATAATTAGGAACAACTTAATTTTAAAGTTTTCCCTTACCCTTAATACCCTTAATGAAATGATTTGTAGTCACACAAATGTCTAAGGTTTGTTTTAGACAAATTTTAGAAGTCTGTCTTTCTTTCTAAAACTTCGTGACTAGCCAAACTGTGACACATAAATTGGGAAGGAGGGAATACAATTTAATAATTGAATTTTGATTATATGTAAACTCAAATCATTTATAGAGGCTTACACTAATATAGTTATATAAGATAATCAATAATTTTTATATATTTATATTTGTATATACGTATATAAATACATATGTATGTATATCTAAAACTTTATTTTGCTTTGCTTGCTTTGCCTGATTAGGCTTTGTCTTGAGCTGAGGGTCTTCCGGAAACAACCGCTCTACCTACCAAGGTGGAGGTGGGGTATGTGTACATTCTACCCCTATGTAGCACGGACACGGACACGGACACACGGAAACGACAATTTTGAAAAATAGGGGACACGACACGGCAGGGACACGACTGTAAAAATAAATTAAAAATATTTTTATATAATATAATATATAAAATACTAAAATTAATATTATTAAAGCTTCACATTCATAAATAAATTATAAATTTAATTCAAATTTGTTATATACCAAATAACCAAAATACCAAATTATATGTACCAAATTAAAAAGAAACATTCATAACAAATTGACAATCAATCAAATATTCAATACATAATTCATAAGACCGTAGTCCATAAACTAATACATAAGTATGTCCCAAGACCCAAATTCAAATAAATATAAATTTACTTAAAATAAATCAAATAAAGTTAAAACTAAACTTTTTCTAAAAAAAAAAAATGTCCCTGCCGTGTCCCCCTTTCCCGTGTCCCCCGCGTGTCCCTGCCGTGTCCCCCGCGTGTCCCTGGCGTGTCCGATTTTTTTTTTGCTGGGCCAACTCGGAAACGTCTCGGACATGTGTCCGAGGCGTGTCCGAGGCGTTTCGTGTCCGAAACGGTGTCCGACACGGACACCTCACCCTAAATGAGGTGTCCGTGCTTCATAGTTCTACCCTCCCCAGACCCACATTGTGGGATTTTCACTGGGTATGTTGTTGTTGTTGTTACTTTCCTTTTTGGGTTCTCAAAAGAGTGCCCCTTTCTTTATTTTGCAAGTTGACAATTCAAATGACAATTTTGTACATTACACATCTTTAATTTAAAACCACACGATTCAAAAGTCTCATTTTATTTCTTAAATTTTGTGCATAGTCAAACGAAGACCCTAAAATTGGGACGGAGGGAGTATATAAACTTGGTATTTCAATTTGTTTGGTAATTTCTTTTTTATAGAATATCAAAATAAAATCGAAGTAACAACATTTTCAAGAGCAAAATCAAAAACTTGATTCTTGGTTTGATTTGGCAATCCATTTTCACTGAAGGATTAACACTCATATTAAGATTGAAACTAGGTGCAATGGGGTTTGTGCGCTCTGTTTCTATAAGACGTCACTTTGGTGCAGGTATTGAGGAGCTCCCTCTTAGTGAGAGTGGGACTAAACAATAAATATAGATGACATATCTATTGTTGAGCACCCAAAAGTGTGACCTAGTGATAAATGAAGTGTGTTGAGAATCATGAGGTCTTAGGTTCAATCCCAACAGGGACAAAAACACTAGGTGACTTCTTTTCATTTGTCCTAGCCTTATTGGATAGAGTTGCATGGTATCCGTTGCTAGTGTGAGGTGGCAGTAGGGGCAGATCTAGGGCTCGGGGAGGGTGTTCACCGGAACACCCTCGGCAAAAAATTATCCTGTATATGTAAGGTATTTTATTATTTTTATGTACATATATAGATTTGAATACCTTGAATGCAAGAGAAGAGGTTGGTTAAGTGGTTTAGGTGGTTCAAAATTCACCTTGAGGTTCCAAGTTCAAATCCGAGTTACTACATTTTTATTTTTCGAACCCCCAGTGAATCCTGTATCCACCATTGGGTGGCAAGTATTCTGTGGAATTAGTTTAGGTGCGTGCAAGCTGGTCAATGCATGACGGTCATAAACAAAAGATATATCAATTGTCGAGGTAACATTATAAAGGAATGTGCTAGTGCCTAGGAAGTAGAACAAGATAGTTAGTCATAGCTCTAAATTAGAAGCTTAAAATTGTGGCTTTACATTTGGATTGTAATTAAAGTAATTTCTTGACGTGATTGGTATTGTTTCTCGAGCAAAAGGAAGATGCTATGTGAGGCACTTTGCCTTGCTTATGTGGCGCATTAGTGGAGGTACCAAGACGCTAAGGCGTGCACATTATTCCCTTTGGTTTTTTCTTTAAGAGGATAGTAATAAACAATATATTTAGTTGAAAAGTTTTATACCACTCCATGTGTTTCACTTTATATGATACTATTACTATTTGAGAAGACGAGCTACCTTTTCTTTGACTACACCTTTTATATGGTGTTCAAATATTTTTAGTTATAAAAAGTTGTAATTTATACTATTACTAATGTATTTTCTGATTAGCTAAATTTTGTTTTAAAATATTAAAAAAGAAGAGAAGGACAGAAGAGTACGCAAAAGGGGAGAAGAGAATCAATGTTCAAGTTGAGACAAAAGTAGAAGGTTTTGAGTCGTTTGACCTTTGTAATCTTCATTTTAAAAAAAAGAGATGGAGTATTTGTCAGTGAGATGGTATAAATGATTTTTTGGTATATATATATAACACATACCTAATGTAATCCCACAAGTGGGCTCTGGGGAGGGTATGGTGTACGCTGCCTTGCCCCTACCTTATGAAGGTAGAGAGGTTGCCACCTATAGACCCTCGGCATAATTAAAGACTAAAGTAGAAACACACAATACACAAAAATAGATAACATATAAGAAACACTAGAACAATAAAAAAGCTTGGTGTTGAACCAACCTTCAACTTACCCTCTATAGTGGTTACATGATGTTGCTCAGACTCTTCAAATATGTCAACGGTGCGTGTTGGATTTTTCAAAAGTAGTGTATTTTTGAGAATTTGACATGGGTGCGACATCGGAAAGTGAAGAGTCCGCAACTTAGCTGGTCGTGGGTTGTTCCTAGGGCTATCTTTCTAAAAAATTAGCTTGTCTAGATCCGACCCACTTGTTTGGCAAGACATAGAACCAGCCCACTTGCCTTGTAAAGTTCTGGGTGTGCATGTGCCCTGATCACTACGTTATGGTGACTTTTTAGGAGAGTATGTTATGATGGAATATGGGATGTACTTGGAGGGGGAACATAATTAGTAAGGTGTTTTACTGATTATGGACGTGATTCTGGTTTAAGCAGATCAAAGTATGTCAGGTGGCTGTCATTATTACATAAATCAACTAGCTAGTTATTTAACTAGATAATTTGCTGCACTAGTGAGATGTGTAGACAATCAGGAAAAAAGATAAAAGATTTGAAAATATGTTCTGAAATTAAAAGGTACTCCTATACGTTGAATTAGAGGAAAAGGGGGAGATGAAGTTGTACATACTTGCCAAGGCGAGGGAGAGGAGGGCCCGCGACTTTGATCACGTGAGGTGCATCAAGGACGAGAACATCAAAGTACTGATTGAGGACACATATTAGGCAGAGGTGGCACTCTTACTTCCATAAACTCTTGAAAGAAGGAGATAGATACATTGTGTTGGGAGATCTGGAGCAATCGGGTAGGTACCAGAATTTCAGGTATTGTTGAAGCATTAAGATTGATGAGGTCAAGGGCGTTGATCGCAGGATGTGCGGGGGACGAGCGAATGAGATCAGTTGAATATTGGAAGATCATAGGCAGGGCAGACTTGAAGTGGCTGACTGAACTGTTGAACGTCATTTTTAAGATGACGAGAATGCCCGAAGAATAGAGGTGGAGTACAATGGTTCCTTTGTACAAAAACAAATGTGATATCCAAAGTTGCAACAAATATAGGGTTATCAAGCTGCTGAGCCACAATATGAAAGTTTGGGAAAGGGTCGTGGAGTTGAGAGTGAGAAGAGGCGTGTCTATTTTTGAGAATCAGTTTGGATTCATGTCGGGGTGTTCAACTACAGAAATCATCCATCTTATTAGGAGGTTGGTGGAGCTGTATAGAAAGAGGAAGAGACATACATATGGTTTTCATCGACCTCGAGAAGGAATACGATAATGTTCTTAGAAAGGTTCTCTGGAGATGTTTGAAGGCTAAAGGTGTACCTGTGGCGTACACTAGGGCGATCAAGAATTAGACCAATAGGGCACTGCTCTCCGCCTGTCGTAACAACAACAAAAGTCCATACCGGAATTTCATTACCTTATTCCTTAAACCCTAAAACGGAGACAAGGATATGTATGATGGAGCCAAGAACAGGGTATAGATAATGGGAGGATATTCAAAGCACTTCTCTGTGATGATGGTGCTGCACCAGAGATCAGCTCTTAGCCTTTTCTTATTTGTCTTGGTGATGGATGAACTGATGCGACAAATTCAAGGGGAGGTGTCATGATGTATGTTATTCGCAGATGATAGTCTTGATTGATGATACTCGTAGCGGGGTGAACACTGGAGGTTTGGAGACATACCCGGGAGACCGTGAGACATGCGTGGAGGTAAGACTTGAGACCCAGGTCATTCCGAAGCAAGTAAGCTTCAAATACCTCAGATCTATTATTCAAGGGAATGAAGAGATTGATGACGATGCCACACATTGTATTGCGGCAGGGTAGATGAAATGGAGGATTGCATCTTAAGTCTTGTGCGATAAATGTGTCACCAAAGCTAAAAGACAAGTTTATAGGGTGGTGGTTAGACCGACTATGTTGTATGGAGCGGAATGTTTGTGGTGTCGCACACCCAAAGGATGAGAGTGGCGGAAATGAGGATGCTGAGATGGATGTGTGGGCATACAAGGAAGGATAAGATTAGAAATGAAGTTATCCGGGGCAGAGTGAGAGTGGCCTCGGTGGATGATATGATGCGAGAAGCGAGGTTGAGATGGTTTGGACATCTGCGGAGGAGAGACAAATGCTCCAGTGCGGAGGTGTGGGAGGTTGACTATGGACGAATTCAGGAGGAGTAGAGGTAGGCCGAAAATATTGAAGCGAGGTGATTAGACGGAATATGGAGCAGGCGAGACTTACTGAGGACATGACCTTAGATGAGGGTGTGGAGGTCACAGATTAGGGTAGTAGGTAGTCGAGCGTAGGACTGGCCAGTGGGCCGGGCCCACCGGGGTCGGGTTTAGCGGGATCGGGACGGAGAAGAGGCGGGTCGAGTGGGCGGGCACAGCGGTGTTGGTCGGCGGGACCATCACAGTGTCCGTCCCGGCCCCGTTGAAGCGAGGCTCGGGACGGGCCTGAGCGGACGGGAAGGGTCAGGCGGTTTTTTTTTAAAATTTTTTCACTAAATTAAAAATACTAAATTACTAACATTAACTATTATAATTAAAGTATTAAACTCATATATATAATTATAGTATTATACTCATATATATAATATATTTATAAAGTATAAAGTATAAACTAAATAATTAAACAAAGACAAGAAGAGTGTAAAAAAAACATCCCAAGGCTGTTTTTGTGCCTCTTATATTATTATTTATTTCATTGAAATATTAAATATACAAGATTCAGAATTACAACATTGTAGTGTACTGTTGTTGAAAAAAATTGCAAAAGACATAGAAAAATTAAAAAATTGCAATAAAATAAATTACCAATTTGAAAATATTTTTTCTAGTTTCTTTATAATTTCTTGTGGTTCTTCGGTTGGAATTGGTATATCTTGGTCAAATTGTTCCACGTCGCTACTCATGCCTTCACATAAAATGTCGTTGTCGCCTTCTTCTTCGTTAATCTGTCGATCAGACTCCTTCGCCTCCGCTCGTATCTAATCTCGAATAGTACCGTCATCTCCAAGCCGTCTCAGTTAATGAGTGTCTGCGTTTCTCTAGTTGAAATCTGCACAGAAAACGCTTCGAAGCGATTGATGGCGTGAATGTTCAAAATATCTCGGGCCATCATTGAAGTGTCGGAAATGTCTTCTCATTCTGCATCGATATTTCACAGAAGTCTTCCTTTCCTTATTCATTGATAATCGCTTGGTAAGGTAAATTACCTGCAAAACAAAAACATCGAACTCGCTAATTTGGTTAGCATCGCTACACCACGTTCTATTTACGAGGCTTTCAATAGAATCAATACTAGCCCGAAACAACACGTCTTTTTTTAGGTGTGTTGAAGAAGAAGATGCACGAAAGTCGGTTGGTTACTAGCACTTTCTTGCTGGTAATGCCGATATACTTTTTTGCATTCATCTTCTACGCTATTCAACACTTCTTCTAGCGTTTGTTCAATAGGTGGCTCAACATTTAAATTTTTGGGAGTTGGAGGTGGTAGTACGTCCATACAGGTATAAATATTTTCAATAAGACTTTTACAACCCTCTACTTTAATAGTCGGGTTTAATACAACACCAATAATATAAATAGGGGGAATAGGAATAAAATATTTCTTTAATTTCATAAACATTTTTTTAATAGCTGCCTTATAAGCAGGTTTTTCCATATATTCTTTAAGAAGTAAAAATATTATAGCTATATAAAACAACATAGTTGAAATAGTAGGATAATATAAAGTAGAAAATTCTTTTGTTGCTCGTTGAAAATTCTCTAGAAATACAATAAGTTCTCTAATTTTGTCCCAATCATTATCCACAATCATATCACTTGGATTTTGATTATGGGCGTTAAAAAATAAAGTGATAGGTTTTCTATAGTCATAAGCAACAACTAGTTGGTCATATAAAGAATTCCACCTAGTTGGTACTTCTTCGAAAAATTTTCTGTAAGATAGTCCACAATCGTGACAAGTTTTTTTATATTCTTTTCTCTGTTGAATTCTATTATTTTTAAAAATAAAGTGTATAGCAAATTGTATTTTTTCAAGAATATCTTGAAAAAGTGAAAGACCATCCTTTACAACTAAGTTATAAATATGGCACACACATTTGATATGAAAATGTTTTGAAAAAGACGGAGTTAAAACATCTCTTAAAATACTAATAGCAGAATTGTTAGAAGATGCATTATCTAATGTAATACTCATAACTTTATCGGTTATTCCGTAATAATCGCAGACTGAATAAATATTTTCTGAAATAAACTCACCAGTGTGCCTACTATCTATATATCTATATGCTAAAATACGTTTTTGCATAGACCATTTATAATCTATCCAATGACAGGTTACCGTTAAATAATCATGGTCGTTAGTACTACGACCTATATCAGAAGTTAGAGCGACTTTGCAATTTAAATGATATAATGCATAACGTAAATACTGTTGATATTCATGTGCAAATTTAAATACATCTCTTTTAACAGTTGATCTAGGAAAACCTTTATAAGCAGGATTATACATATCTCTAATATAATGAATAAAACCAGAAGATTCAGGAAATGAAAAAGGCAAACCCTCCACAACAACTAATTTTGCTAGTGCTTCCCTATCTTTATGTTTATCGTATTTAGGGCCTACAACTCCCCCCGTCATAGGGTTAATTTGACCATGTACTTTGTCCGGGACAGTATGTGAACCTTGTCCCGATTGAGAGGACGCTTGCTCACCATCTTTTTCAATCATCTATTGGGCATGCAAGACTGTGTTTTTGCAATAGGTGTCTTCCTAAACCCCCCGTCCCACCATGACCTTGTCCAATTTTAAAAGAATAAACATTTTTACAAGTTTTACATACAGCTACTTGATTCGGTACGTCCCTGTCAAAATATTTTCATACAACTGATTTTAATGGTCGTTTTGCCGGACCTCGTCTCATAGTAGGGGGATAGGAGGCATTTCACTAGTGGGTGTATCATCATCTAAATTAAAATCTTCTTCAATTTGAGGATAAACATTTGTGTCAAGATCATATTGTATTTCAGGAAACAGTTCAGGATCTATAAAATCATCTTGTCTAGGAATACTAGAAGAAGTACCCTTTCCCTTGTTACCCTCCCTACTAGAAGAAGTACCCTTGCCAAAAATACTTTTTACTCTTTTCACGGTAATAAATAGTTAAAGACTTAAAGATAATGAAATTAAATGTGCTAAATGAAATAAAAACAAAATAATAATTTAATGAGAGAACGAATGTACCAAACGCCGACGTAGAGACGTGTAATCGAGAGGTTGAAAATTGAAACTTTGCTCGATAGATAATCCTCAAGCTAGTTGCCAACTTCACTCCCAATTCTCAAATTAATAAATAGATTGAAATATTGAATATGTAGTAGACAATGTTGTATAGAGAATAGAGATTGATTGATTGAGAGATTAGAGAGTAGAAAGATTTGTGAAAATAATAAGAAGAGGAAATGAGGTATTTATAGTTGAAAAATTGGGTTAAAGTGTAAATATAATAACTAGGGGTTAAAATTAAATATAAAGGGGTAGGGGTTGGGGAGGGGGAAAAAATGGCCGTTGTCTAACGGCCAAAATGTAAAATGACCGTTACACAACGACTATTTTCTCGGGACGGATCGCGGGTCGGGGCGGATCGGGATCGCTGGGTCGGGACCATACTCGCCCCGCCGGTTCGAGCCCCGGTCCCGCTTTTTTTTTTTTACCGGGGTCGTGTCGGGGTCGGCCCGGCCCACTGGCCAGCCCTAGTCGAGCGTATTCCTACTTATACTTACAAACTGATAGGTGTAGTGTTATTATTGTAGGCATGCCAAGCATATCAAAATAGGCGTAGTATTGCTCTATAATCTTCTGTAGTTTTATTTCTTCTGCTATGCGTTCTTTAATGTACTTGATTTATCTCATTTATCTGCGTTGCGTAGTTACTGCTTCTTTCAGGATACGCTATCATGACGTATTCGCATTTGCTATCAACATTTTCTTACTGCTCTAAATTTTTGACGGGGTCTGACTTTTCTTCTGCTTTGCTTGTCCTGAGCTAAGGGTCTCTCAGAACAGCCGCTCTACCTTACCTATCAAGGTAGAGGTAAGGTCTACTCTCCCCAGACCCCACGTTGTGGGACTTCACTGGGTATGTTGTTGTTGTTGTTGTCGTCCCTTGTTATTTGAATGCCAGTGTTAGGTGTTAGTTTTCTTGTTATGGTAAAGATGGTCTGTTTTTGGATTACCTACATTCTGTCTTTTGAAGTGTTTATGTGCCTTCGATGTCTTACGAATAACTAATTTTCATTAGATTGGTTATAAAAAGAATAACTAAATTCGTTGGATTGGCTGCTGTATGAAACATCTAAGTAAAGTTTCTTAATTATCTAAGGTGGAGTTATGAATAGGAAACAAATTATCCCCTTTAGGTGGAACACGGTCTGGACTCCGAATCCAAAGTGCCACAAAACTAGTTTTGGCCATCAAACACTCAAACAGAGAAAAGACAAAAGAGAATAGGAGATTGATATTCCTGGAAATGGTTGAGAGAAGGCAAATTCCTTATAAATTTTGGACATGGAAGGTCCTGAAACCATTACAAGTTTTGTTCCCTGCATCTGAAACTGTTTTGTCAATGGTATTCTTTAGAGGTAAAGAGGATGACAAAAGGGACTTAGCCAAGAAATAATAAGTCAGAAGTTGAATTGGATTTTGGCTAAAAGTTCTGTGATTTGTCCATTTTGGAATCAACTGTAATTTGTCCATTTAGGGTGTGTTTGGTGTCATTTAAGATAAACTGATGGTCAGTTTCTGTTGTGGATGGGTGTAGAAGTACTTGATATCTTGTAATCATTGGTGGGCACTAGGGTGTGAGAAATGTTTTGGTGATGGTTGAGTATTAAAGTAAAAATGGTTGCGATGAAACTAGTGATATTAGATTACAGTTACTAGTAAAAAATGATCAAGGTCTCGTCTTATTCACCTCACTTGGTGAGGTCTCGTCATTTTCTCCTCATTTGGTGTATAATACGCTCAGTGAGATAACTTTTTGACAAATTGAGGCATCTTAATACCAGAAAACAATAAATAATTTCATAAAGGAAAAACCGTTATTCCTTCGAACAATTAGGAAAGAGTTATTTGGTTCTAGTGCCTATAATTTATCTCTTAGCAGTACTGAGGAGACAGACGCAATCAGGTTGAGTGGTTATTTTCCATCTGTGTATGTGCATGCATGTTGGTGTAACAGAAAAAAATGATAAAGCAGAGAGATGATTATCTAATTTCAAGTCAAGTAATGCCCTATTGCCCTTTATGTTCACACATAAATTGGCGAGTATAATAGCCAAAGGTATTATCAAGTATTTTCAGTTCAGTCAGACTCCAAAAAGAGCTCCCTTCCATTTCTTTCGATAGATATGTCTCTAGGTTGTAATTTTAAATCTTTTCTTTTGATAGATACATATTGTAAGTTTTCTGAAGTATCGAAAGGCATATTTGTATACAATTGTAGAATAGGCATGTGGGTAGTAGGATGAGAGCTTTTTTTTCCGTTTTTCAGATTCCTCTTTGCTCCTACCAATACACCGCCCAATTTTTTTTTTAACTTCAAAGAGATGTTCTTGTTGGAGTGGCTTGATTTGTGACTTCAAATATTTTAATAGAGTTTTATCCGTCTTCATGTACAATGTCAAAGGCTTGCTTGGGTCACACTTAAGCACTGAAGCTACGTGCAAAATTAAGTACAGATTCTTGCGTGATTGTTTTATTGTTGTATATTAATTGATTGTACGCCGAATGTATTCCTATCATAATTTATTCACATTTGCACCCAATGGTGTGGCATGGTCAATGAAGTGGATTGAGAACCATGAGAAGAAATCTGGTGATTCTTTCCCATCTGTCCAATCTTTCGCCGATAGAGTTACTGGTACCTATGCTAGTGGGAGGTTGCAGGTACCCCGTGGAATAATTATTTCTTCCCATTTTTAATTCCACCTTAAAGTCATGCTTCAAACATTTGATGTAAAAGTTTCTTCCTTTTGTTTTGTTCATGTTAGATGGATATAGCAGAACTCTTTCTAATTTTGTATGTGCTTGTATATGTGATGCATACCGAAGGTCAAGAAACCTTTGAGGCTTGATTTTCTTGGTCATATTATTTTGAGTGCCTTCGTATATACTTCTGTCTATTTAAAGTCGGAATATTTTGCTCCAAACCTTTTTCCTGTTTCCTTTTGCCAATCCTGGCTTAGGAAAAGGCAGACCTGTGGTACTGATTAAAAACAAAGTTGCCTTCTCTATGGCACTTAAGGCCACCAATAAGATCAGCCTTGTGTCAATGCTTTGGAATAATCTTCAAGCATCTATATATCAATCAGATTACTTTGATGCTTTGGCATGTGTACTGGTGGCCCTCAGGTTTGGGAGGCTTTGCAACACGATTGGTATTGTAACTGACTAATCTTAAGAGGAATTATGTAAATGTCTATGATGGTTAAGAAACCTAGGATCTTGGTTTGTTTGAAAGACTTCCTTAACAAATATAGGTTTTAGAATTTTACTGCTGCTTCTCTTCATGTGATTTAACGGTAAGTGGGAGAATTTTGAGGATTTGGACATTTTGTGTTAATTTTTTATTGAATTGATTTCAGGTTCGTTTTACTGTTCTTGAGGAATGCTTACCGATAGCAGAGGAGACTTTCAGGCAAGCTATTAAGAAAAACTATTACACAAAGTCAAAGTTTCATTGTCAATTGTCCTCTGAACAGGTACTTGGGCATCTTATTTGCATTAATAGATATCCCAAGCATTTGCAAGCGTTGGCTCTTCAGTTTTCTTGTGATCGCGATACCTACAATTTGTTTGTATTTGTTTCAAATTGATAGGTGAAGGACCTATGTAAGCTTTTCACTACTGCAAGCAAAGGGTCCAGATCCAAAGACACACAGCTCGCACCTGAGACACGTGTGATATCCAAACGAGACAGAGCTAAGAGGCGTGGTCGGGATGAAAGAGGACGTCCTGATCGTGCTCCTCGACGATCTGAGCGGGTTGAAGAGCGTGGGTACCGTGGACAGGTTGAAGATCGCCGGTACCGTGAGCAGGTCGAAGATCGTCGGTACCGTGAGCAGGTTGAAGATCGTGGTTACCGTGAACATCCTCATTTTCATGAAAGAAGCTTAATTACATCTCCTTTGATACCATTAGCCTCGCTTCAACCTTTACCACCACCTGCTCCTGTTCAATCTTATGCATATGATAGAACATTGGGAAGAGATCCTTATAGACGGGACACAGTGATACAGCATGATGATTCTTACAGGCAGAGCCGATTGGTGGAACTCCCTGATGCTTATAGGCCGGACATAGTGATAGGCAATCCTGATGTTTACAGAAGACAGGCATTAGTAGAGCCACATGATTACTACAGGCGGGAGGTAATCCCAGAGCGTCGTGAATATCATCAGCCTCTGAATTTGGAATGTAGACTCCAGGATGATGGTGGAATCAGTGATCCCTATGTGTCATACCGTGAGCATTTATCATACCAGGATCCTGTTAACTCTGTGCGCTCCCAGCCCGAGTATAATCCCCCTGCAGCCGCCGGTTTGCGATCAGAATACCGTCGTGGTGGTATATCTACTGAGTATAGTTCTTCTACTAGAAGCATGCTTCCTGAGTACCCTTCATCTGCAGCAAGCTCTCTGTACGAGTACCCTCCTCGTCAACCTCAATATCGATATTAGGTTACAATAAGGGTACCGTCACATGAGGCTCTGGTTATCATTCGCATCAGAATCATGCATCACAGCTTAAAACTTTGGAGTATCTAAAATGTGCTCAGAACCATTTGGATTCTTTATTTTATGTTGTAGTTTGAGCTTGTATTACATGTTTTCCCTCCATTCGTTCCGTAAGCAAGAGATTTATTAGATGGAATGACTTGTGTTTTGTTCAAAACTGTTATTTCCTTGCAGAGGAGACATACCTTATGCCAGAGTTCTCTTATTTTTCGATTGTGTGGGAAGTAGTATTATCAGTATAGCCTTGTAGAGGTTTTCGCTCAAAAATTTGAAAAAATAGTCCAGTGTCTGCTTAATGTTAGTTTTGCAGCTCTTGGTTGTGTTTGATACAAAAACAGCTTCTGGAATAATCCTTTTCCAAATGTCATTTTGCACTCTTTCATAGATGCCGATCATTTAGGCTGTGTTTGGTACCAAGGAAAAAATATTCTGGTAAATGTTTTTCAATTTTTTGGATGACTTAAATGGACTTATTTTCCTCCAATTTGAAGAAAATTACTTCCATATCAAAAATAGGTAAAACATTTCCAACTCTACTAAATTTAGCACTCTATAAGATTGCAGAACTAAAATGTGGGTTCGTTTTGTTCCATATTAGTTATGTAGGGATCATAATACATGGATTATTTATAGAGGTGATTAATAAGAAATGAATTATTATGTAAGGGGTTGTATTTTACTTGCTTTCAAAGAGCACTCTATCTAAATAGCTTTTTTCTGCATTATTAAATACATGTCCTATTTCAAAATTTATCACATGCCATATAATACATAATTTGATGCAAATATTATTTATTATTGCCAACTAAGAATTATTTGAGACATTATATTATTACGGGGAATTTTTAAATAATATGCAGTCTAATACAATACTTTGCTTTGACGTAAGTCATATTTTTCATGTTTATAACCGCATATTTGATAATTTTTAGTGTGACAATATTTGTGCATCCTTATGTATTATTATGTTATATAATACTCATCTATTTATATAAATAATTTGATACCTAGTATAAAAGTTATTGAAAGAATTAATCCAAAAACACACTAATGATGACTCGTTTAGAAGACAAATCAAAGCATTTATAATCACGACGATTTGACGGATAACCCAAAAACACACGAGTATAACGTGCCTGAAGTTTGTTGATTGTGGTGGATGAAAATAGTGGATAACATAAGCATCCGAATACCCTAATAAGATGAGAATACGAAGGAGTCTTATTGTATAATACTTGAAGAGGGAAATAATATGTCAAACCTTTAGAGGGAAGAATATTAAGTAGATCTGTAGCCATTTGTAGCGCATGATGCTAAAACAACGGAGGGACAAAAGAATGAACCAATAAGGTGCTGATAATGTTGTTAATGGTACAAATTTTTCATTCAGCTTTTCCATTTTGTGAAGACGTATGGGGACAAGAAAAATGAAAATTTATCCCATATTGAGCACAAAACTTCCTAAACTCCTCATTGTCATACTCTTTACCATTATCACATTGAATGTTCTTTATTTTCCGTTCGAATTGAGTTCTTATGAAGGCTCTAAATTTTACGAAGATGGAAAAACTTGAGATTTTTTCGCAATTGGAAACGTCAATAAAAATTTAGAATAATCATCCAAGAAAAAAACATAATATCGATGACCCATAAAACTAAGAACGAGAGATGTCCATAAATCGTTATGAATAATATCAAATGACATTGAAGTATGAAAATTCGAAGCTACAAACGGCAACTTAATAATTTTTTTCTAAAGAACAAGATTGACAATTTGGAGTACTACACGTATCCTTACAGGAAATACACTTATTTTTATCTAAAACAGACAAAATAGACGATCCCGGATGACCTAGACGAGCATGCCACAATGAAGGAGCAAGAGGTGCAAAAGTGGATGACATGGTTTGACGCGAGATGCTGAGACTTGGTGTGATCGGATAAAGATCCCCCCTACTGTCACACATCATGAGAGGACTCCCCGTTTTGAAATCCTTCACAGAAAACCCAAACGGATCAAAATCAATAGAAACCCAATTATCAGTGTGAATTTACGGACATACACCAAATTTTTAATTAGTTTTGGGGCATGAAGGGTATTTTTCAAGACAAGTGGTGGATGAGGAGGGGACAAAGTTTTATTACCATAACCCTTAATTGGAATAGAATTGCCATTACCAATAATCATACCACGATTACCGTTCAAATTGGAATAAGACGAGAGAGTACCTTGGTCGGATGTCATGTGGATAGTGGCGCCTGTGTCCATGTACCAATTAGGGTCCGGTTGAGTCAAGCCAAACGTGTGCATTGCGGCTTCAATGTCGGTGTGTGTGGGTCCTGTTGCGTGATGAGCCTGAGGTGGGTTAGGCCCGAGTACTCCGGGCGACTCGCCCATGATGGTTCAAACCCGAGCTGATCTAAAACCGCCGGAAGAAGTGGGTCGCGGCTGGCACGAGAGCGGCGACGGCCTTGTATCTTGTCTTTGGGACCCACGCCATCGCCTAGGGCCCACCGCTGGGCCCTGCACTGGCCGATGATCGACGCGGTGGTGACCCGCGCCACCGTTCCGGTTACCTCCGTTGTTTCCGCCGTCATTCTTGCCATTGTTTTTTCGATTTTGGCCCTTCTTACCACCACCGTTGTTGTGATTTTGGGTCACGTTGGTTGGATTGGAAGGGGAAAAATTTGAAGCAGTCATCATAACGATGGGGCTAGCCCCGATAGACACCTTTTTAGCCAAACCTTCTTCCTCCAAAGTGAGCATGTAGTGGGCTTGATAGAACTCCGATAGGGGGCTACTTTGATGAATAACCGAAGCAACCCCCGATATAGGATTCAGACAGACCGACAACCATCTGAAGGACGAGATGACTATTAGTAACATGAGCACCCACGTTGCAAAGCTGATCTTCCAAGTCTTTGAGGCGTTTACAATAAGAAGAAACGTTAGGAAAATTGCCATAGCAACTTGGGAAAATTCCTGTTCAAGGATAACATTTCGAGAATGACTGTTATCTTGGAAGATATCACACAATCGATTCCACGCCGCCATAACTGTGGAGTTAGGTTCCATAATAGTCTGTAAAAGGTCCAAGGATATAGTGGTATAAATCTACTGGAGAACCTTTGCATCTAGCATGACCCATAAGTTTGGATCTGCTGCTTTGGTGGGCACAACCGTTGTAGACGTAGACGCCACCGTATCACCCCCCGTTGGAGGGATGATGTGGTGAAGAACTTGATGTGCCATTGCATGAATCTTAAACAATTCCGCCCACGTCCCATATTGAACGTTTTCTAGATCAAGAACAATAGAAAGAACACTCTTGATGTTGGAAACTGTGAGGGCATGATGAAACGTGTTTTTATCAGTCATGGTGAATAAAACACGAAGATTCAGAGAAGGGAATTTGTGAGAGAGGATTTTTGGAAGAGAAGGGTGACGACTCTGGGCAAAAATCCGAGAGGGAGGGCCGCGACTGTGAGCAAAAAATCTGAGAGGGAGAGAGAGTTTTGAGGAGTGAAAGCAAGGTAAAGAGAACCTACACTCTTGATACCATGAACGAATTAATCCTTTGATTATTCTTATTGATGAAAGACATATATATACAAGTGACAATAGGAGAATCATATTCCTACTTTACATCTAAAACCCTATTCAATATGAAGAATAATTATACACTTATGGTAATATTACAACTCTAATTATGGTACAATTCTAATACCAAATATACAGAAAATCAATCATTGTACACGGACAAGGGCCGCGACGCTGGATGGCAAGGGCCGCGGCGCTGGGCTTCATTTAACAGTTATAGTGTATGCAAATTAAGAATATATCTACTTTGTATAAAAGTGTATAACACGTTGGCTAGGAAAATATATATATTTTTTTGGATTTTCAATTGTACTTCTTGTCCAAAATCGGTCTAAATCTCTAATAAATAACTTTGAATTTTGTAGAGAACCTTCCTGGACTATTTTTAAGGAGTCTAAACACCACCATTCCAAATTTCTCACAAAAATCATATTCAAAATATAAACCTACTTCAAATAAGGAGTGGTTACCTTTCTAATATGATTTTCACGATCCAAATTTTACAAAATTAGTAGTCACCACAATTGAGCCCCCAAACAAACAATATATCGAATTTGTTAAATAACAATTAAGAGCCGGTTGAGTTGAAGAAAAGAAATAGGAGTAATGACTTATCTTTCAAAGTATATACAAGCTTGAGATGGTTGACTGAAAGAGTATCTCATTCTTTTGAGTAATCTTATAATTTGAGGTAAATATGAGATCTCAAAGGTCATAATAAAACTACTAAACCAAACGACAATGCATAATACTCAGCAATATTTTATTTACCTTTGGGCCACTCATATTATTGGAATGAGGAAAAGGTTATCCTTTTGCAAGTCTGGGCTTGAGATTTATGGTCATGCTAAATTAGTGTCTTATTGTAAAATGTGGTTTTGTTATAGAAGATGTTGGATTTATTGAACGAGTTTAAATTTTTGAAAAAGCAAGTTAAATTACTGAATTTTGAATCTTTTATTAGAAATATTGCATGTATATTTTGAATTTTCTCCGTACGAGCCGGTGATCTTGTTATCCGAAAATAAAAGACGTTTTTAACCGAGCAGAGGTAAAGTAAAAATACCCGGCTCTACCTATAAAATTTGCCCATTAAAAAATTACACAACAGAATTGTGTACGTGTATATAACGTCGGGGTATATAATTCACATGATTTTTTACCCGTACAATATATCACTGTTTGAATAGTTGAATCACAATTAGGGATGCACAAAAAAAGGATCGAACCGAAAAAAGGATCGGACCGGACCGATAAATTCGATCCGGTCTTCGGTCCTTTTAATTTGTGATTTCGGGTTTCCGTCCGGTCCTCAGTCATTTAATGTATATTTTCGGGTTTCGGATCGGACCAGACCGAATTCTTCGGTCTGGTCTTCGGTTTGACTTTTCTGAAATTTCGGTCATCGATCCGGTCCGATTTTAGAGTTTTGTGCAGCCCTAATCACAATGTTATATGCTCTTAAGGTAGGTAACATGTGAATTGTATATCCCGAAGGTATACAACGTACATACCTACTGGATATTTTTGTAAATAATTTTTCAAAAACAGGTATAAATTGTAATATTTTTTCAAAATGGGTATATTCAGATAATTATTTTTTATTGCATGGGCATTTTATTAATTTCCCAAATAAAAAGAGTGCAAGACCTGACTGTAATAGAATTATTATTATTATTATTATTATTATTATTATTATTATTGTTGTTGTTATTGTTGTTGTTGTTGTTGTTGTTGTTGTTGTATTAAAAGTGAATGAAAATGATTTTATGTTGTGTCGAGAAATTATGGCACATTTGATATCAATTGCATGAATTATTGATGTCCTTAATGCATTCATATTGTGTATTTCTTACGTTATTTTGATTTTTGTAGAATTTTTGCTTCGGGACACCAAAAATAAGGAAAAGTGCTTAAACATGAACAAAAGTGCTGAAAAAAGGAAGAAGTGCAGAGAAGATCATTTATGCGGACCGCATAATCAGATTGCGTACCGCAGAATGGTAAGCCAAGTCGTAGAAACGAACAGTGATTAGAAGACTAAGGAGCCCTGAAGTGCAATCCACTCTACGGTCCGTACTTCATTTCTACGTATCGCATTTTGGTCTCTGAACCACTGCTCCTCCGCAGTCCTATCGTAGATTACAAAGCTCACATCACTTCTGCGGACCGCAATCCAGTTATGTGGACCACACTTCCAGTCACAATTCGAGACAGTCCAACATTGAGGACACTCTGCGAATGTAAGTACCTTCTGCGGATCGCAGATCAGTTGTGTGGTCCCCTTTTGCGGTCGCAAAGTGATCGTGGTATTTTTATACGTATAGTCCGAAATTTGGTTCTCTATATATAATTTGCCTAGGTTTTGTGATAGACACCTTACCATTGATTACACTATTCATCATTCAAACATTTACTATTCATCTCCACTTAGGAGAATATTCCATTGTCAAGTCAAATACATTATTTTGTGTTCCATACCATTTTAAGAAACAAGTGAATCTTTCCATAGTTTTAATACAAAAAGATTTGGAAGCATTCTATGTTCTTTTTTATGCTTTTCTTTATCATGCTGTATTACATTTATTATTATATAATGAGTAGTTGGGGTTGTGACTATTAAAATGGAATGTGGTTGTTGGGTTAGGTTTTAAATATGAAAAAGGTGTATTAAATATAGTGGTTAATTACTCCTTATTTGATGGTTGCAAACACCGCTCTAAAATCTATTATTCCTAGTTAAACTTGAGAAAGGAGATTAGAATCTAGAAAAGGAATATGTTAATTAGGACTCGGGGCTTTAATCCAATCTAACGATTCCCAACTTTAATTAAAAGGGAATCAACTAAAAGCTGGAATGGACAATCTCATATTCCACATTTTATGCTTGAGAAAGTCAAATGAAATTAAGTGACTCAATTGAGAAATTCCTACTTAGAATATAGTTTTCATTGCCCCTACCATATTGAATACACCTAGACTAAGTAACAACCCAACACTACTTTCATTAATCAAGTCACAACCCTAACCTTTAATCAATTTGGTAATTAATCATTAGATAAAACATGAGTTAGTAGTTAATACAATCATCTAAACAAACAAAATTGGTTACCTTAGAGATAGAGAATTAGTAGAGAGTTAATAGGATATAGTTTCACAAGAAATTTCTTGTGGGATTCGACCCCATCTAGTTGAGTTACTATATTTGATAACGATCGCGTTATGTCTAAATATGGTGTAATTTGAGCGAGATCAGTTTCCTATCCCCAATTGTAAAAATGGAACCAAAATTTCTCACATATTCTTTGCTGATGACCTTACCCTTTTTGCCAGAACTAACAAAAAAAAAACTGTAACACAATTGTCAATACTCTAAATAGGTTCTACAACAGATCTGGTTAGAAAATCAATTATGCCAAGTCTAAGGTCATTTCCCCCAGAAACTGTAACCCTCTGATAGGGACCTTTACGCCAATAGCCTTCACAGCAAACCTAGTCCTTCTTTTGAAAAATACACGCGCTTCCCAATTTTTCACAAAAGACCTACTAATATTGACTTTCAATTCATCATTGACAATCTGAACACTAAGTTAGCACGATGAAAGACTAAATTCTTGAACATGGCTGGTAGAACCACTCTTGTCAAAGCATCCTTAAGTAGCATACCCAACCATGTCATGCAGTACATAAAGTTGTCTAACACTATCAATAAAATGATTAACAAAACTCAAAGAAACTTCATCGGGAGACTACAAATGTTAAGAAGAAAATGCATTTAGTAGGTTGGGATACCATAACTAAGCCTAAATCTAAGAGGGAATTGGGTATCCAAAAGGCTAAAGTGAAAAAGCAGAACCATGCACACCAGTCTGGCATACAGACTCTTAAAAAACCTGATTCCCTTTGGGCTAAAGTCTTATTGCTAAGAACTGTCAGAATAGAACAGCCATTAGAACCACTAAGTCTAAAACATGAAAATGCATACTCGATGGCTATGAAACTGTCAGAAATGCTTCATATTGGGCTATCCATAAAGGAAATAGTGCTAACTTGTGGTATGATAAAAAGATTCCTAAAATGAATACACTTAGGGGCTCTATCCAAGGTCCTCCCAATAAAGGTGAAGATTTTTTAAAGCTTAGTAACAATTGGAATCAGGGATCCTGGGACTTCAATAACCTATCTGTAGCCACCCCTTTGAAAACACTCCCCACTTCCTTCTCAATTGTAATGCTGCTCAGAATCTTTGGCATACTACTCTTAGCAAGTGCTCCACAAATTACTTCGATGATATAAACTCCCTCCTAGCGAATTCTTGGAATGAAACTTGGGTCAAGGTTAAGGGCAAGAGATATAACTGTTAAATATACATAAGTATACAAATTTATACTTATGTATATTTGGACCAAATCGTAGAATGTGAAGAAGCCCATCACGGGCTGGCTTGGAAGAAGCCCATCACGAGCTGAATATGTTGAATATGTATATGGTAGATTTAGTGTATATTGTGTATTGGTCTTGTACCTTAATTAGTCTTACACTCTTACCATAGTTGTATAGTTAGTCTCCAAATAAAATAGGGTTTTAGGAATAGAATAGGAATAAGATTCTTCCTATTATGGAAATATGTAAAGTGTATATATTGTCTTTCAATTAATGAAAATAATCAAGGGATTCAAGTCTAGGTGATTTCTTGCTTCCGCTAAAACTCCCAAAATCTGAGAACCCTCTCGACTATTCTTCCTAAAAAAAATCGAGACTTTTCTCCAAAAAATCCCTTCTCCAAATATCCTTGTTCTATTCACTATGACTGATAATAACACGTTTCATCATGCCCTCACAACTTCTAACATCAAGAGCGTTCTTTCTATTGTTCTTGACCTAGAAAACGTCCAATATGGAAGGTAGGCAGAATTATTCAAGATTCATGCAATGACACATCAAGTTCTCCACCATATAATCCCTTCGACTCCTAATACGGAGGGACCTCCGGATCCTAATACGGAGGATGTGCCCACCAAAGAGTACGATCCAAAATTATGGGTCACTCTTGACGCAAAAGTTCTCTAGTGGATTTATGTTACTATCTCTCTAGACCTCTTCCAGACGATTATGAAACCTAACTCCTCAGCTATGGCTTCTTGGAATAGATTTCGTGAAATATTCCAAGATAACAGTCATTCCCGCACTGTCACCCTTGAACATAAATTTCCTCAAGTCGCTATGGAGAATTTTTCAAACGTTTCATCTTATTGCAAACGACTCAAGGACTTGGCGGATCAACTTCGCAACGTGGGTGCTCCTGTAAGTAATAGTCGTCTCATTCTACAGATGGTTGCAGGCCTGTCCGAGGCCTATAACGGCGTTGCTTCAATTCTTCATCAAAGTAACCCTCTACCAGAATTCTATCAAGCACGCTTCATGCTTACATCGGAAGAAGTCGGTTTGGCTAAGAAGACAACTACTAATGCTAGTTCCATGGTCATGATAGCGTCCTCAGAAAATTCTCATGGTTTTGCTAACAATTCCGGACAAAATCGCGACCAAAATGGCGGCAAAAAGGGTCAGAATCGCAAAAATAATGTCAAGAACTGAGGCGGCTACCGAGGTGGACACAACGGGGGTAGCAATGGCCTTTGGGGCAGTGGGCCGCAAGCCCACTTGCCACAGCCTTGGGGACCATGGCCAACAAAATGGAGCAGTGGGTCTGGGCCCAACAACCCCTATTATTTCTAGCCATCGCCACCAGAGTGGCCCAGTTCAATGACCCACGAGGCCCAATTACGGCAGCGGTGGCCCAAAGATCGCGACCAGCGAATGGGCCGGGGAACCAAGTCGGAGTGTTTGGGCCTCGGCCTCACCAGACCCACCAAAAATTGGCCCCGACTCAAACCGACATCGAAACCGTCATGCACACACTTGAATTAACTCAATCAGACCCGAATTGGTACATGAACATCGGCACCACTACCCACATGACATCCGACCAATATACTCTCTCGTCTTATTCCAATTTGAGCAGTAATCGTGGTATAATTATTGGTAATGATAATTCAATTCCAATTCGTGGTTATGGTCATAAAACTTTGTCTCCCCCACATCCACCACTTGTCTTGAAAATACCCTTCATGTCCCAAAATTTATTAAAAACTTGATGTCTATCCGTAAATTCACAATTGATAATTGAGTTTCTGTTAATTATGATCCTTTTGGGTTTTCTGTGAAGGATTTCAAGACGGGAAACCCTCTCAAGAGATGTGATAGTAGGAGAGATCTTTATCCAATCACACCAAATCAGTTTCTAGAGTAAAGCCATGCCTTCAACTTTTGCAGCTCTTGCTCCTTCCTTGTGGCGTGCTCGTCTAGGTCATCCGGAATCGCCTATTTTGTCTGTCTTAGATAAAAATAATCTTATTTCTTGTAAGGGTACACGTAGTACTCCGAATTGTCAATCTTGTTCTTTATGAAAAATTGTTAAGTTGACATTTGTAGACTCTAATTCTCATACTTTAATGTCATTTGATATTATTCATAGCGATTTATGGACGTCTCATGTTCTTAGTTCTATGGATCATCGGTATTATGTTCTATTTTTGGATGATTATTCTAATTTTTTATGGATTTTTCCAATAGCGAAGAAATCTCATGTTTTTTCCATCTTCTTAAAATTTAGAGCATTCATTAGAACTCAATTCGAACGGAAAATAAAAAATATTCAATTTGATAATGGCAAAGAATATGACAATAGGGAGTTTCGGGACTTTTGTGCTAAAAATGGAATCAATTTTCATTTTTATTGTCCTCATACGTCTTCACAAAATGGAAAAATCGAATGTAAAATCCGTACCATTAATAACATTATCCGCACTTTATTGATCCATGCTTCCGTACCCCCGTTTTTTGGCATCATGCTCTACAAATGACTACAGATATTCTTTAACATTATTCCTTCCAAAGGTTTGACATATTCGTCCCAATTTAAAATTTTATATATTAAGACTCCCTCATATTCACATATTAGGGTCTTTGGGTGCTTGTGTTATCCACTTTTTCCGTCCACCACAATTAAAAAACTTCAGGTCCGTTCTACCCATTGTGTGTTTTTGAGTTATCCGTCAAATCATCGTGGTTACAAATCTTTTGATTTATCATCTAATAAAATCATCATTAGCCGCCATGTTATTTTTGATGAATCCCAATTTTCATTTGCTAAGGTAAATAGTCCCGTGCCTAGTTCGTATAATTTTTTGGATGATGATATATCCCCGTATATTATTCACCATTTTTTGAATATGTCCCGCACCCTGAATCATCCAACGAGCCCACTGCCCGCTTGTCCTCCCATAACGTCATCACTGGGTCTAGCAATTGGGACATCTTCCCAGCCCAGTTCTGGCCCAGTTTAAGCTACGGATTCCAATGAGTTTTCTGGCCCATCACGGGCAGTTCCCGTGTCCAGTTCTGGGCCAGCAGACCCACTGCCTGCTGGCCAGCCCGTCATGTGTCCCAGAAATACCCAAAATTCACCCAATTCTACTCGAGTCATGGTCCAGTCATCCAAAGTCAACGGGGTATTTTTAAACCAAAAAACATTTTAATTTAATTTCGAATGTTCTTAAATCACTATTATCCTGTAATCCTGTGTCTGCTTTAAATGACCCGACTTGGAAGATTGCTATGACTGACGAATATAATGCTCTTATTGATAATAAGACGTGGAAGTTAGTGCCCCGTCCATCTGGTGTTAATATTATTCGGTCTATGTGAATTTTTGCTCATAAGGACTATTATGACGGTTCATTTGCAAGGTATAAGACTCGTCTTGTAGGTGATGGTAAGACTCAGCAGGTTGGTGTGGATTGTGGTGAGACATTTAGCCCGGTGGTCAAGTCGTCTACCATTCGCAGTGTGCTCAGCTTGGCTATTTTGAAAGCATGGCCCATTCATCAGTTAGACGTGAAGAATGCTTTCTTACATGGTGATCTCAAAGAGACAGTATATATGCATCAGCCTTTGGGGTTTAGGGATCTCAAATATCCTCATCATGTCTATTTGTTAAAGAAGTTCTTATATGGGCTAAAGCAGTCCCCGAGGGCTTGGTACAAGAGGTTTGCAGACTTTGTATCGACTATTGGGTTCTCTCACAGTAGGCCTGATAATTCGTTATTCATATATCGTTGTGGTTCAACATTGGCTTATATACTCTTATATGTGGATGATATTATCTTGACTACTTCATCTGATGCATTACATCAGTCTATCATGACAATTCTCAGTTATGAGTTTGTTTTGAAGGACTTGGGACCCTTGAGTTATTTTTTAGGGATTGTTGTCACTCGTCATGCAGGTGGATTGTTCTTATCACAGAGGAAGTATGCAGTTGAGATCATTAAGAGGGTTGTGATGGCATCCTGTAAGTCCACTTCCACTCCAGTTGATTCTAAATCCAACTTGGGTGCTGCGGCTGGCTCCCCATATGAGGATCCGACCCGCTATCGCAGTCTTGCAGGGGCCCTTCAGTATCTTACGTTCACGCGACCTGATATTACATATGTCGTGCAGTAGGTGTGTTTATTTATGCATGATCCCAGGATTGAGCACATGAATGCACTCAAAGACATTATTAGGTACACCCATGGGACACTTGATTATGACTTGCATTTGTATCCTTCGTCGACGTCTACACTTGTCTCATATACATATGCTGATTGGGGTGGTTGTCCTGACACCAGACGATCTATGTCTGGCTATTGTATGTTTCTTGGAAATAACTTGGTCTCATGGTCTGCAAAACGTCAGTCAACGATGTCCCGTTCTAGTGCAGAGGCCAAGAATCGAGGGGTAGTCAATGTGATCTCCGAGTCATGTTGGTTATGGAATCTTCTATTAGAACTTCATTGTCCGATTGAGAAAGCTACCTTGGTTTATTGTGATAATGTTAGTGCCATTTACCTTTCTGGGAATCCGGTTCAACACCAGCGGACTAAACATATTGAGATGGACATTCATTTTGTTCGCGAAAAGATAGCTCGTGGACAGGTACGCGTCTGTCATGTCCCTTCCAGATATCAAATTGTAGACATCTTTACAAAGGGTCTTCCCTCAGTCCTTTTTGAAGATTTTAGAGACAGTCTCAGCGTACGAAGATCGTCCGCTATGACTGTGGGGGTGTTAAATATACATAAGTATACACATGATATACACATGTATACTTGTGTATATTTGGACCAAATCGTAGAATGTGAAGAAGCCCATCACGGGCTGGCTTGGATGTCACGCCCCAAATTTTCCTAAGTCTTTACTTAGGGCGTGATGACACCTGAACAATTATTTTCCACCAGGAGCACCATTTAATTCTCTTTATTTAAAAATTTAAACTTTTATTCAAATACGGAGCTATTAATAAAATAACAATAAAGAAATTTGTTTATGACTTTATTAAAAATATAACGCGAGCCCATGCTCGTGCAAATATTGTTTCTACATAGACATACTGACAAATATTATTCTAAGTTGGAAGGGAGACCATTCCACACGGGCATTTTCCGAGACATTGGAACTGACATTCTGAACCTGACGAGTATCAAGCCCGAAACAATGGACTTGGTATGACAAAAGGTTGCGAGACGATCGCTAGCCTTGGCGTGGAGCCTTTCCTCTATCACGCTTTCCTGAAACATGTTAAATAAAGAGTCAGCCCTACCATCTGGGGCTGAGTGAGAACCTTACCCTGCAATTCAAAGTAACACCACAATATTCCAAGCGCAATCACATTATAACGTAATAAGCATATTGCAAAAACATATCAGGTTACAACATTTTTAAATATGTAGCAACTCCTCATAGGAAATTCTCAGTTTAACTAACACTTCATTTTATCTCGTATTATACGTTAGGACATTCCCCTGCATTTCCATATGTTTGTTACATTTATATATTTGTGAACGCGTATTCACTTTTCATATTTATATAAAGGTGAACATGTATTCATCTTTCATATTTGTTGCGGCGTGCAACCCGATCCATTATATTTACGTATTTGTGAACACGTATTCACTTTACGTTTTGTTGCGGCGTGCAACCCGATCCATTATGTTTACGTATTCGTGAACGCGTATTCACTTTACGTTTTGTTGCGGCGTGCAACCCGAACCATTATATTTACGTATTAGTGAACGCGTATTCACTTTACGTTTTGTTGCGGCGTGCAACCCGACCCATTATATTTACGTATTTGTGAACACGTATTCACTTTACGTTTTGTTGCGGCGTGCAACCCGATCCATTATGTTTACGTATTTGTGAACGCGTATTCACTTTACGTTTTGTTGCGGCGTGCAACCCGATCCATTATATTTACGTATTTGTGAACACGTATTCACTTTACGTTTTGTTGCGGCGTGCAACCCGATCCATTATGTTTACGTATTTATGAACGCGTATTCACTTTACGTTTTGTTGCGGCGTGCAACCCGATCCATTATATTTATATATTTATGTGAACATGTATTCACTTTTCATATTTTTCAGAAGATCGAATAAATACTATTCTCTTTTCTAACATTCTGTCATTCATACTTGTAACGATTATAACTTTTTAACCATAACTCCAACTAAGGTGTTTCTCAAGCGAAAACTAAGGTAAGACGGGGATTTTTCACTGTACCAAATTTCATTTAAAACTACTTTGGATAACTAACACAAATTTATCCTCAAAACAACCACATGAAATTTGTTTCGGCAGAATTTTTATTAAACAGAACACAATCTTAGAATAGTCATAACTCCTAATCTGTAAACCCGTTCAAGCCCCATAAAATCTCAAAACGACGAGAACAGAGAGCTACACGTCTCCATGTGAACCATCCTTTCATATTCTATACCATTTGGTACAGTTTTACCCTTTTTTCGCTGCCCTTCCTGGATCTCGATAGATCCGAGGCAGAAACTTTAAACAGCGATAACTCTCAATCCGTAAGTCGTATAGACCCCCGTAAGGTCTCAAAATGTCCACAACAGAGAGATATAGAACTTTCATTTAGCAACAATTTTCATATTTCCCACATATTAGTACAGTTATACGTTTCAACATCCTGCCCTTCTGGATTCCGATGAATCCGAGGCAGCAACTTCAAACTACAATAACTCTCAACTCGTAAGTCCGTTTTAATAACTATTTATCTATATCTGTCCGTAACAGATAGATTTACAACCATGTAAATTTTCATATAATTCTAATAAGTAAAACTCAATAAAAACAGTCCGTAATTATGCCTTTCCGAATTTCGGCCAAATCTAAGGCAGGAACTTTGAACTATGATAACTTTCAAACCGTATGTCCATTTTACATCATTTTTGGTTCTATATGATAATATTAGAGAGGTGTACCACTCCTCTGAATGTCAGCAAATTCTAACAATTATAACTCAGTGAGAACAGTTCGTAAAGTTCATGACGCAACTAGTTGTCTAAACAATCAAAAGTTCAATATTTCTTTTCAACACTCAATTCTTATTCTAACATGTATTGAACTTAAAATAAAGGATGTTACCAAGAATTTCTGAGTGAGAAAACTCACCTTGTAAGTGTGAAGATTATTGTTGTGTGGTTGCTAAAATTATCCTTACTCTCTAGTATTTTGATTCTTGTTCTTCTTGCCCCCTTGGTATTTTTTTCCTCTTCTTTTCACTTGTTTTTTTTCTGATTTTCTAACCTTTATGTTATGTACTTTGTTTGTGTGTAAATACAATGTATAAGTGGAGAGTTTTCTATAACCTATGAGAGGTGGAATGACAAGAGTTGGAGGGGAAGTGAAAAGGGGGAAGGGGTGAAGGGAAATGGACGTGTGCTGCATGTTGTTTTTTTTTTTTTTTTTTTTTTTTGTTTTCTTATTTTCATTTTATCTATCTATTTATCCAACTTTAACACTAACTCTATCCCATGCAATTTATTTTTTGTTTTCTTATATATATATATATATTTTTATTAACCCAACCACAACTATATATTATTTTTTATTTTTTTTCCGGATTTCACATTCTCTCCTCCTTAAGCAACATTCGTCCTCGAATGTGAATAAGGTCGTAACATAATCACATAGACACAATAATGTTTATTGTTATTGTAACACTAATTTTTTTTCCGGATTTCACATTCTCTCCTCCTTAAGCAACATTCGTCCTCGAATGTGAATAAGGTCGTAACATAATCACATAGACACAATAATGTTTATTGTTATTGTAACATTAATTTGGGGCTTCACATTCTCCCTTCCTTAAGAAGCATTCGTCCTCGAATGAGAATAAGGTTGTAACACAATGCATATAGACACGCAAATGGCACACATATGAAGTACTATGTAATGCATTTTTTTTTATTTACCATAGTCAAATAGGAATGGATATTTGACTTTCATCGCCTCTTCCGCTTCCCAGGTGGCTTTCTCTGTGGAGTGATTCTTCCATAGGACTTTCACGGAAGCAATATCTTTATTTCTAAGGCGTTGGACCTTTCTATCAAGTATTTCTACCGGAGCCTCTTCATATTGAAGCTCTTTATTAAGAACTATCTCCTGGGGAAGGATGACGTGACTTGAATCGTGCAAGTATTTTCGTAACATTGACACATGAAATACCGGATGCACTGCTTCCAGCTATTGTGGAAGTGCTAATTCGTAAGCCACATTCCTCACTCTTCGCAAGATCTCATATGGCCCAATAAACCTTGGGCTCAATTTCCCTTTCTTACCAAAACGCATCACTCCCTTCATTGGGAACACTTTTAAAAATACTTTCTCCCCCTCTTGGAATTCAAGATCTCTTTTCCGATGATCCGCATAGGACTTATGACGGCTATGAGCTGTTTTGATCCGCTCCCGAATCATCTGTACCTTATCATTTGTTTCTTGAATGACTTCAGTGCGAGCGATTCGTCACCCACCTCGAACCATCCAAGTGGAGACTACATTTTCGTCCATATAATGCTTCAAACGGGGCCATTTGTATGCTAGAGTGAAAACTATTGTTGTGGCGAACTCAATTAGACATAGATGGTCCAACCACTTCCAAAATCTAACACACAAGATCGCAACATGTCCTCAAGTGTTTGAATTGTTCGCTCAGCTTGCCCATCTGTTTGCGGGTGGAAAGTCGTGCTTAACTTAACTTTTATCCCGAGACCCTGCTGGAAACTTTGCCAAAAGTGTGAGGTGAACTGAAAACCCCTATCTGAAATAATTTGTAAGGGAATCCCGTGTAACCGCACAATCTCCTTCAAATAAATCTGTGTGTACTGTGGTGCGCGATACGTAGTCTTGACCGGTAAGAAATGAGCTGACTTTGTGGTGATCTACAATCACCCATATAGAATCATACCCTTCTCGAGTTTTGGTGGACCGCTTACAAAATCCATATGAATCGCCTCCCATTTCCACATGAGGACACCAATGTCATGAAGTAGTCTGCATGGTTTTTGATGTTCATCTTTCACTTGTTGACACTTAAGACACCTTTCGACTAACTACGCATCTTCTTTCTTCATTCCGTCCCACGAGTAATTTTCATTGAGGTCCTGATACATTTTGTTGACTCGAATGAATGGAATATCTTGTGTTGTGACCTCATCTAAAGATTTTCCTCCTTAGATCTTTTACCTTAAAACACACAACCTACCCTTATACCGGCGGTACCGTCATTTTCTTCTAATGTAAACTGTGAAGGTTTTCCATGTTGAATCCTCTCCCGGAATCTAACAAATTTTGTATCCTCAAACTGACTTTCTTTTATTTCAGAAGCTAAGGCAGACTGCGAGGTATCATGTACCACCACCCTACCTTCACCGATCTCAGTTAAGCTAACCCCGAGGTTTCCCAATCTTTGTACCTCACGAACAATACCCCTCTTTTGTATTGCCAAATGGGCCAAGCTGCCCATTGATCTCCTACTGAGTGCGTCAGCCACCACGTTGGCTTTCCCAGGATGGTAAAGAATACTAAGGTCATAATCCTTAAGCAACTCTAACCATCTTCTTTGTCGGAGATTCAAATCCTTCTGCGTGGTTATGTACTGCAAACTCTTATGATCTGAAAATATGTCCACATGCATACCATACAAATAGTGTCTCCATATTCGTAAGGCAAACACCACCGCAGCTAATTCCAAGTCATGAGTTGGGTAATTCTTCTCATGTATCTTCAATTGTCTAGATGCATACGCAATAACCTTTTCAAACTGCATCAAGACACATCCTAACCCAACTCTAGAGGCATCGCAATAGACTGTGAACCCTTCTTGTCCCGATGGTAAGGTTAGATCGCGCAAAGAGTCAAATTCCTTTAGTTTAAAACTTGCTTCATATGCTTCGACCATCGGTACTTAACCGCTTTTGAGTCAAGGGTCAAAGGAGCGAAGACTAGAAAAACCTTTTACGAATCTTCTATAATACCCACCAAACCAAGAAACTTCTAACCTCTGCCGGGTGGTCGGTTTGGCGATTCTTCATCTTCTATCTTCTGGGGGTCTACCATAATTCCATCCCTTGACACAACATGACCCAAAAAGGCTACATTTTCCAACCAAAATTCACACTTTGAAAATTTAGCATATAGTTTCTCCTGTTTCAAGACTTGAAGCACTACCCTCAGATGCTCTTCATGTTCTTCAACACTCTTACTGTAGATTAGGATATCATCTATGAACACAATCACGAACAAATCTAGGAATGGTTTGAAGACTCTGTTCATTAAATCCATAAAAGCCGCTGGGGCATTGGTTAACCCAAAAGACATGACCAAAAACTCATAATGGCCGTATCGGGTTCTAAAGGATGTTTTGGATATATCATCTGGATTTATTTTCAGCTGGTGATATCCCGAACGGAGATCAATCTTGGAAAAATAGCTAGCTCCCTGAAGTTGGTCAAAAAGATCATCGATTCTTGGTAATGGGTATCGGTTCTTGATCGTGACCTTATTGAGCTGCCGATAATCGATGCACATTCGGAGCGATCCGTCTTTCTTTTTCACAAACAGGACTGGTGCACCCCAAGGGGAAACACTAGGCCTTATAAAGCCTTTATCCAGAAGATCCTTCAATTGTTCTTTTAACTCCTCAATTCAGCTGGGGCCATTCGATATGGAGGAATATAAATGGGTCTTGTACCCGGAATTAACTCTATAGCAAACTCCACTTCTCTATCCGGAGGAAGGCCTGGAAGATCTTCAGGAAAAACCTCCGGAAAATTTCGAACAATAGGGACATCATTCACTACTGGAGATTCTTTTTGGGTATCCACTATATTAGCCAGATATGCGTACTCCACTCTGTGACTTCTCAATAAATTTTGAGCCCCAAGGTAGAAATAAACCGACACGAGGATATTCCAATCCTACCCCTTATAACAACTTCTGGTTCTCCGGGAAAAGTTAATCTCACTATCTTTCGCCGACAATCTAACATGGTATAACATGCCGACAACCAATCCATACCCAAAATGACGTCAAAGTCTACCATATCAAGTAGTACTAGGTTCACCATTGTTCCCCTGCCATTCACTTCTAATGGGAAATTATTTACCACCCGAGAGGCCCAAATTGAGGCCCCTACTGGTGTCATAACCTCAAAAGGTTCACTTAAATAAGAAGGTTCTACGTGTAAATTCTTAGCAAAGCCCATTGACACATATGAAAATGTAGAGCCGGGATCGTATAATACAAATGCAGGAATACTCGAGACTAGTAAAATACATGTGACCACCGCATTAGATGCTTCTGCCTCATTCCTCTGGGGCAAAGCGTAGAGCCGATTAGAATTTTTGGGTTGTTGACCTCCCTGACTCTGGCGGGGTTGGTTTCCCTGATTTCCCCTGTAGGCAGCTGTGGTTGCTTCTGACCTCCCCTGAATAGATTGAGTTTGGGTCCTCTTCTTGCAATCCCTGGCATAGTGGCCTGACTCTCCACAGTTATAACTTGTCTTCGTTAAGAGCCGACATTCTCCATTGTGTTTCCTTTGACAAATCTTACAAATCGGTTTGTCACCTCCTGTTAGGGTTGGTGGCCTTGTCCTTGCTACCTTGGTAATTGATCGGTGTATTTTATATACACATTTTGAGTCAGTTTTAGTGAGTCTTTTGTCCCATTTTGCACATATAAGTGTCGTATTAGGATAGTTTTTCTTTCTTTTGAGTCAAAGTGGTTAAAATGGCCAAATGGCGGAAAAGGAGCAAAAAGAGGGCAAGAGGAGATGCGAGCGAAAGCAGAAAGTGGCGAACGAGGCTAAAATCGGACCAAGGGCGCCTCCCTGCAGTAAATGCAGGTCGCGGCGCCACTATTCGTAGAGGCAGACTCTGCACTGGCGCCTCAGCAGCTAGATGCAGGCGCGGCGCCTAAACATCCGAGAGCTACTGAAGATTCAGGCCGCGGTGCCCTCGCATGCAGAAGCGGCGCGGCGCCAAAACACCCGACGGATTGCAGAACTTCCGTGCGCGCTGTCTGCAGGCGCGCGCGCGACGCGGAAAAATTAGGTTTTTGGACGAATTTCTGGGCCAGGCCTGAAGGAAAAGAGGGAGACGATTTGCAGCCTATAAAAGGAGAACCCTAGGCAGTTTTTGAGCGTTCCCCTTCTGGCACAACTCAAGCCTTTTGCTTGGAGATTGGATACCATTAATTTAGTAATTTCTTTTCCTTTTTCTTTACTTTATTTCAGTTTTGCATGATGAACATGGAATTAGTTCTTGTCATCTTTATGGCTAGGAACTAATTCTCTTATAGGGTTTTCTATGTTGAACTGCTTGAAACTTATGTTATAAATTAATGCATGCTTATGGTTATTGTTCTTATTGATAGATCTATCCAATAATTGAGTTGAATTCTTGGTAATTAATTGACAACTAATTATCACTATATGATTTCTAATCAGATTCTGAAAAGGGGGGATTGTGAATATGCTGTAAGTTGGGTAGACATTCTTGGATTGGGGATGAAAATACCTTAATTATTTATGTAGCGTTGATGAGAGGCTTAACAACCCTAATTTTGCGCATTGTGCGTGACGGTCAACTAGGTTTTTGTTCTTAATCCTCCTATAAAGTTGCCCTTATCGAAAGTTAGGTAAGGAGCGATCGGGGTTGAGTGTTTATATAACCTAACGGAGTATAAAGCGATTTCAGAACCCGCTTTCTCGAGAAGAATACCATAAGTAATGCATTAGTAAGTAGCATAAGCGAATAGTAAGGATACATAGAAGCCCTATTCTCATCACAACTGAAGTAAACCTTTTAGTTAAATAGCTTTTATAATTCTTAGTCATAAACAAACAATCAATCATTAATCCACCAAATAGATACTAGAAAATAGATAATTGGTACTTGAATCCTAATCCCAGAGGACGATATTCGGTCTTATCTAAGACTATACTACTTGATACGATAACGTGCACTTGCGTTTAAGTGTGTGCATCTTAACGCCGCATCAAGTTTTGGCGCGTTCTTGGGATTAGGCATAGTTCAATATCAAAGTTGTCTATTTTTAATTTCTAATTTGGTTTTTAACTTTTCTTTTAATTGTTTTTTTATTTTTACGTTTTTCTTTTGAAAATTCGAGGTGCCGTGATTTGTTGTCTGTTTTTGATCTATTTCAGGAAGTCAGTTTATGCGAAGGAGAAGAGGAGCAGACACTCTTGTTCCCTTCAATCCGTAAATTGAGAAAACGCAAAACGAAGAAAGAATCGGAGTGCAACCTTGTTAGAGATGAGCGGCGTTGAACAACAACGGGATGGGAGAACGGATAGTTGAGAATCAACCCACTCCAGGAATACCTAGGCAAGCGCCAATAGACGAGGATTAGAGAGTCCAAATCCAAAGAAGAAGTTTGGGAGATTATGTCGCCAAGAGTGAATGGAGCACAGATTTGCATTAGGCTCCCTACAATAGAGCCAACAATTTCGAAATAAACCGACGATTCGAGCATGACGGTACGACACACGTAATTCGGAGGATCGCATCGGAGGATCCACATATGCACATAGCTAATTTCTTGGAGCTATGTGCCACTTTCAGATATAACGACGTTACTGATGATGCCGTCAGATTGAGGCTCTTTCCCTTCTCACTCAGGGATAGAGCAAAAGTATGGTTGAATTCCCTGCCAGCCGATTCGATATTCACATGGCACGAGCTGGCACAGAAATTCCTAGCCAAGTTCTTTCCCCCATGTAAAGCAACAAAATTGCGAGGGGAGTTGAACAACTTCTACCAAGCTGATGGAGAGTCCTTATATGAAGCATGGGAAAGGTTTAAGGATCTACAAAGGAAGTGTCCACACCATTGCATTGAGTTGTGGAACTTGGTCCACATCTTCTACAACGGGTTGAGCAGTACAACCAGAACCATCATAGATGCAGCAGCAGGTGGAGCCTTCATGAGGAAAACAGCCCATGACGCTCATGAGTTATTAGAAGATATGGCCACTAACAACCATGTCATCAAGAGAGAGGCGACTAGTGGGAGAAGAATCATGAGTCCACGAGATAGATGCTATTGCTGCCTTGAATGCCCAAGTGGCTCTTCTAGCGAAACAATGCAGAACACACGCGGTCGCGAAATGCGTACATGATGCCTAAAAGTCGCGAGATATGTGGTGGCCATACATTTGATAGTGTCCTTCAGGATCCCAACAATATACCAACGGAGCAGAGTGTCAGCAGTAGGTAATTACCAGAGACAACAGAACAACCCCTACTCAAACACTTATAATCCAGGGTGGAGGAATCACCCAAATTTCTCATGGAAAGGAGATCAGGGCCAGCAGAATCAATATCGTGGCGGTGAACCAGCACTGTGGGCGCAGAATCAATATCAGGCAGCGAGAATCAATATAGGGCCGATCGTAACCAAAGATTTAATCAATGCCCTTCACTCAAGCCCCACAGCATCAACAGTTCAATGCACCAGTTCAGAAAGAAAACCGACGAAGCAAAGCGGTGACAAAGATTCGCTAATGCCTGCACTCCGCCATGATGTGCTAGATCCTCATTCAGGAACCTGGAAACTCAAGTGGGTCAGCTCGCAAAGCAAGCAAACATCAGACCACAGGGGGCATTGCCAAGTAACACAGAGGTAAATCCAAGAGAGCAGTGTCAGGCAGTGCAATTGAGAAGCGGCAAACAGTTGGAGCAGCAGCCACCTCAGCCAGTAGTTGAGAAGAAATCAGAGTTGGAAAAAGAGAAGGTGATTGAGCCTAGCCCAGTGATAGAGAAAACTCCAGAGAAGGAGTATACAGAAAAGATCCCTTTCCCCCAGAGATTACAGAGGAAGGCGGTCGATAAACAATTTTCCAAATTTTTGGAAGTATTCAGGAAGCTGCATATCAACATACCTTTTATAGAGGCTTTGGAGCAGATGCCTTCCTATTTCAAGTTCATGAAAGAAATCTTGGGGAAAAAGAAGAAGCTGGCGGAATATGAGATAGTAGCACTAATGTAAGAGTGTAGTGCTATCTCGCAGAAGTTGCCACCTGCTAAAGGATCCCGGCAGCTTTACACTACCTTGCACAGCAAGGTGGTAACTTGCAACAGCAGCGCTATGTGATTTAGGGGCAAGTATAAATCTAACGCCCTATCGATTCAAGAGATCGAGTTGGGTGAGGCCAAACCAACCGATAAGTTCCCGCAGCCACCGACAGATGCTGGTTCATCCAAGCGGCAAGATCGAGGACGTAATTGTGAAAGTAGGGAAATTCTTCTTCCCTGCAGATTTCCTCATCCTCGATATGGAAGAAGACGCGGAAATCCCGATCATATTGGGGAGGCCATTCCTAGCAACGGGGAGAGCTTTGATTGATGTTGAAAGAGGGGAACTAACACTAAGGGTGGAGAATGAAGAAATGGTGTTCAAAGTTTTTAAACACATCATTGAGCCACCAACAATAAGTGTGTGCTTTGCAATCAGCACCATCAAACCCCCATGCCAGCCATTACAAGTCAACCAAAGAGCGATGAGCCCAAGAAAGCAGGCATGGTTTGCCGAAATGCCACTAAAGGAGGTAAGTGTTCCTGAACTCCCTATTACTGATAATGCTAAAAAGAAAAGAAGAAAAAGAAAACGCCAAATGTGGAGGAAATGGATAGGTTGGGGGCTTAATCCTCCCCAAGGTTATTAAGGCTAAGGAACTTGCGTCCGGCTAAAAGACGTTAAAGACAGCGCTAATTGGGAGGCAACCCAACGTTTTTCAATTATATCATTTTAATTTCTGTCTTTTTTTTTTTTTTTAGAACAATCTCACAGACGGGGTTTGTGTTGGCATGATTGTGTACAGTGGAAATAAATCAAGACAAGCAAGCGATTTCAGAAGAGGGTAGCCGCGGCGCCAAGAGCAGGCGCCAAAAAGAATCGAACAGCATTAAGTTGGCAGCCGCAGGCGCGAGCAGGCTGCGCGCCAAAATATCGAGAGGTTGAAGCGCAAGGCCGGCGCCAGAATGCGCGCAGAAAGTCCCGAAGGAGCGCAGATGATTGGGCGCCGCGGCGCCAAAAGCAGGGCCGCGGCGCCGAAGCGGGAATCCAGAAACTTAAAACGCCCAAAAATCAGATTTTCCCCAATTCAAAAATCAAAAACCTAACTTTCCCTCTCCAAAAACCCACGAAATCCCAGAAGTTTGCCCACAAATCCTCCACAAATCCAACACAACCACAACCTAAACTCTTAAATTCCTCAAAACCCCCAACTATCCCAAACAACAAAGCTCCATTCCATACCCTCAAGCCAACCAATTGAAACAAGAACAGCGTGAAGCTCTCATAAAAAGGTAATCCCTTTCTTTGTTCTTGAATCCTTTTACTGAAGCCATAGGAAGTAGTAGTTTGGAGGAGTATTGTAGTTGGAGTAGTTTGCGCCGAAAAGTGATTGTGGGCGTTGTGGGTATTGAGTAGAAAGGTTGAAGTTTGGGGGTGTCAGATTATTTGCTAGTGAGTGTGTAGTGAGACATTTGTGCCACTAAATCAAAGCTCCAAACTGCTTTTAACCATGGCCACTGTAAAAGACGAGGCTCCACATCCACCCCAACCCCACAATATGACGAAAGTAGGTTTGTAAGCTACGAAGCCTCTCAAAGATACAAAAGCTTGATACTGCACTTAATACCGTAAGGGAATGGACTACCGCAGGCGCCATTTGGAGAAGGAGATGTTTATGAGCCCATTCGGGCGATGATTGAGTTAAGGAGTGGAGAAAATTCGTGAACCCGAGAAAATAACACCAAAGAAACACAACAACGGTGCGAGAATTTTATGCCAACTTTCCTGAGAAGGTGGAAAGGGATGCTTTATGGGAAGCTATGTGCCCGCGACGGCAGTAAAATATTAATATACAATTGAAAACATTGATGTTGAAGAATGAAGTGATTGGAATCACTTTAGAATACGGTTCAGAGCACCGACAACATCAATCGATACCACAGAAACACCGCCGCTACCCCGAGCCGCTTTTGAGATGGAAGAAATGGATCGAGAGCACCGAGCGGTGCCAATTCAACAGCGCAAGGCTTGGCTGTATTTTGTCGCTGCGCATGATTCCATCCACGCACTTCACCGTGAGTGCCGAAGATAGGATTAAGTTGATTTATGGAATTATGAGGGGTCGATAATTGACGCTGGGAAAGAGATAGTGCAGAGCATCGAAGAAATAAGCAGGTTGGTGACAACAGGTGGATTGGGACACGGCTCGCTTATTACCAGCCTATGCCACATGAGTGCGGTCCCACAACTACCCACAGATACTCATGAAAGAAACCAACTGCCGGTGTCCTATGGGATAGTGCACTCTTTCCCAGACCCTAGCCCCCCAGCAGCCAGACGGAGAGTACAACCACCAGCAGCAGCAGCAGCAGAGGCCGCCATGGATGAAGATGAGCCTGAAATAGGGGCTCAATATGAGGCAGGCCCCAGCCACCGGCCAACCACAAGAGCAGAACCCTCAGAGCCCACAATGGGGCAATTGTACCAACATCAGAGGGAGATGATGCAGACCTTGCAAACAGTAGTACAAGGACAGCAAGAAACAAGGCAACAAATCAACGAGCTGAGTGCCCTGTTCAACCAATGGTCGATGCATTATCCACCGCCACCACCACCATTTTAGCCAAAGTCTGTAAGTGTCTTTTTCTTTTATTTTCTTTGAGTCTTGCACACATTGGGGACAATGTGTGATTTAAGTTTGGGGGTGTTTTATTTGTGTGTCATGTTATGTTTTATTTAAGTCTTTTTATTTGTTTTATGTTTATTTTGAGTCACCAAATTTTTTTCTTTTTTGAGTCATAATTGCTCATAAAGATCATGTATCTTTGTAGTTGCTAGAAACACCTAGTGAAGTAAGGTGGAATAATGTAAAGGAATTGAAGCAACTATCTAAACACTTAGGTTAGATATGCCAAAACTCACAAATTCTGTCTATTTGGAGTTTCGCTTGAGTTATGCATGTTAAATGATAAATGCCTATGTGTTATGATTGCTTGCTATTTGAGGCGAAATAGTTAGGATATGCATGTTAGTGAGACGACTGTGCATTTCTTTGATAGCCAATTCTTACCATTCTTTCTACCTCAGACTTTAAAAATGTCCCTAGTCAGCCCCATTGAGCCTAAATTTGAAACTTTTTCTTTGACACCCTATATTCCCACAAATTGTACCATAAGTGAAAAATATGAAATAGTGGAGTACATTGTGTTAAAAAGAAGAAACAAAAAGAGTGAACAAGTTTGATGCACCCCAATGGAAAAGTAATAAGAAAGAGGCAAAAGCCTAAGTTTGGGGGTGCCTATTAGTATAATACACTTCACTCTCCCAAAACAAAAGAGGGAAAGGATAGAATTGAAGTGAAGGAAAGAATCAAAAGAAAAAAGGGAAAAATTGAAAAGCCAAAAGAGCTTATGGTACAGAAAAATGAGCCTAAATGCCTATCTTTACCAACCCCTACCTAAGCCTACATTACAACCCTTAAAGTCCTGAAGATCTCTTTTATGCATATCTAGAATTAGTGGAGAATAACAAGTAAGCATGCCATAGGAATTCTTGAATTTATATGCATGATTTAGTATATTGACTTCCATTAAGCATGATGAATGTTGACACCCAATTTTGACCCTCCCGTCCAGCCATTAACCATAAAATTAGACTAATTTTGTAAAATAATTTTTATGATTTCTTATAATAAAATGCAGCGATAAAACATAAATACAGGCATAAATAAACAATTTAATAATGGCGTCGCGTCTCACGTAGAGTATTAAGCACTTAGAGTACCGCGCCCGCATTAATTGATTTCAAGCCCTGTCAGGATTCTTAATTAATAATAAATACATAAAATGAATAATTTAGCAATAACGTCGTGTCAGGTAGCATAGCCGCATTTATTAATACACAAGAGAATTTCATAATCATTCGTAATTTAAAATCAATTTTAATCTAATACATGCATTTAATAGCGTCGCATTTATAAAAAAAGGCTTTAAACAATTCTTAAAATCATACTTGCATTTGACATTTAAATAATTTAATCTAAACTCAATTTTTATTTTAATTTAACTTCGCAATAATGCATAATAATAAGATTTCTTAAATAATAGCGCCGCATTCTAAAATATTAAGCATTAATTAAATAGCACGCCCATTTTAATTCTTGTAATAATAATAAAGCACCTAAATAATCTAAGCGCAATTTACTGTTTTAATTTACTACTAATTAATTAATACACTTAAAACTCTTAATACTAATACCTAGAATTAAATAGCACATTAAACTAATACCCTAATTTAACTACCCAGCCCATCTTTTATTTTTCGCCCAGCCCAATACCCGTCGCCCCGGCCCACGCTTCTTTTCCCTTAATCGCCTGCACTTCACCTTCACTTCCCTTCCCGCTGCCTTCCACACACCCCTATACTAAGAGCCCTAGCACTCACACGCACAAAGAATCGCCAAAGACCTCACCCCTTTACCCTAGCCCGAATTTCTCGCCTGAAAATCCGGCTCCCTTTCCTTACCCACGCACCCTAGCCAGCTCTTCCTTCCATAACCAAACGAATCTTCCACAAATCCCCTCAAATCAGAACCCGTTCGAATCGAACCAAATCAGCACAAATCTCTTACGAAATATTAGCCCAATCTCAGCCTTTATTTACTTACCAATTGTAGAACCTAGAGTTAGGCTATTTAAACGACATGCAATAGGCATCGAGGGGGACAAGCAATTCAGAGGGGAGTCGGGGGCAACTACATAGCAATTTAGGGCATCGATGAAGGAGAGGGAGATAGCAATCATTTTACACCTTCGCAGCAGTTAGGAACCGATAGCATCGACATAGACAGCAACAGAGGCAGAGCACAGTAGAGGAGGACGGCAGAGCTCAGTGAGGTAGCACCTTCCTCACTGTCGAACACCCCCTTGGCATCAGTCGAACCCTTCTCTTAATTCCAGCCAATATCAGTGAGTAAACCTTCTCCCTTTTATTCGCATCGCAAAACCCAAAACCCGTCGATTGGACCAACACTTGATACGCTGCCCCGGCTCGCTGTCCGGAGAAGGTAAACTCGCCTCCTTTCGCATTTTCTCATTCGATTTGTATTATATGCTTCTCTGTCTGTTTATTTGATTAAGTGTGTTTAGTTCTGTTTGGATCAGATAGATGCAAGGTTATCTCCCTCAGTAGTGGAGTTCTGCTTTAGTAATAAGTATTTGCTGCTTGGTCGCGTGAATGTTGGCAGATTTTATTGGGAAATACCTTGTGATGGGTGATATTGTTCTAAGGTCCAGTTAATTAATTGCTATTATGAATAGGTTGTTTTGGTGCAATGATAATGTAATATGAATAACATAAAGTTAGAATGCCGGGCATTAAGCACATCTGTAATCTGCCAAAATGTGATTTGAAATCATATTGGTTTGATCCTAAGAAATAAGAGTTGTTTAGGTCCTCAAATCATGTCACACCTAGCTTTAAGATCGTTTGATTTAACCAAAACTCAAGATGCCTATTACTTGTTGGTAAAGCTTATTTTGGATAATGTCAGCTAAAGTCGATTCGCTAAACCGATAAAGGCGATATATGAGTTGTGTATTTGTTCGGTATTTTGTCACCGTCAAAATTTGCCTACTTAGCCTTATATGAATATTTCTGCACCTTTCGAATGTTGTTCGCATGAGGTCATTTATTCACATCCATGCTTTAAAGGTTACTCAAAGTGTTAATCTTCTTGACTGCACTCTATATTCTCCATGAGATGTACAAGCCTAACACACCTAGATTAAATGCATGTCTAAGGAAGAATAGGAATATTGTCAACCGCCTATTTCCTGCTTTGCCTCATCACATTATCCCCGAGCCACGTCGCTCCCGATTCCTTCCTTTAAAATCTGAAAATTCATTTCGCTTTGCTCTTTGCCCTCAGCATTGTCTGTCTGGCCCAATGACCGTATTGGGACTGTTTTCTTTCTGTTGTACTGTTATGATTGATTAGAATATTCAAGTTAAATGAAACCCGACATTATTTGTTTAGACCCATGAATTCTGTTTAAACTCATCTTGCTTGTTTCTTGCTATGTCGACTATGTACTAATCTTGGTTACTCAGTAACGTTAAAGCATAATCCCTGCGAGCTTGATATGAATCATGCTTGCTAAATAATCATTTATTGGTTAAGCCCATCCTACTGCCGCTTTGTCGCTTCATCGCATCGCTTCAATTGCATCGGAAGAAATAGCCAGAATGCGGATTGCCAAAGCCCTGCCCTTTCCTATGTTGCTTCTATCCTTATTATTATTGTTGGGATTAAAGCCCATATAATGTATACCCTGAATACAATTAGAATCGCTTCTCCGCTGCTTTTATCGTCCGCCTAATAATATCGATGTGCTTAGTTGCAAATTATGTGCTTACTCTTTACACTTTTAATATAATTTGGGTGCATACTAATCCTTTTCTTTTTTTCTTCTTTTACATGGAACACATTGGAGCAAAAATGGAGAGTCTCATAGCGAGACTCACCATGAGCTATTCCAAATGAAGACCCGCACCCATGTTCATCCGCATTCCCGCTTCAAGGATTCCAAAACAAATAGGGCGGATTGATATTGTCATCCGGCACACTCCTCTTACTCTCTCGATCCCATCCGCCTAAAGTTTGAGTCTTTTATTTACTGTAATTTTATCACTAAATTTGTAATTAATAGAATACTTAGAATAATTAAATCTTGAATCAATAAATTAGCAAGTAGTTGGATACTAGAAATTTGCTTCCCTTTAAGCTAATTGTTTTAGGCTTGACATGCATGTCTAAACTTTTTACCAAACAATATTAAATCTCTTTTGCATTATGCCACATTAAAAAATATTTTTTAAGTAAATGCATACCTTTAATCAATAAATCAACTTTAAAGATAAATGCATACTTTTTTCATATGCATTTATAATGCTTTACAAATGCATGCCTTCATTCAAAAAACTAATTTTACAGGTATACAATAAGTCTTATAAATCCTTTTATGTTAGCAAAAAATGTACTCTTTTATAAAATAATTGCATCATCTTTTAAAACATGCATTACACTCTTAGCATAATAATTACCCTAGGTTTGGCAGGATAACCGCAAGTTAGCGGATCTTAGAGGGTGCCTAACCCCTTCCCTCTAGATTAATAAAGAACCCTTACCCGGAATCTCATTAAGTTTAGCAGACCATTAAAATGGAGTTAGTGTTGACTTTAACCTAGTTGACATTTAGGTGTCCTAATTCACCCAAACTAATTAGGTGGCGACTCCCGCGAACCCTTTAGCATTCTAGCAACCCCTTTCTAAACCTTAGCAATTTCTAGTACCTCTTTTGCACTTTTTTGCACCGTTAAGCACTTTTAATATTTTAGCACCTTTTAGCATTTTAACACCTTTTTAACACTTTAACATCCCCTTTTGTATTTAGCACTTTATTTTATTTTCTAACACTTTTTCTAAGCAGAAAGTTTATTCATTAGTCGCGGCCGGAAAAGGGCGCGACAGAAATGACGACTCTGCTGGGGATTTTAGGTTCTTGACCATAACAAACCTAGGTTTTATATTGCTTAGCTTTATTTGTTTGTTTTAAATGCCTTAAAATTGCTCGCTTAATTTTGTATGTTTAACTGTTTTAATTGCTATTTGTTTTACTGCTTTCCCTGAACTGACATTCCGCTCATATTTCTTCCATTCTGGAAAATTCACACTATCACACACTCACGCGCTGGTGTGCCTCGCGCACCCGCAAATTTCTTTCAAAAAAAAAATCCAAATTTTTAGCAGAGTTGGCGCCTGCGCGGAGTTAGATCGGTTCGTCTGATCAGCCGCATAGCCTTCTCACTCGAGTAGTCCGCCGAACCTTGCGTCCTAGAAAAGCCAAATCTTAGAAACTTAAGATGAGCTATACCACCCTTATTTTAGGGCATGCGTGCATTTACCTTGTGGGTCGGCCTGGCATCGACACCACAATTAGGAAAACACCAAACTTGTCGACGTTTTTCAACCCAACGCCAACCAAAGATATTATGTAGCGTGGAAATGACAGACAAATCCAAGCCCAATCATGACATGCTGAAATTGGAAAAAGTGCACCGTCATTTGGTCACCATTTCCAACAAAGGCATTATAGTTGGACGACTTGACAAATCCGTCATAATCTCGCATAAGTTGACGTTTAGGCTTACCTCTGGCATAAAGAGGTCCCCCTGCATGTTAGGAAACGTTTGAATGTGCTATGTGCAATATATCTGCTACATACTTGCAAATTATGTGCTTTATGCTAACGCCGTTTGTTGCATTTTTTTTAGAAAGATTTATCATCTTCCCCAAAAGGTCGGTTCGTATTTTGACTCAACAATGCTCGAGCATCCACACTTCACCGTGTCCAAGGCACGAAATGATGATATGACCGGCCAAAGGCTCGAGCCAAATGGTTTGGGAATTATTCCCAATAAACAGAACCTTCTGGAAGGAGGAATATCACCATCAGAAGAATGTATTGCACAATACCGCTGAACAAATTGTCGATATGCAGTTGAGATGGAGAGGCTACGAATCGACCAACCTATCCATTAGTTTGAATACCCCTATGCCGGATCAAAGGGCCACCGCCACAAACCATCCCAGATCGACTCCACCACCACATATCTCACGTAACTCCCACAAAGGCCACCACCATCGACCAAACCGCCCCGCCCCACCAATCCTCAACCCCACCTTCAAAACGATCCTCCTACTACTCATACTCACCTCGCCGCTACTTCACCATAATCAGCCCTAATCGCCAGCCAACCAATACCCACGCACCACACCCATTACCACCAACAAACAACCTGCATAATTGACTTACGCAATGTAAACCCACCTTTTACCGTCCCCGTGCTTCACCAAGAAGGGATCATTATGAAGAAACGAGAGGGAAGTCCGCCAAAATGGACAGGACGTGGCCAAAGAAATTCATAGTTTGAAAGAAGCGCTCGGGGCATGCGATCGGATAAAGGTCACGGCGACTAGACGAGGACCTTGCACGCATCCGCACGGAACCGCCATGGGTACAAGGTGCCAAGTTTGAACTATTTGATGGGAAAGGAACCCTGCACACACCGAGGTCATATCGACAAGTTAATCGGGTAGGGAAGAACCCAGCCATTATGAAGTTGTTCATTCGAGCTTGACCGGCGAGGCCTAGATTGGTATACCACCAAGATCCGCGAAATGGCATACCGGAATGCATCGCCCAAGATTTTGTGGAGCGATTCAGGTTCAACACAGAAACTGTCGTGGACAGATTCTATTTAATGAAGTTGTAGAAAAAGCCTACAGAAACGTTCAGAGAATACGCCATGAGGTGGCGTTCAGAGGCAGCGAAAGTACAACCACCCACGTGGTGGAGAGTGAGATGACCACACTGCTCGCATAATCTTTGAAGGATGCAACCTACTATGAGCGGATGATAAGCGCCATCGGAATTTTGGAAGTTATTAGAATGGGCGACTTTGAGAAGGTATTAAACCGGTAGGATTACAACCGCAAAGATTACAGTGCAACTAATAAGGCGATTCGATCAGGACACTCGAGTACTTCACAAAGGAAGAAAGAGACGCTTTCCTTCTATGTTTGTACAAGAACGCAAACCCAAGCATTCATAACCTACCGTAATCCATCATACTACCACAACTACCACACACAATCTATATATAACACTTCACAAGCACCCGCTTATCCAAATTTCCGCATAGATCCACCCATCAAGCCCGCCAACAAAACAGAGCACCCAATGCACCCAGAGCAAATAAGAATTTTGAAGGAAAATCACCCAAAGTTCGCACCCCACTAGCTGAACCCATACCTCAAATATATGAAAGGTTGCGAGCTGCAGGCCTAATCCAACCGGTTCCAGGAAGGATTCCTGACCCTATCCCAAGATGGTATGATGAGAACAAGCGCACAGACACCCGATAGCCCAGACATGACACCAAGGTTGCCACTCCCGTGACGAATCGAGGCGCCGATCGCAGGCGGGTAATTCAGAAAGGATCTCGCCCAAATGTGCATGACAACCCTTGCCAAACCACGCCACGTCAATGTGCACCTGATAACCTTAGATGAGGAATACACTCCCCTGCCCATGCCCATTCTGCCCTCGAGTCAGTCATTTATCCGAGCATGCACCACGCAGAAGCCAAAAGAGGGAGATAGCAGAGCATGAAGACCCAGCCATCCACGAGGCAGAGCATGAAGGCGTATTGATTGGATTTGCACCCTTGTCTTGGTCCGCCAGAGCACGGATAAGAAAAGCGATTTATTTTAGCGAATAATTTATAAACTCATATTTTTATAATGATTTCTTCCGCTTTTGCTTGTAATGAACTACGCTTGACCCGATTCTCAAGGATACGCAGCGACCGTCTCGCCGGTCCCACATCTAGAAATTTCATTTTACCCAATATTCGCTTGTAATGAACTACGTCATGACCTGATTCCCTCATGGAGATACGTAGGCGGCCTAAATCGGCTTCGGTCACACTATTAGGAAACTTTCCCTTTGTTCTGAAAATGACAAGAATACACATAGCATACAAGCAACTACATTAAGACCCACTTTAGGCCATAATCTTTTCAAAACTGGGACAATATAGGAAACCAGACAGGGGTTGCAAGTCCAAACAGATCAGGCACGCGGATATCAAGGAACAAGGCGGCGAAGTCAGATACGAATCGACCCCCCCCAAAACTCACAAATTTTCTTTGAGCGCAGGGCTTCTCATATTCGTAGCGTAAAGTGCAATAGCCGGCGTAAAATGCGCGAAAGGTTTCTTCAGATAGCGTAAGAAAGAAAAAAGAAAGGCAGAGGATCCAAAGTCCACAAAAGCAAAGAAGAAAGGTGCGGCATCGACAATCAAATAAAATTCGTAGTTCCGCAACAAAACCTAGCGCATCAACTCGCATAAAGTCAAATCGCATCATGACAATTCGCGGGCTGCAGGTCAAAGATGTCCGCAAGGACAACATCTCAATATTCATCAGGCGTATCAGGGATGACATCTCTACCCATAAAATTGCACTTCTCATATATGCTTATCATTTTGTTTAAACAGGTATGCACTAACGTTTTCTCAAGCTCAGCTTGCAGGAGCATTTATTCTACAGGAGCGAAGAACACGCCCAGTGCAACGACGTTACGCGACAACAAGTTCACGCAACGACGCCAGAGCAACGCCCGTGCAACGACGCGTATCGCAAAGAAGTCTACGCAACGACGCCAACATCAACACGCCCAGTAACGACGCGTTATCAAGACAAAGAAGTCCACGCAACGACGCCAAGAAGAACACGCCCGCATAACGACGCGTGATCGAAGTCGACGCAACGACGCCAAAGAAGAACGCCCGTGCAACGACGTTATCAAGACAAAGAAGTCTACGCAACGACGCCAAGAAGAACACGCCCAGAAACGACGCGTTATCAAGACAAAGAAGTTCACGCAACGACGCCAAGAAGAACATCGCCCAGTAACGACGTTATCAAGACAAAGAAGTCCACGCAACGACGCCAAAGAAGAACGCCCGCATAACGACGTTATCGCGACAAAGAAGTCTACGCAACGACGCCAAGCAGAACACGCCCAGTAACGACGTTATCGACAAAGAAGTCTACGCAACGACGCCAAAGAAGAACGCCCGTGTAACGACGTTATCAACACAAAGAAGTTCACGCAACGACGCCAAAGAATAACGCCTGTGAAACGACGTTATCAAGACAAAGAAGTCTACGCAACGACGCCAGCAGCAACACGTCCAGGCAACGACGTTATCAGCACAGCAAGTCCGAAAACAACGCCATCATCAAGATATCACATCCGCGTGGACGATTTTCTGTTTCAAAATTGCATTTTTTCATTCATGCTTTATTATTCTGCCTTAGCGCTTATGCACTAACTCTTTCTTGAGCTCTAGTCTACAAGATTGCGCAGCGACAACATATCCGCTCACAATCGCAACACGCCCGTGCGTAAGGACGAAATCACAAGATTTGCAAAGATCGCGCCAACGCAATGAGCACCACATTTTGCAGATAACATTTTCTACCACAATACATTACTTTCAAAATTATGCATCATCATTTTACCTTAACAGTTATGCACTAACCGTTTGTTCAAGTCTTAGCATGCAGGAGCAGGAGCACAACGTGGATTTTCTCTACAAATAACCGGCAATTTGTTGGGCCAACCTTCCCAATGAACGGCGTAGCGCCTCAGCCGGTCCCACTCGCTCCGCATCACCATAGAACCCAGAACCATAAGCCATAGCGGTACACCCCAGGTTCAAGCCAGTTATTTTTATTTTTTACTTTTTGCACCATAGCCCAGTGTCATCATAACTCGACACTGGGACAGCTTTAAGTCCGCGTTAGCCCGCCTTGGTGTTTTGACCATGGTAACCCAGTGTCGTCATAACTCGACACTGGGACAGCTTTGAGTCCGCATTAGCCCGCCCTGGTGTTTCGACCATGGTAACCCAGTGTCGTCATAACTCGACATCGACAGATTTTGATTTTCGCCACTTTGTCTACCGCCCAACATTTTGCAATTCGAAGATCGAGACAAAATTGGCATGAAGTCAACGCTTTGTCCGAAGATTCTTCCATCATCTCCATACAAAGAGGACAAACGCTGACACCCAATTTTGACCCTCCCGCCACTCATTAACCATAAAATTAGACTAATTTTGTAAAATAATTTTTATGATTTCTTATAATAAAATGCAGCGATAAAACATAAATACAGGCATAAATAAACAATTTAATAATGGCGTCGCGTCTCACGTAGAGTATTAAGCACTTAGAGTCCCGCGCCCGCATTAATTGATTCCAAGCCCTGTCAGGATTCTTAATTAATAATAAATACATAAAATGAATAATTTAGCAATAACGTCGTGTCAGGTAGCATAGCCGCATTTATTAATACACAAGAGAATTTCATAATCATTCGTAATTTAAAATCAATTTTAATCTAATACATGCATTTAATAGCGTCGCATTTATAAAAAAAGGCTTTAAACAATTCTTAAAATCATACTTGCATTTGACATTTAAATAATTTAATCTAAACTCAATTTTTATTTTAATTTAACTTCGCAATAATACATAATAATAAGATTTCTTAAATAATAGCGCCGCATTCTAAAATATTAAGCATTAATTAAATAGCACGCCCATTTTTATTCTTGTAATAATAATAAAGCACCTAAATAATCTAAGCGCAATTTACTGTTTTAATTTACTACTAATTAATTAATACACTTAAAACTCTTAATACTAATACCTAGAATTAAATAGCACATTAAACTAATACCCTAATTTAACTACCCAGCCCATCTTTTATTTTTCGCCCAATACCAATACGCCGCCTACCCACGCTTCTTTCCTTAATCACTGGCCTGCACTTCACCCTTCACTTCCCTTCCCCGTCGTCTTCCACACACCCCTATACTAAGAAGCCCTAGCAGACTCACACACACGCATCGCCAAAGACTTCACCCCTTTACCCTAGCTCCTAATTTCGCTCGAAAATCCGCCCCTTTCCTTACCCACGCACCCTAGCCACTCTTCCTTCCATAACCAAACGAATCTTCCACAAATCCTCAAATCGTAACCCGTCAATCGAACCAAATCAACACAAATCTCTTACGAAATATTAGCCCAATCTCAGCCTTTATTTACTTACCAATTGTAGAACCTAGAGTTAGGCTATTTAAACGACATGCAATAGGCATCGAGGGGGACAAGCAATTCAGAGGGGAGTCGGGGGCAACTACATAGCAATTTAGGGCATCGATGAAGGAGAGGGAGATAGCAATCATTTTACACCTTCGCAGCAGTTAGGAACCGATAGCATCGACATAGACAGCAACAGAGGCAGAGCACAGTAGAGGAGGACGGCAGAGCTCAGTGAGGTAGCACCTTCCTCACTGTCGAACACCCCCTTGGCATCAGTCGAACCCTTCTCTTAATTCCAGCCAATATCAGTGAGTAAACCTTCTCCCTTTTATTCGCATCGCAAAACCCAAAACCCGTCGATTGGACCAACACTTGATACGCTGCCCCGGCTCGCTGTCCGGAGAAGGTAAACTCGCCTCCTTTCGCATTTTCTCATTCGATTTGTATTATATGCTTCTCTGTCTGTTTATTTGATTAAGTGTGTTTGATTAAGTGTGTTTAGTTCTGTTTGGATCAGATAGATGCAAGGTTATCTCCCTCAGTAGTGGAGTTCTGCTTTAGTAATAAGTATTTGCTGCTTGGTCGCGTGAATGTTGGCAGATTTTATTGGGAAATACCCTGTGATGGGTGATATTGTTCTAAGGTCCAGTTAATTAATTGCTATTATGAATAGGTTGTTTTGGTGCAATGATAATGTAATATGAATAACATAAAGTTAGAATGCCGGGCATTAAGCACATCTGTAATCTGCCAAAGTGTGATTTGAAACTGTTATTGGTTTGATCCTAAGAAATAAGAGTTGTTTAGGTCCTCAAATCATGTCACACCTAGCTTTAAGATCAGTTTGGATTTAACCAAAACTCAAGATGCCTATTACTTGTTGGTAAAGCTTATTTTGGATAATGTCAAAGCTAAAGTCGATTCGCTAAACTGATAAAGGCCAGTATATGAGTTGTGTATTTGTTCGGTATTTTGTCAGCCTGGTCAAAATTTGCCTACTTAGCCTTATATGAATATTTCTGCACCTTTCGAATGTTGTTCGCATGAGGTCATTTATTCACATCCATGCTTTAAAGGTTACTCAAAGTGTTAATCTTCGATCGCATTCTATATTCTCCATGAGATGTACAAGCCTAACACACCTAGATTAAATGCATGTCTAAGAATGAATAGGGAATATTGTCAAATCTGCCTATTTCCCTGTTTTGCCTTATCACATTATCCCCGAGCCACCGCCGCCTCACGATTCCTTCCTTTAAAATCAAAATTCATTTCGCTTGCTCTTTTGCCCTCTGCATTGTGCGTCCGCCCAATGACCGATTGGGACTGTTTTCTTCATTGTGTAATCGTTATGATTGATTAGAATATTCAAGTTAAATGAAACCCGACATTATTTGTTTAGGCCCATGAATTCTGTTTAAACTCATCTTGCTTATTTCTTGCTATGCCGACTATGTACTAATCTTGGTTACTCAGTTACGTTAAAGCATAATCCCTGCGAGCTTGATATGAATCATGCTTGCTAAATAATCATTTATTGGTTAAGCGTTGCCCCATTTGCCGTTCATCGCCATCGCTTCACTATTCATCGGAAGAAATAGCTTCAGGAACAGGGGATTGCCAAAGCCCTGCCCTTTCCTATGTTGCTTCTATCCTTATTATTATTGTTGGGATTAAAGCTCATATAATGTATACCCTGAATACAATTAGAATCTGCTCTCCGTCGTTTTTACTGGCTGCCTCAATAATATCGATGTGCTTAGTTGCAAATTATGTGCTTACTCTTTACACTTTTAATATAATTTGGGTGCATACTAATCCTTTTCTTTTTTTCTTCTTTTACATGGAACACATTGGAGCAAAAATGGAGAGTCTCATAGCGAGACTCACCATGAGCTATTCCAAATGAAGACCCGCACCCATGTTCATCCGCATTCCCGCTTCAAGGATTCCAAAACAAATAGGGCGGATTGATATTGTCATCCGGCACACTCCTCTTACTCTCTCGATCCCATCCGCTTAAAGTTTGAGTCTTTTATTTACTGTAATTTTATCACTAAATTTGTAATTAATAGAATACTTAGAATAATTAAATCTTGAATCAATAAATTAGCAAGTAGTTGGATACTAGAAATTTGCTTCCCTTTAAGCTAATTGTTTTAGGCTTGACATGCATGTCTAAACTTTTTACCAAACAATATTAAATCTCTTTTGCATTATGCCACATTAAAAAATATTTTTTAAGTAAATGCATACCTTTAATCAATAAATCAACTTTAAAGATAAATGCATACTTTTTTCATATGCATTTATAATGCTTTACAAATGCATGCCTTCATTCAAAAAACTAATTTTACAGGTATACAATAAGTCTTATAAATCCTTTTATGTTAGCAAAAAATGTACTCTTTTATAAAATAATTGCATCATCTTTTAAAACATGCATTACACTCTTAGCATAATAATTACCCTAGGTTTGGCAGGATAACCGCAAGTTAGCGGATCTTAGAGGGTGCCTAACCCCTTCCCTCTAGATTAATAAAGAACCCTTACCCGGAATCTCATTAAGTTTAGCAGACCATTAAAATGGAGTTAGTGTTGACTTTAACCTAGTTGACATTTAGGTGTCCTAATTCACCCAAACTAATTAGGTGGCGACTCCCGCGAACCCTTTAGCATTCTAGCAACCCCTTTCTAAACCTTAGCAATTTCTAGTACCTCTTTTGCACTTTTTTGCACCGTTAAGCACTTTTAGTATTTTAGCACCTTTTAGCATTTTAACACCTTTTTAACACTTTAACATCCCCTTTTGTATTTAGCACTTTATTTTATTTTCTAACACTTTTTCTAAGCAGAAAGTTTATTCATTAGTCGCGGCCGGAAAAGGGCGCGACAATGAATATGAGTTTGCGAAATATTTAGCTTCATGTGGTTAGTGTGCTGAAAAATTTCATGATATATGTTCCTGCATATTATTCTGCTAACCTTCATGTTTTTCTAGTTAACATTTATGCAGCAAAAGTGATCAATGGCAGGGAGTCCTTTTATTTTTCGTTCTTTGAGTCTTTTTTTTTTATTGTATTTCTTTCTATCTTTGCTCGAGGGCGAGCAAAGGTTAAGTTTGGGGGTATTTGATCGGTGTATTTTATATACACCTTTTGAGTCAGTTTTAGTGAGTCTTTTGTCCCATTTTGCACATATAAGTGTCGTATTAGGATAGTTTTTCTTTCTTTTGAGTCAAAGTGGTTAAAATGGCCAAATGGCGGAAAAGGAGCAAAAAGAGGGCAAAAGGAGATGCGGAGCCAAAACAGAAGTAGCGAACGAGGCTAAAATCGGACCAGCACGCGCGCCTCGCAGCAAATGCAGGCCGCGACGCCACTATTCAGAGGCGAAGGCTGCACTGGGCGCTCAGCGGCAGATGCAGGCGCGCGCCTAAACATCCGAGGAGCTACAGAAGATTCAGGCGCGCGCTACCGAACAGAAGTGGCCGCGGCGCTAAAACACCGACGGACAGAACTTCCGGCAGGCGTCTGCAGGCGCGCGCCGACGCTGAAAAATTAGGTTTTGACGAATTTCTGCCAGCTCGAAGGAAAAGAGGGAGGCGGTTTGCAGCCTATAAAAGGAGAACCCTAGGCAGTTTTTGAGCGTTCCCCTTGTTGACACCCAATTTTGACCCTCCCGTCCAGTCATTAACTATAAAATTACAGTAATTTTCAATAATTTTTAAATAATAAAATGCAGCGATAAAACATTAATACAGGCATAAATAAATAAATAATTTAATAATGACACCGCGTCTTACGTAGAGTATTAAGCACTAATTAAATAGCACGCCCATTTTATTCTTGTGATAATTTTAATAAAGCACCTAAATAATCTAAGCACAATTTATTGTTTTAATTTACTACTAACTAATTAAACTCCTAGAATTAATTAGCCTAAGGCCCAGTCCCCCTTCTACCGTCGTCCAGGCCCAACCCGACGCCCCTCGACCCGCAAGCCCAACGCCCAGCGTTATTTCCCTCAGCCCATCTCCCCTAAGCCCTTATTTCCCTACTCTCCCTTACCAGCAGCCCTCTTCCATCGTCCCCTTCAACCCAACGAAACCCTAAACCTAGAACTAGAAACCAGCAAGGCACCAGCACATCCCGGATTTCTCGCCTGAGAATCCGGCTACTTTCCTTCACCCATGCACCCTGGCCAGCCTTCCTTACCCATGCAAACGAAGCCAACGATTTCTTACCATAACCAAATACCCTTCACAATCTTAGCCAATCAATACGAAATCTCGTCGAATCAAGCACCAAATATCGTCAAGAATCAGCCTTTGTCTACTTACCAACATTAGAACCCAACGAGGGCTATATAAGGCACATGCAAAGGCATCGATAGGGGGACCCGGGGGAGCAATAGTTAAGAACCACCACAGTAGAGTTCAGTCGGGGGATAGCATCGATTCAGGATCAGTCGAACCCTTCTCTCAGTTCTAGCCAAACATCGCCAGCGCTTTACCCCTTTTCATTCGCATCGCAAACCCAAAGCCCGTCGAGCGGACCGACGACTTGATACGCTGCCCCGGGTCGCTGTCCGGAGAAGGTAAACCCATTTTTTCTCTCAGAATTTCAATTTGTTACGTGAACTTACGTGTTTCTGTCATATGTACTTGGACTAGTTGTTAATAATGTTGTATAATGCTTAGCATGTCTTAGTATATATAAACAGATTCAATTATCAAAGTCATCGACACAAGTTTATAGTTAACATAGTAAGCAAAATATGTGGTTTAAGTATATGTCGAAAGGGGGCTGCGTTAGTGATTAGTCGACTACCTTCTTAGTCATTTTGTATCTTGTTCTGCTCATGAAGCCGCTAAGTGATACATGATTGGCAATTGTTTGGTATCATCCCCTGTATATTCAGTTTGTTTGGATATTATTTTGCCTTGTTGCACTAACTGAACTAGCCTATGCCATATCAAGCCATAATCACATTCTAGGTTTAACTTACAACCATGTTTCATATAATAAGCATGCATAAATATAGCCTAATGTTGAAACTGCACTTGAATGGAAAGGTCTAATAAATCATTTGAAGATGTCTCACTTAATAATAAAAGTGTCCTTAATTCTGGTCCAGTGAAACCCATGCCCAAACTGCTTACTAGGAGTATGTGTTATTTTGTCTTGGCCTCTGAATTTACCTATGTAAACCTGATTATTTCTTATAAACGGTTAAGCATATGGCTGGGTCTCAGTCTGACTATGTTGTCACTGTCCAGCATCCTTATTTGCCTAATGCATCTATTGAAATTGACTGCATTCTATATTCTCCATGAGATGTACAAGCCTAACACACCTAGATTAAATGCATGTCTAGGAAAGAATAGGGAATATTGTCAAATCTGCCTATTTCCCCTGTTTTGCCTTACTGTTTGCTATGCCCCTGAGCCACTGCCTGCCTCTTGATTCCTTCCCTTTAAAATCTGAAAATTTATTTCAGTTTGCTCTTTTGCCCCTCTGCATTGTCTGTCTGGCCCAATGACCGTATTGGACTGTTTTCTTTCTGTTGTGTACTGTTATGATTGATTAGAATATTCAAGTTAAATGAAACTCGGCATTATTTGTTTGGGCCCATGAATTCTGTTTAAACCCATCTTGCTTGTTTCTTGTTATGTCGGCTATGTACTAATCTTGGTTACTCAGTTACGTTAAAGCATAATCCCTGCGAGCTTGATATGAATCATGTTTGCTAAATAATCATTTATTGGTTAAGCCCATCCTACTTGCTGCTTTGCTGTTCATCGCATCGCTAATTGCCATCGGAGGAAATAGCTTCAGGAACGGGGGATTGCCAAAGCCCTGCCCTTTCCTATGCTTCTATCCTTATTATTATTGTTGGGATTAAAGCCCATATAACGTATACCCTGAATACAATTAGAATCTGCTCTCCGTCGTTTTTTACTGGCTGCCTCAATAATATCGATGTGCTTAGTTGCAAATTATGTGCTTACTCTTTACACTTTTAATATAATTTGGGTGTATACTAATCCTTTTCTTTTTCTTCTTTTACATGGAACACATTGGAGCAAAAATGGAGAGTCTCATAGCGAGACTCACCATGAGCTATTTCAAATGGCAATCCGCATCCGCGTTCGCATTCCCGCTTCAGAAACTCCTAGAAAAACAAATAGGACGTCGTCATCCGTCGTAAAAAGCATTCTCAAATCCCATCCTCTCTTTACTTGCTATTCATGTATTTATTTATCTGTTTATTTATTATTGTCATATTTGTTAACTTTGTAATTAATAGGATAATTAACTCTACTAGTCTTTGAATACATTGGAGGGGTAGTTTAAAAGATAAATCCATCCCTTATTTATTCTAGGTTCATCATATAGATCTAAATCCAATAATTAATCCTAGCTATGCCTTAGTCGTGTAGTTAATATATTCCTCCATATTTAATTCTTAAAGAAATAAATTTTATCATAAACTCTTCATAGGAATTAATTTTCGCATACACGTATAAAAACAATTTTATAATTAACTCCTATATAAGAATCTTAACCGTAGTAATTTACCATTTCTTACTTTTGTCAAATAAAATAATCTCATGTCTTATAAATACATAACTAGCTTTACATATTTTGCGAGTATTAAAAACCCTTTCAGTTATCAAAAAATACATTCTTTTAGTTACTTGCCCCATCCTTTACTTGAATAATCTTCCTAAGACATACATCTCTTAACCAGATAATTAACCTAGGTTTGAACGGATAACCGCAAGTTAGCGGATCTTAAAGGATGCCTAACCCCTTCCCTTTAGGATAATAAAGAACCCTTACCCAGAATCTCACATAGCTTTCGCAGACCATTAAATGGAGGTTAATTGCAGTATATTTTATTGCAATAAATCAAGTGTCCTAATTCACTATAATAATTAGGTGGCGACTCCTTAAAAAATACATTCTAGGAATCAACCATACGTAGTACTCCCGTTTCGACCACGGTTTAAGATGGGGTGTTACAGTTGGCGACTCCACTGGGGATTTAAGGTTCTTAACCATAACAAACCTAGGGTTATTATTTTTCATTTAATTGGTTGTGCTATATTTTGTTTATTTTAATTGCTACTTGTTTTACTGCTTTCCTTAAACTAGCATTCCGCTCATATTTCTTCCACTCTGGAAAATTCACACAATCACACACTACATGTGAGGTGCGCTGGGTGCATCAGCAAAATTCTTTCTTCAAAACCCAAATTTAGGAGAGTTGGTAACATACGTGGAGTGTCCGGTCTAACCGGTGGCCGCGTAGCCTTCTCACTCGAGTTGTCCGCCTGAACCTTGCCCGGAAAATCCAAATCTTAGAAACTTAAGATAGAGCTATACCACCCTTTATTTTAGGGCATACATGCATTTACCTTAGGTGGGTCGGTCCTTGGCATCGACACCACAATTAGGAAGACACCAAATTTGTCGACGGGTTTCTCAACCCAACGGCCAACCAACATATTATGTGCAGCATGGCAATGACAGACAAATCCAAGCCTAATCATGACATGTTGAAATTGGAAAAAGTGCACCGTCATTTGGTCGCCATTTCCAACAAAGGCATTATAGTTGGACGACTTGGACAAATCTATCATGGCCTCATATATGTGACATTTAGGCCTACCTCTGGCATAAAGAGGTCCCCCCTGCATGTTAGAAAACGTTTGAATGTGCTATGTGCGATATATCTTCTACATACCTGCAAATTACATGTTTTATGCTAACACCGTTTGTTGCATTTTTTTAGAAAGATTTATCATCTCCCCAAAGGTCGATTTGTATTTGACTAAACAATGGCAGAACATCGATATCTCACAAGATCAAAGGCACGGTCCAGCGACATGACTGATTCAAGGGCATCTGAGCGGAACGAGTCGGAACCTGTCTTGGTTCCTATAGGCAAAGCAGGGGTCTCAGAAGAGAAGTGCACCTGACAACCTTAGATGAGGAATACACTCCCTTGCCTAGGCCCATTCCGCCTGAATCAATCATTTATCCGAGCATGCACCACGCAGAAGCCAAGAGAAGAAGATATTGATAGCAGAGCATGAAGACCCAGCCAGCCATGACGCAGAGCAAGAAGGCGTATTGGTTGGATTTGCACCCTTGTTCTGGTCCGCCTAGAGCCCGGATAAGAAAAAACAATTTAGTTTAGCAGAATAATTCAAGACTCATATTTAAGCTTTAATAATGTTTTCCTTTCTTTTGATCTGAACTACGTGTGACCTGATTCCCTTGGCGGATACGTAGGCGGCCACATCGGCTTCGGTCCCACCTTTTAGGAAATCCCAATTGTTCTTTTGCTTGTAATTGGAACTACGTTCGACCTGATTCCCTTGGCGGATACGTAGGCGGCCACATCGGCCTCGGTCCCACCTTTAGAATTTTACCCAATATTCGCTTGTAATGAACTACGTCATGACCTGATTCCCTCATGGGGATACGTAGGCGGCCTAAATCGGCTTCGGTCACACCATTAGGAAACTTTTCCCTTCGTTCTGAAAATAACAAGAATACACATAACATACAAGCAACTACATTGAGACCCACTTTAGGCCAAACACCCTTTTCGAAACTGGGACAAGGTAGGAAACCAGACAGGGGTTGCAAGCCCAAACAGGCCAGGCACGCAGATGTCAAGGAACGAGGCGGCGAAGTCAAATACGAATCGACCACCCCCCCAAAACTCACAAAATTTTCTCTGAGCGCAGGTCCTTCATATTAGCAGAAGATACAACAAAAGTTCTTCATATTAGCAAAAGCAGAAAGAAACAACATAAGCAGAGAGGAGCAGGCAATCAACAAAGAATTCAAAAGTCCACAACAAAGTCTAGCGCATCAGCTCGGGCATAAAGCACACAACAAAGGCATCATGGCAATTCGTCAGTTGCAAGGAAACATCTCAGGGACAACATCTCTACCCATAAAATTGCACTTCTCATATGTATTTATCATTTCGTTTAAACAGGTATACACTAACTTTTCTCAAGCTTAGCTTGCAGGAGCATTTATTCTACAAGAGCAGCAGCAACACGTCCAGGCAACGACGTTATCAGCATTATGTCCAGGCGACGACATATATTCGACTCGATTTTACCAAAAGCGACAATTTAAGGACTTCGCCACGAAAGGACACCGACAAATATGATTCCATATGCTCGAAAGATCGACATAAACTGGGAAAAATTTTAAAAGAGAACCTGACGGCAGCGGAGCACCGAGAGTATGGGAGAATATACCGCCGATTTCGAATAAGGTTGTTCGCTCTGTTTCAAAACATGTCACTATTCAAAAATCAACATAATTTCCTACTAATATATTTTTCTCAAGATAGAATATTTTCAACAAATGTTTTCGACCGAGACTCGAAATCAGAACAGGGGTTACATGGTCCAGACAAGACAACGCGTGCAAATATCAAGAGCCAACATAAATCGGCCGACCCGCCTCCCCGAACTCACAATTTTTCTTTGAGTGAATTTTGCAGGTCAACAGGAACAAGGAGGACAATAACACATCTCGTCCATATAACGACGAACATCTGCATCTCGTCCATACAACGACGAATATCTGCATCTCGTCCATACAACGACGAACATCTGCATCTCGTCCAACGACATAACATCTGCGTGTCGTCCATACAACGACGAACATCGCATATCGTCCATACAACGATTTAACATCGGCATATCGTCCATACAACGCATTTAACATCTGCGTCTCGCCCATACAACGTGAACATCTGCATCTCGTCCATACAGCGTTTAACATCTGCATTCGTCCATACAACGAACATCGCATCTCGTCCATACAACGATTTAACATCGCATTCGTCCATACAACGACGAACATCTGCATCTCGTCCATACAACGACGAACATCGACATCTCGTCCATACAACGACGAACATCTACATCTCGTCCATACAACGAGGAACATCTACATCTCGTCCATACAACGAGGAACATATGCATCTCGTCCATACAACGAGGAACATCTGCATCTCGTCCATACAACGACGAACATCTGCATCTCGTCCATACAACGACGAACATCTGCATTCGTCCCATACAACGGCGAACATCTCGCATCTCGTCCATACAACGGCGAACATCTGCATCTCGTCCCATACAACGGCGAACATCTACATCTCGTCCATACAACGCATTTAACATCTGCATCTCGTCCATACAACGACGAACATCTGCATCTCGTCCATACAACGACGAACATCTGCATCTCGTCCATACAACGACGAACATCTGCATCTCGTCCATACAACGACGAACATCTGCATCTCGTCCATACAACGACGAACATCTGCATCTCGTTTATACAAGACAGCGTATCATCACATCATTTCATTTTATACAATCTGACTACAGCACAAATTCACATTCTTACATTGTTTTGCCTTAACAGTTATGCACTAACCGTTTGCCTAAGTCTTAGCATGCAGGAGCAGGAGCACAACGTGGATTTTCTCTTACAGCGAACCGGGGCAATTTGTTGGGGGGCCAACCTTCCCAATGAATGGCAGAAGCGGCCTCAAGCGTCGGTCCACTCATTCCACAGCACCATAATCCATAGCAGTACACCCCAGGTTCAAGCCAGTTATTTTTATCTCTTTCCTTTTTGTACCATAGCCCAGTGTCATCATAACTCGACACTGGGACAATATTGAGTCCGCGTTAGCCCGCCTTGGTATTTTGACCATGGTAGCCCAGTGTCGTCATAACTCGACACTGGGACAATTTTTGAGTCCGCATCGGCCTTGCCCAATTGCCCAACACTCTTAATTCTGAGGGTCGAGACAAAATTGGCTATGAGTCAACGTCTTTGTCCGAAGATTCTTCCATCATCTCCATACAAAGAGGGACAACTGTTGACACCCAATTTTGACCCTCCCGTACAGTCATTAACTATAAAATTACAGTAATTTTCAATAATTTTTAAATAATAAAATGCAGCGATAAAACATTAATACAGGCATAAATAAATAAATAATTTAATAATGACACCGCGTCTTACGTAGAGTATTAAACACTAATTAAATAGCACGCCCATTTTATTCTTGTGATAATTTTAATAAAGCACCTAAATAATCTAAGCACAATTTATTGTTTTAATTTACTACTAACTAATTAAACTCCTAGAATTAATTAGCCTAAGGCCCAGTCCCCCTTCTACCGTCGTCCAGGCCCAACCCGACGCCGACCGAAGCCCAGCGCCAGCGTTATTTCCTCGACCATCTCCCCTAAGCCCTTATTTCCCTACTCTCCCTTACCAGCAGCCCTCCTCCATCGTCCCCTTCAACCCAACGAAACCCTAAACCTAGAACTAGAAACCAGCAAGGCACCAGCACATCCCGGATTTCTCGCCTGAGAATCCGGCTACTTTCCTTTACCCACGCACCCTGGCCAGCCTTCCTTACCCATGCAAACGAAGCCAACGATTTCTTACCATAACCAAATACCCTTCACAATCTTAGCCAATCAATACGAAATCTCGTCGAATCAAGCACCAAATATCGTCAAGAATCAGCCTTTGTCTACTTACCAACATTAGAACCCAACGAGGGCTATATAAGGCACATGCAAAGGCATCGATAGGGAACGGGGGGAGCAATAGTTAAGAACCACCACAGTAGAGTTCAGTCAGGGGATAGCATCGATTCAGGATCAGTCGAACCCTTCTCTCAGTTCTAGCCAAAAATCAGCAAGCAGTTTTACCCCTTTTCATTCGCATCGCAAACCCAAAGCCCGTCGAGCGGACCGACGACTTGATACGCTGCCCCGGGTCGCTGTCCGGAGAAGGTAAACCCATTTTTTCTCTCAGAATTTCAATTTGTTACGTGAACTTACGTGTTTCTGTCATATGTACTTGGACTAGTTGTTAATAATGTTGTATAATGCTTAGCATGTCTTAGTATATATAAACAGATTCAATTATCAAAGTCATCGACACAAGTTTATAGTTAACATAGTAAGCAAAATATGTGGTTTAAGTATATGTCGAAAGGGGGCTGCGTTTGTGATTAGTCGACTACCTTCTTAGTCATTTTGTATCTTGTTCTGCTCATGAAGCCGCTAAGTGATACATGATTGGCAATTGTTTGGTATCATCCCCTGTATATTCAGTTTGTTTGGATATTATTTTGCCTTGTTGCACTAACTGAACTAGCCTACGCCATATCAAGCCATAATCACATTCTAGGTTTAACTTACAACCATGTTTCATATAATAAGCATGCATAAATATAGCCTAATGTTGAAACTGCACTTGAATGAAAAGGTCTAATAAATCATTTGAAGATGTCTCACTTAATAATAAAAGTGTCCTTAATTCTGGTCCAGTGAAACCCATGCCCAAACTGCTTACTAGGAGTATGTGTTATTTTGTCTTGGCCTCTGAATTTACCTATGTAAACCTGATTATTTCTTATAAACGGTTAAGCATATGGCTGGGTCTCAGTCTGACTATGTTGTCACTGTCCAACATCCTTATTTTCCTAATGCATCTATTGAAATTGACTGCATTCTATATTCTCCATGAGATGTACAAGCCTAACACACCTAGATTAAATGCATGTCTAGGAAAGAACAGGGAATATTGTCAAATCTGCCTATTTTCCCTGTTTTGCCTTACTGTTTGCTATGCCCCTGAGCCACTGCCTGCCTCTTGATTCCTTCCCTTTAAAATCTGAAAATTTATTTCAGTTTGCTCTTTTGCCCCTCTGCATTGTCTGTCTGGCCCAATGACCGTATTGGGTGCTTTTCTTCATTGTGTACTGTTATGATTGATTAGAATATTCAAGTTAAATGAAACTCGGCATTATTTGTTTGGGCCCATGAATTCTGTTTAAACCCATCTTGCTTGTTTCTTGTTATGTCGGCTATGTACTAATCTTGGTTACTCAGTTACGTTAAAGCATAATCCCTGCGAGTTTGATATGAATCATGTTTGCTAAATAATCATTTATTGGTTAAGCCCATCCTACTTAACGCTTTGCCATTCATCGCCTTCGCTTTGTTTCTTGGAGGAAATAGCTTCAGGAACGGGGGATTGCCAAAGCCCTGCCCTTTCCTATGCTGCTTCTATCCTTATTATTATTGTTGGGATTAAAGCCCATATAACGTATACCCTGAATACAATTAGAATCTGCTCTCCGTCGTTTTTTTTACTGGCTGCCTCAATAATATCGATGTGCTTAGTTGCAAATTATGTGCTTACTCTTTACACTTTTAATATAATTTGGGTGTATACTAATCCTTTTCTTTTTCTTCTTTTACATGGAACACATTGGAGCAAAAATGAAGAGTCTCATAGCGAGACTCACCATGAGCTATTTCAAATGGCAATCCGCATCCGCGTTCGCATTCCCGCTTCAGAAACTCCTAGAAAAACAAATAGGACGTCGTCATCCGTCGTAAAGAGCATTCTCAAATCCCATCCTCTCTTTACTTGCTATTCATGTATTTATTTATCTGTTTATTTATTATTGTCATATTTGTTAACTTTGTAATTAATAGGATAATTAACTCTACTAGTCTTTGAATACATTGGAGGGGTAGTTTAAAAGATAAATCCATCCCTTATTTATTCTAGGTTCATCATATAGATCTAAATCCAATAATTAATCCTAGCTATGCCTTAGTCGTGTAGTTAATATATTCCTCCATATTTAATTCTTAAAGAAATAAATTTTATCATAAACTCTTCATAGGAATTAATTTTCGCATACACGTATAAAAACAATTTTATAATTAACTCTATATAAGAATCTTAACCGTAGTAATTTACCATTTCTTACTTTTGTCAAATAAAATAATCTCATGTCTTATAAATACATAACTAGCTTTACATATTTCATGAGTATTAAAACCCTTTCGATTATCAAAAATACATCCTTTTAGTTACTTGCCCCATCCTTTACTTGAATAATCTTCCTAAGACATACATCTCTTAACCAGATAATTAACCTAGGTTTGAACGGATAACCGCAAGTTAGCGGATCTTAAAGGATGCCTAACCCCTTCCCTTTAGGATAATAAAGAACCCTTACCCAGAATCTCACATAGCTTTCGCAGACCATTAAATGGAGGTTAATTGCAGTATATTTTATTGCAATAAATCAAGTGTCCTAATTCACTATAATAATTAGGTGGCGACTCCTTAAAAAATACATTCTAGGAATCAACCATACGTAGTACTCCCGTTTCGACCACGATTTAAGATGGGGTGTTACACCCCTTCTGGCACAACTCAAGACTTTTGCTTGGAGATTGGATACCATTAATTTAGTAATTTCTTTTCCTTTTTCTTTACTTTATTTCAGTTTTGCATGATGAACATGGAATTAGTTCTTGTCATCTTTATGGCTAGGAACTAATTCTCTTATAGGGCTTTCTATGTTGAACTGCTTGAAACTTATGTTATAAATTAATGCATGCTTATGGTTATTGTTCTTATTGAGAGATCTATCCAATAATTGAGTTGAATTCTTGGTAATTAATTGACAACTAATTATCACTATATGATTTCTAATCGATTACGAAAAGGGGATTGTGAATATCTTGTAAGTTGGGTAGACATTCTTGGATTGGGGATGAAAATACCTCAATTATTTATGTAGCGTTGATGAGGCTTAACAACCCTAATTTTGCGCATTGTGCGTGACGGTCAACTAGGTTTTTGTTCTTAATCCTCCTATAAAGTTGCCCTTATCGTGAAAGTTAGGTAAGGAACGATCTTTGGGGTTGAGTGTTTATATAACCTAACGGGAGTATAAAGCGATTTCAGAACACGCTTTCTCCAAGAGAAGAATACCATAAGTAATGCATTAGTAAGTAGCATAAGCGAATAGTAAGGATACATAGAAGCCCTATTCTCATCACAACTGAAGTAAACCTTTTAGTTAAATAGCTTTTATAATTCTTAGTCATAAACAAACAATCAATCATTAATCCACCAAATAGATACTAGAAAATAGATAATTGGTACTTGAATCCTAATCCCAGAGGACGATATTCGATCTTATCTAAGACTATACTACTTGATACGATAACGTGCACTTGCGTTTAAGTGTGTGCATCTTAACGCGCATCAGTAATTAGACCAACTGTGCCCCTTAGGCTTGAAATAAAACTGGCCCACAGATTGGTTCGGTCCTGAAGATCCCCTACTAAACTCCTGCTTCTGATTTTGACTCTGGTTAAATGATCCTGACGTCCGAAATCACTTCTGCGAATATTCTCTTTTTGCTTTAGCGAAACCTTCTACCCTCATTGTCATACCGACGATCTGAAGGTATGCCCGATAATGGGCTAATGCTACTACCTTCTCTTCCAAGTTTGGGTTTAAACCCTAAACAACTCTTTTGACCTTCTCCCTTTCTGTAGGAATAATATGTGCGTTGTATGCTGACAATCGGATGAATTAGGTATTGTATTCTATCACATTGCGGTCTCCTTGTTTCAACAGTTCAAACTCACGCGTCGAGCACGTCTTTCGGGAGTTAGGCATGTACTTTTCACCGAACGCGCTCAACTCCCCGCGCCATCGGTGGTGACATCGGAAAATGATTTCTTCTAAAATTTCTCCACCACACCCGTGTCGTCCACTAACCGCGCGATTACCAAATTGACGTCATGCGTCTCCACACATCCTCGTGTAAACATGAGGTTTTCTACCTCATCGAGAAATACTATTGGGTTAGACTTGTAGTCCTTCCCTGTATAGATATGTTCCCTTCTTCTCACAAAATTTGCCCCATAGTCTATCTGGTACCTCTCCTACCTTTTCGGTCGGTGGTGCAGTCACATCTGGTTATTTTATCGTTGTACACTCCCTTCCACAATCCCTTGAAGGAGGTAGTACGAGAACCAAGTCTTTGAAAAGACTCAAGATAGGCACGAGAAGAGTATGAAAGAAGTGAAACTTTAGGATGTTATTCCGTTTACTTATTACTAAGGTGGCGCACACCGTCCGATAAGTAACCGTTCAAACACCCAACTCGAAGAAACTTCCTAGAATCTCCTAACCTGGTTTAGTTCTGATACCAACATGTCACGCCCCAAATTTTCCTAAGTCTTTACTTAGGGCGTGATGGCACCTGGACAATTATTTTCCACCAGGAGCACCATTTAATTCTCTTTATTTAAAAATTTAAACTTTTATTCAAATACGGAGCTATTAATAAAATAACAATAAAGAAATTTGTTTATGACTTTATTAAAAATATAACGCGAGCCCATGCTCGTGCAAATATTGTTTCTACATAGACATACTGACAAATATTATTCTAAGTTGGAAGGGAGACCATTCCACACGGGCATTTCCCGAGACATTGGAACTGACATTCTGAACCTGACGAGTACCAAGCCCGAAACAATGGACTTGGTATGACAAAAGGTTGGACGATCGCTAGCCTTGGCGTGGAGCCTTTCCTCTATCACGCTTTCCTGAAACATGTTAGATAAAGAGTCACTCTACCATCCGAGTGAGAACCTTACCCTGCAATTCAAAGTAACACCACAATATTCCAAGCGCAATCACATTATAACGTAATAAGCATATTGCAAAAACATATCAGGTTACAACATTTTTAAATATGTAGCAACTCCTCATAGGAAATTCTCAGTTTAACTAACACTTCATTTTATCTCGTATTATACGTTAGGACATTCCCCTGCATTTCCATATGTTTGTTACATTTATATATTTGTGAACGCGTATTCACTTTTCATATTTATATAAAGGTGAACATGTATTCATCTTTCATATTTGTTGCGGCGTGAAACCCGATCCATTATATTTACGTATTTGTGAACACGTATTCACTTTACGTTTTGTTGCGGCGTGCAACCCGATCCATTATGTTTATGTATTCGTGAACGCGTATTCACTTTACGTTTTGTTGTGGCGTACAACCCGACCCATTATATTTACGTATTAGTGAACGCGTATTCACTTTACGTTTTATTGCGGCGTGCAACCCGACCCATTATATTTACGTATTTGTGAACACGTATTCACTTTACGTTTTGTTGCGGCGTGCAACCCGATCCATTATATTTACGTATTTGTGAACGCGTATTCACTTTACGTTTTGTTGCGGCGTGCAACCCGATCCATTATATTTACGTATTTGTGAACACGTATTCACTTTACGTTTTGTTGCGGCGTGCAACCCGATCCATTATGTTTACGTATTTGTGAACGCGTATTCACTTTACGTTTTGTTGCGGCGTGCAACCCGATCCATTATATTTATATATTTATGTGAACACGTATTCACTTTTCATATTTTTCAGAAGATCGAATAAATACTATTCTCTTTTCTAACATTCTGTCATTCATACTTGTAACGATTATAACTTTTTAACCATAACTCCAACTAAGGTGTTTCTCAAGCGGAAACTAAGGTAAGACGGGGATTTTTCACTGTACCAAATTTCATTTAAAACTACTTTGGGTAACTAACACAAATTTATCCTCAAAACAGCCACATGAAATTTGTTTCGGCAGAATTTTTATTAAATAGAACACAATCTTAGAATAGTCATAACTCCTAATCTGTAAACCCGTTCAAGCCCCATAAAATCTCAAAACGACGAGAACAGAGAGCTACACGTCTCCATATGAACCATCCTTTCATATTCTGTACCATTTGGTACAGTTTTACCCTTTTATTCGCTGCCCTTCCTGGATCTCGATAGATCCGAGGCAGAAACTTTAAACAGCGATAACTCTCAATACGTAAGTCGGATAGACCACCGTAAGGTCTCAAAATGTCCACAACAGAGAGATATAGAACTTTCATTTAGTAACAATTTTCATATTTCCCACATATTAGTACAGTTTTACGTTTCAACATCCTGCCCTTCTGGATTCCGATGAATCCGAGGCAGCAACTTCAAACTACAATAACTCTCAACTCGTAAGTCCGTTTTAATAACTATTTATCTATATCTGTCCGTAACAGAGAGATTTACAACCATGTAAATTTTCATATAATTCTAATAAGTAAAACTCAATAAAAACAGTCCGTAACTATGCCTTTCCGAATTTCGGCCAAATCTAAGGCAGGAACTTTGAACTATGATAACTTTCAAACCGTATGTCCATTTTACCTCATTTTTGGTTCTATATGATCATATTAGAGAGGTGTACCACTCCTCCGAATTTCAGCAAATTCTAACAATTATAACTCAGTGAGAACAGTTCGTAAAGTTCATGACGCAACTAGTTGTCTAAACAATCAAAAGTTCAATATTTCTTTTCAACACTCAATTCTTATTCTAACATGTATTGAACTTAAAATAAAGGATGTTATCAAGAATTTCTGAGTGAGAAAACTCACCTTGTAAGTGTGAAGATTATTGTTGTGTGGTTGCTAAAATTATCCTTACTCTCTAGTATTTTGATTCTTGTTCTTCTTGCCCTCTTGATATTTTTTTCCTCTTCTTTTCACTTGTTTTTTTTTCTGATTTTCTAACCTTTATGTTATGTACTTTGTTTGTGTGTAAATACAATGTATAAGTGGAGAGTTTTCTATAACCTATGGGAGGTGGAATGACAAGAGTTGGAGGGGAAATGAAAAGGGGAAGGGGTGAAGGGAAATGGACGTGTGCTGCATGTTTTTTTTTTTTCTTTTGTTTTTTTTGTTTTCTTATTTTCATTTTATCTATCTATTTATCCAACTTTAACACTAACTCTATCCCATGCAATTTATTCTTTTTTTTCTTATATATATATATATTTTTATTAACCCAACCACAACTATATATTATTTTTTATTTTTTTTCCGGATTTCACATTGGAAGAAGCCCATCACGGGTTGAATATTCTGAATATGTATATGGTAGATTTAGTGTTGTATTGGTCTTGTACTTTAATTAGTCTTACACTCTTACATAATTGTATAGTTAATCTCCAAATAGAATAAGGTATGAAAATATGTAAAGTGTATATATTGTCTTTCAATTAATGAAAATAATGAAAGAATTATTTTTTTCAATAACAACCTTTTCTACGGGATGAACTCAATCCTTTTTACATATGGACAATTTGGACAACCAGAAACTCAAATCTTTTCAACTATGAATATGATCTTTCTTCCTTTGAGGAGGCTTATAACAGAGCTGTAGAATTTAACCAAAAAAAAAAAGTGAATGAATATATGCAGATATTATTGAAAATGTCTTTCTTGGTATGGTTGATGAAGATTCGGATATGGATCCATAATTCCTCAAGATCTTTTACCATTTACTAAGAATCCTTTAAATTGAAGGTTGCATTTCACATGCATGTTTGGGCTACGTACATCCAGTCCAACTCACCAAATTGGATATTCAGTTTCTACACTCTTCTGAATTGAGTATGTTGTTGTTGTTACACTCTTGTAATAAATAGGAACACAAACACGACATATATCTATTTAAGTTATTACCTTAGGACAACATTTCATGATTATGGTGTAATATTTTTTACGCTATTAATGTCTTATAATCTGTTGTTGTATGTTGGCTTCTTTTTATGTTATGTATTGTCCCATATTTTATGGACGGTTGCTGTAACTATCATTTAGGTAACTTGATAGTGTAATTTTTTTTGTACTCTCTCAGTTAATAGAAGTTAAACTTTTTTTGTTTAACGTGAAACCCACAGTCGTTATCCGAATGCGCGTTAGTAAAACCACTGATCGACGTAATAGCGCGCAAACCCCGCTACCGCTTAAACCATACTTGACAAGTCAGATGTGAGACTTCCCAAGAGGCGGTCGGTGTTACCCTAAAATTTGAACTTGCACTTTCTTCCATTCCACCCAACGAGATACCCTGCGTCAAGCCAAATTACAGGGCTTCAGATTAATAGAAGTTAAACTCTACGCGTATAATTATGTCTTTTTGGTCAATGTCATATATTTTCCAATTTCGTATCATCTAATACTTAAAGTTGGTACAGTCTTACTACTTTATACTCGATCAGAAAACAAAACAACTAAAATTGGCAACTTAGGACAACATCTGTATTTCAATAAAATAAATTAAAATTTGTCATTCTTATAATTGAGGAACATTGCAATCAGTTCATTTGGATTTTACGCATTAAATCTTATTGGGGTAAGTCAACATTTCAATTATTTTAGAAACTATGAAGTTTTTATATTTGAGGGGCCAAAATCATAATATGTACTTGAAGGTTAGTTAAGTTAGTAGCTGTGGTAGTTGGGTCCTAAAGTAGACTTAGTTATAATATGAGTTTGCTTCAAGAAAAAGAGTTTCTAATAGTATGGTCCTAAAAGAAAATGTTACACAAAAGGTAGAAAAGGCAGCATTGTATGGAATAGCCATTTCTGTTTATTCACGAAACCCCAATGGTCCAAATGAGACATTTTATGGCCAACAATTATAACAATTTCATCATCAAAGTTTATGATGGGATGAATGAGACCTTTTGATTTTAAATCAAAATTTCGGGGCTCAAGCCCTCACGAATAGAGAACTCCTTGTAATTAATAAGGAGCGCTTTCTCCTTTAATGAAGTTCTACGTGATGCAAATCTGAATTAATCGAGATAGTGAGTAGAAAAAATTACAATTCTTCATTCTGAAAAAGAATGTAGATCCCCCCTCCAAAAAAAAAGAAAGAAGAGAGGTGGTGCTAAAGTGGAAGTTTGTGTGTAGAGTGGAAAGGATCTATGATAGTTGGGGAGCATGCTCCATGCATGTACTAAAATGGTCCTCAATGAAACCAAATTCAAAATTAGGGCTGTTATCGGTTCGGATACTCTCGGTAATTATTCAAAAATTGGATCGATAAATTTGGACCGATACTCGGATCGAAAAGTTATCGGTTCAGATACGAGTATCAGAAAATTAAAACCCGATAATTACCCGGTCCCTTAATACCCCCCTAATTATATTTAATTGTAATATTCCCTAATGTTGGACTATTTTACATGTTTTAAGAATATATGTGATGTAGACTTTATGTTATAATGTGAAGCATTGACATAAAATATAGGGAGAGAGAAGAAAGTAGTTATAAATTGGTGCAACTTTAAATAGTCATAACTCTGCGTTTGGCGCAACCGATTTCTCCAAAAACGTCCGTCTTGCCAATCAATTTCACTTTCCCCCAAATCGTTACTAATTTTTCTTTTTCTTCGCTAAAGATCTCGCGATATACAATAGATTTCAACGTTCAAATTTTGTGGTAAAATGTCTGAGAATGTCAATTTCAGTATTGGAAATTCAATTTTAAAAAAAATATCCGGGCCCCGGACAGACCCGGACAAAACCTTATCGGTTCAGACCCGGTACCTGCCCGATAAGGTATCGGTCCGATCCCGGATCTCGACTCAGGACCGAAACCTTATCGATCCGATTTCGATATTTCGATACTCAGACTGGACCGATAACAACCCTACTCAAAACGAAAAGGGTTATTTGATATGATTATGCCAATGATAATCTCATGCATGCCTATTTTGTGTATGTCTATCACACAACATCTAAAACTCCCGAATAAAAAGATTTAAGTTCAGTGCATTAATGATGTATAATTTATTTGTATACTCGTATTTTTAAAATATAACTACAAGTAAAATATTTATGATAATCATTAATTGATTACTTGCGAAATCTACTATCATATATTAAATTATGTTGATAGTATACGTTTTTATTACATTTTTTCGTGTATATAACAGAGATCTTCTACAAAATATATGGATGTCACGTTACTGTTATAGTTAAAAGGAACACTTTATATTATTATCTAAAATAAAATAAAGTTTATTTGTACTCCTACTTAAAATTTGTTGACAAACCAAAAATGATCCTTTAAGCCTACTCTTTCTATAACAAAATTTTGTATCATAATTATGGCCTACTTTTACTATTTCATCATGAGCACTGTTGACACCCAATTTTGACCCTTCCGTCCAGTCATTAACTATAAAATTACACTAATTTTAAAACAATTTTAAAATAATAAAATGCAGCAATAAAACATAAATACAGGCATAAATAAACAATTTAATAGTGGCATCGCGTCTTACGTAGAGTATTAATCACTTAGAGTCTCGCGCCCGCATTAATTAATTTCAAGCCTTGTCATGATTCTTAATTAATAATAAATACATAAAATAAATAATTTAGCAACAACGTCGTGTCAGGTAGCATAGCGCATTTATCGATCTGCAAGAATTTCATAATCGTTTGTAATTTAAAATCAATTTTAATCTAATACACGCTTTTAATAGCGTCGCATTATAAAGCTTTTTTTAAAAAAAATATCATACTTGCATTTAGCATTTAATTAATTTAATCTAAACTCAATTCAATTTTAATTTAACGTCGCAATAATGCATAATAATAAGATTTTAAATAAAAGCGCCGCATTAAGCATTAATTAAATAGTACGTCCGTCTTATTTCTTTATAATAATAATTTAAACTCAAGCACCAATTAAATAGCACGCCCATTTTATTCTTGTAATAATTTTAATAAAGCACTTAAATAATTTGAGCACAATTTATTAATTTAAATACCTAATTAAATTAACTAAAGCCTAAAACTAACACTAATAATACACCTAAGGCTTTATCTATAACCCATTAATTAAATAACAAATACCTAAAACTCTACCCAACCCAAAACTAATTAAAATACCCCAAGCCCACCCTATTTTCGTAAAACCCGCGACCATGATCCTCACTACCTAGCCCAACTACGCGAGCCCATTTCCCCTAAGCCTTTAACTCGCCTCGTCCGGCCGCTGCCTTATACCTCGGACCTCATCTTCCATCGATGCCCTTGAAAACCTAAAGAAGCGAAACCCTAACACCGCTTCTCGATCGCGCATGACCCACGCTTTCACACCGCCTCCCGGAGATTCTCGCTGAGAATCGGCGACTTTACTAACTTACCATAAAAACCTTCCCTTATCAAATCAGAATCCGAAATGGTAACAAATCGCCTAAAGTCAGCAACCAAATCATCCCACGAATCCTTAACAAACGAGTACGAATCATCCCTTGAATCCATCTTAAACTTACCATAGAAACAAAGCCTAATTAGAGGCTATAAATACCAACGTTGGGCGTGCGTCTAAAGCGAGTCGGCCGTCGAACTATCACGATATCGATCTAGAAATCCTTTCGTTTCTATCAAAGTCACTATTATCCGTTCTTGCAAGCGATCTTTTGTGACTTTCCTTGACGGTCGGAAAACCATTGTCGTCGCCTCGATTCGCTACCCATAAAAGGTCAGGAAACCCTTCTCTTTCATTTACTTAATTGTCTAATTGATACTATGTGATGGTATGCGTATCATTTGCTCAAACTTGTTCGATTTGGTTTGGTCCTTGTTTCGGACAAGTCTATCGGTAGCCGATATTTGTAGCATGATTACATTTTGAGCATGTGCGTCGATAGTACTTTACGAGGGTATGATTAAGTGTACAACGATTGTATAAAGGTCGTAGATCTATTTTGTTGGTTGTATCTTGATGGTTGTGGAAACATGACTTGAATATTACATTTAACTTGCTAGTATGCATTTGGATGTTAGTAGATGGTTGTGTAAACAACGACTTGGATATCTGTTTTAACTTGCTAGTATGCATTTGGATGTTAGTAGGAATGTATTGATATGTTAAATCCAAAAATCAGTATTAATCATGATGAGTATTAAAACCGAAATTCGCTACATATGTTATTTCTTGTAACTTTCTCTATAAATAAGCGCTTCTCACAACAAATAGCTAGCGGGAAGTAAAAGGGATTACGAGGTCTAATCCGAATTGTAAAATCAATGACATGCTCCGGAAATAACAACAACCGGTATTCAAAAGGATTATGTGTTTATATGCATGTAGATTTATGTGCCTACATTCAAGATTCAAACCTCTCACTCATTTTCCAAAAGATCATAAGAAAGACTATAAGTCATCATGTATCGACCCAATTTCAAAAGAATTATGTGTCTATGTGTTTGTATATTTATATGCTTGCATTCAAAGATTCAAATCCTTTACTGTTTTCTAAAATATCACTACTATATTTTAATAACCTAAGACCGACCTCGATCAAAAATGTTACTAAGATCGAGGATATACGATTTACAATGTCGTGTTATCCTCAGATAAAGTAACAAACACTTTAATGGTAAAATAAATCCCAGCGTTCTCCTCTCTAAAAAATGGTAATGTATTTACTATAAGCTAACTATACAAGTATAATATCTATCATAATATTCATTATACTTTGTTTCCATTTATCTTAGGTATAATTAAAGTTTACATTACGTGGGAATGATAAATAAAATCATTGTAAAGCGGTGTATACTAAATGATGAGCAGAGTGCCTTATACTTATATTACGTGGTATTTGCATATATCGTGTTTAAAATTGTCTATGTGAAGCATATATGCATCATACTCGATTTGATCCAGAATAAGCGACCGTATAGCCATCCGTATGTTATATTCAACAAGGTTTGTACTTTTGAATGAGCTAGCTTAATATCACATGCAATCATGTCGTATCTGTATGGATTTAGGCCTAGTCAAGTAGTCTCGTTGGCATTTTAGTGCGAGTTAAATGCATGTGAAGTCTTCCTATAGGAGTTCTCATGACATGAGATGTTCTCAAAGGTCATCCTTTATGCGTGTGATTAATACGAAATGTTCTTTGTAATCCGTAGGATTGTTGGACCACCGATCATTTTGGGCCTTTGTTTTGGCCATTTTAGACCAATTCTTAGCATGGATCGATCGATTTTCAGCCTGCTTTGAGACTGATTTTAGCCCTCTGTTTGGGTGGTTTTCCATTTATTTCTTGATTTCTTTGCGTTTATCCATGAAAAAATGTGCTCTAGTCTTCCTATTGTCATTGTCCATCCATAAACTCATCTCCTTTTAAGTTTTGTCTCTTTAATGCATTGTGTGGCTGTATGATCAAGTTATGTGATGGTTAATTGTTTTATCTCAACTCGGTTATTGCTTAGAGTGCATCATTGGTTTTTAAAACAAGTCAAGCGAATGTTAAATGTCATCGGATAATTATTATGTATGTTCGCTAGGTTATTCTTGTTCACTGAATCCTCAGTACACACATTAATCCATAAGTTCAGCGATGTTATTCTGTTGCCATCCCTTTCGGTTTCTTTGTTGTAATTGTTTCTTGTAAGGAAAACCATAAAACTTTAAAATTAATGGGCTCATGATTCTTTATTTTGGTGATTACCCATTTGTCGATTCTTGTATTTGGATCATACATTAAAATAAGTGATTAATATGTGTTTGGGTCTTTGTGGCAATGGTTACTTACTTTTGATAAGCTTGGATGTATACTAATCTTTCCATTTTACACGCCTTCTTATTTTATCGACACGCGTTGGGAGTCAAATCAAGAGTCTCGGTATGAGACTCGTCGGGATTTCCATAAATGCATGACTATGCTTTCGCGGGGCTTCCAAAGCGACTATAGGATGGATGGTGTCACCATCCATTCGGATGTCATGTCAACTACGATCTCGTCCCTGCCTTGGCTTATTTGTGTATTTATTCATTTTGCTTATTTATTATTGTTACATTTGTTAATTACGTAATTAATAGGATAACTAACTCTATTAGCCTTTAAATATATGGGAAGGGTAGCATAAAGATGAGTTCGCTCTTTGTTAATTCTAGATTCATCATACAAATCTAAATCCAAGATAAATTAATTAATCCTAGTTATGCTTTAATTATGTAGTCAAAATACTACTCCTTATCTAGAAAGAAAGAAAAATAGACTTCCTTATAATGTCTTCATAAACAACATAGGAGCAATTTATTACTTTTTTTAATATCATTAACGTTTCATATACATTTCCAAAGACAATTTACTAACTGATCCTATATGTTTATAAGAATAATTTGTCATTTTTTACTTTGTCAAATAAAGAATGATTTCATAATTAACCTTAGGTATAAAAGTCTTAATCTTACATATACCTATAGGATGTAATTTATCATTTAATAAAACAATTTCATGTTCTACGAATTGCATAATTAATTTTACATATTTTTGTGAATCTTAAAGTTTTTGTATGAGTTAAAAATACCTTTCTTTTAGATATTTGCTACGCTTTTTATTCTTTAATAATCTTCCCAAGACATACACCTCTTAAAACTAGAATAAAATTAACCTATGTTTGAGCGGACAACGCAAGTTAGCGGATCCTTTAGGGTGCCTTACCGCTTCCCTTTAGGATAATAAAGAATCCTTACTCGAATCTCATTCGATCTCACGGACCATTAAATGGAGTTATCTGACTTTAATCGGTTAGTATTTAGGTGTCTAATTCACCCGATTAATTAGGTGGCGACTCGTAACATTTTACATTATCTTTTACATTTTTGGGGAGGATAACCATTAGTCGCGCATTTAAGCCTAAGAGTTCAAAATCGGAGTGCGACAAGCACTACATGGGAACTTTCTGAGTTCTTAACCATAACAAACATAGGTTAATTATTGTGCTTCTTTTTTCTTTATTTATTTATTTATTTGTTTTTTTTATTTATTTGCTTAACTTGCTTAATTTGCTTATTTTATGTTTCACACTTATTTGCTTTATATTTTGCCTAAACTATTTTGCTTTATATATGAATATTTGCATATTGTTTTGACTGCTATTTGTTACTGCTTTCCTTAAAGGGGCATTCGCTCATACTTCCTCCATATGGAATAGTAATTAATCACTATCACACTGACACGCGGGTGTGCTGCCTGCAAATTTCTTTCAAACACCCAAATTTAAGAGAGTTGGTATTTTGCGCGGAGAATCCGGTCCGACCGGTGGTCGCGTAGCCTTCTCACTCGAGTAGTCCACTCGGGAACCTTGCGTCTAGAAAAACCAAATCTTAGAAACTTAAGATAGAGCTATACCACCCTTATTTTTAGGGCATGCATGCATTTACCTTAGGTGGGTCGGTCCTTGGTATCGACACCACTATTAGGAAGACACCAAACTTGTCGATGGGTTTCTCAACCCAACGACCAACCAGCATATTATGTGTTGCACAGTCATGATAGATTTATCCAAGCCAAAAGACATGCCCAAAGTTGGAAATGTAAGTTTATTATTATTGTTTTTCAGCATTTGTAACATGGATCATATAAGGATGGTTAGCGGAGTTCCTAATAAGCTAAGAGTATGGTGGGAGGATTTCGACATCAGCAGTCAGACGATGATTAGGAAGAAGTTGGGGTGTCTCATCTCACTATTTGGTATTTCGCGGATCGCGTTTGATCAGAGCTTTAATCGATTTTGGGATCGGTGAGTCATTTTCAAATTCAAGGATTTTGAAATAACTCCTACATTGGAAGAAGTGCATTATTTCACTAGCCTAGTTTACCAAGGTAGAAGACAGATTATTCCCAACAGCCAATCAGGGAAGAAATTCCTCCGCTACATGGGTCTTAAGAATACTAAGGAGTTGCGTTGCTTCGAGAACAACTGGGTGTCTCTTGACTATCTTTACGAGAGGTATGGACATAATAACGCTTACAAAACATGCAAAACAGAATTCTCATGCACTCTACGCCATTGGCAAAACAGGCGTCCTATTGCATTCACTGTCGCTCTACTGGGAACCTTGATTTTTCCTGCAGGTATGGCAAGATAAGTACTGCGTATGTTACGTGGCGGATCACTTTTCGAGGAATTGTGACGCATACAACCCACTTTGGTTCCTATGATTACGGCGAAATATTCCGAGCTCTTGGGAAATGCAAAGGGCGGACAAACTTCTTTGAAGGTTGCAATCTTATCTTACAAATGTGGGCCATGGAGCATTTTACCAGCGGTCAAATATAATGACGTTTGTTTAGCGCATCTACAAGATCGGCGAACACATGATAGAGCGAAGCGGTTTGTGTCGCGGTCGGCATCAAAGATTGGTGCAAGTTTTGACATCCGCGCGGATCGGATCGATGGAAATATCCTTTACTCCCTCATAAAATGGAGCCTTTATGCGCGGTAAAGAATTATACTATATTGAGCTCATTGGTTTAAAGTGCGAACCATACGCTCCCTACGCGTGCTTGACAATTCGGCCAGAACAAATAATCCCACTCGGATCGGACATGGGAGTTTGAAGCCACATTTGGACCAAACTTCATCGTGCCGAACTAGACAAATTTTGAGAGAATGGGGCGACATCAACAAGGTAAACATCGGAGATGAGCAGGCGGGATGCACGTCGAATATCGGACATGGTTGCGAGAGGATTACTGGCGCGACCTACTGAGGAGAGCAAGGTTTGAGGGCGTGGGCACGGCGATAGGATGAAAAATGGTCTACTCGAAGAAAAGGTCATCACCCGGACATGTGGGTCTTGATGCGCGATGCGATTACAATATTTGGAACAGACAGGGGCTATACCAAAGAAGACCTAAGTTTCACTATCACATCGACGACACGGTTATTTAGTTTGGGATTTCCATTGTTTTCTTATAAAATGTCATTTCAATTAGCTTTATTTCCAATAAAGGCATTCCAATACAATGGCTTGGGTACATCTAACGTGACTTTGCATTTATGGCGCTTAGACCTACCTGCGGCATGATAGAGGCCCTTGCGTATTAGGGCGCTTTAATCTACTTTATTTGTTGAAGCTTCATTATATGCCCATACGTTACGCTATTACATTTATCTTGACACGTGTTTTGAATAAAGGACTTTTCTTTGTATTACTCCTCGTCGGTGATTTGTGTTGGCAAGCCTTGGTGAGCACCGTATTTCACGGATCAAAGCACGAGCAACAAAAATGAATGATTCGGGGCAAGCGAGCAGGATGGCTTGGGACTCATCGCCCGTTCAGCGAGATGAACGAGAGGCGTGAGAAGAAATGCTCCGTATTAGATGAATACCTTGCTCAAATCTTGCAACAAATGGCGGTCATGCAGCGAAATGGATAGACTCAGGAAATTACTAAGCTATCTATAAGCCTCGACACGCGACTACCACGCTGCAATTCACCGTCGCTTTCGGCGCCGTCCCAACACCCAGCGGATAACCCGCGACCTCGATCCGCGTCTGACAACACGCCTCATAACCCGCGGCCCAAAGCCCGCAACACAACAACACGCCTCGCCGCCTTGCGGACCTTAAATGACCCCAACGCGCGCGCCGGCCCGAGATAATACAAGCCACCTTACGCCCAAAACAACCAACCTACTCGGCCAGACCGATAACCTACCATAATAAACAATACGGATCACCGTATATGTAACCCATGCGCCACATCTCACACGTACCTATACCCTCCGGAGTTTGCTCGATATGAAGAGGCGGAGAAGAGGACAAGAGTTGGGATAGATGAAAGCGTGGCGGAGAAATTCACGACTTGAAGAAAGCTTTTAAGAACCTTGGATGGACAAAGGTCATGAGGGATTGGAATACGAGTTTATCATGCACCAGGCGTCGAGTGCCCGTTGGATACAAGGTACCAAAGTTTGACTGTTTGGCGGCAAAAGTAATCCTCGTGCGCGCGAGATCTGCTGCGACAAATTAGTGGGAGTGGGAAGAGATCAATCAATCATCGTGAAGTTGTTTATAAGGAGCTTGGTGGAGAAGCCTTGGATTGGTATACTAGCCGAGGATCGAGAGTGGCGTAGTTGAGGCGATGGCGAGGACTTTGTAAGCGAGTTCGGGTTTAATACGGACAGCGTCTGGGCAGATTCTATCTTATGAAATTGGAGAAAAGTCAATAGAAACCTTTAGAGAATATCTGATGAGGTGGAGATCACGGCGTGAAGGTCCGACCACTATGGAAGAAAGTGAAATGACAACCTTGTTTGTCTGATCACGAAGGACCCGCGTCTTATGAGAGGTTGATCGGTCGTTGGGCCTTGATTTTTACGAAGTAGTAAAAATGGGAGATTTTGTGGAAGAAGGACTCAGAACAGGCAGGATCACGAATTTGGCCGCTTTGCAAGCAACAAGCAAAGCAATACAATCAGAGTCAATGGGAGGGATGAATAAGAAGAAGAAGGATGGGCGGCCCTATCATGGCGGTGCAACAACAAAGCGAATCGAGCCACGACATACGACCCCGAGCGAACATACCAACTGACCCCAAACATACCAGCTGACCCCAAACATACAAAACCCCGCTTCCAAAACCACTCCATGACCACTTTGGCGAGAATACTTCCACATCTGATCAACGCCGCCCCATCTACCACCCGGCCGATATCTGACCGCGCGGGCGTTCGCGCGCAAATTCCTCTGATACCGACCAGCGTACCCGCGCAGCAATACCACACAAAACACACGCGGACCCGAACCCGGCAGAGAGGCCCGCGAAATCATACACTCAGTTGGTGAACCATACTCCCACTATATGAAAGACTAAGGCGCGGGTTTTATCTGGTAGATCCGTGGCAAAACCCCAATCCACTCCAGCGTGGCATGATGAGAATAAGCGTTGTGCATACCACTCGGGGCGTCGGGGCCTGTCTGAGATGGTTGCTATGCATTGAAGAACATAATTGAGGAACTAATCAAAGAAGGAGCTATTCGGTTGAAAGAGCCTCACAATATCAACAACAATCCGCGCGAATCACGACAATCTTGGCGTGCATGATCGCCGGCGATGATGTATGCGATATGGAAGGACCATCGTACCAATCGAGGAAGGAGACGAGGAATCTTATTGCATTGCCCGTGTGATTCTTGCGAGCGAGCGCGTTGGAAGTAGAGTTGAGCCATCATAAGCCTCTAATGCGGTCTTAGTACCGAGGATGGAGCCGTTCGGTCAAGCGTAATGAGGTGAAGCGAAGCAGGTTGTAGAGGTACATTGCGGCGGGGGTGGCGAGTCGGACAACGTTACTCATGCGTAGAAGTATCACGAAAGACACCCGAGAAAAAGCGCGGCCGAACGAGTAGAGGAATTTTGGAGGAGGATGCCTACGAGGAGACTATTCGATTGTAGAGCGGTTGAGTAAAACACCGGCACAAATCTCTCTATTGTCACTTTGTTGATGAATTAGTGAACCACGAACCTCTTTGATGGAGGTTTTGAAAGAAAGCTCGTGTGCCGGTAGGGGCTGGCGATGAGAACTTTTCGGCCTTGATCGGGCAAATTAAGGAGGTGCAAAGTTAATTTTCCATGAGAATGGCGCCTCACGAAGGTCGAGTCATAATAAGGCATTGAACATATGATCAAGTGTGCTAATAAGTTTATCTCTCGAGTCTTGATTGATGGAAATTATTTGTTAATGTATGCCACTGAATACTCTTGAACTTTAGGAGTCAACATTGGGAAACTCGCGAGAGCTACACAAGGGTAAAGGTTTCGATGGGACCACGAGGGCGTCGCGGCGAGTGACTTGACACTTCTGATTGGGCGCGAGTTCGAGATAGAATTCGGTATTGGATATATCCACGTCTACAATTTGTTACTCGGTAGACCTTGGATCCACGTGGTGGGCCGTCCCTTCCACTTTGCATCAAGTTTTGAAATTCATGCGGAATCACCGTGAAGTTGTGGTTGAGGAGACAAGGACAACAACGCTAAAGGGGCAATTCGGTCATCGAGTATGGAGAAAATTTGGATGGATCTGTCTACCATATGAACAAGATCGTAGGCGTTAGCAAGGCTAAAGGGATCGACTACCTCGCACTCCCAAAATGGTGGCAGAGATCTTTGAGAAATGGTTTGAGCAGTGAGGACTTGGACCAAGACTAGGAGGAATCAGAGCCGATTCACTGCTTGGGAGAAGAAGGACACTTTTGGCCTCGGATATCGACTGCCAGGAGATGATGTTATTTGATCTCGGAAGGAAGGGTGAGTCTCGCTGCCAAGACACTGTTCCACCTGAATCATTCATTCGTCAAAGCGTGCCTTTGCTCAACTACGGAAGATGAGGATGCGAGACGTTCTGCGGAGGACTTGAGGCCTTTTCATTTACGAAGAAGAAGCGAGTGTAAATGCGGTTTTGGAAGACTACGAGATGACGGACCGTTTGGAGTGCGAGCGGGGAGATGTCTTGGGCAAGCTGGACTTGTACCCAACACCTTTGTTTTTCATGAGTGCAGGTAGAATTAATAATTAGGCGTTTTTAAACAATTCGATTCATATTTTTACGAATTATGTTTTATGAGCTTATTTCTACGAAGTTTTAATAACAAGTTATGTTTTAATCAGCGCTCTTTATTCCTTTTTTCTTTGACATACAAAATAATATACTTATCGATAATGAAAATGTGACATGTCATGAAACAAGCGAACAAAGTCGAATAATCAGCGAACAGAAGGAAATTTCATTGGAGGAATTAACGGAAGAGTTAGGAAAATTCGAGGATAAGTCGAAACCTAATCTGGATGAAACAGAAACAGTAAACCTAGGAGATGATAAAGTCGTGAAGGAGACAAGGGTCAGCGTTCACTTGAATACCACACAGAAAGAAGATTTGGTGGCCCTATTGAAGCAGTATGTCGACATATTCGCGGTCTTATGATGATATGCCAGGTCTAAGCACAGACATCGTTTCTCATAAGCTGCCCATTGAACCATCATGTCTTCGGTGAAGCAAAAACCAAGGAAAATCAAGCGGATCGAGTTTGAAAGTCAAGGAGAGATCTCCAAACAATTGGGCGCAAATGTCATTCGGGTAGCAAGGTACCCCACTTGGTTAGCCAATATTGTGCGATAACAAGAAGGATGGCAAAATACGAGTTTGTGTCGATTACGGGGATCTCGACAAGGCGAGCCACTAAGGATGATTTTCCCTTCCGAACATTCATTTACTCATTGACAATTGTGCGAAGCATGAGTTGCGATCCTTTGTCGATTGTTTAGCGGGTACCGTCAAATCTTAATGAGCGAAGAGGATCTGAGAGAAGACGCGTTCACCACCGTGGGGGTATATTATCGAGTCATGCCATTTGGACTTAAAAGCGCGGTGCCACTTACATGAGAGCCATGACTACCATTTTCATGATATGATCCATAAGGAAATTGAAGTGCGTGGATGGCGTCATTATCAAGTCGCGGAGGGCTACGGATCATCGGTCCATCGAAGAAGTTTTGAACGATTGAGGCAATACAACCTGAAGTTAAATCCGGCAAAGTGTGCCTTCGGCGTCCCAGCAGGGAAATTGTTGGGTTTCATTGTGAGCAGAAGGGGAATAGAGTTGGATCCTTCGAAGATAAAAGCCATTCAAGGACTGCCTCCTCCGAAGAATCGCAAGGAAGTGATGAGTTTTCTCGGTCGTTTGAATTATATCAGCAGGTTCATAGCACAATCAACAGTGATATGCGAACCAATATTTAAGTTGTTAAAGAAGGACGCTGCCACTAAGTGGACATTGGAGTGCCAACAAGCCCTTGACAAAATCAAAGAGTATCTGTCAAATCCGCCGGTCTTGGTGCCTCCAGAACCCGGGAGGCCTTTGCTATTATACTTATCCGTATTGGAAAACGCATTCGGATGTGTGTTAGGACAACATGATGAGACGGGAAGGAAGGAACAAGCGATATACTACTTGAGTAAAAGTTCACGCCTTATGAAACTTCGTTACCGCAATCTTTGGAGCATGCGTGTTGTGCCTTGACTTGGGTTGCCCAAAAATTCGGACATTACGTCGCGCACACGCACCTATCTCGTCGAGGATGGACGCTCAGTATATCTTTGAAGCCTATACTCTTGGAAAACTTGCAAAGTGGCGGTCTTTTAAGTGAATTCGACATCGTATCGTCACCCAAAGCGGTCAAAGGACAAGCGTTAGCGGATCATCTCGCGAGAGAATCCGGTGAGCGAGAATACATCCACTTGCGGACTACTTTCGGATGAAGAAGTGATGTTTGTAGGAGAAGACATTTTAGAAGAATATCGAGGTTGGAGAATGTTCTTGATGGCGCGTAATTTCAAAGGAGTAGGTATCGGGCGGTTTGGTATCGAAGCGGGACAACACTACCCGATATCGGCCAAAGCTCGATTCCGTGCACGATAATATGTCGAGAATATGAGGCGTGCATACTAGGACTCGAATGGCTATTGACATGAACATACAAGAGTTCTTTGGTCGTAGGGGATTGGACACTGTTGATTCACCAAGTGCAAGGCGAATGGGCCACGAAGCAGAAAGATACTTAGTACCTACACTGCGTGAAGGCTGCCTTGAAGGTTCGTTAAGATAGAATTGAGGCATACCAGAGGGCTCGAAATGAGTTTGCGGGCGCTACAGCAACTTTGTCCTCGTGATCGAACATCAGACAAGAACTATATTGACCCGATCAAAGTAGATGTGCTAGAAGCGGCGACTATTGTTCTCAGATAGATGAAGAATCAGAAGGCAAACCTTGGTATGGCAAGATCAAGAGGTATCTCAAGGCAGGTGAGTACCCGGAAGGCGCGATCAACATACAAAAGAAGACTCTTCGGAGGCTAGCCAACCATTTCTTCTGGCGGCGAGGTCGCTTTATCGGAGAACTCGGTTAGGTTTGTTAAGATGTGTTGACACTCGAGAAGCAAACAAGTTATTAGAAGAGACACGGAGGTGTGTGCGGACCCAGCGTGAGCGGTTTCATGCTAGCTAAGAAGATACTACGAGGAGGTTACTTACGGATGGCGATGGAAGCAGTTGCATCGGTTTAGATGCGAAAATGCCATCAATGTCGGATCCATGGCGACTTGATTCACGTGCCACCAAATGAACTCAGCGTCACTAGTTCCCGTGGCGTTCGCGGCAGGGCATGGGCGTCATTGGTCTATTGAGCCGGCGTCAAATGGACGCGAGTTTATCTAGTAGCGATTGATTACTTTACGAAATGGGTAGAAGCATCGTCATACAAATGCGTGACCAAGAAAGTAGTAGTGGATTTTGTTCATCACCACGTCATGCATCGGTTCGAATTAGGAATCGATCATGCAAACAACGGGTCCAATCTCGATAGCGATGCGATGAAGGAAATGTGTGAGAAGTTCGGGATCACTCATCGCAACTCTACTCCATATCGACCCCGAATGAATGGAAGCGATCGAAGCGGCCAGCAAGAACATCGAGGATGCGAGGAAGATGATAGATAACTACTGGCGTTGGCGTGAAAATTTGCCTTTCGCCTCTTGGGTTACCGTACTACAATCCAGGACCTCGCGGGAGCAACAGTATCTCTTGGTTTATGGAGCAGTTTGTCTTTGCCGGCGGAGGTGGAAATACCGTCTTTGAGAATCATCCGAGCCGAACTAAATGAAGCCAAATGGATCTGAGTAAGTACGAACAATTGATGCTTATTGGCGAAGCGAATGAATGCGATGCGCCACGGACAACTTTACGAGCAGAATGACGAGCTTTTAATAAGAAGGTGCGACCAAGAAACTTCCAACCGGGACAATGGTCTTTGAAGCGTATATTCCTAACCAAAGTGAAGCGAAAGGAAATTCGCCCAATTGGCAGGGCCTTACATGGTTCAGAGTGCTTACGGGAGGGCCCTCATCTTATTGAAATGGGCGAAGTGTGGTAGAGCCATCAGCGGTCTGATGAAGAGATACTATATTTAGAGTGCTTTATTTTCCATGTAATCACTTTGCTTGTAATTTGAACTACGTTTGACCTGATTCCCTTCGCGGGATACGTAGGCGGCCATATCGGCTTCGGTCCCATTTCTAGAAAAGCCCAATTACTTTGCTTGTAATTTGAACTACGTTTGACCTGATTCCCTTCGCGGGATACGTAGGCGGCCATATCGGCTTCGGTCCCATTTCTAGAAAAGCCCAATTACTTTGCTTGTAATTGGAACTACGTTCGACCTGATTCCCTTGGCGGATACGTAGGCGGCCACATCGGCTTCGGTCCCACCTTTTAGAAAACCCCAATTTCTATTTTTGCTTGTAATTGGAACTACGTTCGACCTGATTCCCTTGGCGGATACGTAGGCGGCCACATCGGCCTCGGTCCCATCTCGAAAATGTTTAAAATTTTGTCTGTAACGAACTACGTTCGACCTGATTCCCTTAACGGATACGTAGGCGGCCTACATCGGCCTCGGTCACACCATTGGAAAATCTTTGTTTTGTCAAATCTGCATCTTAGTGAGTCGTACTCAGTCCCGTCATACACGCAAGACAAATCTACGACATATACCCGACCCAGTTTCGTCAGTCAAAACTGGGACAATTTTTTAAGGATTGCGCCACGAAAGGACAAGCAAATATGATTCCATATGCTCGAAAGATCGACATAAAGCGGGACAATTTTAAGGGTTTTACCACAAATGGCGTCAATGGACATGGTTAAGTTATGCCGGGTTTCATGTCCCAAAGCGGGACAAATTTTAAAGAGAGCACGGCGTGAGCATCGAGTATGGGAGAATCTGCGATTTCGGATAAGAAAGTTCGTTTTGTTTCACAACGTGTCACTATTCAAGTATCGACATAATTTCCTACTAGCATATATAAGTATATTTTCAAGATAGAATATTTTCAATAAATATTTTCGTAGAGACTCGAAATCAAGCGGGGTTACATGTCGGACAAGGCGGCGTGCAAATATCAAGAGCCAACACAAATCGGCCGACCCACTCCCGAACTAACAATTTTCCTTTGAGTGAATGTTGCGGGACAGCGGAACAAGGAGGACAACAACATCTAACACAACAGATTACCCGCGAGTCCATGCAGCAAGTCTACATCAAATACATCTCGCAAAAACCACGTCTTCGTTACTCGGCTCATCATTTACATTTTATTATTTCGTCTAGCTCGATTATGCATAACACAAGTCCGTATGTAGAACAATTTTTATCTATGCCTACAAGCGGCGTCTGCGCATTCGTCTATCTGACAGCGGACATCTGCGTTCGTACAACGGCGAACATCTGCGTCGTCTATACAACGGCGAACATTTTGCATCTCGTCCATCTGACGGCGAACATCGCATCTCGTCTATACAACGACAAACGTCGCATTTCGTCTATCTGGCGAACATCGCATTTCGTCCATACAACGGCGAACATCTGCATTTCGTCCATACAACGACGAACATCTGCATTTCGTCCATACAACGGCGAACATTTTGCATTTCGTCTATACAGCGGCGAACATCTGCATTTCGTCCGTCTGACAACGAACATCTGCATCTCGTCCATACAACGAACATTTTGCATCTCGTCTATCTGACGGCGAACATGCGCATCGTCCATACAGCGGCGAACGTGCGTCGTCCATCTGACGAACATCTGCATTCGTCCATACAACGGCGAACATCTGCGTTCGTCCATACGGCGAACATCGCATCGTCCATCTGACGGCGAACATTTTGCATCTCGTCTACATCTGACGGCGAACATCTGCATCTCGTCCATTACGGCGAACATCTGCGTCGTCTATACAACGGCGAACATTTTGCATCTCGTCTATACAACGGCGAACATCTGCATCTGCGTGCATCTGACGACAAACGTGCGCATTTCGTCTATACAACTGGCAGCGAACATCTGCATTCGTCCATCTGACGGCGAACATCTGCATTTCGTCCATCTGACGGCGAACATGCATTTCGTCTATACGGCGAACGTGCGCATTTCGTCTATCTGACGGCGAACATCGCATTTCGTCCATCTGACGACGAACATCTGCATCTCGTCCATAACGGCGAACATTTTGCATCGTCTATCTGACGGCGAACATTTTACATCTCGTCCATACAACGGCGAACATCTGCGTCTAAATCTGTCTGACGACGTGCGCATTTCGCATACAACGGCGAACATTTTGCATCTGCGTCTATACAACGGCGAACATTTTACATCTCGTCCGTACAGCGAACATCTGCGTCTATACATCTGACGGCGAACGTGCGCATTTCGTCTAGCGGCAACGAACGTGCATTTCGTCCATCTGACAACGAACATCTGCGTCGTCTATACAACGGCGAACATTTTGCATTTCGTCTACCTGACGAACATCTGCATTTCGTCCATACAACGAACATCTGCGTCGTCTATCTGGCGAACATTTTGCATTTCGTCCATCTGACGACGAACATCGTCTGCGTCTATCTGGCGACAAACGTGCGCATTTCGTACATCTGACGAACATCTGCGTTTCGTCCATACGGCGAACATGCGCATTTCGTCAATCTGACGGCGAACATCTGCATCGTCTATCTGACGGCGAACATTTTGCATCGTGCATCTGACGGCGAACATTCTGCATCTCGTCCATCTGACGGCGAACATCTGCGTCTCGTCCGTCTGACGGCGAACATTACATTTCGTCTATACAACGGCGAACATTTGCACCTCGTCTCTGACGGCGAACATTTGCACCTCGTCATCTGACGGCGAACATTCGCCTCGTGCATACAAGGCGTATCATCGCGTAGTCAGGCTACAACTACAACAACATATTTACATCGCACATTGTCTTGACATTTATGCACTAATGCCTCTATCTCGGACGATCTACGGGAATGATAACAAGGCTGCAAAGATGGAGCCTGGCGTGGACCTACCTCTTTACGGGCGAGGTAATTTGTTGGGAGCAAGGTTTTCCAACAAAAGGCAGTGGACGACGTCGACCTACTCTCCCGACATTCTAGCACCACAATATCTCATAGTCACCATAGCGACGGAATGATTTTAAATCCGCGTTAGCCCGCCTTGGGGTTTTGATCATGGCAGCCCAGTGTCGTCGTAACCCGACACTGGGACAATTTTTGAGTCCACGTTAGCCTTGCCTAAATTGCCCAACACTCTAGGTTGAGGGTCGAGACAAAATTGGCTATGAGTCAGCGTCTTTGTCAGAAGATTCTTCCATCGTCTCCATACAAAGAGGACATTTGTTGACACCCAATTTTGACCCTCCGTCGATCATTAACTATAAAATTACACTAATTTTAAAACAATTTTAAAATAATAAAATGCGTGATAAAACATAAATCTGGCATAAATAAACAATTTAATAGTGGCATCGCGTCTTACGTAGAGTATTAATCACTTAGAGTCTCGCGCGTTAATTAATTTCAAGCCTTGTCATGATTCTTAATTAATAATAAATACATAAAATAAATAATTTAGCAACAACGTCGTGTCGTAGCATAGCCGCGTTTATCGATGCAAGAGAATTTCATAATCGTTTGTAATTTAAAATCAATTTTAATCTAATACACGCTTTTAATAGCGTCGCATTATAAAGCTTTTTTTTTTTAAATATCATACTTGCATTTAGCATTTAATTAATTTAATCTAAACTCAATTCAATTTTAATTTAACGTCGCAATAATGCATACTAATAAGACTTTAAATAAAAGCGCATTAAGCATTAATTAAATAGTACGTCGTCTTATTTCTTTATAATAATAATTTAAACTCAAGCACCAATTAAATAATTTTATTCTTGTAATAATTTTAATAAAGCACTTAAATAATTTGAGCACAATTTATTAATTTAAATACCTAATTAAATTAACTAAAGCCTAAAACTAACACTAATAATACACCTAAGGCTTTATCTATAACCCATTAATTAAATAACAAATACCTAAAACTCTACCCAACCCAAAACTAATTAAAATACCCCAAGCCCACCCTATTTTCGTCAAACCCGCGGCCCACAATCCTCACCCCTACCTAGCTCAACTACATGAGCCCATTTCCCCTAAGCCTTTAACTCGCCCTCGTCCGGCCGCCACCCTTATACCTCGGACCTCATCTTCCATGATGCCTTGAAAACCTAAAGAACGAAACCCTAACACCGCTTCTCAATCGCGCACGCAACCCACCTTTCACACCACCTCCCAGAGATTCTGCACGAGAATCCGGCGACTTTACCCAACTTACCATAAAAAAACCTTCCCTTATCAAATCAGAATCCGAAATGGTAACAAATCGCCTAAAGTCAGCAACCAAATCATCCCACGAATCCTTAACAAACCAGTACGAATCATCCCTTGAATCCATCTTAAACTTACCATAGAAACAAAGCCTAATTAGAGGCTATAAATACCCAACGTTGGACATGCATCTAAAGGCAGAGTCGGCCATCGAACTATCACAGTATCCAGTCTAGAAATCCTTTTCGTTTCTATCAAAGTCACTATTATCCGTTCTTGCAAACAGTCTTTTGTGACTTTCCTTCGACGATTCGGGAAAACCATTGTCGCCTCGATTCGCTACCCATAAAAGGTCAGGAAACCCGCCTGCTTTCATTTACTTAATTGTCTAATTGATACTATGTGATGGTGTATGTATCATTTTGCTCAAACTTGTTCGATTTGGTTTGGTCCTTTGTTTCCGGACAAGTCTATCGATGTAGCCGATATTTGTAGCATGATTACATTTTGAGCATGTGCGTCGATAGTACTTTACGAGGGTATGATTAAGTGTACAACGATTGTATAAAGGTCGTAGATCTATTTTGTTGGTTGTATCTTTGATGGTTGTGGAACACGACTTGAATATTACATTTAACTTGCTAGTATGCGACTGGATGTTAGTAGATGGTTGTGTAAACACTGACTTGGATATCCTGTTTTAACTTGCTAGTATGCGACTGGATGTTAGTAGGAATGTATTGATATGTTAAATCCAAAAATCAGTATTAATCATGATGAACTGTTAAAACCGAAATTCGCTACATATGTTATTTCTTGTAACTTTCTCTATAAATAAACGCTTCTCCTAACAAATAGCTAGCGGGAAGTAAAAGGGATTACGAGGTCTAATCCCGAATTGTAAAATCAAGCCGACATGCTCCCGGAAATAACAACAACCAGTATTCAAAAGGATTATGTGTTTATATGCATGTAGATTTATGTGCCTACATTCAAGATTCAAACCTCTCACTCATTTTCCAAAAGATCATAAGAAAGACTATAAGTCCACATACATGTCAACCCAAATTTCAAAAGAATTATGTGTCTATGTGTTTGTATATTTATATGCTTGCATTCAAAAGATTCAAATCCTTTACCTGTTTTCTAAAATATCACTACTATATTTTAATAACCTAAGACCGACCTCGATCAAAAATGTTACTAAGATCAAGGATATACGATTTACAATGTCGTGTTATCCTCCCGATAAAGTAACAAACACTTTAATGGTAAAATAAATCCCCCGCGTTCTCCTCTCTAAAAAATGGTAATGTATTTACTATAAGCTAACTATACAAGTATAATATCTATCATAATATTCATTATACTTTGTTTCCACTGTCTTGGGTATAATTAAAGTTTACATTACGTGGGAATGATAAATAAAATCATTGTAAAGCAGAATTGTATACTAAATGATGAACAGGAGTGCCTTATACTTATATTACGTGGTATTGCATATATGCGTGTTTAAAATTGCCTATGTGAAGCATATATGCATCATACTCGATTTGATCCCGGAATAAGCGACCATATAGCCATCCGTATGTTATATTCAACAAGGTTTGTACTTTTGAATGAGCTAGCTTAATATCACATGCAATCATGTCGTATCTGTATGGATTTAGGCCTAGTCAAGTAGTCTCGTTGGCATTTTAGTCTGAGTTAAATGCATGTGAAGTCTTCCTATAGGAGTTCTCATGACATGAGATGTTCTCAAAGGTCATCCTTTATGCGTGTGATTAATACGAAATGTTCTTTGTAATCCGTAGGATTGTTGGACCACCGATCATTTTGGGCCTTTGTTTTGGCCATTTTAGACCAATTCTTAGCATGGATCGGTCGATTTTCAGCCTGTGAGACTGATTTTAGCCCTCTGTTTGGGTGGTTTTCCATTTATTTCTGATTTATTTCTGCGTTTATCCATGAAAAAATGTGCTCTAGTCTTCCTATTGTCATTGTCCATCCATAAACTCATCTCCTTTTAAGTTTTGTCTCTTTAATCTGCATTGTGTGGCCTGTATGATCAAGTTATGTGATGGTTAATTGTTTTATCTCAACTCGGTTATTGCTTGGATGCATCATTGGTTTTTAAAACAAGTCAAGCGAATGTTAAATGTCATCGGATAATTATTATGTATGTTCGCTAGGTTATTCTTTCTGAATCCTCGAGTACACATTAATCCATAAGTTCATCGATGTTATTCTGTTGCCATCCCTTTCGGTTTCTTTGTTGTAATTGTTTCTTGTAAGGAAAACCCGCAAAACTTTAAAATTAATGGGCTCATGATTCTTTATTTTGGTGATTACCCATTGTCGATTCTTGTATTTGGATCCATCTATTAAAATAAGTGATTAATATGTGTTTGGGTGCTGTGGCAATGGTTACTTACTTTTGATAAGCTTGGATGTATACTAATCTTTCCATTTTACCTTCATTCTTATTTTATCTGACACGCATTGGGAGTCAAATCAAGAGTCTCGGTATGAGACTCGTCGATTTCCATATCGCATGACTATGCTTTATGCGGGGCTTCCAAAACAGCTATAGGATGGATGGTGTCACCATCCATTCCAGATGTCATGTCAACTACGATCTCATCCCCTGCCTTGGCTTATTTGTGTATTTATTCATTTTTGCTTATTTATTATTGTTACATTTGTTAATTCTGTAATTAATAGGATAACTAACTCTATTAGCCTTTAAATATATGGGAAGGGTAGCATAAAGATGAGTTCGCTCTTTGTTAATTCTAGATTCATCATACAAATCTAAATCCAAGATAAATTAATTAATCCTAGCTATGCTTTAGTTATGTAGTCAAAATACTACTCCTTATCTAGAAAGAAAGAAAAATAGACTTCCTTATAATGTCTTCATAAACAACATAGGAGCAATTTATTACTTTTTTTAATATCATTAACGTTTCATATACATTTCCAAAGACAATTTACTAACTGATCCTATATGTTTATAAGAATAATTTGTCATTTTTTACTTTGTCAAATAAAGAATGATTTCATAATTAACCTTAGGTATAAAAGTCTTAATCTTACATATACCTATAGGATGTAATTTATCATTTAATAAAACAATTTCATGTTCTACGAATTGCATAATTAATTTTACATATTTTTGTGAATCTTAAAGTTTTTTTGTATGAGTTAAAAATACCTTTCTTTTAGATATTTGCTACGCTTTTTTATTCTTTAATAATCTTCCCAAGACATACACCTCTTAAAACTTAGAATAAAATTAACCTATGTTTGAACGGACAACCGCAAGTTAGCGGATCCTTTAGGGTGTCTTACCCCTTCCCTTTAGGATAATAAAGAATCCTTACTCAGAATCTCATTCAGTCTCACGGACCATTAAATGGAGTTAATACTGACTTTAATCAGTTAGTATTTAGGTGTCCTAATTCACCCAATTAATTAGGTGGCGACTCCCTTAACATTTTACATTATCTTTTACATTTTTGGGGAGGATAACCATTCCGTCGCGCATTTAAGCTTAAGAGTTCAAAATCGGGTGCGACAAGCACTACACAATGTCTTTCTAGTTAATAACACAATCGAATAGCATAAAGACGCCAATTGAGATTAGGATTTACATACCATTCACATTCACTATGAGTCTATGACAATTAGCTACTTCCATTGATATTTAAGTTTAAAATCTAACTCTATTTCTTTTTATCGGCCTAAACTTTTGGAGTAGAATTATTCGCTACCTACATTAGTGAAATATAATAAATGTCTGATGAAATAGTAATTAAATTGTGCGCAAGCTAATCCAAACGTTATTGTTATAAGAAAGTACATATATATATAACATTCAATCCGTTCAACGTAAGACGTACCAAAGACGCAATTTAAGTTTGTGGGTGTCTCTACTTTCATTTCGTGATAGTAGTAATTAATGTCATAGCACCAATTATTAGTAGAATAATAATAATGGTATATGAAGGGTGTTCCCTTTGATTTACTTTGCTTGTTTCGTTGGGTACAGGTAATGTTATCAATTATGTATTCACAGGCAATAGTCACTACAAAGACCCCCTTGTGTCAGTCAAAGTTATTGTTTTAAGGCCCTATATGTAGGGATGACAACGGATCGGATCTGAACCGGATCCTACTAGATCCAGATCTAGATTCGTTTTTATACCTGAATTTAGATCCGGATTCAGATCCATCGGGTCCATAAAAATCATATCCAAATCCGGATCCATCGGATCCACGGATCGGATCTGGATCCTCACTATCACCGTTTGCAAACTTGTTAAATTTATCCAGAAATGTGAGTTGGACGCCACGTCGGCTCGTCCAATTGTTTTTAAATCGACCCGTAACCCGTTGCAAGGCCATGCATTAATAACAAAGCTGATAGTTCACAATAGTATATGCAAGCTAAAAGTAGAACTCAAGACTTTTCCAATTCATACTCATATCTAAAAAAAATTGAGGTGCAGCATTTGCGACGCTAATGTAATAGAACTATCAATAACTTTATAATCACAGAACCAAATATAAGCACATGAAAAACTAAAACTTAAGAACGAAATAGTCCACTCGATAAACATATCTTGGCATAAACAGACACATCCCACACAAAAAAACGACGCAAAGTTAAGGAGATATCAAAATGTCACGTTCAGTGTTTGAAATTTAGGAAGTTAATGGAAAGAACCTTCAATTTGGACAAATAGTGAAAAAACTTGTCATCTCTAAATATTCAAGATCAAATGTGTCTAAGTGTATTGTTCTCTTAATAAAAAATGGATCCACGGGTCGGATCTGGACCGGATACGGATCTCAAATATAAGATCCAGATACATATCCGATCCGTCATAAACGGATCCGGGTATGATCCGGATCCGTCGGGTCCACATTTTGAAGATCCATATCCTATAAAACGGATCTGGATCCACCGAATGCGGACCGGGTCCAAGATCCACTACCATCTCTACCTATATATCTCACAATGTCACTTTCTATTTATTCCAATTTTGAAAAGTTTGCTCTTTAAAATCTGTCAGTCAATATTACAGGTGTTCTGTAACTGAATAGATGAACGTATGCACGGTCTCCACCCTGACCTATCAATTCCACAACCTGAAAATTTAGACGGACTTTTTTTGTGTTCGTTATTAGGTATCTGAAATTTATTGGATTTGACTAATTCAAATTTGTATTAGATAAGTCCAACAAAGAGGGTAAAGCGCTCTTACCTAAGGAATCGTTTAATAGGATGTATTAGAAAAGTCAATATATGTAGTAGCTTTGGTATTATTAATTCCTTGTTTGGTAGTGTTTTTCAATCTAATATAACTAATATATACATCTTGTTCAATACTATTCTTATACATAACAAACCACGGTATAAGATACAAGGTTTATTATACATGGATAAACATGTTTAAAGAGAGCAATCACATGTGTACAACAGACCTTTGTTCCGAGGCCAGAGGGGGTGAATGTGATTTATTGTATGTGGCTCTTTCGTCATAAGTTCAGAGATAGTGGTGATCTTGAATGTCATAAGGCTAGACTTGTGGCAAATGGCACAGGGCAGCAGGAGGGTATTGATTGTGGTGAGACTTTCAGTCTGGTGGTCAAATCAGTTATTGTTCGCACTGTTCTGAGCATAGCTATGGGTAAGAACTGGCCGATTCATCGGCTTGATGTGAAAAATGCATTCTTACATGGAGATTTGAAAGAAACAGTTTACATGCACCAACCATCAGGCTTTGTACATCCAGAGGCTCCTCATTATGTCTTCCGTCTCCGTAAGTCACTATATGATTTGAAACAAGCCCCCCGGACTTGGTATAAACGCTTCACTACTTACATTATGTGGATTAGGTTTGTGTGCAGCAAATATGACCATTCCTTATTCATTTTTCATCGAGGTAGTGAAATTGTGTACTTATTATTATATGTGGATGATATTGTTCTGACTGCCTAGTTTCGCAAGCCTTTGTCATTGTCAGTCAACTAAGTAGGTCGGACACCGGGCGTTTACTGATTCTATTCTTCTGGATGCGCTCTACATTCATCAAGCTCGTAAACTCGCAATTGACTCCAAAATCTAGCCAATCTTCTTCACAAGCGAAGAAAGGGAGAAACGACAGAAAGAAATAAGGATCTTCGACAAAGCAAAAACACTTACAGTCGAGTTGCTTCAGCTAAACCCTTTCTCCTATTCTCATTTCACCCAGTGAAAAATGGGGTTGATGGTGTTGGGTTGCTCCGCGCCTTTCCTTAGCGGGAAAGTTGCTTCGCTCCTCTCCTTTTTATTCAAACGGCTTCCACCCCTCTCGCATTCGCTCGAGCAGCTAAAGCCCCTTCTTTCGCCTTCTCTCTTACTTATCTATTCCCATCCATCTTTACCTCTCCTACTCCACTACTTCCCTCCTTCAAGGCGTGATTAATGCGCCATACTCCCTTTTGATCTCCCCCATACCTTCATATCAAAGCTGGGAATGATTGACTTTCGGATGAAACTTCTTTGTGGTATGGCAGCAGTAGCAAAGAAAGAAGCTGCCCACTCTGTGATGTGTTAAAAAATGAGATCATTCGGCTGCTCAAATCAAGAATTCGCCATAACTGACTTAGGGAAGTTGAGTTACTTCTTGAGGATTTCTGTGACTAGATCTGCAAATAGCATGTTCTTGTGCCAACCTAAGTATACGAAAGAAATTGTGTACAGAGCTAAAATGATGAATTGTAAAATTATGTCTACTCCGATCGACTCGAAGTTGAAACTCGGTGCCATTGACGGTGATCCAGTATCCGATCCCACTCTCTAAAGGAGTCTTGCAGGTGAACTTCAGTAACTTACATTCACCAGACCTGATATTGCATATGTTGTTTGCAGGTTTGTTTCTTCATGCATGCCCCTAGGGAACCTCACTTTACATCTTTTAAACGTATCATTCGATACATTATGGATTACATATCTACCCCTCAACACCGATCAGGCTGATATCATACACGGACACCGATTGGGTAGGTTGTCCAGACACACGGCGTTCAACGTTCGGCTACTGTGTGTTCTTAGGTGAGTATCTTATCTCGTTGCCTGCAAGAGGCAAGTCACACTCTCTCGATCGAGTGCAGAAGCTGAGTATAGAGGTGTTGCAAACGTTGTAGTTGAGATCTGTTGGCTCCGAAACTTTCTCTTAGAGCTCTAGTGTCCCTTACATAAGGTTTTTCTATGGTCTATTGTGATAACATTTATGCGGTCTACCTATCTCATAACCCGATTCAGCATCAGAGAACCAAACACATTGAGATAAATATACATTTTGTTCGTGAGAAGGTTGCTATAGGTCATGTTAAGGTGTTGCATGTGCCTTCTTCGTACCAATATGCAGATATTTTTGTCTTCCTCGACAGTTGTTCATCGACTTCAGATCCAGTCTCAGCGTCCGACCTCCTCCCGCCCCGAGTGAGGGGGTGTATTAGTGAATATTACTATATATTCACCATATATTTTGTATTTAATAGTAGTGTATAATTATGGTAAATATAGTATTCTTATTCCATTAGAAAGTGTATAATTATGGTAAATATATGATCTTTATTTCATTATGATACAATATTATGCACATTATATATATTTATATTAATGAAAAAGACTCTATAAGGAAAATTAATATAATCTTATAATATTTACATGTGTATTTGGAAACATCACGAGCAAGAGAGAGTGGACTCACAAATTAGTGAGATAGAATGGGAAGAGAAAAGGAGACAAATAGGTTTTGAAAAGGACGAAGAATTAAATGATTAGAAGTTGGTGATTTTAGGTGGCTATAAAGCATGCCTTAATAATTATATTACATGAGGCAACATTTGTTATTTCGTTCTCACCCTCTATTTCCTCGTATGCATGTAGTGTGCATGCGCCTCTAGATAGATAGATAGATATATGTTTCCCATTATTAAGCCTTTAATCATGAGAATTGAGTAACCCTTTAACAATAAAATCGTTATTTTGTAAGTTAAGGACACGTTTGGTACGCTATATTACGCTAGATTATACTGAATAAAAAAATAATATAGCGCTTGATAGGTGTTTTCAGCCGAACTGGACTGTACTATTTCTAAAAATAGTACACTCAAACTACCATTTTTGAGACTCATCTAGTAAATGAGTTTCCCCTGGACTATACTAAAAATAAAAAATACAAAAAAATACAGTCCATTATATATTAATACTCTAATACCGTCTATTATATATTAATACAGTCCAGTCAATTACAACACAGTACAATCCATATAAAAATATACAGTCTAGTGCACCGTATCAAACGAGCCCTGAGTGGGTTTGTTGACGGCTATATTCCAAAACAAAATTTCACATAAGATAATATATAGTTGGTCATATAAAAGAAAAAAAGATCATTGTGTAGCTATTGTTTAATTGATGGTATTATACATACAGAAGAGGTCATTTGGTAGTTTGTTAGAATTATGCAAATATTAATAATATAATAATTAGTTATGAGAAAATTTATGTATTATTTTATGCAGTGATTAGTTTAATCATGTATTAGTTATTCCGTCTTCTATCCTGCATAAAATAATACATAGATTCACTCATAACTTATATATGTATTAATTATGCGGGTTTCTAAATTGCAAACCAAATACCGTACAAAGTAGGTGCGTTGACTTTAATACATACAAAAAAATGATACAAGACATAGCATTACTTATGCAGAATTTATTATATGAATAACTTAGCTCCTAACCAGCTATCAAATAACCTCAAAATTATACGGAAATTTGTTTACTAGATTATGCGGAATAGAATGTGAAATAAGAATATATGTACTAATAATGTAGGAATTAAACTATTTAAAACAATAATACCCTTCTAAAGTAACTATTTCAAGCATAAAAACTGATTCATACGTAATTACCGCATAACAATCACATCATTATTTAGTTTTTATTTAAACAATTCTTACATTATAATTGTCGTAGTATGATTAATACGTGGATCAAACGACCTATGTAATGTTTAATTCGAAAAAGAAAAAAACTAACCTTTCATGTAATAATTTGAAAATGTTTTCCTCAATCGTATTCTTCCATTAAAGGAATAATATACACACAATATACAAATAAATGTGAAGAGGAAACCAAGCCTCTAATCTTCTTAATCAATAATCAATCCCTAATAATCTTCTTCCTAATTAACATATTTATAATTATCATTTTACTACTTACCATCATAAAATGATACTATCATTAATTATAATAAATAATTATTCTAATTATTATATTCTAATATTCTAACACTCCCCCGCAGTCAAAGCTGGAGGGAAGCGAATGATGAGACTGTCCCGAAAATCTTCAAATAATACCAGCGGAAGTCCTTTTGTAAAAATGTCGGTGATTTGATGGCGTGTCGGGACATGTAACACTCACACTTGTCCGCGAGCCACCTTCTCACGAACAAAATGGATATCTAACTCAATATGTTTAGTGCGTTGATGATTGATCGGATTCCCTGAGAGATAGATTGCACTAACATTATCACAGTATACCATTGTGGCTTTTGGATGGGCAATGAAGTTCAAGTAATAGATTTCTAATCCAACATGATTCGGACACAACATTGGCAACAACACGGTATTCTGCTTCAGTACTTGAACGTGGTATTGTGGTTTGTCTTTTTGAAGACCATGAGATCAAATTGTCACCGAGGAAGACACAATAACCTGAGGTGGAGCGCCTGGTGTCCGAACAACCTACCTAGTCTACATCTGTATAGTGACAAGTTTAGAAACGGAGGATGAGTATAGATGTAATTCATACTCCAGATTGCCCTGAATATATCGCACAATGCATTTTAGAGCATGCATATGTTCCTCCATCGAATTATGCATGAATAAGCACACTTATTGCACTACATAAGTAATATACGACCTGGTGAAAGTGAGATACTGCAAAGCTCCTGCTAGGCTACGATATAATATTGGATCGGCAAATAGTTTGCCTGAGGTGGCACTTAATTTAGACTTAGTGTCTACCGGAGTTGTCGGAGGTTAGCAAGTTGACATTCCAGCTCGTTCAACAATCTTAGATGCATACTTCTTCTGGGAGAGAAATAATCCACCAACATGGCTTGTCACTACAATTCTTAGAAAGTAGTGTAGTGGACCAAGATCTTTCATAGCAAATTCGGAACTAAGATGTGACATGATAAACTTGTGAAGAGAGTCTGATGATGTTGTTAGGATAATATCATCCACATATAAAAGAAGATAAACAATATTATTACCATGACGATAAATAAATAGAGAATTATCGAAACAGCTGTGAGAAAAATCAATATGTGACATGAAATCCACAATCCGCTTATACCATGCCATGGGGGCTTACTTCAGTCCATATAATGATTTGTTGAGCAAACACACATGATTGAGATATTTGGGATCTCTGTATCCCAACGGTTGGTTCACGTAGATAGTTTCATTGAGTTGTCCATGCAGGAAGACATTTTTGACATCCAATTGATGAAGGGGTCATCCTTTTGAGAGAGATATGCTTAGAACTGTTCTGATAGTTACCGGTTTGACCATTGGACTGAACGTCTCTCCGCAATCTACACCAACCTGCTGTGTTTTTCTATCACCTACAAGACGAACCTTATGCCGCTCAAAAGTTCCATCAAATTTTTCTCTATGACTGAAAATCCACATAGATCGAATTATATTAGCATTAGATGGACGAGGTACTAAATCTCATGTCCTATTTTTAATTTGAGCATGATATTTATAATCCATGACCATTTTCTAATTCAGATCCTTTAGAGCAAATACTAGGTTACGAGGCAAAGGTGATTTCGAGACCTAGGTATGTAAGATTTATTTAGTATTGGGTTTGACAATTCCATATTGACTATGGTTGACCGGACGATTTTCAAGGCCAGTAGACTGGACGCCATTGGCTGATAGTGAGGAATTTAAACTTTTAGGCGGCCCAGTGGTAGTGGGCTGAGCGACCCTGCTTGGGTGATTGACCACTAGGTTCGGGATTGAGCATGGAGCCGAGAGGTGGCCCAAGCTTCATGTGGGTTGTTTCTGCGTGGATTGTGAGAGGGTGACTATGCATCAGAACTGAAGGCCCAAGCCGGTGGACTGAATTGTCAAGCGGGTGTGCCATAGTTTTTTGGTCCAGTGGGCCCAAACTCGTATTTCCAATGCAAATAGTGGGTACCAAGCTATGGAAAAAAATATGTTAGATACGGAAGCTTATTATCATACAAAAAATCATAAGTGTGAGTCCTAGTTTCATGTATCTTGGCAAATGAAAAAAATATTTCATCAAAAATTACTTGACGACTTATAATTATTCTTTTGGAAGAAATGTCGTAACATTTGTAACCACGATGATTAGTAGGATATCTCAAAAAGACACATGGAGTAAACCAGTGTTGGAATTTTGTGATTGTGGTGGATGGAAAGATGGGGTAGCAAAGACAATCAAACCTTCTTAAATGAAGATAAGAGGGCTCTCGTAAATAAATCATCTTTAGTGGAGCTTGGTAAGACATGTTTTTATGAGGAAGAATATTCAACAGGTAAGTGGCCATTTGGAGTGCATGATGCCAAAATATGGGGGTAGTGAAGTATGAGCAAAATATATTATAACAATATTGTTTATAGTTCTAATTTTGTGTTCCGCCTTCCCATTTTGTGATGACGCGTGAGGGAAAGACAGAAGAAAATTTAGACCATTTATTTTGAAAAAAAACAAAACTAATTATTGTAAAACTTCCTCCCATTATCACATTGAATATTTTTTATATCTCGTTCAAATTGAGTTCGGATGAATGCTCTAAATGTGAGAAAAGTGAAAAACACTTGTGATTTTTTCGACAAAGAAAATGTCCACAAATAATTAGAGTAGTCATCTAGTATGAGCAAATAATATTTATGACCAGAATAACTCAAAACGTGTGATGTCCAAATATCGCAATGTAAAATATCAAATGACATAAGGGTGCATGAAGTAGAAGAAAGAAATGAAAATTTAACATGTTAACCAAGTGCACAAGAATGACACTTATTTAGAGTCTGTGTTTGGGTACAAAAAATAAATTTATTTTGTTTAAGAGAGGCCAAAACAGACTCTCCCGGATGTCCCAAACGTTTGTGCCATAAAGATGGTGCCAAGGCTGCAAAAGTAGATGGAAACTTGGACTGTTGATTGGGTAAATTTATTGGATAGAGCTCTCCCTTGCTATCACAGCTCATGAGAAGCTTCCCCGTCTGAAAATCATGCACGAAAAATCCAAATGGGTCAAAACGAACATATACCCAATTATCAGTAGTAAACTTTCTAACAAAGACCAAGTTTTTGATTAATTTAAGAGCATGAAGGACATTCTTTAAAATTAGTGGTGAGTTTGGTGGTGACAATTTCTAGAATCATACCCTCTTATTGGAATTGAATGGTCATTTCCGACAATTATACCATTATCATTGCTCAAATTAAAATAGGATGAGAGATTACCTTGGGAGGACGTCATATGAGACGTCGCTCCGGAGTCCATACAACAATTTGAATTGGTGGGTTGAGTCCAAGGGTGTGCATGACAGCCTCAATATCCGTGGGGTGGGCCACTGTTGAATGGGCCTCGCCCATCGGGTCGATGGCGATGATGCTTTACCAAAGCAGACCAACGAAATGGGCTCTTTGGGCATGGCGTGATTCGCCATTATTTGGATATTGAGGAAAATAATTGGTGGGCTGGGATTGGATAGTGGGTCATTGGGGCGGCCTAACCCAATTCCCTATTGGGACTAGGCTGGGCGGTACAATTCAAGGCCACTGCCAGGCCCAATTGCTTGCTCCACTGTGTTGTTGTCACTGTCCGCCATTTCTGCCACCGTGCTGATGCCACTGTCGGCTACCAGAGTTAGTGTTGCCGCCATTTTCATCGCCATCGGAATTCCGGTGGCCCCCACCTTTGTTATTTCCGCGAGTTCCACCCTTATTCTTATTATTATATCTTATTTGTCTCTTATTTTGTTGAGAAGGGTCAAAAAAATTACCATCATTTGAGGAAGTGACAATCATGACGGAATTTGAAATAGTTGAAGCCATTTTTACCAAGTCTGACTCTTCAAGCACAAGCATGGATCGTGCTTGATAAAATAAAGGTAGAGGATTACTTTGACGGATTAGTGTTCCTATGCCGCTATATGCATCGGTGAGATCAACAACCAATTGTAAGACTAACCGGTTATTAATAACCGGTGAACCAACGTTTCTTAATTGATTTGGCAACACTTTGAGGCGTTGACAATATGTAGAAACATTAGGTAAATCCTCCATGTCAATGATTGAGAACTTTTGCTCTAATGTAACACCGCGAGAGTTTTGGTTATCTTGAAAGATATCTCGCAAGCGTTCCCAAGCCGCCATGGCTGTTGAATCCGATTCCATTATTGTATGCAACAAGTCAGTGGAGATTGTTGCATAAATTCAACCAAGGACTGTGACATCAAGTGTATCCCACAGTTCCTTGTCTGCATCAGTTGTTAATTCCTTCTCTTTTTCATCTTTTGGGGGAATTATATGATGAAGAACTTTATGAGCACGACAACATATTTTGAATAATTCTGCCCAAGTTGCATAATCAACGTTTTTCATTTCTAGTTTGATGGAAACATGTGTTTTGATGTTTGAGACAGTAAGGACATGATGAAAATATGATTTGGACTCAAACATAGTTGGTTGGATGGATGATGACCACTAATGTAGAAACGAAGAATAAAAACAAAAAAAAATGGAAGAAAATATCGGCCAAGATAGGGTTTCTCGGAGGAAGATGACCGAAATTGGTAGGAAAAAATATGTTGGATCTTTTTTCCTTAAAGCTTTGATACCATGTAATAATTTGCAAATGTTTCCTCAATCGTATTCTTTCATTGAGGAAATAATATATACACAATATACAAATAAATGTGACGAGGAAATCAAGCCTCTAATCTTCCTAATCAATCTCTAATAATTTTCTTCCTAATTAACATATTCCTAATTATCATTTTACTACTTATCTTTCGGAACGATATTATACTCATTAATCAATTTGGACGGAAAGTATGTGTGACATAGAGGTCGCAGATTCGAGCCGTGAAAATAATTATTAATGCTTGAATTAGATTAGACTGTCTACATACACTCTTTGGAGTGTGATTTTTTTCCGAACACTGCTAACGCAAGATGCTTTGTACAACAGAATAAACTAAAAAGAACACTTGTATGAAATAAGTATTTTATATTTATAAATTTAATATAAACACAAAATAGGTGCACTAGCAATGCACGCTATTCTTTAGCAAATGCAATGGCGTGCATTGCGTGTGTAGCTCGATATACGCGGGTCTCTAAATGGGCCCACTCCAAACTTTGAAGCCCACATTGTCATTGCAATTGGCCCATTAATGACGGAAATATTTTAGAATGGCCTACCAAGAGCCTTGGATTCTCTATTTTTTTTTAAAATAATCCAGGTCTCGGGGTGGCCTCAAGATCTTCATATCGCTAGCACTGCAATCTTGATGTACTAGGCTCTGGAGGCGATGAAACCGTCCTTAGCCGCCACCGTCGGGTAAATCGCGGGATGTGCACCGCGTTCGGTGTCGATAAACCAAGCGGATCAACGCTACTGGTCGACCTCTGCGAGGACTTGTTGGAGGGAATCAAACCCACACTGCAACATGCCCGCCGGTTAAGCTACCAGACTTTAATACGAGACATATGCCTCGGAGAACGTATCCGTCGAGAATCGAACTTGTAACCCTAAGACCACAAATTTGACTAATGGCTACTGGGCCACTATCAGCGGATTGGATTCTCTATTTCGATTAGTTGGTGTCACGCACCATGTTTTATTTTGCAGGCAAAAGCAACTACAAATGCTTTCTACTAAGGGTGTGTTTGATAGGAAGGAAATGTTTTACTGAAAAGAATTTATAAAAAATAAATGAGCTTTTTTAAAAAATATATATATTTGATAAATAAGTGAAGAAATTGTTCCTAAGGTATTTGTATATAATTCAGTCCGGTAAACATTACTGGGATTGGGATGGGGCCTAGGGGTGTGGGGTAGTGGGAATGGGGTTTGGGTGTGAGCAGGACCGTCTCAAACATTTTGGGGCCTCTATTGTAATTTGTAAAAGTGGACCCTTAAATGGGCTAAGACCTGCGAATTATGGGTCTTTACAGTAAATTTTGGCTTATACTACTTAATAAAAAATAAAAAGAAACCCTAAATTTTTTCGTTTTTCGGAGCCCCTGTGCGGTAGCACACCTCGCACGGATTCAAAGACGGCTCTAGGTGTGGGTGGGGTGTGTTGGAGAGTCGATACTTAATAGTAGCAAATTGTGTGTAATGTCATTTATGAAACTTATTTTGCCTATTTTTTTTTTACTAGGAAAGCTATTTTGGTAAAGAATATTTTTCAATTTTTTTTATCAATCAAACAGGAGAAAATTGAAGTTCCATACCAAACACACCCTAATTTGAAAATTAAAAAGAATATTTTTATATTCAAATTATGTGATATATTAATTCGACACAATTTATTTTTATGAAATTTATGATCTTAAATAAGTCATAATATTTTTATCCTTCTCATTTTATCTGTGAGAAATTTAAAATTCAATATTTCCAAAAATATCTTTCATTTTAGTTGAAATTGCTAATAAAGAAATAAGGTCATATACATTGGCTCATCAACTTGTGAAAATGGAATGTTTATTCATCTTTCCGTCTCCAAATAAAGATCAGACATGATATGTGGATATTAAAATCAAGTTATTGTGAAAACAGAAAGTATCGTTTTCTAAGACAAAAAAAAAGAAAGGAATTATACTAATATGCATTCGTATTATTATTAATGGAAATTAATATTTTGGCATTTACAATTATTGAATTATTAATTGATTGTTTATGATATTATATAATATGCATCCCTAGAGGTTACGTTGTTATTAATAGTGTGAGATATTAATATTATAATATAACTCTTAAAATAGCCCCGACTAATGATCATCGAGAGTGGAATATTGATAATATGTGATAAGTCGGCATGTGGTAAGCGTCACATCCTTAGAGGATGTAGTATGTCTCACCTGTTACGAGTAACGGATACTTGTGATGGACACATAGATACTTTAGAAATATTGGTATACCCTGCTGATATACTGTTTGTTATACATGTCTAAAGTATGATCAGCGTGTGGGAGATATAAGTTCTTAGACTTGAGGTCGATACGCACCTTGTTTACAGAGTAATATACTGTGATCCTATCCTAAGCTCAAATGCCTTATAGGTTGAGATACGACTTGTATGAGTACATTACGATGTGGATTAAAGGTAGTAGTTGAGCCAAAATTATGATTCATTCCTCGAATGTATATTCGAGAGAACACTCAGCTTCTCAGTGATATTAGGTTGACTAAGTCGTTGACCAACACAATAGACATATCTAGGAAATGGTCTTGTCGTCAACCAATATAGATGAGATATACTGATAAAGTCATTTGGATAGACACATGACAAATCCTAAGCTTGATCGAGTGCGTCGTAAATGAAATAATTTTATGATTTTATCTTCCCACATAGAGGTTCAGTTTACTAGATTCGTGTAAATATACTTCACATATTGAGTTCGTCTTCCGGCGGAGTTTCGTGTAGACCCTAATATGATTAGTGTCAACATGTGAAGGCATGTAGGGTAACACTATCTCAATTGTTCCTTCGATCGAAGGATGTAATGAGAGAACATAAATGTTCGATTTATAATCGAGACATTTGAATGAATAATGATTATTTAATTAAGTCAAAATTAGATTTAGAATTTAATTAAAATGAAAATGAGACGACGTCCCACACCGGACGTTGAGGGTCGCGACGCCTGGGACATAGGGTCGCGGCGTGGCCAGCGGCGCCGGTCAGCAGGTCATCGGCCCGACCTATTGCACCTCGTTTCGGGCCCGGCCGAGAAACCCTAATCGACCTATTGCACTCGTTTCGGGCACGCCCACGAAACCCTAGCTGCGTTTTAAACCTAAAACACAACTATAAATAAAGGGCTTCTATTCATTATTCAACACACAAGATTTAATATATTATTCTAAGTCTTAGAGACATAGAATTAAAACTTTCTCTTGAACCTCTACCGAATTTCCTAGCTGTTCGAATGAGGTATACATCAGAATTCTTGGAACTTGTTGTCGAAAATCAATTGTGTGCGCACCCTCGGAATTACTAAAAGACTCCAGAGTTTCCAAACCGTAAGTGTTCTATCGAACTATTACGGTTATATACATGTGTATGTATTTACATGTTTTACATTACTACATAATCATCCTACAGTTCGTCGCTTGCTGTGTTTGAAACACAATTTTTTTAAATTTCGCTGCGTACACGAACCCAACAAAAACACCAACAGAGAGTTCGTCACACCAAACTTGCTTAGTATGGTTTACATCTTTTATGAGATTTACGAGTTATTGCACAGTAAATAGCTTATTTAATGTGCACCCAAAAGTTAGCGACTCAATAAGACTTTTACAACCCTCTACTTTAATAGTCGGGTTTAATACAGCACCAATAATATAAATAGGGGGAATAGGAATAAAATATTTTTTTAATTTCATAAACATTTTTTTAATAGCTGCAGTATAAGCAGGTTTTTTCATATATTCTTTAAGAAGTAAAAATATTATAGCTATATAAAACAACATAGTTGAAATAGTAGGATAATATAAAGTAGAAAATTCTTTTGTTGCTCGTTGAAAATTTTCTAAAAATACAATAAGTTCTCTAATTTTCTCCAATCAAGATTCACAATCATATCATTTGGATTTTGATTATGGGCGTTAAAAATAAAGTAATAGGTTTTCTATCGTCATAAGTAACCACTAGTTGGTCATATAAAGAATTCCACCTAGTTGGTACTTCTTCGAATTTTTACGTAAGATAGTCCACAATCGTGACAAGTTTTTATATTCTTTTCTTTGTTGAATTCTATTATTTTTAAAAATAAAGTGTATAGCAAATTGTATTTTTCAAGAATATCTTGAAAAGTGAAAGACCATCCTTTACAACTAAGTTATAAATATGGCACGCATTTGATATGAAAATATTTTGGAAAAAGACGGAGTTAAAACATTTCTTAAAATACTAATAGCGTAATTGTTAAGATGCATTATCTAATGTAATACTCATAACTTTATCGGTTATTCCGTAATAATCGTATTGAATAAATATTTTCTGAAATAAACTCACCAGTGTGCCTACTATCTATATATCTATATGCTAAAATACGTTTTTGCATAGACCATTTATAATCTATCCAATGACAGGTTACCGTTAAATAATCATGGCCGTTAGTACTACGACCTATATCAGAAGTTAAAGCAACTTTGCAATTTAAATGATATAATGCATAACGTAAATACTGTTGATATTCATGTGCAAATTTAAATACATCTCTTTTAACAGTTGATCTAGGAAAACCTTTATAAGCAGGATTATACATATCTCTAATATAATGAATAAAACCAGGAGATTCAGGAAATGAAAAAGGCAAACCCTCCACAGCAACTAATTTTGCTAGTGCTTTCCTATCTTTATGTTTATCATATTTAGGGCCTACAACTCCCCCCGTCATAGGGTTAATTTGACCTTGTACTTTCTCCGGGACAGTAGTATGTGAACCTTGTCCCGATTGAGAGGACGTTTGCTCACCAGTTTTTTCAATCATGTATTGGGCATGCAAGACTTTGTGTTTTTGCAACAGGTGTCTTTCTAAACCCCCCGTCCCACCATGACCTTGTCCAGTTTTAAAAGAATAAACATTTTTACAAGTTTTACATACAGCTACTTGATTAGCTACGTCCCTGTCAAAATATTTCCATACAACTGATTTTAATGGTCGTTTTGCCGGACCTCGTCTCATAGTAGGGGGGATAGGAGGCATTTCACTAGTGGGTGTATCATCATCTTCATTAATAGGTGTATCATCAACTAGAGTGTCATCTAAATTAAATTCTTCTTCAATTTCAGGATAATCATTTGTGTCAAGATCATATGGTATTTCAGAAAACATTTCAGGATCTATAAAATCATCTTGTCTAGGAATAACTGGAACATGAATACTAGAAGAAGTACTTTCTTTACCACCCCTACTAGAAGAAGCCTGACCCTTACCCTTACCCAACATGCCTCTTAGTCCTTTCATTTTAATTATGCTAATAAATAGTTAAAGATAATGAAATTAAATGTGCTAAATGAAATAAAGACAAAATAATAATTTAATGAGAGAACGAATGTACCAAGCGACGTAAGTCGACGTGTAATCGAAGGTTGAAAATTGAAACTTTGCTCGATAGATAATCCTCAAGCTAGTTGCCAACTTCACTCCCAATTCTCAAATTAATAAATAGATTGAATATGTAGACAATGTTGTAGAGAGAATTAGAGATTGATTGAGAGTTTAGATAGTAGAAAGATTTGTGAAAATAATAATAAGCGGAATGAGGTCTTTATCGGGGTTAAAAATAAATATAAAGGGGTAGGGGTTGGGGAGGAGGCCTAAAATGGCCGGTGTCCAACGACTATTTTGGGCCAAGGGTCGAACTGGGGCGGGATTTGGGGCGGGTCGGGGCGGGGTCGGGGCGGGATCGGGGCTGTGGTCGAACTGGCGGGACCATACCCTGTCCCGCCCCGGTTCGAGCCCCGATCCCGCTTTTTTTTTTTTTTTTTTTAATATCGGTGTCGTGTCGGGGTCGGGGTCGGGTCGGGACCGGGACGGGGTCGGGTCGGCCCGACCCACTGGCCAGCCCTAGTTAAGAGTAGATCAACCAACTTCTACTTTTTTTCTTGTTTTGATTGAGAAATTAAATTAACTTTATATATTTTCAAGATTAAACAACATATCATTAAACTTCAATTTTTTAAAGTATTGTATCGTGCAATTTAAATTCGTGACTTAAAATTAAATTTCTGAATTCATGATTTGAATTAAAGGTAAAAATCGGATTGATGTTAAATTTATTGTGCAAATTTAATAGTTTTAGTCAAAATTCTATATTTGTGTTGAGAATCCACAAAATATGTAAATAATTTATCTAAAACTCAATAAATTTTCTTTTTTATAATTTAAAATTCATAAATTCAAAATTTTGGATCCCGCTTTAAATACTCTCCGTGAAAGTCAATATGTACATTGACTCTTTTTTTTTTAATTCAATAATGTTACCTATGTAGTTGGCATGCGGCCCCCCCCCCCCCCCCTCCCTCTTCTATTAGAAATATCCCATATAATTAATAAGAATTGTTTTATAGGGAAATTAACGGGAGGCCCATGCAGCGAAAAAATAGAAAAATATTTATTTTAAAAATATTACACTTATTAAAATATAAGGAAAATATTTATAAAATATATAGCAAACATGCACCTTGTATACTTTTGGATTATATAATTCATATGGTGTACATCTTAATAATATACAATAATGGGATTCAATTATCTTTACTGGTCGTATGCTATCAAGTATATAATTATGTGAATTGTATACTCGAGCGATATACAACATACAAAATTGTAATGTGTACAAAATAATATACTAACTTTCCCTTGCATCGAGGCCGTATTATTGGTGTTGCCATGGCAAGCAGGATTGTATTTAGTAGGGTTGTTATCGGTTCGGTCCGGGTATCGATATATCGGAATCAGACCGATAAGGTTATCGGTTCGGACTGAGACCGGACCGATAAGAATTCGGTCCTGAAAAGAGATTCGGGACCGGACCGATAAAGTTACCGGTCCGGTTCTGGATACTCCGGTCCAAAACCGATCCGAAATATTAAAATTCCTGCTTTACTTATATTTTTTTTATAAAAATCTTTGCTTTATTTTTTTTACTGCTTTATATAATACATATTAACAAACTTAAAGCAATATATAATAACAATATTCCAAGGATTGATAAGATAGTTACTGGGTATCAGACCGGGACTGTAACATATAAATTATCGAGTAATTAGACAGAGTTTAGGACCGATCCTTATCGGATCCTTATGTCGATACTGTATTCTAACTTTTCGCTCGAGTATCGATCGAATATTTGATCGGCTTCGGATATATCCGAACCGATAACAGCCTGAGTTCACGTGAATTCATATTCGCTTTCCTAAATCATAATAATATTATATTTTTTTAAAAGCTACTTAAATATAAGTTGTGCACTTAAGCTTAAAGTATCATATAATGTGATGATGAATGAGGGCACCATTTTAAGTCAGATTAGGAGTCTTTCTTTATCTAAAATTGTGTAACACCTCTTTTTTTTTTTTTTTACGAAGGAACCCGCAGTCGCTATTCTTTTGAGTGCGCACAGGGTAAATCTCGGGCTGACGCAATAGCCTGCAAATCACGTCAGTCGATTAACCACACTTGACAAGCCATGTGTGACAGACTCAACCAAGAAGGTTTATGCAGGGGATCGAACTTCGTGGCCTGCGATTCCGTATTCTCTTCTTCTGTGGCTATTTATCCTCATGGTCGTGTAACACCTCTCTAAGTGTTTATTGGTATGTACTACTTTTCTTTCTTTCTTTGATTTAATTTTTCAAATTTCTTTGAAGTGTGACACATTACTCCTTATTTTTCGTTTGTCGAATAAAATTTTATATAATTAAATCAAATATAGTAGTAGTGAATTACCGGTGGGTTCAAATCCTAATAGCTATATAATATATAAAAAATTAATATTTTTACAAATAATAATTAATCTTAAAAGTACTATTAATGATCTCATTAATTAATGAAGTGTTTCTTCTGTATCAAATTATGTGCTATAATTTGCATTTCAAAGTGTCAAACTTCTTTTGACCATAAATTCATCTACATAAAATATTTTAAATTTTTCGAAACAAATTTACATGCATGAAAACTACTAAAAATATTATAAATCACAAAATTTAATAATAATATAAAATATTTAAAAAATATATAAGATATTACGATAAAAATCTTAATTTAGCTCTACATCGTCTCATAATTTGGGATGAAGGATGTAGTTTTTTTTCTAGATTATTATTATAATCTTACCTGTGTAATATGTCAATTTTCATAATTTGCGGCAGGGCCGTCTTTAGACACATGTGAGGTGTGCTACCGCAAAGGGTCCGCCGAAAAGCGAAAAAATTTAGAATCTCTTTTTTATTATTATTATTATTATTAAGCAGTATTAGCCAGAATTTATTGTAAAAACTCATAATTCGCAAGTCTCAACCGAATTAAAGACCCACTTTTACGAATTAAAACACGATCCCAAAATATTTTAGACAACCCTGATTTGCAGTTTAGTGAACAATGTGAGCTGTAGCAGCCATAGAATTTAAGTTATATATAATGAGTAGTAGTTTAACCCATCAAGCTTATATTCAGTGTTAACTGTTATTATAAGTTTTTAAGTAACTGCAAATGAATAACTTGATAAATAGTACTATCTCTGTACCAAAATAAGTATCGCTTTAACTTATTTCACATCCATTAAGAAATTTATAAATACAATGTACTATAATTTACTAAATTACTCATTTGGACTATTAAGTAATTGTTGAGAATTGAACTCTGTTAAGATGTAGTTCTCCAATATAAGGATGTAATTGAAAACAATAGTACTAATTTTTGTTTTAAATTTCTAAAACGACTATTATTTTCAGACAATTTCCTTTTTACTAAAACGACATCAATTTTGAAGTAATTAATAATCTGACAAAATTAGTAACTGGCTTAGTATCATATGTCAACAACAACAACAACATATCCTCAACATATCCAGTGAAATTTCACAATGTGAGGTTTGGGAAGGTAGAATGTACGCAAATCTTACCTCTATCTTAGTAGGTAGAACGGTTATTTAGAAATTACCCTCGGCTCAAAACAAGTTAATGCAAAAAAAGATATATGTTAAGAGTCTCGTATCGGTAATGGAATGAGAACATGAACTTGGACAGTACTTACCCTACAAGCTAGCTTTTGGGGTTGAGTTAGACCCAAAATCCATTCTTTACATGGTATCAGAGTCAGACTCATTCCAATTCTATGTTCACCGATGTTGGGTCCCTAAACTATGTCATCCACACTCCAGTTAACGGGGTCTGGGCATGCGGAAGAGTGTTAAGAGTCCCACATCGGAAATAAAATAAGAACATGAACTCCTTATATAAACTTGGACAATCCTCAACCTACAAGCTAACTTTTGGGTTGAGTTAGGCTCAAGTCCATTCTTCACAATATATATAACTTAAATTCATAAGTTATTGTTAACAACTTTAAATTTCCATAATGAGATCATTAATAGTACATAAATTATTTCAACTGCCACTGATACCTTCCTCTAGGTTCTCTTTATATAAGTAGTCCTCATTCCCTCCACACTTTTCCTCCTCATCCCCATCTCTTTCTCTGATTGTAGCAGGTAATTTGAGGTGTAAATATTCGTTTACGTTGTTAGGGGAGAGAAGTTAAACTCTACGCATAAACTTGTACATTTGGAAATGTTTTGACAATTATACTGCATTTACTGTTTCTTTCTTAGTAAGGGTACTTCTATAGTTCCTCTGGCTTTTGCTCTGCTTTTTTGTACAGTAGCATTTTTTGTTCTGTTTTATTAGTTTAAGTTGACTTGACAATTTTTTTTTTTTTAAAAAAAAAACTTTTAAAATTTGTGGTTCAAAATAAGTCTTATATATTTATGTGGCTGCAAATCATCTGATAAAATTGAATTGTTTTTAAATATATAAATGTGTCAATCTTTTTGGGACAAATTAATAAGTAAAGTAAGACAATTTTTTTGGAACGAGAGAATAGATGGTGTTCTGCTTTAAAATTTTGCATAAAATGTGGATAACTTGTCTTAAAGGGTTACATGAAATGATTCTTTCTAAAAAAAAAAATGGATCTTGGGTCTAACTCATGTTTTCATTTCATTTTCGATGTGAACTTTTAATACTTCCCCGCACGCCCAAATCTCGTTAACTGGAGCGTGTACAATATAATTTGGGGGTCTAACATCGGTGAACAAAGAATTTAAATGGGTCTAACTCTGATACCAAGAATGAATCTTGAGTCTAACTCAATCTCAAAAGCTAGCTTGTAGGGTGAGAATTGTTCATATTCTTTCGTTCTAGCGTTCTTGACATTATGTCTATAATTTTTTAAAATATTAATTTTTAATGAAATACTGTCTATGAATATTTTTTAAAAATATGGTTCTGATACCACAATAAGACCTAAAACGTAGGTCTGTAAGTATCTTATTATGAAATAAGAAACAAGGAATAGAAATCTAATATAAAATGAACAGGACTGTTTACCCATGGGATTTGAAAAACGACTATACCAGAAGGCTATACACCAGACCAGTACTGGCCCAAGAAACGTCATAACGCCTAACATCAGTTGCGGCTGAAAGGGGACAAACGTACGATCATCTTTAAGTATAACCACCTAGTATTATCATGACCCTTGGTGATATGAATTGAATTTTTTTATTAGAAATCTTTCTTATTATAAATCATAATATCTCAGAGCATTTTTAGACAATATAGGCTTATTAGCCTATCATAAGCAAAGGTATAAAAAAGAGAGAGAGAGAATCATATACCTAATATCGTAACAAGAGAGAGTATATGAGCGAACTCCAATGATATTATTCAGAGGAAATTTACAGTGCTCGTTTTTTCTGATGTTCTTACAAATGAATGAGAATCCTCTTTTATAGACGAAGACGGACTTCAATTCATTACAATTCGTAAAATAAATAGTAAAGGAATCTACATTATTACAAAATGTTAAACAACTTTACAAAAAGGAGATAGCGACATTCTATCTTCTGAAAAGAAAAAGTAAAAGAAAACAAATGATTTTATTAAAGTCGGAAATACTTTTACTAAAGTTGTCGGCCACTAATACGACCTTTTGTTTCTTTCTTCCATTATTGATGATAATGAGTCCCTTCACATTATTCAATCATCTTTTCTTTTTCGCGTAAAGTTTCTTCTTTCTTGGCATTGGCCTCTTCTTGTTTGGCTTTGGCCTTTTCCTTGACTGCTTCGGTCAAGCTGTCAAACAGGTCACCTGTTGTTGGTTGATAGGAATAATCTTCTAACGGCTGAGAGTCTTGGTACATTCTGTCATTTTGAGCTTCTCTCATGGAAGCAGTTGATGTCTCGGAATAAGGCCATCATCAATCTTTGTAGCAATTTGTTTTACAAAGTCTGCTTTTATCTTGTCAAGATATGTAGTCATTAATTCTTCCTCCTATGCATGAGGATTCTTTAATTTAATAGATTTTTCTAATTTAGAAAAGAAGGAATCATCTTCCTTAGCATTAAATTAAAGAATCCTCATGCATCGGAGGAAGAATTAATGACTGCATATCTTGACAAGATAAAAACAGACTTTGTAAAAAAAATGCTATAAAGATTTATGATGACCCTTATTTCGAGACATCAACTGCTTCCATGAGAGAAGCTCAAAATGACAGTATGTACCAAGACTCTCTGCCGTTGGAAGATTATTCCTATCAACCAACAACATTGTTGTTGACCTGTTTGACAGCTTGATCGAAGCAGTCGAGGAAAAGGCCAAAGCCAAACAAGAAGAGGCCAATGCCAAGAAAGAAGAAACTTCACGCGGAAAAGAAAAGATGACTGAATAATATGAAGGGACCCATTGTCATCAATAATGGAAGAAAAAAACAAAAGGTCGTATTCGTGGCCGACAACTTTAATAAAAGTATTCCCGACTTTAATAAAGTCATTTGTTTTCTTTTACTTTTTCTTTTCAGAAGATAGAATGTCGCTATCTCCTTTTTGTAAAGTTGTTTAACATTTTGTAATAATGTAGATTCCTTTACTATTTATTTTACGAATTGTAAAATGAATTGAAGTTCGCCTTCGTCTATAAAAGGGGATTCTCATTCATTTGTAGGAACATCAGATAAACGAGCACTGTAAATTTCCTCTGAATAATAACATTGGAGTTCACTCACATACTCTCTCTTGTTACGATATTAGGTATACGATTTTCTCTTTTTTTTTTATACCTTTGCTTATGATAGGCTAATACGCCTATACTGTCTAAGAATGCTCTGAGATAATATGATTTATAATAAGAAAGATTTCTAATAAAAAATTTCAATTCATATCACCAAGGATCATGATAATACTAGGTGGTTATACTTAAAGATGATCGTACGTTTGCGTCCTTTCAACCACAGCCGATGTTAAGCGTTATGGTGTTTCTTGGGCCACAATACTGGTCTGGTGTATAACCTTCTGGTATAGTCGTTTGTCAAATCCCATGGGTGAACAATCTTGTTCATTTTATATTAGATTTCTATTCCCTGTTTCTTATTTCATAATAAGATCCTTACAGACCTACGTTTTAGGTCTTATTGTGGTATCAGAGTCATATTTTTAAAGAGTATTCATAGAGAATATTTCATTAAAAATGAATATTTTAAAAATTATAGATATAATGTCAAGAACGCTAGAACGGAAGAAGACAAGTCAAATGTAAACCTAAAACTAGTTGTTATTCTAACATTTTACCGAGGTTTAACTTATATACTGTAAATAATTTTTATACTACTTTAACATATTATAGTAGGTGATGTGACTAATTTATCTTTAAATAAATGATTACTTGTAGTAATTTTTAGGTGATTTGATAATATAAAATTCTTATGATGTTAAATAGTTTTCCTTTAGTTACTCTATGACTAAGAAATATAGTAAATAATAGTTTAGGCTGTGTTAACTAGCAAGAAAATGAATGTATTACGGCACAATGGCTTTTGCGAAGATATTATACACCTTTGGCTTAATTTTTATTATAAGAAACTAATCTAAATATAACACTTCTTTTTTGTCAAAATCAACTTTAATTTTACCCGAAATAAGTAGTGGCTTAGCGTCAGGGTGGTCAATTGAACACCTTTTGTTGAAAAAATTGAGTATAAAGGAAATTATATCATGTATATAGGTTAATTATCTTTTTTATACATATATTAGATTTTAAATATTCTTAACAAAATTTCTGATTTCGCCATTGAAAATAAGGCGTGCTAACGCGACCTTCCTATCGAATTTGCAGGTGGGGCATGTGGATATGGAAATCTATATAGCCAAGGCTATGGAGTGAACAATGCAGCATTAAGCACAGCACTATTCAACAATGGACTAAGTTGTGGAGCTTGTTTTGAGATCAAATGTGGCAATGAGCCACAATGGTGCCATCCTGGGAGTCCTTCCATTTTAATTACAGCAACTAATTTTTGTCCCCCAAATTATGCGTTGCCGAATGATAACGGTGGTTGGTGTAACCCTCCTCGCCCTCATTTCGACCTAGCCATGCCCATGTTTCTCAAGATTGCCGAGTACCGTGCTGGAATTGTCCCTGTCACTTACCGCCGGTAAGCATTTTTAAGTTTAACGGGAAAGAAAATCTGATAAGCGTTAATTGATAGTCTGGTAAAATAAGGGTTTATTTATTTTCGGTCTGTCGTCCGAAACATGCTCTTGCCAAAATATACTAAATATATTATTAATCATGTATATTTATGTATACAATGTGGATATTACATGTATATTTATATATACAATATATATATTTATCGGCTATTATTTTTTAGGACGGTCTAAAAAGATAATTATCTCTAAAAGTAGGTTAAAATACTAAATGCCTAAGAACTTTTGTAGTATAAGTACATATATACTTTAGTTTTGTAGATATTCAGTATTTAAAATTTATTGACCGACTAATTCGTAATCATGATGGGTAAGGCCGGCCATGAGTGGTAAAGTGCTCAAATAACTTTTTTGATTGGTTTGGTTTATACTTATATTGTGTCATAGGGCACTGTTATCACTTGGTTTTGTTTGAGTGATATAGTACTTATTTGTGTCATAAGGCACTGTTATCACTTGTCAAAGTTGGGTGTGAACTAGGACTGACCAATGGGGCGGGGTGGGGCGGGGTTTGGTGGGGCTGGGGTAGATCGGGGCCGGGGGCTGGCGGGGTGTGCCGCCACCCCGTCACGATCCAGAGGGGGTCGGGGTTTGGGTCGGGGTGGGGTCGGATGGTCATTTTTGTATTTGTCTTTAAATTAAATAAATAAATAACACATATACACAACAAGATAGTTTAATAAAAATATCTCAAAGCCGTTGCAAATAAATAACATAGTAAAATACTAAAATTACAATTAAAAGAATTACATTTTAAGAAACACATTCCCTATTTGAAATCTTCCCGCAGAAAATGCGCTTTCAGACGCTGTTGATGCGCTTCCCACCTAGATTTGTGTTTGTTTTGTACATGTCTCAATAAACTTTCCGTTCCACCATGACATTTTCCCATTTTAAATTGATAAATATTTTCACAAATTTGACATCTAACTACATTTTCTACGCCCCTATCAAAAAAAAATCCATACATCTGATTTTACTTTTCGTTGAGGAGGGCCTGGAGGAATAAGATGACTAGAAGAAACATCCCTGCCCTTGTTACCTTCCATTATAATTGTCAACTTCACTCCCAGGTCCCAAATGAATAAATAAAATTGAATACTTAGTAGACAATGTAAGAAGATTTGTAAGAAAAAATAAAGATAAAATGAAGTATTTATAGTTGAAAAAATTGGATTAAAGTGTAAATATAATAATTTAAGGGTTAAAAATAAATAGTAGGAGGTAGGGGGGAAGGGGAAAAGAACCGTTGTCCAACGGCTTAATTTTCATCAAAGCTGTTGGCAACAGCTAGAAAGGGGAGGGGTGGGATGGGCCGGGGTGGGGGTCGGGTCAGGGTGGGGTCGGGGTGGGAGGCGGGATCAGGGTCGACATTTTTTTGTCGACCCCGTACCATTACCGGTACCGTATACCAGTATACCGCTATCGCTATAGTGGGGATGGGATCGAGTCGGAGTCGGTGCGAGATCGGGGTGAGATCGAGTCGGGGTCGGTACGCCCCACCCTACTGGACAGCCCTAATGTGAACTACATTAATAGAGTACTAATATTTTAATGATTCTCAATTAACTGAGGAGAAAAGGGACAACATGAACTCCCGTTTAGCTATAGATTTATTTTCAAGTTTAAAAAATTGGCGCAGACTAGTTCTTTTGGTAAAATTTCACTTTCACTCACAAAATTTTAATTTTTTTATTTTTTAGTAAAATATATGTTCAAACACAACTTCAAATTTTAAAAACTTAATTTTTGTAAGTTCAACTAAATCTATGACCAAACACCAGCTAAACAATACTCTTTGTTTCAGTTTATGTGTATTTATTTTCTATAGTCTATTTACAAAATAATATCACTATTTATATTTAACAGTTTTTATTTTAACATTCACTTAATATGTTAAAGATTACAAGATTATTCAAAAACAATTTTGGTATATGATGCACTAAGACCAGAAAATTTAAATAATTTTTTAGTTTGTAAACTAATTTGATAGGTCAAACTACGTAAAAAGATGTTTTCATTTTTGTCTTGATATGCTAAATTTGATAAATAAAAGTGAAAATTTATTTATCTATACAACCTTGGATTCTCCAAAGCAGGACTTTGAAACATTCCTTTTGGAAGGTGGTCTTACAGCACTATTCTTCATAGTGAATGTCAAATGGTTCAAATTTCTAGGTGGTGGGGACATATATTTATAGAGAAGTTAAAAGATTAGCTGGTTGACCTTTACAACATATGCTTCTTTGTCTCAATTTACTGGTTTTCTAAAACAGATTCTAAATTCTTGGAAAGGTGTAACATAAACCATCAAAGTTAACGCTTCTTCGCTTTACTGGTCTTCAACTTCTGGAGAATATATGTTATTCCTTCATTGAGGGTAGCTTTTTTTCCTAGTTTATAATTCCACAACTCTGTTGTTATGCATCTACTATTACTTGGACCTTCATTCATCTCCATCAAAGCAGTAGTAACTAATTCGTAAGCCGCTTCTCCAAACTCATGCTTCAATCCCTTCAGCTTTTCGTCGTTATCATTAATGATGATTTCTACCAAGACACAGAGATTATTAAGTTATAAGTATTTTTATTCAAGAAGACAAGAAAACAACTAGAAATTCATAATGCATTTACCTTGGAACCATTTTCACTAGTTACATCTTTAAGGGGATACCAATTGGGATCCCTAAGATGATGCTCCCAGATTGAGCACAATTGAACAGCTTTCAGGTCTGCATCTTTTCCAAGGAATTTTCTCTTGGTTATCTCCTGAAATCTTTTATTATCAAGTTCTCCCATTCTCTTGACACCAATTAAAGCTTGAGAAGAGTACTGCTTCATTCCCTAAATGCCATGAAATCATATTTCATTTGTCAAATTTTCAAGAATGATATTATGGAATGACTTTTCCATGACTTTGAAAAATGAAACCTCAGGAGAAGGAATTTCGATAGTTAGTGAGGTTCTTTTATGGACTGTTATGACTGCATAAATCTTCATGATTTGAGGCCTGTTTGCTACGTCCTTACCACTTAAAGTTATGGATAAATATATAGACTTGAATGTTCAAGATCAGTTGATGATATTAGAACTGCGGAGGAAGAGGAAGAGGCAGGGAGAGTAAAAGGTGAGTAGGTGGACGTTCGAGCTCTAGCACAGAGCTTGCACTTTGTCAAAAGACTCAAAACTGCAGATGAGGTACATGAAGTTCTCAAGGATAAGGTCAAATTGCCCTTTCAAGTTTACTCATTTATGATCAGAGGATTTGGTAAATATTGAGGAAGAAAACTCGGAGTATGAATTTGCCAAGCTTGAGAATTTTATAACTCGGATTTGCTACCAGGTGATGCGGCAGTGGCTGTTAAAGGGCGAAAACTCGAGCACCAATGTTCTGAAACTACTAACGGATATGTATAAGGCTAGGCTCCAACCTAGTCGTGCAGAGTATGAACGCCTCGTGTGGGCGTGTACCCGTGAAGAATATCATGTTGTAGCAAGAGAACTATATGTGATCTGTCATATGTGTTTATCTGTTTATTAAGCATGTTTAGTTAAGATTAGTTATTGTTTGTGATTATTAGGCTAATTATTAGCATGTTTAGTATGTGAGTTATACAATGGATGTACGACAATAGTAAACAACTAGTGTTTCGAAAGGATAAACTATATTTATTACAATAACAACTTGAAGCCCACAAGAATTGTGGCAACAATAAGCTTTTGTGACCTTAATCTTCGTCCTTGAACTTTTGAACTCTTGGATCTTTGTTCAACTGCAGCAAGCCCCTTGAATTTGATAACCTGAAATAAAAAAAATACTAAATCTGATAGTGTTACAGATGCGCTGCTGAGTCGAGTGATATTCACTATGTTCTTAAGACATTATTTCCCCGTATATATTTTATTGTGGTAATGGACAACTGTCTCCCAAAATAAAACAGCAACTAACAAATGAGCAAAAGAAACTCAAGTGTTTCTCAAGAAGAACCTTGAGTGTTTGAAAGAATGCATAAAGAGGAAGAGTTTCAGAAAATCTGAGTGTAAGTATGAGTGTTGTGTTCTCCAATTGAGCCAAATTCCTCAATATATAGTGGTGTAAGAATGCCTCTTCAAGTGCCCATGTAATGGCCATTTAAGTGCCAAGTAATGACCACTTAATTCACCAAATAATGGCTGATTTATGGAGGAAAAACTACAATTTGAATGCTCCAAAATATCTCCATAATCATCCAAACTTTTGGACTTCCGTCCGCACATACACTGCCTCAGTAAATTTTAGATAAAACAGAAATAATGAATCTGACAACAGAAACATTGACTCTGAAGCTAGAAATCCAACAATTGGAAAACCAAAAGTCTGAAAGTGGAAGAAGAAAGTAATACGGAACAACCCGAGGGGTATGTGGTTCCAGGGAAGAGAAGAAAGTCTGTCGACTTCTCAAATCTCTATGCGGGCTAAAACAAGCCCCGAAACAATGGTGCGAAAACTTTGATAGTACTCAACTATCGAAGGGTTTCTCCATTAATGAGTATGACAAATATCTCTACATGAAAGGTAATTCTGACTCATTCGTCATGATGTGCCTTTACGTAGACAAATGTGTCTACATGAAAGGTAATTCTGACGCATTCGTCATGATGTGTCTTTACGTAGATGACATGTTGATCACATGGCTGACCCTACAAACTAAGAGTATGTTGAAACGATGTTTCAATATGAATGATATGGGTATTACAGATGACATCTTAGGAATTGAAATTTCTAAGACATCTAACGGACTGGTCTAGATCTAAACTCATTTGTGAGATGTTTGACAGTCTCGTTGAAAGGCACCAATGGATATGAATCATAGAACTGATTGGAATAATGGTGAACCCACATACCAGGAGCGATATGCGCAAGTCACGTGTAGTTCAATGTATTTTACACACTACACCTGACCCGATATCGGCTAACAAAGTAGAACTAAGGTTCACTCGTGATTTTAGAAATAATTAATAGAAGGCGTTAAATCGGATATGACAATATCTGAAATGTTCGCTTATCTATGGATTATGGTATTTTGGATGTCCAGTGGTTCTGGAAGAACACAGTGATGCAAACTGGACATCAGATTTGAAGACCAAAATCCATAAGTGGATGTGTATGATGTGTCTTTTGAAAATCCTCTGAGCAAACTTGCATCGGCTAATTAGTGATGAAATCAGAGTTTATCGCTTTGTACAAAGCATGATGAGAAGTTGAGTAACTTCACGACTTCTTAGAGGATGTCTCTATTGGGAGTAACTTGTGCCTTTGTCAGTTATACACTATAAGGGCACGGATGACGGCGTCACATAACTGTCGGAGACATAAGACCGTATGATAGTTGATCATCACGGGTGACACTTCCTTGATTACTAATCAAATGATATAGCAGACTCTTTAACTAAAGAGCTACCCGAAGATCAAGAGTTCTGCCGGTCTAGGGGAATTAGCGTAAAACCCAAACTATAAGGACTGATACGGTAGATACCTAACCTTACTGACTGGAGATCCCAGGAATTAGGTTCAATGGAAAAACTAAGTCGTAAATGTTCAGTTGAGCGCTTCGGTGGAAACAAGAGCACTTCGGATGATGATTTCCGTAAAGAAACATGAGTCCAAAGTCGATCCCGCGATAGACCTTATAGTGCTACCTGCATAATGGGTAAATGTTAAGTTTCCAAAATCTTTTATGATCCTCACCGGTTGAGGTTAGTTTTTGAGAAACTGTTAATGGTTCCTAACACTTATGAAGTGAGGTATAGCAGGATACCTTGTAGGATACCACCTATTTAAGTGCGAGGAATGACCGCCTCAAATGAACGCACTTAAGAATCCAAGTGTGTCCACGGCCACAACGGACAAAACATTAAGAAGAACAGAGTAAGAAAGTTGTTGTATTGGTACCGTTGTATTGACTTATACTAAACACTGACGGTTCAAGACATCACGTTCACCGCGCAGTAAGTCCGATGGTATTCAACTATGGAAGGTTCAAAGCTACGGCTACCTATCCAGATGCAACATCGGTCCAACAAAAAATTGCTAGAAAGGCACCTTGTGAGTTTACTACTGTGAAATTAAGTTTAACCCATTATTTATTACTCGAACAATTGAGGCCACGCACGTCGAAAACGTGATTTCCACACACGTGCACTCGTAATGTCAAGTATAGTAAATTTCATTAGTGAAAGAGATATTGGTACGTGAGTAAACATTTGAGTATTCAAATTGCAGTTTTTCCACACATGTTCCACGTTGGTAAATGAAGGAAGAAGTGTAAGATTAAAACGGGTCGAAAAAAGGGTCGCGACGCCACCGCAGAGCCGGGGCACCGCGACGCCACCACCACAAGGGTTGTGGCGCCTAAAGGCTGAGCCGCGATGCTAATTAGTCTTTTGGAGTATTCAAATTGCAGTTTTTCCTTCATAAATCAGCCATTATTTGGCTGCATTACTTTGTGAATTAAGTGGCCATTACATGAGCACTTGAAGAGGCATTCTTACACCACTATATATTGAAGCCTTTGGCTCAATTAGAGAACACAACACTCATACTTACACTCAGATTTTCTGAAACTCTTCCTCTCTATGCATTATTTCAAACACTCAAGGTTCTTCTTGAGAAACACTTGAGTTTTCTTTGCTCATTTGTTAGTTGATGTTTTATCTGAGAGACAGTTGCCCATTACCGTAAAATGATATATACGGGCCAATAATATCTTAAGGACAGAGTGAATATCACCCGACTCAGCCGCGCCTCTGTAACACTATCAATTTTAGTGTTTTTTTATTTCAGGTTATCAAAATCAAGGGGCTTGCTGCAGTTGAACAAAGATCCAAGACTTCAAGAGTTTAAGGGCGAAGATCAAGGACACAAAAGCTTATTGTTGCCACAATTCTTGTGGGCTTCAAGTTGTTGTTATTGTAATAACTATAGTTTATCCTTTCGAAACACTAGTAATAGTTGTTTACTATTCCTGTACATTCATTGTATAACTCACGTAGTGCTCATTACTATGACTGTTAAGTATATTTAGTTAAGATTAAGGATTATTTGTGTTCACTAGGTTAATGTTCAGTATGTTTTGATTAATGATAATCACTGTTAGAGTCCATGATTGTGATTATTTGTGTGTGTGGTTAGTTAAATACTCATAATATTAGTTTAAGGTAGTGTAAACATGTATCAATCCTTGAGGTTATATGACTTATGATTGAACTGCTTCATGATTAGTCTAGCCTATTGTAGTTAACTATAATCATTGTTTGGTGTCTATCAAGCATGATTAGTTAGGTGATATGTTCATCATGTTAGTTTAAGAATTTGTTTAGTCATATGGAGATTGTGTTAGTTGATTTAATACTCAATCTTGTTAGTTTTAAGAGTTAATGAGCTTAATATGTGAGCATATGACCTGTTCTAGCTGATGTATGTGTTGTTCATATCAATTTGAAATCTGTTGGACCATGTGTGGACTTGTTTGTGTTGGAAGATGCCTAGTATATCAATTTGGAGTTTAATTTTATGAATATGTTATTATAGTTGCTTGCATAATGTGTGAGTTAGTCTTTGAGAATCATGATTGGTTTGGATGTGGTGTAAATGCCTATATTATATCACCTAGTCTCTGCTTAAGTCAAAAAATGATCTAACATGTTTGGTGTGTAAGCTCAGTTTAGCATATTTAATTAAGGATGACCATAGCAACTATAGTTTATCCTTTCAAACACTAGTAATAGTTGTTTACTATTCTGTACATTCATTGTATAACTCACGTAATTTCATTACTATGGTATTAAGTATATTTAGTTAAGATTAAGGATTATTTGTGTTCACTAGGTTAATGTTCAGTATGTTTTGATTAATGATAATCACTGTTAGAGTCCATGATTGTGATTATTTGTGTGTGTGGTTAGTTAAATACTCATAATATTAGTTTAAGGTAGTGTAAACATGTATCAATCCTTGAGGTTATATGACTTATGATTGAACTGCTTCATGATTAGTCTAGCCTATTGTAGTTAACTATAATCATTGTTTGGTGTCTATCAAGCATGATTAGTTAGGTGATATGTTCATCATGTTAGTTTAAGAATTTGTTTAGTCATATGGAGATTGTGTTAGTTGATTTAATACTCAATCTTGTTAGTTTTAAGAGTTAATGAGCTTAATATGTGAGCATATGACCTGTTCTAGCTGATGTATGTGTTGTTCATATCAATTTGAAATCTGTTGGACCATGTGTGGACTTGTTTGTGTTGGAAGATGCCTAGTATATCAATTTGGAGTTTAATTTTATGAATATGTTATTATAGTTGCTTGCATAATGTGTGAGTTAGTCTTTGAGAATCATGATTGGTTTGGATGTGGTGTAAATGCCTATATTATATCACCTAGTCTCTGCTTAAGTCAAAAAATGATCTAACATGTTTGGTGTGTAAGCTCAGTTTAGCATATTTAATTAACGATGACCATAACTTAATATAAAAGTGTTGTTATAACCATGTTAAGATCACTTAATAGCTTTAAAAATGGATATGGTGCTGGGTTGAGTATCTGTTATAGTTGAATGAACACACATAGGGTTCTAAGAAATGACCTTAATATGCATTTAAGGGAGTCCTGTGATTTCTAGTGCAGTGGTAATGAACTGTGGCATCTCCAAAAGTCATTACGGGTCTGTTTAGGACGAAATTTGGACTTGAATAGGTTAAAACATGATGAGTCGTGGATATAGGGCTAAAGATAAAATCATTTGAACCCTTGGAACTTTTGTTGTTTGAAAGGTATAGTGTATTTGTTTGCTCGTGATTCAATATGCGATGTGTGTGTGAGTGATATATTTGTAAATTTATGGTACTTTAAAATGTCCGTGTAAGCTACTTTGAGGTATGTAATGTGATTAAGGGTGTGATGGGGGTGTTGGATGGACTCTTGATAAATCAGTTAGTATCTGCATTCTAGGTTAGTCCTGCTAACTGTTTGACCTATCTCTAAATGTATCTCAAGTATAAGTGGGCTTAAGGGATTCTGGTCTAAGTGATGTGAGTTTCTGGCTTGTTTGTCAGCTTGATCTGTGGTTATACATGTTTATGTTGAATATAGTCTTCAATTGTGAACTTATTTGGAATAAGATGGAAAAGTGATCGACGAAAAATTACAGAAAATATTGGGTGGCGTCGAGCGCTTGTGACCATGGCGCCAAAACTCTGCAGGCTCGATAGATTTCGGCGCGTGGCTAAATCGGCGCACATGGCTATGAATTTCGGTTTTAAACTGAAAAGTTGCATCTAGTCATTCAGGGTCATGACCTTTGAATGAAAGGTTGCAGCTGATCGTTTTTGGTGCTATATAAAGCACAATGATCACTTGTTAGAGACACAAACAATCTATCTCTTCCAATAAAGAAAACCTTCTTTCTCCAAGCAATTCATGTTCATGAAGAACGAGTAATTGCTGAAAACTTCGTTCTTATGATTAGGGAATCCTGGGGTAAATTAACAAGTTAATCCCATCAGCATTATAGTGGGGCTAATATTATCCTAAGGACATAGATTCTTCTCGTCCTAATCTAGTTTCTGTAATTCATTCCCTTACCCTTATACATATTTTCTAACAATCTTAGGATAATATTATGAAAAACACTATGAAGATGTTTGGTAATGATACGGTGAAACTAGATCGCTTTGATGAAACTAATTTCCTACGCTGGAAGGAGAAGAAGTCGTTCCTACTCACTGCTTTGAAATTTTTCTATATTCTAGATCCGAATTTGGGGACATTGGCAGAACCAACAAACAATGATACTGAAGAAAGGATCGCAGAACGCAAGAAGCGTGTTGAAGATGAAACGTTGTGCAGAGGGTTAATTCTGAATTCCCTCTCTGATCGTCTATATGATCTCTACACTCCAATTCAGTCTGCAAAGGAAATGTGGAAGTCCTTGGAGTTCAAGTATGATGCAGAAAAACAAGGGGCAGATAAGTTTGTTACTTTTAAGTTCTTTGAATTTTCCATGGTCGATGGCATTTCTATACTTGATCAAGTGCATGAATTTCTGATATTGATTTCTAAGTTTAAAGACCTGGACATAACCATACCAGAAAAGTTAATCGTTGGAGGAATTAATGCCAAATTACCACCTTCCTGGAATAATTACAGGAAGAAGTTGTTGCACACTTCTAAGGAGTTCACTTTAGAACAGATTCAGAAACACTTATGAATTGAAGAGGAAACTCGAAATCGTGAGAAGGTTTTGAATGATACTTCTAGTTCTAAAGTGAATTATGTTGCTCAGAAGAATCAGATGGGTAAGAGAAAGGCGAATAATAACTCCAATACTTCTAACCCGAACAAAAAGGGTAAGAAGGATTTGTCTGAAATCGTTTGTTACAATTGTGGCAAGAAAGACTATTTCAAACGTTTCTGCATGAACCCTAAGAAGGAGCATAGTCAAAACCAGAAAAAGAACACTGAAGAGAAGGCGATTGCTAATGTTGTTGAACAAAACACCAACGAGATCATTGCCATGCTTTCTGAGATGCATATTGGAATGGTCGAGAGTGCGCGTGGTTGCGATCGGCCTGGCGATGATTGGTGGTATAATTCTGGTGCTATCACCCATGTTTGCAACAATCGCTCACTCTTCAAGGATTATACTGAGGCAGTGGATGGCCATGAAATTCTGTTGGGAGATCATCACACTACCAAGGTTCTTGGAACAGGAAGTGTGATACTCGATTCAACACGGAAAGAAAGTGGTTTTGACTGGTGTACTACATGTTCCTTCAATTAGGAAGAATTTGGTTTCTGGTTTTGTACTATGTAAGAAAGGACTCAAAGTTGTAATAGAGTCCGATAAGATCATTCTATCTAAGGCTGGTGCCTTTGTTGGAAAAGATTATGTATCTGATGGTATGTTTAAACAAAGTATCAATAAAGATGAAAGTTCTAATTATTCTTGTGTGCAATCTTTTGATTTAAGCTTTAATATAAAATGTACAACTTTTAATCTTTGGCACAATCGTTTTGGACATGTTAACTATCAAACAATGAAACTTATGTGCAAAAATAGGATTATCTCTTATAGCAATGAGCATAAAGAAAAATGTGAAGTTTGTGTCCAAGCGAAAATGAAAGAAAACCTTTACCAAAGGTTGATAGACAAACTGAAATCTTATAACTTGTACATTCTGATATTTGTGTGTTAATTGGTGTTTTAACTAGGGAATATGTACTTTATTACTTTCATTGATGATTGTTCTAAATTTACCTATGTCTATTTAATGAAATCAAAAGATCAAACTTATGACATGTTTCAAGTTTACAAATCTATGGTAGAAACACAAAAGGGTAAGAAACTGAAAATCTTAAGAAGTGATAGGGGTGGAGAATATTTCCCTACTGAATTTACTTCATTTTGTGAAGATAATGACATTGTTCATCAAGTTAGTGCACCCTATAGACCTCAACAAAATGGGGTGGCAGAAAGGAAAAATGGAGTTCTAGTTGATATGGTGAATGCCATGATTGTTAACTCAAATTTACCTATGAACTTATGGGGTGAAGCTTTACTAACTGCATGTCATGTGCATAATAGAATTCCTTCTAAGAAGATAAATTTGTCTCCATATGAAATTTGGAGAGGAAGAAAACCTAATATTAGTTATTTTAGAGTTTGGGGGTGCTTAGTCTATTATAAGATCTCACATCCTAAGAAAACTAAATTAGGTCCAAGAGCTTTGAAAAGTGTCTTTGTAGGATATGCAGAAAATTCAAAAGCATATAAGCTTCTAGATTTAGACTCAAATATAATTGGAATCTCGAGACGTACAACTCTTTGAGAATAAGTTCCGGAGTGATTCCAACCGTGTTGATGAGTCCTTGCAAATACCTCAAACAGAAACAAGTTCTAATCTTTCTCGTAACAATGATAGGTTAAACCCTAATGATTCTAGTGAACTTAGAAGAAGTGTAAGAGTTAGAAAGGAGAAGAATTTGGATTCAGATTTCATAAATTCTCAAGAAATTTCCTTTCTTGTGGAAAGAAATAGAGAAGTTGTTACCAATAAAATCTCAATCGTTTTCAATGTTGAGAATGAAAGTGATGACCCAAAGACATTTCAAGATGCAATGGCATCTAGAAATTCAGCCTTTTGGACAGAAGCAATAAATGACAGAATGGAGTCTTTAATGGCCAATAAGACTTGAGTCTTGTCGGACTTGCCTCCTGGTTCCAAAGCTATTGGATGTAAGTGGGTTTTTAGGGTAAAAAGGAATGTGGATGATGAATCAATTAAAATTTTCAAAGTTAGGCTTGTTGGTCAAGGATTTAGCCAAAGGGAAGCAATAGATTATTTTGATACTTATGCTCCTGTGGCTAGAATTGCATCTATTAGAATGTTGATAGCTTTAGCCTCTTTACATGATTTTCATATTCATCAAATGGATGTAAAAACTGCTTTTCTAAATGACGATTTAGATGAAGAGGTGTACATGAAACAACCTGAAGGTTTTGTCCTTCCTAGTTATGAACATAAAGTTTGTAAGTTAGTTAAATCATTGGATGGTTTAAAACAAGCTCCAAAGCAATGACATGGAAAATTTGATTATGCTGTTTTATCAAATGGTTTTATACATAACTCTGCTGACATGTGTATATACTCTAAGTTTACTAAAGATTATGATGTCATTTTGTGCATGTATGTTGATGACATGTTAATTTTTGGAACAAATATAAATGACATAAATGAAGTCAAATCTTATTTAAGTTCTTGTTTCAAGATGAATGACTTAAATGAGGTTGATACTATATTGGGTATCAAAGTTACAAGAAATAGTGGGGGTTATTCTTTAAGTCAGTCTCATTATGTTGAGAAGATGCTTAAGAAATTTGAGCATCTGAACTTCAAAGAAGCTAACACTCCATGTGATACATCATGCAAACTTAGTGTGAACAGTGGAAGATCTGTAGCTCAGCTAGAGTATGCTAGTGCGATAGGTAGCTTGATGTATGCTACACATTGTACTAGGTCTGATATTGCATTTGCAGTTTGCAAACTTTCTAGATTTACTAGTAATCCGGGTACAGAACATTGGCAAGCAATTGAAAGAATTTTTGGTTATTTGAAAAGAACCAAAAGTTATGCTTTACATTATGGAAATTTTTCAGTTGTACTTGAGGGATATACAAATGCTAGTTGGATATCTAGTGATGGAGATAATAAATCCACAAGTGTTTGGATTTTTATGCTCGGTGGTGGTGTTGTTTCTTGGGCCTCAAAGAAACAGACATGTATCACACATTCTACCATGGAAGCTGAATTTTTGGCTTTGGGGGCAGCATGCAAAGAAGCACAATGATTGAGAAATATGTTATTGGATATAAAGTTGTGGCCACAACCGATGTCAGCCATTTCTTTGCACTGTGATAGTGAGGCAACTCTGTCTAGAGCTTACAATAAGATTTATAATGGTAAGTCTATACACATCAGTTTGAGACATGCATATGTGAGACAGTTAATATCCGACGAAATTGTAACTGTGATTTACGTAAGGTCTTGTAACAATTTGGCAGATCCATTTACTAAAGGACTTCCAAGAGAAATGATTTATGGAACAAGTCGAGAAATGGGCTTGCGACCCGTTTGATTAATCAGCAACAATCGAAACCGAACCTTTTTCCTATGAATACCCATAGTTAAAAGGTTCAATGTATTAATAATAAATTGTTGATGACTGATTAGGTCACATTAGTGTAACTATTGTTCTAGTGTATGTTTGTAGGGTGAGTAATATACTCTTAATGAAATTCAGTTAAATGAAGAATTTCACCTATATAGACATAAGAAGTGGTGCCGCTTCTAAACAAAAGTTTTGGGTCTAACTTTTGTAAATGTCTATGAAACTAGGTGGAGCACATGGCCATAATAGTGCTACCTCGATATGAACATGGAAAAGAACAATTGTGTGTTCAGTCTTCCGATTCTAGCATAAGGAATTTTGGCTCAAACGCTTTAAGCCGCCATTAATTTCGTTAGAATTTTGAAGAACTGTGACTAAGCGAAAGTTCAAATCGCAAGATACTTTCATCTAAGCACTTTTGTTAAATTGAAGACTAAGTGGGGGATTGTTGAATATACTCTTCAATTGTGAACTTGTTTGGAATAAGAAGGAAAAGTGATCGACGAAAAATTCTGAAAAATATTGGTTGAGCGTCAGGGCTCTTGACAGCGCCGCGACGCCAAAACTCCTGAGGACTCTGATAGATTTCGAGCGCCGCGGCGCTAGAGTCAGCGCCGCGGTGCCTGTAATGGGAATTTCCAGAATTTCCAGTTTTTGAACTGAAAAGTTGCATCTATTCATTTAGGGTCATGACCTTTGAATGAAAGGTTGCAGCCGGTGGCACAAGCAATATATCTCTTCCAATAAAGAAAACCTTTTTTCTTCCAAGCAATTCATGTTCATGAAGAACGAGTAATTGCTGAAAACTTTGTTCTTAAGATTAGAAAATTCTGGGGGTAAATTAGCAAGTTAATCCCATCAGCATTATAGTGTGACTAATATTATCCTAAAGACATAGATTCTTCTCATCCTAATCTAGTTTCTGTAATTCATTCCCTTACCCTTATACAAATTTTCTAACAGTTTATGCACAATTGTGTGAGAAGCATGCCTAAAATAACTTCTATATGCTTACCCATAACATTGCATTACCCATGAACATAAGGTTCTGGGACAATATAACCATGACCTTGCATTACCCATGACCACATAAGACGAATTTTAAAATGCCTCATGGCAATAAGTAAATCGGAGCAGTTGTTGCCTCTTATGTCTTGGTGTTTTGTTGTCTAAAGTATAAGTCAATATACATTGTGGTATACATGTTGTATACTGAATACACTCAGTATATCACTCATAGAGACCATGCCATGAATGCATAATAGGCCAAACCTAGTTATCTGCTTCTTCTCCCCCTCATTACTTATATCCACATGGGCTGAATACATGTTTTAAATTAAATGTAATTTATCGTGGGCTATTTGTACGTTGCTTTTATATGGTGAGTCCAAGATACACTAACTTGGGCTTTTGTTTTTCCCTTGTGTGTTTCTGCTAAATTACCACTAGATGGGCCCTTACTAGGCAATCAAATGAATTCTGATTGAGATTGGGAATCCGGTCAATCACCAACACATTAAACATATTGAGCTGAATATTCATTTTGTTCGTGAAAAAGTCTCACGCGGACAAGTGTGTGTGTTTACATGTCCTGTCACACTATCAGATTGCATATATTTTTACTAAAGGACTTCCGCTGATTTTATTTGAAAATTTCGGGACAGTCTCAACATACGTCCGCTTCGACTGCGGGGAAATGATAGAATAATTAATAATATATTGTGATTTGTAATTATTATAATTGATTTTAAAATGTAAATGGTAGGTAAATTAGCATTTAGGGTGACATCTTAGATGAAATATAATTAGCCTAATCATATCCTTGTTGGGTTTTGATATTGGTGAATGGGAAATGATGGGATGAAAATTAAAGGGAGTAAAAGACTCTTTTGTCCCACATCGAAAAAAGAGAAGGAAAGAGAGGGGTATATATTACATTACACCTTCAATAGTTGCTAAAAGGTTTGAGAGGGCAAGGACCCCTCGCGCCGTCGTCGTCGCTCGCTCGGCTCGGCTTCGGCTTCGGATCGATTGATAATCTTTTTGGACAAACGTTTCTCTAATTAATTAATTAATTATTTAATTAAAAATAAATCCAAACGGATCGACCCGTTGGATTATTCCAAGAATTTATTCATTCATTAATCAATCCTGAATTTCAGTCTTGAACTCAAAAATATTTTGTCTTCATTCTGTGTGATATAATGTCGTTGAGTGGTTCGCTGCTACCGGAATTTGGAGTACTACTATTCTGGTAAGATAATCGTTCTATCCTGGGAGGGGATATTCCGTTAACCTCGAGTACTGTGAGGAGAATAATTTTCTTAAGGACACACTTTGATCTAAGTGGGCTCGATTACATTCTGAAATTATTTTTCAAAACAAATTCTGTTTTCGTTTATTATTTCATGATCAATTTACTGTTAAGTAATGTTTATATCGTGTAATCTGTTTCACTAAGTGATTAACAGATTGTGTTGAAACATTATTTAGCCAAATACAGATTATTATACCAACAATCTTAAGGAAATTATGTTTATTTTATTTTAATCTGTATCCTGGTTTGGAGATTAAAACCTGTGGTTTCTACTCCGTATGAGATTTCATATTCTAACTTGAAGACATAAAAACTTCGTTGGAATATTAAAAGTCCAGGAAAAAATGTTTTCCAAAAGGGGAAAAAAATGTTTTTTCAGAAAAAAACAAGTGTTTTTCTTGTATGTTATTTGAAGACTAAAATCTTCGAATTTTCTACTCCGGTTGAGATTAAAGTTTTCATAACTTTCTACTCATTTATATACTTGATTTGAAGATATAAAAACTTCATCAAGTATATAACATACAATCTACTGCACTTCGTTTCTATCAAAAATGATTCGGTTTGAAGAAATAAAATCTTCACCGTTGTGTATGATATTTGTTGCAACGATTTGAAGAACATAAAAACTTCATCGTTCTGTTTAAGGAGATTAAAACTTGTGTAGTTTTCTACTCCATATGAATATTAGTATTCTGACTCGAAGATATAAAAACTTCGTTGGAATACTAAAGTTTCATAATTATACTACGATTTGAAGAAATAAAATCTTCATCGTTTAAGTTTATAATTCGACTACGATTTGAAGAAATAAAATCTTCATCGTTGAAGTCTGTGAATTAATTGCTATTTTGGTTTTATTAATTAAAACAGTTTGTCGATTTCTGTGACAAACAATGGCAATAGAAACTGGAACTACCTGCGAATATCCGCACAAATACATTACTACAACTGCAATCGCAGCATCACACCTACCGAGAAACATGCGAAGTTCACCGGTGCCAACTTTAAAGGATGACATCAAAGAATGTTCTTTTGGCTTACCACCCTTGGTTTGCAAAAGTTCACCAGTGAGGACCTCCCGTGCTGCCGACACGACCGACAACCGGTTCATAGTTAATGAGGCTTGAAACAGATCGATTTTTGTGCAAAGGCTACATTTTAAGTGCCTTAGAAGATGACTTGTACAATGTCTACAGTGCAGTAGAAACTTCCAAAGAACTATGGAATGCACTTGAAAAGAAGTACAAGACAGAAGATGCTTGCTTGAAGAAGTTTGTGGTTGCCAAATTCCTAGACTATAAAATGGTTGATGGGAAAACCGTTGGAACCCAAGTTCAAGAGCTTCAACTTATCTTCCATGACCTTATTGCTGAAGGTATGGTAGTGAATGAAGCATTCCAAGTGGCTGCAATGATTGAGAAAATTGCCGTCTTCGTGGAAAGATTTCAAGAATTATCTTAAGCACAAAAGAAAGGAAATGAAGTTGGAGGATCTTGTGATTCGTCTCAAGATCGAGGAAGATAACAAAACCGCTGAGAAGAGGTATCGTAAGAGTTCACCAATTGAAGGGGCCAACATCGTTGAAGATGCTGCTCCGAAAATGAACAAGAAAAGAAAGAGGCCTTCTGGAAAAGAGAAGGGTTTTAACAAGAAAAAGTTGGGTTTTAACAAGAAAAAGTTCAAGGGCAACTGCTTTAATTGTGGGAAAGCTGGCCACAAAAGCCCAGATTGTCGTCTCCCGAAAAAGGACAAGGGAAAAAGACAAACCAATATGGTGGAAATGAATGATGATCTGAATGATCTGTGTGCAATGCTGTCAGAGTGCAATTTGGTTGGAAACCCGAAGGAGTGGTGGCTGGATTCTGATGCCACTCGACATTTCTTATTTGCAAAGAAGCATTTGCAACATATGCTCATTGGACCCAAGAAGAGTGCTGTTTATGGGAAATACCGCAATGCCAAGGTTGAAGGATATGTGAAGATACTCGAAGATGACTTCGGCAAGGTCCCGACTCTCAACAATGTTACGCACGCGTTCCAACAATTGGAAGAATTTAGTTTCAAATGACTACTCGTCAAAAACGGGTTTAAGTGCGTGTTGGTTAGTGAAAAAATTGTAATAAGTAAGAATGATATGCTCATAGGAAAGGGCTACCTCACCGAGGGCCTTTTCAAACTCAATGTAATGGTTGTTGACAATATTAATGAAAATTCACTGCCTTACTTATCGAGTCAAATGATTTATGGCATGTTCGTTTAGGACATGTCAATTACAAAACCTTGCGAAAATTGATCAATTTAGAAGTATTGCCTAAATTCGAGTGTAACAAATCAAAATGTGAAATTTGTGTTGAATCTAAGTTTGTTAAACATCCATATAAGTCTATTGATAGGAATTCAAATCCTTAGACTTAATTCACACAGATATATGTGATATGAAGTCAATACCATCTCGTGGTGGGAAAAAGTATTTTACAACTTTTATTGACGATTGCACTCGATACTGTTATGTGTATTTGCTTAATAGTAAGGATGAAGCAATTAATGCATTTAAGCAATACAAGAACGAAGTGGAAAATCAATTGAATAAAAAGATCAAAATAATTAGAAGTGATAGGGGTGGAGAGTACGAATCTCCTTTTGCAGAGACATGTTTGGAATATGGAATTATTCATCAAACTACTGCCCCTTACACACCACAATCAAATGGAATTGCGGAAAGGAAAAACCGAACATTAAAGGAAATGATGAATGCCTTACTAATTAGTTTCGATTTACCGCAGAGTTTGTGGGGAGAAGTTATCCTTACAGCTAATCGAATACTCAACAGAGTACCCCACAACAAAACACAGTCTATTCCATATGATCTATGGAAAGGAAGAAAACCCAACTTGAAATATTTCAAAGTGTGGGGGTGTTTAGCGAAGGTCCAAGTTCCTTTACCCAAAAGGGTAAAAATCGGACCAAAAAACTGTGGATTATGTTTTTATTGGATATGCTACAAACAACAAAGCTTGTCGGATTTTGGTTCACAAATCGGACAATCCTGAAATTCATGTTAATACGGTAATTGAATCAGATAATGCTGAATTCTTTGAAAACATTTATCCGTATAAAACTGAATGTGAGTCTTCAAGTGAAAGATCTAAACGACCGCGGGAAGAACCAAAGGAAAGTATACCAAGCAAAGAGGATCTAATGCGTAGAAAACGTCAAAAGACATCTACTTTTTTTGGACCTGATTTTGTAACATTCTTGCTTGAAAATGAGCCTCAAACATTTAAAGCAGCAATGTCATCTTCTGATTCAACATTTTGGAAAGAAGCAGTCAATAGTGAGATTGAATCAATTTTAAACAACCATACATGGGAATTAGTTGATCTTCCTCCTGGAAATAAACCTTTAAGATCAAAATGGATTTTTAAAAGGAAAATGAAAGCTGATGACACTATTGACAAATATAAGGCAAGACTTGTGGTCAAAGGTTATAGACAAAAAGAAGGTCTTGATTACTTTGACACATACTCGCCGGTGACAAGAATAACATCTATTCGGGTGTTAGTGGCACTGGCGGCCGTATATGGTCTTGAAATCCATCAAATGGATGTCAAGACAACTTTCTTAAATGGAGAATTGGAGGAAGAAATTTACATGGAACAACCTGAGGATTTTGTGGTTCCTGGTAAAGAAAGGAAAGTGTGCAGACTTGTTAAGTCACTTTATGGACTTAAACAAACACCCAAACAATGACATGCGAAATTTGACCAAACAATGTTGGCAAATGGATTTAAGATTAATGAGTGTGACAAATGTGTTTACATTAAAAATACTCCAAATCATGAAGTTATTGTTTGTTTGTATGTTGATGACATGTTGATAATGAGTAAAGATATTGTCGATGTAAATGCTACGAAGCGTATGCTCGCTAGCAAATTTGACATGAAAGACTTAGGGGTTCTTGATTTGATCTTAGGAATTAGGATCCATAAAACTCCACAAGGTCTAGCATTATCACAGTCACATTATATTGAAAAAGTACTTGACAAGTTCAAGTATTTAAATTTCAATGTTGCAAAGACTCCAATTGATGTAAGTTTTGCAATTCAAAAGAATGAAGGTGAAAGTGACTCACAATTGGACTTTGCACGAGTTTTTGGAAGTTTGATGTATATTATGAATTGTACACGACCAGATATAGCATGTGATATAAGCAAGCTGAGTCGATTCACGAGTAATCCCAATCAAACTCATTGGATGACAATGAAACGAGTCTTGGGATATTTACAACACACCCAAAACTATGCTTTGCATTATAATAAATATCCCGCAGTACTTGAGGGATATAGTGATGCAAATTGGATCACCGGATCGTTTGAAGTTAAATCCCCGAATGGATATCTTTTCACCGTTGGTGGAGGAGCAGTGTCTTGGAAATCATCAAAACAGACATGCATCGTCCGCTCTACAATGGAATCAGAATTTATAGCTTTAGACAAGGCCGGTGAAGAAGCTGAATGGCTCCGGAATTTCTTAGAAGATATTCCATTCTGGCCCAAACCTTTGGCTCATATATGTATACATTGTGACAGTCAAGCAGCAATAGGTAGGGCAGGGAGCGTAATGTATAACAGAAAATCTCGTCACATACGACGGAGACACAATACCGTTATACAACTCCTCTCTAGTGGCGTTATCACAATTGATTATGTAAAGTCAAGAGATAACGTGGCGGATCCGCTTACAAAAGGTTTATCTAGAGAGGGAGTTAGTAGACCATCAATGAGAATGGGGTTAAGGACAAGGACAAGTCATCATGGCGGTAACTCTACCTAGCAGACTGGAGATCCCAAGAGCTAGGTTCAAGGAGATAAAACAAAGTTGTGACTGACGGTTCAACATTGTCAAATAACTCAACCCATTCTCGGATGAAGACAATGTTCAGAAATAAGAATAAGACTTTATGGCTTGTTAATGAATTAATAAAGCATTAAGATTTTTTAATGGTTATCTAAATCTGGCGATGTATGACCAGATAATGTGGCTATAGGACCACATGTTTAGAAATCACCTATGTGAGTGTTAAGTGTAAGCCACTTTAAAGGGGAATGACAAGAAAGACAGTTTCTCATGCACTCACGACCAAACGGTGTTCATGGCTGAAACGAACATAACCGTGAGAACCATAAACGGTTGAGGGTTGATTGTGTGTCTTATGTTGTTTAGGTATACAACAAAGTTCGACGGTTCAAAGATATCAAATCTACTGATTGATCGAGTATATCCGATATAAGTTCACTACGGAAAGTTCAAAGGGAAACCTACTTATCCAGATGCAGTCAATTCTCGCTTGTATATCACACTCGTCCGTACATTCTTTTATCTTATAGCCATTCCCCATTCATGTGGGGGATTGTTGGGTTTTGATATTGGTGAATGAGAAATGATGAGATGAAAATTAAAGGGAGTAAAAATGGTCTTTTGTCCCACATTGAAAAAAGAGAAGGAAAGAGAGGTGTATATATATTACATTACATCTTCTCTAGTTGCTAAAAGGGTTGAGAGGGCAAGGACCCCTCGCGCCGTCGTCGTCGCTCGTTCGGCTTCAACTTTGGATTTGTCAAAAGATTGATTGATAATCTTTTTGGACAAACGTTTCTCTAATTAATTAATTAATTAATTATTTAATTAAAAATAAATCCAAAACGGATCGACCCGCGACCGACCCGACCCGTCCGGCTCTCCCTCTCTTTTTCGAATTTCCATCCAAATATTATGTGACTATTCTGAATGGTTGCAAACATTCAGAATCAGTACCTCCAAACCTATAAATTCTTGATTATTCCAAGAATTTATTCATTCATTAATCAATCCTGAATTTCGGTCTTGAACTCAAAAATATTTTGTCTTCATTCTGTGTGATATACTGCCGTTGAGTGGTTCACTGCTACCGAAATTTGGAGTACTACTATTCTGGTAAGATAATCGTTCTATCCTGGGAGGCGATATTCCGTTAACCTCGGGTACTGTGAGAAGAATAATTTCCTTAAGGACACACTTTGAACTAAGTGGGCTCGATTACATTCTGAAATTATTTTCCAAAACAAATTTTGTTTTCGTTTATTGTTTCATGATCAATTTACTGTTAAGTAATATTTATATCGTGTAATCTGTTTCACTAAGTGAATAACAGATTGTGTTGAAACATTATTTAGCCAAATACAGATTATTATACCAACAATCCTATTAGTAGTTATTAGTAGCCTAATTAGAGTTTTAGATGGGCTATTCTTGTTGTATATTTACCACCTTTATGGAAGAATATGATTGAGGAAAATATTCTAATTATTTTTATAGGGTCTTATTCAGATTATTAGTTGTTGTATGTGAGTTTTTATTTTTACCGTCTATGCGTTATTTCAACACTTTTTTTTTACCTAAAACACTCACTAGTTACTCTATCGTTTTCTAGGAAAAAGAAAAGGAATTCAATTCTCCATTTTTCAGAAAATTTGTTCTGTTTCATGTTTGTTTTTGCCATCTAAGTACGTTTGTTAACACTGGATGTTACTTTGTTCTTGTATTTGCTATCTGTTTTTCAGTAAGTTGTTTATCTCACGCAAAAAATGGTAGTAGTATTTCTGTTAATTGAGTAATGTTTTTCCCTGTATATACTTCATGGGATTGTTCAGCTTTGTTGTTTTATAAGAATAGAACTGAAGGAGTGAAGGTTCTTATTCTCTAGTATTAAACTTCAACCAAACTATCTTTTATTTCATGTCCATGTGTTTAAGTTAGTTGACTGTTGATTAGTATGTACTAATTTGCAGCTCTCTGTTCAATTACTCATACATATGCTTCTTTGTTTCAAATGTTTGATATCAGGTCCCTTTTTCTTGCTTCCATGCATATGTATTTCTTTGCTTGTGTATATATGAATGAATATTCTTGGGTGTTTATCTATCCTTTTTTAATGCTTTCTACTACATTTCAATTCTTACATCATGTAATAGTCTTCTTCAACCATATGAAATTTATGTATCCTTTTGTCATTGGTACTAATCTGTAAGGACTGACTAATATCTAGTACCTGCATTTGTTGGCAGCATAAATTTATAGATTTCAGGTTTCATGTTAACTTATTTTTGAAGATTATCCAATTCTGCAAATGCTTAGGTTATCTGAAAGATGTCCATGTCATCTGAAGAGGAAACTGATATTAGTGAGTCAGAGATGGAACAATATGCTGATACATGATATCAAAGATTAAAGGAGGGTTATGGGAAGGAAAAGATTTCTGGTAGTAAAGTTTACACATGATGGGAATGATGTTGATGAGAAATATGCATTTCCTATGATGGGAATTGTAGAAAATGCAATGATCCAAGATTTTAACGAAGGTACATATTTTCTCCTAGCACACTTTAAATTTCCATGTCTCCTGTTATTACAATTTTTTTAACAAACACTTACTATATACTGCAGACCTACAAAGGATGGCGAAGAATGCTCGTGATCAACTTGAAAAGGTGTTGAAGGATCAAGAGAAAAGGAAATTATATTTCGAAGCACGACACAAAGAACTTGAGTTGCGTGAAAAGGAGTTGGTGGAAAAGGAGGTCCTCAATGATAATCAGAGACAAGAGCTTCATTTATTGAAGCAAGTGGTAAAATGTCTTACTTGATTAAGGTGTAGTATAGCCACTTAAATGCCAGATGAAATTAAGGTGTATCTACCTCAGATATCCTTAGGAGTGATCATGAACTTAGTGATCTTATCCAGTCGAACAATTTCATTGTCAAGATATGGTGGGCTTCAAAGATACTAGTAAATTGTTCAACAAAAGTTTGGAACAGCTTGATCTTGGGAGGGGGGGGGGGGGGGGTTATGCTAATAATAATAATAACTAGTTGCACCAGGGATCAACTCTTAGTCCGTTTTTATTTGTCTTGGTGATGGATGTATTGACGCGGCTAATTCATGGTGGGGTGTCATGTATGTTATTCGTGGAAAACATAGTCGTGATTGACGAGACACGCAATGAGATTAACGCTAAGCTGGAGGGTTGGTGATAAAATTTGGAGTCTAAAAGGTTTAAGTTGAGTAAGACCCAAACAGAATACTTGAAGTGCAAGTTCAGTGACGTACCACATGAGGTACCCAGGCCATCCAGAGGAAAGACAATTTCAAGTATCTTGGGTCTATTATTCAAGGAAATGGGAAAATTGACGATGTTGTCGCACATCGTATTGGTTCAGGATAGATGAAATGGAGGCTCTCGTCCAGAGTATTATGTGATAAGAATATGCTATCAAAACTTAAAGACAAGTTCTACAAAGTCGTGGTTAGACCGACTATATTGTATGGGACGAAGTGTTGGCCAGTTAAGACCTCTCATATTTGGAAGATGAAAGTTGCAAAAATGAGAATGTTGTGATGGATGTGTGGACACACTAAGAGAGATATGATTAGGAATGAAAATATCTGGGACAAGGTGGGAGTGTCCTGAGTGGAGGACAAGATGCGGGAAGCAAGGTTGCGATGATTTGGACATGTGAGGAGGAGAGATACGGTTACCCCAGTGCGGTGGTGCGAGAGGTTGGCTATGGACAATTTCAGGAGAGGTAGAGTTAGACCAAAGAAGTATTCGGGAGAGGTAACTAGACAGGACATGGAGCAGTTCCAGCTTACCGAGGACATAATCTTAGATTAGAGGCTATGGAGGATTCAGATTAGGGTAGAAGGCTAGTAGGATCCCCGTTTATCCCTTTTTATTAGTAGTCGCAATATTGCTCTATAGTTTTGTGCTTTATAGGTTCTTGTCATCTGACATCTGCTACTATTTTTTGTTTCTTGTACTTTGATATTCTTATTTTTCTGTGGTAGCTACTGTTTCTTTTTTTCCAAAATGCTCTACAATGGCTTATTCGCGTTCGTTATTTTCATTTTCATATTGCTTTGAATTGGTTATCCTTATCTGACTTTTTTGTGCTCTCTCTTGAGCCGAGTGTCTTTTGGAAGCAGTCTTCCTACAAAAGTAGGGGTAAAGTCTGTGTACACTCTACCCTCCTCAGACCCCACATTGTAGGATTTCACTGGATATGTTATTATTGGAGTTGTTGATGTACTTTTGACCTTGAAAGTTTGCCCATGAAATAAGCGGGAATCAAAAGTTCAAAATCATCCATTTTTAAGATTATTGGGTGTCATTAACTTATGTCCACTATTAGTGTACAATTTTCTTACTGAGTTTAAGATAACCTACAATAACATATAACATGCTATAGTAATCCTAATTTGATAATAAAAAATATATATTTTATATAATCTACAAGTTTAAGTTTTATTGCACTGATAATTATGTTAGGGAATGTTTATGCTATTTAGGTTCACTTAAAAGGTAATTGCAGGTACATCTTTTTAGTAGCATTGATTGATAATATACAATAAATGGTAAGTAATTTGTTATAACTTGTTAAATTAAAGTAATGGAATTAAAAAAAATTATTACAACTGTCAACGGATATAGTTTAAGTTCATAATAAAATACATTGAGAGTCAAAATATACTCCCTCATTTCCGATTTATTTGACACGCTATTTCTATATTAATCAGTTCAAAAAAGAATGACATTTCTATATTTAAAAATAATCAACTTCACACTTTTTATTGTATACTGTTAAAAATGGATCTTGCACCTAACTAAAATCAAAAGCTAGCTCATGAGGGTAAGATTATCTCTTTTTCATCTAATGTGGGAGTACTCTTCAACATATATCCTTAATGAGAAACTTTTATAGTCGCACAAATATTATGTCTTGTTTAATGCGATAAGTTTCTAAAGTTTTATAGCCCGCACAATTGCATTGATAATTTAAAATCATAAATTTTAAAAGTCTTCATTTTTTTAAATTTTGTGTCCGTTCAAATTAAACTATGTCACATTAATTGAAATGAAAAAAAGTATTAGTAATATAAATTGAAATGGAGAAAATATTGAAATGAATTAGAACGAAGAGAATATTGATGTATAAGTTAAATCCTTTCAATATAAACACTAATAATAGTGTGTGAAATAAATAAAATATTAACCATATTTTCTATTTAAATAATCAAAGCTTACTATATAAGATTATGAGTAGTAGGCTTATAAAATGTTGAAAGTAAAGCTAGCGAAAATTATTTGTACTATTTGCATATAAATATTAGAACAAGTAGAAAACTATCTACGAGTTTAAGTTGTGTTGCGCCGATAATTATGTAAAAAATATTTACATTATTAGGTCAACTTAAAAGGCCGTAACTGCAGATAATTCTATTTAATTGCATTGATAGATAATATACCGTAAATGGTAAGTAACTAGCCAATTAATTTCACACTTCCCATTGTTTTGAAAGTATATATATGTCATAGAGATAATCTGTATTAGGACACAATATACTTTATACACATTCATATTTATATTACTGATGATTAATATAATGACAATTTGCATTTGTTGAATTATTAGTTGATTGTTTATAAAATTCTATAAATGTATCCCTAGAGGTTACGTGTTTATTAATGATGTGAGAATTAATATTATAACGTAACTCTTAAATTACCTCGACTAATGATCATCGAAATTGAGATATCGATGATATGCGATACATCGACATGTGGTCTGCATCGTATCCTTAGTGGATGTAGTATGTCTCACTTGCTACGAGTTATGACAACTCATGATGGACACATGGATACTTGTTGAAGTATTGGTACACCCTGCTGATGCATTATTTGTTATATGTCCATAATGTCATCGGCATGTGAGAGATAAAAGTCCTTAGACTTGAGGCCAATATCATCTTGTTTACGGAGTAATGTACTTTGATCCTGTCTTAAGCTCAAATGTCTTATAGGTTGAGACGCGGCTTGTTTTGGGTGCATTACGAAGTAAATTAAAGGCCTAATGTTGGGTTCATCTCCCGGCGCAGTCTAGGAGTTCCGTGAAGATCCTAATGTTATTAGTGACGATATGTAAAGGCCTGAAGGGTAACACTAAGTCAAATGTTCCGTCGATTGAAGGATGTAATTAGAAGGAGATTATACCTAAATGTTCGGTTGATGATCGGGACATTAAAATGGAAAAATGGGCAGAAAATAGGACGGGACCGCTGCGGTGAACACGTGCCAAGACAGCGGTGTATGGCGGCTGGCAGTCCGAATTTTTGCCCAGTCTGTTTCGGTTGGGCCTGGTCCAACTAAAACCCTAAAGCTCTTATTCTCAACTATAAATAGGAGGCTTACCTCCCATTTCAAAGACACAAAAACCTAAGAGAGGTAAATCTCTTCTAGAGCTCTGTCAGCATCTCTAGCATTCCTGACTTAGCAAATTACATATTTAGAACTTACAAATCGAGGGACGTTTGCGTGTGCACCCTCGGACTACACAGAACACAAAGATTTAACTGCTTGGCTGATTGCTACAAAATGTAAGTCTTCTGTCGAAGTTTTACATTACTATTTTGTGTTTGTATTTTCATTACTTATCATACTGCAGTTCGACTATCGTCGAATTTGAAACATAAAATTTTAAATTCCGCTGTGTGTACGAACCCGACGTAAACACCTATAGTGGTATCAGAGTCTGGGCTGTTTCGTGTGATTTGTAATGATATTAATGATAATATGGGTTAGGATTTATTTAGATCTATATTTTATGTTGTTAAAAGCTTTAAACCCTAAACCTTTAGAACACATGGTCCTTGTGACCGGATCTGTTAATGCAATTATGTATTCGAACAAGTCAATCCAATATATAACTCTTCTAAGTTGAAATGCGTTATCCAGCTTAAAGTATGGTGCATTGAAACGAAGAACGAGAAGAAAATTGGATTTGATGGTCGATGAACATGTTGTTTTAATGGTGATGGTAATACAAGTGATATATCTGAAAGATCTGGCCCTAAATCAGTTTTAGGGGTTCAGAAATTTCGGATTTTGCGATTCTGGAGGTATCGCGGTTCCATGATGGAGCACCGCGGTTCCTGCTAGGATTTTGTGGCAGCGCCGAGATTCCACAATTGGAACACCGCGGTGCTGCCCAGATGAAGCCAGAGGCACCACGGTCCTGTTCATAGGAGTCGCGATGCTATTCATCTAGAAGCTTAAAATTAATTTTCGGACAATCTGCCTTCAAGGCACCGCGGTTCCACCTGTTAGGACTGCGGTGCCTGTGATGATAATTATGATGCACCGCGGTACTAATTAATTTATAAATTCCAGTGGCTTACTGGCTTAGAGGCACCGCAGTGCCACCTGTTGGAACCGCGGTGCCGACGACAAAATTTAAAAAAAAAAAATTGAAAATCAGAAACAGAGACTTAAAAGTTTCAGATTAAGAATCTGAGGTTTTAGAAGTTTCAGTTTCTGGAAATAAAGTTTTAAAATCGAACAGATTTGGTCCTTTCGGGTAAATCTGTAATTAATCAGAAAGTTGATTTTGGGTTCTGGAAATTGCAAACAGGTCCCAGAAACTTGAAAATGTTTTATGAGTTTTGAAATTATATTTTCAAAATTGAACTTTTAAATTCTTAAAGGACTGAACTGTAAAATTTTAAAAGTTCGCAGAAATCCTGAAAATCAAAATTTCAGAATCAGAAATGTTTGGGGACTGTTTGACATTTACATAGATTGTAGAGTTTATACAAATAGACCCATAGTTATCATTAATAGTATATTATTGTATAATATACAAATGTGCTAAGTGATTGAATGTGATGCATTTAAATTATTAGCATAGCGTCCGCAATTATTGTCTGGGTAGGCGGCGCCCAATAATGGTTTAAATTCAAATGACCGCTATAACTGTCTGGGTAGACGGAGCTCAGTATGTGATTAAAACCATCTTTTATCATGTCTATTGGGTTTGATGGTTTCTCATCTAATTGTGTTTAAAAATTGCATGATAGGATGTCATATGATGTATGACTTGATTGTTGATCTTGAATGAATCCCCGAAAACTAAAAATGTTCCCCCAAACATTAAATACAAGTCTAATTATAACGTGTCGTCCATTACAATTGTTAGAGTGCTAAGTCCTTTTCGGCGATAAAGGTATTTATGCCAAAGCATTTGCTCTAAGTCTAAGAGGACCGAGGCTTTTTCATAGATGTGTTAAAATGAAAGTAGATAATAAACTTTTGTAGGTATTTACACCAGAGTGTTTGCTTGCAAATACTAAATTTACTTAGACATTTAAACGCAGTCGTGTAATGGGGTTGACTTGTTTAGATGAATCTTGGCGCCAAAGTGTCGGACTAATCTAAAGACGTAAGATTAAAATGAAAGATATTTAATCAAACCAAGAGTTGTAAAGTTGCTTTACAATTGGTTGAGGACCTACCAAAGTGTGCTATTGAAGTTATCAGCCAAAGCAAACGCGAATAGAACATATGTTTGGATCTTGGCCAATTATGACCTTTATATTGGTTTAGGTCTGTATTCTACCACAGAGTCGTAGTATGATAAATAGTGGGAGCTAATTAAACAAAAGGTCATGTTAAATTAGTCTATAATGAATGTGTATAAATTAGGAGAATGAATGTTGATTTCATTTTCCTGAGTCTATCTATATCTTCAAACCTTCAAAATGTCGAACCTATCGTTGAAATGAACAAACTCACCAGACCGAACTATCTAGACCCGCTAAGGAAATTTAAGAATTGTCCTAAAAGCAAGAAAATATAAAATACGTATTGGATAAAATATTCCCCACAGTGCCCGTTGATGATTCTTCAAAATATGCCACATTTGATAAGGTAGCATACCATAAGAACCTAGATGACGCCACTTCAGCACGATGCATCATATTGTCTTCCATGTCAGTGGAATTACAGAGACAACATGAGAACATGGTCCCTAACGAGATGCTCGAACATTTGAAGAATCTCTACGACTCTCAGTTCCAAACTTTGAACTGGAGGTGTTAATAGAACTCTTCAAGTGTAAGCTAAGTGAAGGGATCCAAGTGTCTCAGCATGTGTTGAAGATGATAAGGCTGATATAAAGGTTGACCTCGATTGGTATAAGGCTGCGGAGTAACGTCGCTTCCACCCTCTGCCGAAACTGCATGACATGTTAAAAACCTTTGAATCTTCAATTTCTAAGAGCAAAGCTGTGCTCGTGATGAGCTCCTAGCCGCCGAAAGGTAAGTAATGGCAGAAGAAGAAGAAGGGCAAGGCAGTCACTACGCCCTCAGCTATGAAGCCTAAGGGAGGTGTGAAGAAGAAAAGGTGATTCCGGCCAAGGATGTATGCCTAAGTGTAATAGGAAGGGCATTTGAAGAAAGGACTGTATTGCACTAGGAAGAAGAGCACAAGATGCTTCTACCTCTAGTGGATAATGTATGTACATCATTGAAATTAAAGTACAAAATAAAAGAGCTAAGTTAAATGAAAGAAATTTTACCTACCTATGGCATTGCAGACTTGGTTATATCAATCAAATAAGGATAGAACGATTGAGAAAATTAAATTACCTAGAACCATTTGACTTACAATCTTATGGTAACTGTGAATCCTGTTTGAAAGGTAAGATGACCATTAAACCTCTTTCTGGAAAGGGGATCCGTGTCAAGGAGGTGCTTGAGTTGGTACATACGGACGTATGTGGACCATTTTCGACTCAAGCTAGAGAGGGTTTCTCTTACTTCATCAATTTCACAGATAACTTATCAAGGTTTGGATATGTGTAACTTATGAGACACAAATCTGAGGCTTTTGAGAAGTTTAAGAAGTTTAAGTGTGAAGTTGAGAAACAGCTCTCAAAGAGTATCAAGACTCTCCGATCTGATCGTGGGGGTGAATACTTAAGCAAAGAATTTCTTGACTACTTAAAGCTTCATGGAGTTCATTCTGAATGCACACCTCCTAGAACACCACAGATGAATGGTGTTGCCGAGAGGAGAAACCGAACCTTGATTGACATGGTTCGTTCCATGATGAGCTTTTCAGCTCTACCTACATACCTTAGGGGATACACTATTTTGACCTCAATATATGTTCTAAACGGAGTTCCATCTAAATCAGTCGAAAAGACACCATATGAGGTATGGTGTGGCAAGAAGCCATCACTTAGACACATGAGGCCCTGGGGGTGTCCTGCATATGTCAAGAAGTTGTTCACTGATAAGTTGGAATCTAAAAGTGAGAAATGTTACTTTGTTGGATATCCAAAGGAAACTAAGGGATACTATTTCTATCTTCCTAGAGAACATAAGATATTTGTTTCTAGGAACACAACTTTCCTTGAAGATGAATATGTCAACAAGGATGAGAGTTGCACGGAGATAGAACTTGAAGAAATTCAAGAACAAGGTAACAAAGAGGTTGAATCCTTGTCCGATAATGAAGGCAAGAATTTAGTGGGAGCTTCTGGCGAAGATTGGGTATTTAAGGTACCCCCTTCGGCTAGTAGGAGTGCTACGAGGAGTAATGCAGAAATGCAAGATCTTCCGGCACAGACCTTGGAAGCAAGTGCACCAGTTGCATTTCCTCCTATTCAGGAAAGACATGAAAATGATATTCCTGAAAGCTCTAATGTTGGTGGTTCGACCAGCGCACAAGAACCTACTCACAGTCAGAACATACTTGTAACTTAACCACAAGATAATCAACTTCGTAGGTCTACTAGATCTTATCGTCCTCCGGAAAGACTAAATCTGCTTGTGGAAACACAAAATGAGCTAGATATTCCAGATGATGATGATCCTAGAACCTACAGCGAAGGAATGCTAGACATTGATTCGAAGAGATGGCAAGAAGCCATGAAATCCGAAATGGAATCTATTTATATCAATCATGTGTGGAACTTGGTGGATTTGCCAAATGAGGTTAAACCCATAGGATGCAAATGGGTCTTCAAGAAGAAGATTGATGCATCTGGCAAGGTTCAGACTTATAAAGCTAGACTAGTGGCTAAAGGTTTTACTCAGCGTCCTGGTGTGGATTATGATGAGACCTTTTCACCGGTGGCTAAGATAAAGTCTATTCGGATTTTTCTTGCGATAGATGCATATTATGATTATGACATTTGGCAGATGGACGTCAAAACTGCATTTATCAATGGTAATCTAATTGAGGAGGTGTATATGAAACAACTCGAGGGTTTTTCATGTGAGTCCAGACCAAATGTTGTGTGCAGGCTACAAAAGTCCATTTATGCCTCTAGGAGTTGGAACACTTGCTTTGACAATGCTATCAAATCTTTTGATTTCGTCAGAAGCAAAAAAGATCCTTGTGTTTATTCCAAACGCAAGGATGAGGGTATTGTCTTCATTATAATATATGTTGATGACATATTGATAATGGGAGATAATAAGACCCTCATGCAGTCAGTCAAGGATTAGTTGTCCAAGACCTTCATGATGAAGGATTTAGGTAAAGCCTGCTATATTTTGGGAACTATGATCTATAGAGATAGAACTAATAGATTGTTGGGGCTGTCACATTCAGTCTACATAGACAGAGTGCTTAGACGTTTTTCAATGGAGAATTCCAAGAAAGGCGGTCTTCCAATGGGTCAAGGCATCAAGTTATCAAAGAAGGGCTGCCCTTCTAATGCTATTGAACTTGAGCGTATGAAAAGGATCTCATATGCTTCGGCTATAGGATAAATCATGTATGACATGACCTGTACTAGGTCAGATGTGGCCTTTGCACTTAGTATGACTTGCAAGTTCCAGTAGAATCCTAGCGAGGAACACTGGAAAGCAGTCAAGAGTATTCTCAAGTACCTCAGACGTACTAAAGATTACTTCTTAGTCTATGGTGGAGTTGATGAGCTGGTTGCCACTGGGTATACCGATGCTAGTTTCCATACAGATGTTGATGATTTCAAATCTCAGTCTGGTTACACTTTCATTTTCAATGGAGGAGCAGTGAGCTGGAAGAGTTCCAAACAGGCTACTACTGCAGACTCGACTACTGAAGCAGAGTACATTGCTGGATCGGAGGCTGCTAAAGAAGTTGTCGCTATTTCTGAGTTCCTGAAGGAACTAGGGGTTATTCCGAGTGCTGGTTGTCCAATAACCATTTATTGTGACAACACTGGTGTCATTGCACATGCAAATGAACCAAGATCAACAAATAGAAACAAACATGTACCAAGAAAGTACCACATCCTGAGAGAGATGGTGGAAGTTGAAGATATCAAGATAGATTATATTCTCACAGACAATAATCTAGCAGACCTGTTTACTAAACCATTAAGCTCGGTGAATCATAATGATCATTTTGAGAACATGGGTATTAGATATGTTGGTGATTGACTCTAGGCCAAGTGGAAGATTGAAAGTATATGTATGTCTTAGAGACAATCTGTATTAGGACACAATGTACTTTATACACATTCATATTTATATTAATGATGATTAATATTATGGCAATTTGCATTTGTTGAATTATTAGTTGATTATTTATAAAATTTTACAAATGCATCCCTAGAGGTTACGTGTTTAATAATGATGTGAGAATTAATGTTATAACGTAACTCTTAAATTACCCTGACTAATGATCATCGAAATTGGGATATCGATGATATGCGATACGTCGACATGTGGTCTACATCATATCCTTAGTGGATGTAGTATGTCTCACTTGCTACGAGTTATGACAACTCATGATGGACACATGGATACTTGTTGAAGTATTGATACACCTTGCTGATGCATTATTTGTTATATGTCTATAATGTCATCGGCATGTGGGAGATAAAAGTCCTTAGACTTGAGGTCAATATCATCTTGTTTACGGAGTAATGTACTTTGATCCTGTCCTAAGCTCAAATGCCTTATAGGTTGAGACGCGACTTGTTTTGGGTGCATTACGAAGTAGATTAAATGTGGTATGTGAGCCAAGAAATGATTCATTCCTTGAATTTATATTCGAGTGAACACGCAAGTACTCATATGGTATTAGGTTGACTAAGTCATTGACCAATGCATTGGACATGTCTGTGACATGGTCCTGTTGTCAACTAATATAGATGAGTTATAATAATCAAGCCATTTGGATAGACACTTGACAGATCCTAAGCTTGATTGAGTGTGTCATGAATGAAGTGATTTTATCTTCTCACATATAGGTTCAGTTCACATATTTTGTGTAGCTAAACTTTACATATTGGGTTCGTCTTCCGGCGCAGTCTAGGAGTTCCGTGAAGATCCTAATGTTATTTGTGACGATATGTAAAGGCCTGAAGGGTAACACTAAGTCAAATATTATGTCGATTGAAGGATGTAATTAGAACGAGATTATACCTAAATGTTCGGTTGATGACCGGGACATTAAAATGGAAAAATGGACAGAAAATAGGACGGGACCGCGGTGCCAGGAACACGTGCCAGCACCGCGGTGCTAGGGCGTGGCCTGACAGTCCGAATTTTTGCCCAGTCTGTTTCGATTGGGCCTGGTCCAACTAAAACCCTAAAGCTCTTATTCTCAACTATAAATAGGAGGCTTACCTCCCATTCCAAAGACACCAAAACCTAAGAGAGGTAAATCTCTTCTAGAGCTCTGTCAGAATCTCTAGCATTCCTGACTTAGCAAATTACATCATAGTTTTAGAACTTACAAATCGAGGGACGTTTGTGTGTGCACCCTCGGACTACACAGAACACAAAAATTTAACTGCTTGGCTGATTGCTACAAAATGTAAGTCTTCTGTCGAAGTTTTACATTACTACTTTGTGTTTGTATTTTCATTACTTATTATACTACAGTTCGACCGTCGTAGGGTTTGAAACATAAATTTTCAAATTCCGCGGCGTGTACGAACCCGACGTAAACACCTACATGTTTACGGCAAAGAAATGGATCTTCGGTGTAGCTAATTCAATCTCAAAAGTTAACTCATGAGGGAAGGATTGTACAAGACATATAAAGAGATTACCCATCCCTTTTTCATCTGATGTGGGAGTACTCTTCAACATATACGATGTCATCACGACCCCTCTTTTCGTACCGCCCCTTAATGATCAGAAGCTTTTATAGTCGCACAATTATTACGATATGTTTAATGCGACAAGTTTTTAAAGTGTTATAGCCCACACAATCGCTTTGGCATTTTAAGAACATAAATTTTAAAAGTCTTTATTTTTTTCTAATTATGTTTAGTGTTGATTCAAAATATATCACAGAAGCGGAGAAAGTATTAATATAAATTAAAACGCAAAATGTATTATCATAAACGGGAACGGAGGAAGTATTGATATATAGTATGTTAAGTCCTTTCGATATAAACACTAATAGTGAGATAAATTTTACACTGTCAATAATTTAAAATTGTTAGCAAGTAGTTTACCATATTTTCCATGTTACAACTCAAGCTTACTTCATAAACATTTTGTGTAGTTGGCTTATAAATAATGTTGAAATTAAAGCTAGCTAAAATTATTTGTACTAGCTAATTAATTAAGCTAGTTAAATAATCCCGTATTTTTTTAACTGTTATAACTACAATTTACTTTGCTATACTTGAACTGAAGATTTTTCAGAAACTATCTCTCTACCTTCACGGAAGGTAGGAGTAAAGTCTGAGTATACTTTATTCTCTCAGATTCCACTTGTGAAATCAGACTAGGTATGTTATTATTGTGGTTGTTATTAGGAGATAAATATTAAAACACAGAGAAAGTAAAGGAACAAGCATTCCCAAAAAAGGTAAGTCTGGTCTTCCAGAACCAGTGATCACATGCTGTACTAGCAACCTATTATACACTGTGTGATATCGACTGCTCCATAACAAAGCATTTCATCAACTTTCTATACACGCAGCTCATTTTAGTGTCTCTATTTCTCTTTTATCCCTTCTCCATTGGAGCTGGAACAAGAAAATCAACAATAATATAATGTCTGGTGTATGGATATTCGACAACAAGGGTGTCGTCCATTTGATAAATAACCCTACTCGTGAGTCCTTCGAGCTAAAAAAACCAACATATCCAGGTACTCAATATATATCTATATGTGAAAAAACTTGGAACATTAACTGAATCGTTCGATTTTAACAATAATTGCCTTATAAAACTTGGAATTTTTTTCTTTTTAGTTTAATTTTAAGTTTAACTCGTTAGATTTAACGATTGCATGTCTTTGATGGTATGAAGACGATGGAATCTCTATTATGCCTTTTATGTTGTATATTTACGGTGGGGTTAAGAGTTTTATTTGCGAGATTAAGCGGTCGTTTCAATGTGATAATTGTCGTGAGTTTGACAAATTTCCCTTTCATGAATTTTGTGCGGACAACATCATGTTTTTCAATTTTCTTGCCCCCATTCTCACCTCAAAATGGTAAAGCCGAAAGAATCATGCGCACCATCAATAATAATATTCACACTATGCTCTTCCATTCCCCCTTCCTTTTGGGTATACGCATTGCACATGGCAGTTTCCCTTCTTAATATATTAACAATGCGTACTCTTCAAAATAAAACTCCAACCAAAATTCTCTTCACTCGGATCCCTTCTTATGATCATCTTCATATTTTTGGTTGTCTATGCTACCCGAATCTCGCATTCGCGATCCCTCACAAATTAGCACCTAGGACTACTCCCTGCATTTTCTTGGATTTTCCGTCGAATCATAGGGGGTACTTATGCTATGATTTGTCCACAAATAAAATCCTAGTCTCTCGCCATGTCACATTCGAGGAGAACATTTTTCCATTTGCAAATGTCCAAAATTTTTAAGTCAATGAATATGGCTTCCTTGACGATTCAGACACTTTCCCTCTCATTAGAAATGTAATACATGGAGCTAGTAGTGTGGCTCACTGTCCACTGCCCTCGCCAGCTTTCTCATCGACCACCCCATTGCCCCCGTCAATCACCCCATGCCCCACTGCCCACTTCCCCCGGTCCATATTCCGACACACCATATGGAAACTCGTACTCTGCACGAGATTTTCTAACCGAAAGTCCACTTTAACCTATCCAATCAAACCATCTCACCTCTACCTAAAAACCCAAAAGTAGTCAAGCTTGGCCCAAATTGGAATGCGGCCATGCGTGAGGAACTTAATGTGCTCACTACACATCACACTTGAGATCTTGTCCCGAAATCAGAGGGGGTCAATGTGATTCGTTGTATGTGGTTATATCATCAAAAATTCAGGAATAGTGGTGAGCTTGAACGCCATAAGACCAGACTTGTGGTAAATGACACGGGGCAACGAGAGGGAGTTGATTGTGGTGAGATCTTTAGTCCAATGGCTAAAACAACCACCATTCATACTATTTTGAGAATTGCTATGGGGAGAACTGGTCGATTCATCAACTTGATGTGAAAAATGCGTTCTTATATGGGGATTTGAAAGAAACAGTCTATATGCATCAACCACCTGCTTTGTGCATCCCTCGGCTCCTCAGCATATATGTCGTCTTTGAAAGTCACTCTACGTCTTGAAACAAGCCCCCCGGTCGTGCTTGGTATGAGGAATTCACCACATATATCATGTAGATAGGATTCGTGTCAAGCAAAAGTGATAATCCACTTTTTATTTTTTATCGAGGTAATGTCACTACATAACTTTTGCGCTATGTGGATGACATTGTCCTGACTGCATCCTCTAATGTATTGAAAAATGAGATCATTACCTTGCTCAAATTCGAATTTACTATGACGTACTTGGGTAAGTTGAGTTATTTTTTGGGGATTTCCGAGACTAGGTCCGAGAATGCAATATTTCTGTGTTAACGTAAGTATGCCGAAGAGATTATTTACAGGGTTAAAATGGCAAACTACAAGATCATGCCTACTCAATCGACTCGAATTCGAAGCTCAACGCCAATGATAGGGATCCGATGCTTGATCTTTCTCATTATAGGAGTCTCACTGGTGCACTTCAGTGTATAACCTTCGTTAGGGTCGATATTACATATGTTCAACAGGTGTGCTTGTTCATGCATGCTCCCAGAGAGCCTCACTTTACCGCTCTTAAACGTATCATTCGGTACATTAGAGGTACTCTTATTTATGGATTATACCTTTATCCATTTGCACCGACCAGGATGATATCTTATACAGACGTCGATTGGGGCGGCTGTCCCGACATACGTCGATTTACTTTCGGCTATTGTGTATTTTTTGGCGATAACCTCATTTTGTGGTCTGCAAAATGGCAAGACACACTTTTCCGTTCAAGTGTAGAAGCAGAATATAGAGGCATTGTAAATGTTGTTGCTGAAACTTATTGGCTCAAAACATCATTCTAAAGCTTCATTGTCCCTTGCGTAAGACATATATTGTCTACTGTGATAACGTATATGTTGTCTACTTATTGAAAGAAACAATCCCCTTGATTATTCTTATTGAATGAATAGGTATATATATAATTTACAATCTCCAAATATGAAAAATCATAGTCCTACTATACGTCTAATATTAAATTCTACTTGTACAAGAATTCTATAATTATGGTAATTTTACAATTTTCGATAACCGTGATATACATAGTATTCTATCACACCCCACAGTCATAGCGGGCGGTTGTCGTACCCTGAGACTGTCCCTAAAATCTTCAAATAGAACTGAGGGAAGACCCTTCATAAAGATGTCAGGAATTGGTATCTGGAAGGCACATGTAAAATGCGTACTTGTCCACGAGCTACCTTTTCGTAAATAAAGTGAATATCCATCTCGATATGTTTAGTGCGCTGATGTTGTACCAGATTACCAGAAAGATAGACTGCCCTAATATTACCACAATAGACCAAGGTAGGTTTCAGAATAGGTAAGTGTAATTCTAAAAGAAGATTGCGCAGCCAACATGATTTAGATACCACATTAGGCACACCTCGATACGCAGCCTCTGCATTGGATCGTGATAATGTAGCCTGGCGTTTCGCAGACCACGAGACCAAGTTATCCCCAAGAAACATACAATAATCAGATGTAGAGCGTCTGGTATCAGGACAACCACCCCAATCAACATATGTATATGACACAAGAGTAGAAACGGAAGAATGATATTAATGCACTTCATAATAAAGTGTGCACTGGATGTACCGTATAATGCGTTTGAGCGCATGCATATGCTCAATTTGTGGGTCATGCATGAATAAACATACTTGCTGAACTAAATAAGTAATATCAGGTCTCGTGAAAGTAGGATAATGAAGTTCCCCTACAAGACTGCGATAGTGGGTGGGATCCTCGTATAGTGTGCCTGACGTAGTACTCAGCTTCGGTTTGGTATCAACTGGAGTGAAAGTAGACTTATAAGATGAGAAGTGACATGATAGACTTGTGCAGATTATCAGATGAAGCAGACAATCTAATATTATCTACATACAATAAAATATATGTCAGACAAGTACCACAACGATATATAAATAGAGAATGATTAGACCGGCTATGAGAAAATCCAATAGTAGATACATAATCTGAAAACCTCTTATACCAAATTCGCGGGGCTTGCTTAAGCCCATACAAGAACTTATTCAGCAAACAGATATGATGAGGATGATTGGGATCTAGAAAACTCAACTGCTGATGCATATAAACTATATCCTTAAGATCACCGTGTGAGAAATCATTCTTTACATCCTACTCATGAATAGGCCAGCTTTTGAGAGAGCCAAACTAAAAACAGTATGAATGGTAGCTTGTTTGACCACTGGGCTAAATGTCTCACCACAATCCACGTCAACCTGTTGAGTTTTACCATCCCCTACAAGACGAGCATTATGCCTCTCAAAACAACCGTCGATATTTTCTTTATGAGTAAAAATCTACATAGACCAAATAATATAAACACCAGTTGGACTAACTCCCACGTCTTATTTCAATAAGAGCATTATATTCGTCAGTCATAGCTAATTTCCAATTCGGATCATGTAGTGCAGACACAGAGTTATGTGGTAGTGGGGATTTAGAGACATTAGAACTGAGATAGAGAATACGTTTATATTCTTCATATATTCTATAATTATTATTTTGATGTAATTATGTAAAGTAGATATTCTCATACAATTAGGATTGTAATTGTAAAGAACTATATATATATTGCATTAATGAGAAGACTCCAAACAAGGAGAATTACACAATTCTACGGTTTGCTTAGGCTATATTGTATTAGGAGATACAATAGTGACTTGATCTTTGGTGCGGGTTCTTCGTGGACAATGTCACCTCCAATAGGTTGTTTTAGTCTTCATATCATTTACCCCTTTATTTTGATAGTTGTCGGTCATCTGGCCTCATTGCATCAAAATGGATCCAATAATTCATTGAATATTTAGCGATGTATAAAATTGCTTCTTACCCTAGATTTTTTCAATCAAACAAAATAATCGATAAGATTAACAAAAGAACTTTTCCATCTTCAAAACTTACTAATCAAACAAACGGGGTCATTTTTTTCTAAGAAATTACTTTTGAGGAATTATTGATTCAAAACTTTCTATCGCTACACTGCCGATTGCGACCTTCAGTCTTAGCTCGTGACAAATATGGTATCTTAGAATGCAATTTGTTGTTTCAACAAGGATTTGATAATATAAGCTTTTTGTTGGAAATTATATTTCCTCGATCATGTCATAGATTATATTTCTATCTTCCTCCTTGGTGACATTTCAAAAAGTACTGACTCTAAATTTGTATTCGTCTCTGCAGGCACCGGCACAGCCACCGCACCAGGAGCGCGCCCTAAGATGCTGGTGTACCTACTGGGGAACGAGACGATAAGTTCCTATGAAGAACTAGAAAGGAAACTTATTGAACTCGGATGGAGTCGCTACAACAACCCATTAAGATCGGACTTACTACAATTCCATAAATCAGATGATTCTGCACATCTAATATCACTTCCTAAGAGCTTTACAAACTTCAAATCTCGACATATGTATGATATTGTCGTCAAGAATCCATCTTTCTTTGAAGTCCGTGACTCTCCTTTAAGCTAGTGTTCATCAATGTTGTTAGGACCTGTTTACGGGGTACATATGTGGTACATACGTCAAAGAATTGGATACTGGTACGTCAACATTTTGATAGTAAATTTTAGTGTACTTTGAAGAATTCAATTAAGTAACCAAACCCTTATCTTACCCGTTGGACACAAGTATGTCATGATTAATGAAGAATCCAAGCACTATAATCTAGAATTTGAAACTTAAGCATTGTGAATTTTAAACTTTTAAAGTTACAGAGTTTATGATAAATTATTTATACATATTAAGACCCCCTTAAATTTGGCGTGTTTATTCAGATCACACTTAAACTATACTTGATCCTAATTACACCTCTGTACTTGGGTTTTCTATAATCATTACCCCCGGAAAAGAAAAATATAAAAGAAGAAAAAATTGGTAGTTATATTTTAATAGAGGAATAATTGTTCGAATGACTAAATATAAAAGAAAATGATAGTTTAGAGTTTTTTACATTAGGTTAATATGATGTATGGCTGCTTTTACACACTCTCATGAGCCAAACATCATTTGAAATTATGACTTAAATTATAGAAAAGACAAGTACAAGATTAACTAGGATCACATATAGATTAAAGGGACTTGAATAAGACTCGCCAAATTTAAAATGGTCTTTAAGTATTATGCCTTTGAACTAAAGTTATTGCGTGCTAAATTCGTAGACAAAGTTGTAGCTCCGTCCCTGAGCATTATAAGGATACATGAATATGGGCCACATGGCAATCAAAACATTACCTTTCACACGTGTAACATTGCTCCAAAAGGTGGAATCTCCCATTTCAGGAGCCCTCATACCCCGATCCGACAGGTCTGTGAAAGAGGTAAATCATGGTGACTCAATTGATTTCAAAGGTTAGACTATTACCCCTTGAAATTACTTGAGCTGCCCAAGCGGACTTTCACATGTGTAACATGATTTGACCTAAAAAGGTTGAAGCTTATAAGCTATTCTTTTATTTTATTTTACATTTCAAAGTTTTTGCATATTTATACCTAGCTATTTAATTCTAATTAAAAGTAATGAGTATAGTTGAACTCCTCCCTAAATGTAATTCTATGTTTTCTCTTGTTGGCAACATGCAGTGCGTGGTTTCCAAATAATGCGTGTCAATCGTTCAACTTTATATTTGATCATATTAGTTTAATTGTCGTTTTATATTTGATCGTTCAACTTTATATTCCAATGCATGTAGCTTTTCTGATGAAAACTAAAACCATTTTACTACGACTTCATTCATAAGTGAGAATGGAGGAGTTTAAATTTTGTGAGCATATATGTTTTTAACGCTTTATACATCGATAATTTTTTAAATTTATCAATAAATTATATAGAGACACTCGAATTAAGGTTTGTTTCAATTGAACACATGATAAAATATTTTCTATTTAGACACTCGGTTCAAATTTTGAAAAAAAAACTTTTTGCGTTTGCGACGTTTATTAAGTAGTTAAATTAACTACAGCTCGCTAACGTTTACTAGGTAGTTAAATTAACTACATAAAATATGACATATAATTTAATTATACACGCCAGCATCAATTTCAATAGGCGTGAGGTTTTAAAGCTTATTGAGGCTAGTGTAGTAATGCATATAATTAAAAAAATATGACACATTTTAAGTGATTAACTTATGTGAGTAATGAGAACTTGAGTACGCTACAAAAAGAAATTCGAAGTTTGAACCGAAAATGTCTAATAAACACACTTTTTTACGTGTTCGAGTGTTCAATCATAACAAGTAAAATTTGAATGTCTAAATGAAATTTGTTAACAGATGTGAGGGGCTATTAATGCAGTAAGCCTATCATTATTATACGGAATCCTAATAACCAAATGACAACATATGAAAAGTTAGCGAATGTTCAATTTCCAAAGGTTGTTAATTTCTCGGGGGGCCTTAAGTTGGTGGCAGAGAATCACATAGAGATAAGAATCATCAGAATCATTCGTACCCCTACAACTCTCATGCGCACCTAGCTTCTAATTTTAGGTCTATAGAGTATACAGAAAATCTGGTAGACTTGTCAATCAATAATCTGTTTACTGGAGCAGATAATTTCAAGCAATGTACAATTTTGAGAAGATAAGATAAGATTCATTAATTAAATTCTTTTAATATTCGTCGGTAAAATTTACCTCATGTAAGAATGTGAGTGAAAAAAATAATCTCGTGATTATTTTTATTAATGAATGAGTATATATACAATTTATAATACACATAATATGGAAAAATTTATTCTTATTCTACTCCCAAAATCTTATTCTATTTGTACAATAATTCTACAATTATGATAAGTGTACAATGCTAATTAAATACAAATAACATGTTACCAAACATGGATATACACGGTTGTGTATACCGTGTATATCATTTTTCAACTTGGCTTGTGATTCCGTGATATACACGGTATACGCATGGTAGTGTATATCGTGTATATCACAGATATATTTATCACACTCATGATCATGGGCTACCAGACAATCGAGATCTGTCTCTAAAATCTTCAAATAGAACGGAGGGAAGACCCTTAGTAAAGATGTCTGCAATTTGATACATGAAAGAGACATGTAAGACGCGTACTTATCCACGAGCTACCTTTTCATGAACAAAATAGATATACATCTCAATATGCTTAGCGTGTTGATGTTGAACCGGATTCCCAGAAAGATATACTGCACTAACATTATCACAATACACCAAGGTAGCTTTTTGAATGGGAAAGTGAAGTTCTAAGAGAAGATTATGTAACCAACATGATTCAGAAACTACATTGGTTACTCCTCGATACTCAGCCTCTGCACTGGAGCGTGATAAAGTTAGCCTATTGTTTTGCAGACCATGAGACCAAATTATCACCAAGAAACATAATGTACCCAGACGTAGAGCGTCTGATGTCCAGACAACCACCCCAATCGACATATGTATAAGAGACAAGTGTAGAGACCGACGACGGATATAGATGCAAGTCATAATCAAGTGTTCCCTGTAAGTATCGTATAATGCGTTTGAATGTATTCATATTCTCAACCCTAGGACCATGCATAAATAAACACACCTGTTGTACGACATACGTAATATCAAGTCTCGTGAAAGTAAGATATTGAAGTGCCCCTGCAAGACTGCGATAGTGGGTGGGATCCTCGTAAGGTGAGTCAGTCACAACACCCAACTTGGGTTTAGTATCGACTGGAGTGGAAGTAGACTTACACGAGGACATACCAGCTCTCTCAATTATCCCAGCGGCATACTTCTTTTGTGATAAGAATAACCCTCATATATGACGAGTGACAACAATTCTCAAGAAATAACTCAAGGCCCCCAAGTCTTTCATAGAATACTCAAAATTGAGTAGTGTCATGATAGACTTGCGTAACTCATCAGACGAAGCAATCAATATAATATCATCCACATATAATAAAATATAAGTCAGGAAAGTCCCACGAAGATATATGAACAGAGAATTATCAGACCTACTATGAGAAAACCCAATAGTAGATACATAGTCTGCAAATCGTTTATACCAAGCCTGTGGGGCATGTTTATGCCCATATAAGGACTTCTTCAACAAGAAAACATGATTAGGATAATTGGGGTTTCTAAAGTCCAAAAGTTGATGCATGTAGATTGTCTCCTTAATATCACCATGCAAGAAAATTCTTCACATCTAACTGATGAATGTGTCATGATTTTTAGAGAGCTAAATTGTGAACAGTGCAAATTGTAGTCGGTTTAACAATCGGACTAAACTTCTCCCCACAGTCCACACCAACTTGTTGAGTTTTACCATCACCTACAAGATGAATCTTATACCTCACAAAAGAACCGTCAGAATTATATTTATGAGTAAAAATCCACATAGACCGAATAATATTAACACCAGAAGGACGGAGCACAAACTCGCACGTCTTATTTTCAATAAGAGCATTATATTCGTCGTTTATAGCCAATTTCTAATTTGGGTCATTTAATGCAGACATTGGGTTACAATGTAGTGGAGATTTAAGAACATTAGAATTTAGATTAAAATGTATTTTTGATTTAAAATACCCCTTTGACTACGAGTAACATGCCCTTGACTCGAGGTAGAAATTGGTAGATTTTTGGTGAAATTCAGATCGATGACAGATTTGCCAGCAGGAAGTGGGCCTGTTGGCCCAACACGGAAAACATGAACTGGAACGAGACAGAGCTGGGAGTGGGCTAGGACAGGGGACTGGGCGGACGATCCACTAGACAACCCTGATGAAGACGGACCAAAGGCGGGAGTGGGCTGGGACGAGTGTTGTGGGCCAGCAGGCAGTGGGCTTGATGGCATTACGTGGTCACTAGATTGGCCCATTAAATGGTGCATAATGTATGGTGAGACTCCTCCATCAAAAAAATTACACGAACCATGACGGGACTACTGACTTTTGCAAACGGAAATTGAGTTTCATAAAAAATTACATGGTGACTAATGATGATTTTATTAGATGATAAATCAAAATATTTATAACTACAATGATTAGAGAGATAACCCAGAAACACCCAAGCGGTAGAACGGACTTGAAGTTTATTAATTATAAATGACTGAAAAAGTGGATAGCATAAACACCCAAAGACCATAAGATGTGAATACGAATGAATCTTATTATAGAGAATTTTAAGGGAAGAATCAGATGATAACCCTTTGGTAGGAAGTATGTTAAGGAGGTGAGTAGCCATTTGTAGAGCATGATGCCAAAAAGAAGGAGGGACGGAAGCATCAGTCAATAAAGTTCGGATAATATTATTAATGGTATGATTTTGTCGTTCGACTTTCCCATTTGTGAGGACGTATGAGGACAAGAGAAATGAAAAAATATGTCATTAGCATCACAAAATTCTCGAAACAACCCATTATCATATTCTTTGCCATTATCACATTTAATATATTTTATGTCTCGTTCGAATTGGGTACAGATGAATGCTCTAAATTTTAAGAATGTGGAAAAACTTGAGATTTTTTTTGCTAACGTAAAGGTCCATAAAATTAGAATAATCATCCTAAAATAGAACATAATAACGATGACCCAAAGAACTTCAAACGGGAGATGTCCATAAATCGTTATGAATAATGTTAAAATGCATCAAAGTACGAGAAGTAGAGGCTATAAATGGAAATATAACATATTTTCCTAACGGACATGAATGACAAATTGGAGTACTACGCGTACCCTTACAAGAAATAAAATTATTTTTATGCAAGGAAGAAATAATTGACGACCCAGAATGTCTCAAACGTCCATGCCACAAGGAAGGAGCTAGAGCAGCAAATGTCGACAACATGGCTTGACTCAAGAAAGTGGTGGTAGTTGTGATTGGATAAAGATCGCCCCTACTGTTGCATCTCATGAGAGGTATCCCCATTTTGAAATTCTTCACAAAAAACCCAAATGAATCAAAATTAACAGAAACACAATTATTAGTGATAAATTTACGAACATGCGCCAAATTTTTAGTTAAGTTAGGGGCATGAAGGGTATTTTTCAAGACAAGAGGTGGATGTGGTGGAGACAAAGTGGTATTACCGTAACCACAAATTGGAGTTGAGTTTCCAATACCAATAATAATGCCATAATTTTTGCTCATATTGAAATAAGACGAGAGAGTACCTTGGTCGGATGTCATGTGAGAAGTGGCATTGATGTTCATGTACCAATTCGTGCCTGGAGGATTTAATCTAAGTATATGCATGGCGGCCTCAATATCGATGGTGTCGGGATCGGATGCGGGCCCACAACATTAAAATCCTATGGGGCCGAGGCCCAAGCAGACCAGCCTGCTGACCTGACTTGGATCGCTGCTGATTGTTACCATAAAGACTCGAGAAATTGGGCTGGATCGGGGCCCAAGTTCCCGGGAAATAATTAGGCGCGATGGTCGGATCGCCATCGCCACCGTCCGCACTCCACCGACAGCGGCTCGATCTTGAGACTAGGTGGACTAGAGCCCAGTACCCCGAGGCCCACTACCACATTGCTATTGTTCTGTCCACTGCTGTTGTTGCCTCCACGATTTTTTGCCATTATTTTTACAGTTTTCACCCTTCTTGCCACTACCGTTGCTGCGGTTTTGGACGAAATTGTCAACAAAACCGTGAGAATTATTAGACCTAGTCATCATTGCCATAGAACTCGCACCGGTAGATGCCTTTTTTTCCAAGCCAACTTCTTCTAACGTGAGCATCGAACGGTCTTGATAAAAAGGTGAAAGTGGATTACTTTGACGAAGTATAGCTTCAACGTCATTATATGCCTCAGATAGGCCTGAAACCATTTTTAGAACAAGACGATTATTGGTAATAGGCGCTCCAATGTTATGGATTTGGTCCGCCAATTCCTTGAGTCGTTTACAATAAGCTGAAACATTCGAAAAATCTTCCATGCTGACTTGTGAAAACTCTTGCTCAAGAGTGACAACTCGGGAATGTTAGTTATCTTGGAATATATCACGCAATCTATCCCAGGTAGCCATAGTTGTAGTGTTTGGTTCAATGATCATTTGTAAAAGGTCGGTAGAAATAATGGAGTAAATCCACTGAAGGACGGTAGCATCAAGGGTTATCCATAACTGAGGATTCTCCTCGGGGGTAGATACATTAGTTGTGCCAGCTACCGGAGGAATTATGTGATAGAGGACTTGATGTGAGAGCGCGTGAATTTTGAATAATTCTGTTCACGTCATATATTGGACGTTTTCCATCTCAAGAACAATAGGGTTGTGGTTCTTGATGTTGGAAATAGCAAGGGTATGATGAAACATGTTCATCGATGTAGACATAACGAAAGAACAATAGGTGAATTAGGGAGTAGGAATATAAGAGGAGAAAAAGTGCACGGATTCCGAGAAGGGTCACGGAAAAACCGAGGCAGTGGAAGAAAATTTGGAAGAAGTGGTTTTAGACCTAGACTTCTGATACCATGAAAGAAATAATCCCTTGATTATTTTCATTAATGAATGAGTATATATACAATATACAATATCCATAATATGGAAAATCATATTCCTATTCTACTCCCAAAACTCTATTCTATTTGTACAAGAATTCTACAATTATGGTAGATGTACAATGCTAATTAAATACAAATAACATATTACCAAACATGGATATACATGGTTGTATATATCGTGTATATCAGTTTCCAACTTGGCTTGTGAATACACGATATACACAGGGTAGTGTATATACCGTGTATATCACGAATATATTTATCAGTGAGCACCATATTGTGATTAGAGTATTATATTAATCGATTTATTTTATGTTACTTAAATCCTAAAGCATTTTAATGACAAACAACCTTAATGAAAGATATATATCAAGTTATAAAATGTTGTTATCCCCGTTCTTCAAATTATATCTTCCACGTTCACCTGCATCTCAGTAGTCAAACCACTGTAATTATTGATAATTCATAATCAATGGAAGTTATTAAATATAAACGGGTTTAGAATTGAACTTTATTAGGTGTGAATTCGAAATTCTGTCATAACACATTTGATTTAGCGAATTTAAAATTTATTAATTTGTACTTATTCGATGAATTTGAGTCAAAGTAACTCGATTTAATGAATTCATAACTTGTACACTAGCTAAGTCTGCCCTGAAATTAGATCCGAGATTTAGATACTATCACATACTTAACATTAAATCCACTTATATTATTTTGTGATAAATGATACAAACTTGTCATATAAATATAAATGTATATACATTTTCAGAAGTCTTCTAGTCTCAGCAATGTTAGTGAAAGGTGTTTTCAACTTTAGGTGTCTCCCGATGGGTTCAGCCTAGATCATATATATATATATATATATATATATATATATATATATATATATATATATATATATATATATAATATCTAATTTTGCTGAAAGACCATGAGTTCATGTGCCTCAAATTGTATACATAAATTCGCCCCTAGTGTATGTGTGTATGTATGATATGTTTCGAAAAAAAACATTATTATGTTTTGAAAAAGGCCAAACGCATCGTCAGCCATCTGACTCACTTGAACACCTCAAATAACGTTTGTTCCATCTAGACACTTCAAATGGGCCTACGATGTGTTATTTAAACCATTTTTATATAATCAACCAAATATGTAAAATATGTGTAACACACTCGCCGGTGATGTGACAAAATGACAAATTAAATTAAAAAATATGGCGATTGAGCAAATAATAATATAAAAAATATATTTTGAGAAAAAATTAATATTTCAAAAAAGAAAAGAAAGCATGTTCTTCACCATCTTCATATGTGTTCTTATTCCAACCACGATTTAAATCCAAAATTTCAAGAGAAACTCCTTCAAATTTGTTATAATTTCAACTAAAGATTCTCCACGAAGACCTGAAGACAATCCCAACATTAATTTCTTAAATTTTTCATCAAATCAAGTAACTCATTTTAAACCTTCAAGCTTTCTAAAGACTTCATTAATGGTGTTTAGACCCAATTAAGACCTAAATAATTTGCAATAATCCAAAGAGATAAAATGAAGTTGCTAGATCTGAAATCCATATAAAAAATGAAATCAGATTGAAAATAATAGAGTTTCTCACACCTTATTTCTATGAAAATCACGCAAGTTGCTAAGACAACGAAAAGTGTCTAAACAACACAACGTAGGCCCACCTAAAGTGTTTATATGAAACCAGCGTTACTTGAGGTATTCAAGTAACAAATTTGAACAATCACATGTGACTGACAATGAGTTTGGCCTTTGAAAAATCAATAATATCGCCATAATTTGTTATTAGGAGCATAAATAGTGCTATTTATGAAATTTTACCAAAATTATATAGTTATGTACAGTTCCTTGTTTTATCGGCCCAATAATGTGCAAGTGCGATAGGGTTCTGTGGATGGGCTGAGACGTTGGGCTGCATCCACGCCCAGTGTGGGTTTCACCACACCCCCATGTCATCTTTTCCTTCTAGTTTTTGTTTATTCTCTCTCTTTTTTTCATACTCCTTTTCCAATTTTGGCTTTCTATGCCTTTGTTAGTTCACTTCTGTAAGTTGGGTTTAAGATGACGTTCTATATTCAATCTTCGAAAATATATTCATGAATTGAAGAAAGTGACTCACTATCGGGGAGTCAGGAGTTTTGTTAAGGGGATTAAAAATATAAAAAAATAAATATCCGAACAAGTCAAGGAGGTTCAACATCTATTGTATAAACATAAAAAAAATTAATCTTATAAAATAGGACAGCCCGGTGCACTAAGCTCCCGCTATATGCGGGGTCCGGAGAAAGGCCCGGACCACAAGAGTCTATTATACGCAGTCTTACCTCACATTAACAGTATACTTTTTCGCCGAAGAATAAACCCTTTCACCTTACTAGCTCCGCCCCTGTCACGATGTATACACTTGTGTTTGACTACAATCAACTGTCATGTTTACAGTTAATCTTGTTTAGCAGAGTTCTTTCATTAGCTGAATCAGTTCTTTTAGTATTTAAATTGTAAGTCTAGTTTATGTCATGTAGTTCCGTAGCTTTAATTATAGTATAGTATATCGTATTATGAAATGAAATTCCTCTTTCCTCTCTAATTTCTGCTTTTCTCTCTAATTTTTTATTTCTAGTAGCAGGAACCCTAATCATGTTATATCAACGTCCAAAAGTAATTTTGAGATTGAGAGTCCATCTGTTTCAATCTTGATGATCATGTTTCTGTAATATCTTTGTTTAATTTGTATCAATAGGTTGTGACATATATATACTTCTTCCGTTTCAAAAAGATTGTATTACTTTTCTTTTTAGTCCTTTAAAAAAGAATGTCATTTTCCTTTTTTTGGCAACTCTTTCATTCCAACTTTATGTTTAAGACCACAAGATTAAAGATTATTTTTGTACATTCAACACATCTTAAATTTAAGACTACGAGATTGAAAAGTCTTTTCTACTTTCTTAAACTTTGTGTCAAGTCAAAATCAAATAATCTTTTTAAAACAGGTGGAATATTAGGTATTGATTCAATTGAATTCAATTTTTTTTTTATATGGAGTATAGTTATATACATGTAGAATTACTAAAATTTCAATAATCTTAAATTCTGAATTCATAATTTTAAGTGACATGAATTTCGATACATAAAACCTTAGAATTAAAATCATTAAATTTGAGTTCTGGATCTGTTCTATGACATTAGGCTATTTGATAATTAATCGAGATTCATTATGGATGAAATTCCGAATATCTTTAACGTATAATAAATAATCAACGTTAATACTATTAGAATTGTCATGATTCCTCCAAATTATGAATGTTTTATGCTTTTCGATTTGGATCTTCACTGGTATATTAGAAAAAATGATTTTTTCACGCAACGATCTTTATTTGAAATATGAGCCGCTAAATATTTTTTCTTTTAAATGTATTTTCCTTTATGAACTTGAATCAGTGGTTTACAGAAACAACTAAATCATCTGCTTACTACTAATTTACTCTTCGACTCCTATCTTAAACATTTGAAGTGGATGTCTAGATCAAGATGTTGGCATCACATACATAGCATATTTGTCGTAATTAAAAAAGTTATTGTAGATCAGCCCTTAACTCTTGTTTTAAAATTCTAAAAGATGATGGCTTTGCCCAACAAGTAATGATCATAAAATAAACAAGTCGTATGGCTTACTCTTTCAACTCATGGGGGCTAAATCCCATTAGAAAGTTAACCTAATATGATAACGTATGTTGCTACTAGCTTGGAGAGACCAATTCAAGATTAATTGAGAAGAATTCCGATTTTTCTTTGCACGAGTCAAATAAGTACTATTCCCAAAGGGAAAAAAAAAAGGGTCAAATAAGTACTACACACATACGACTCCGGCGGCGAATTGGCTGCTGACATTCTACAACTACAAGGCAATGTTGCTGTCAGTCTGTCACCACTTGTAAATTGTTGGGATTTACGCATCTCAAATCCTACTTAAGCCTGCGAAGAACAAACTAACACACAGATTTATAGTGGTTCACCCTCAATACGAGAATTACGTCCACTTGCCGCTGCAGATTTTACTATAATAGAGTTTTGAGTTTACAATCTCTCTTTCTGCCTTGTTCGGCTACACCGTCTTACGACTCGTCTTTTCTTAAGAAAGAAACTATTTCAGCCGCTATACTCAACTCACTCTTTTTAGAAGAAGATACAAGGAAACGACGTCCTAATATATATATATATAGAGAGAGAAAATTAGGACGAACTTAATACACGCCTAAAATTTCCAAAATATCCTCCACTAATAACATTACACCGATTGATGTCAGCCCCAAATCGGCTGACCCAATCGGCTAACCCCAATCGGTTGCGTAAGGTCTTCATAGTGTCGGTAAATGAATTAGGCTCCACAACTCAACAATCTCTCACTTGGAGACTAATTTCAATCATATGTCTCCATCTGCAGAAGTGACTCCGATTCTCATCCAAGGAGTCTAACTGAAGTTGCACACAACTTCAATTTATCATTCGGCACAACCTTCGTCAGCATGTCAGCTGGATTCTAACTTCTGGGATCTTCTCAAGCACTAGCACTCCATCTTCCAAAGTTGATCGGATGAAGTGATACCGAAGTTGTATGTGCTTCGTGCGAGCATGGTAAATCGGGTTCTTTACCAAATGAATGACACTCTGGCTATCCCAGTATAGCACACTCCCCTCGTGGTCCTGATCCAGTTTCCGCAGAAAGGATTGTAGCCACATCATCTCCTTTGTGGCCTCTGTCACGGCTACATACTCAGCCTCACAACTAAAGAGAACTACTATCTCCTGCAACTGTGAAACCAAGCATATTGCAGTACCTCTGAAGGTGTAAACATACTCGGATGTTCTCTTTCTACTATCAACATCACCATCATTGTCAGCATCAACATATCCCTACAATCATGTTTCTGATTTCAAAAACACAAAGTTGAACTCGAACGCCTTCAGATATCTGAAGATCCACTTCACAACCTCCCAGTGTTGCTTTTTCGGATTGCTCATAAATCGGCTGACAACTCTCACTGCATGTGCAATGTCTGGCATCGTACATACCATCACGTACATAAGATTGTCGATAACCAATACATAAGGTACCTTGGCCATAGGCTTCATCTCGTCTTCGGTTGTCGGCGACTAATCCTTTGACAAAGAGAAGTGTCCAGCCAATGGAGTACTGACTGGCTTGGCATCATCTATGTTGAACCTCTTGAGAAACTTCTTCACATATTCTTCTTGTGAGAGTTTGATGCCCTCATTACTTCGGAGGATTCTCATCCCAAGGATTTGCTTTGCGGCTCCCAAATCCTTCATTGCAAATTCTTCGGACAATTTATTTTCAGCCGATCAATCTCATGTAGGTCTGCCCATACGATCAGCATGTCATCAATATAAAGAATCAGTATCATGTATGAGTCTTCAAATCTCTTGAAGTAACAACAGTGATCTGCTTCGCACCTTACGAACTCGATTTTCTTCATTGTCATGACCCGGGCTATGATCGGTACCTATCGGGTACCAGTCAGTATATGTCAGAGAATAGCAGCGGAACATACATAACACATTACTTAGAAAAAAAGGGTAAACATTACTGGCCAGCCGATAAGGTTGTCTTCTATAAAACATACTTAAACAAAAGTATAGTAATACAACTGGTTCTTATAGCCCAAAACACCAACGTGACTACTGCACTCAGAATAACAATCGTATGACGGGCCCCGCCATACCCCGAATGTACAAAAGTCTATAACCTCGAGAATCATACCAAAAGACAAGCCTCCGAGAGATGGAGCTTCCCAAGAAATGAACAGTGATCCTAAGAGCGGACCAACAAGCTACGATTCTCGACTGCGGATTTAACGCACTTCCGGGCGAGGTCGATAACAGTACCAAGTATGTGAAACGAAAATATCAGAATGAATTCATAATAGCATATATATAAAGCGGAGACATGTATGATAGCCAAACTACGATACAACATATACGCAAGTGTCAAGTCGTGGACTCACGCCTCTAAGTCATCACTCAAATATAACCATAGGTCTCATGCCCATAATATCAATTGTGCCCGTGGAATTCCTTCCTCACTGCCGGCAGTCTATGACATAACAACACTAAGGAGTACATATGAATACTAGATCCCACTCAGATCATAAGAACCGTGACGAGGCAAGACGGGCGCATAGCTACCGATCCACCTGCATCCTCAATCGATCGGCAAGTACGAAGCTACTACGGATCCACCGTATCAACAATACTATAATCGAAATCACGGCCGATCGGCAAGGCGATAGCCTCTACCAGATCCACCTCGTCACATCACCGGGCAAGTACGCAGCAACCACCGATCCACCTCAGATCACACCACTTCGCCCTAACCCTGACCGGGGCAAGTACGAAAGCCAACTACCAGATCCACCCTGCATCACGTCTCTGACCGGGGCAGGTACGAGGGCTAACTACTAGATCCACCCTGCATCAGTAGACCTCATGGAGAGCTAATCCATGGAATAATATCGCCAGCGTGGAAACGAACCTCATCATGGCCGTACGTGGAATCCTCCATCACTGACGGTACGCCCAAATAGACTCATAATTACATGCTTTTAATTCGAATTGTAATACCATGCCTTTATATAAACCAAGACAATTACCATGCCTTCTTTTCACATAAACCAAGAGAATTCTTATTTAAGCAAGCCAAAGTACTATGTACGTACATTCTTTTCGAAAGCCTCTTTTTTATGTAAAATCCAAGATACTAACACTCGTAGTATCGAGGCGTGTCTATTTTTCAAAGTAAGTTACTACACCTTTAGAAAAATCATTTCATAGCTTGAAACCAAGTAACTTCAATCTTCCCACAATCTAGACAACTTATGCTCATTAATCAAAATAGACAACTTTCATAACCTTCCATAAAGTTATTATAACCAACTTCCCATAAAGCCGTTATACTAACTTTATGCTTTAGAAATTTACGACATCCTTATCCATTCATAAGGCCGTTATAACTAACTTCCCATAAAGTCGTTATAACTCCTTATGAACCATTTCGTTCTTTTACTAGCCAAGAGACTTATACTTCAAACAAATTCATACAATTTTCAAAATACTTCAAGCCTCTTATCCTTTAGAAAACAAGTTTCTTACCTCCAAAAATTTAAGTCTCTTATCTTTTAGAATAATTCAATATTCAATACTTTCACACCAAAAGTACTCTATACTTCATTAGGTCAAGAAAATCCTTGTCTATCTTATTTAGGATAAACCATTCCTTAAGAACAAGCGGGTTAACTTCTTAACCCAACCAACTTAGACATTTTTCTTAAAACAGGTCAAGTATAACAAAAGGATTTTTTCATTCAAAACACGTACGTCTACCGTACTATATAGTTATAACTACTCATGCTCAAAGGATAAGAAAGTTTCCACATACCTCTTCGGTCAATCCTCTTGCTAAGCTCAAACTACCGCAAGTAATATGCCAACCTATAATAACCATAATACGTTTATTAACCTCTAATTTCAATGTAGGAATAATCTAAGTTCAAAGCCCCTAAATTCTATGGAAAATTGGGCAGCATTTCCTTTGTTTCTACATACTTTGCCACCTTTTTAAGGTCCGAATTCAACATCCAAACGCCACTTCTTAGGCCCAACAATCCAAACAATCTCAAGGGATTACACACCTAAACTTGTGTGTAAAATTCTGCCCCAAAAGGTAAAACAATTAACTTAACAAGTCTAAGGTAGTTTTAGGCTACAACATGCTCACATAATTTTCTTAACCAATTCTTTCACATCCAAACCATATTTCTTACATGCAATGACTCTAAGAGCATTATTCACTACCACAAGTTCTTTCTTCTTAACATGCAACACTAGAAACTAATTCTAAAGGAAGAAATGTTACCTTAAAGTTTTAGTCAAACTTATTCCAAATATTTTGCTATCTTCCTGCCAAGAACACCACCAACAAGCTAGCCACAAGCTTCCTTCTTGTTCCTAACTTTTCAGATTTTTCCTAAGGCTAGAATTTCTCTGGGGATTTTAGAGAGAAGGAGGAGCTTGAACTTTGAAGAGAGAAGGGAGAGCTTTTGTCTCAGAGAGCGATGAAGTATGACCAAGTCTTGAAGACTTGGTCAATATAGTGCATGCAAAATCAGATAGTGGGGACACTTGTCACCCTCCCAAGGTCTTTAAAGAAAATCGACTTTTCCTAAGTTTTTCCGCCTGAGCGCCATCCCGCTTCGGCTGGCGCCGCAACTCCTCGCGACCAGATCTTCCGCCGCTGCCTCGCTTCCGGCTACGCGCTGAAACTTCAGCGACCAAGACATTCGCGGCGCCGCTGCCTCGCATCCGAGCGCGCCTCGCCGCCTCTGTCCAAAACACATTTTTGTCCGACTGCGCACTGAACTTGTAATTCTCATAACTTTCTACTCCGACGTCCTATCGACGAACGGTTGGTTGCGTTGAAATCTAGACTCAACGAACTACGCCCTGGGACTTTGAAACACTTAGGAATTCTCAATGTACCGGGTCATAACCCGCCTCAAAGTCTACTAAAACCCGTCCGGAACAATCCGTCAACCTATCCTTTGGAAATTTTAAGTCTTACATGCTTTCGTACGCTCTCATGCGTAGGGTCAGAACTACGGGGTATAACATTCTCCCCCCCTTAGAAACATTCGTCCCTGAATGTTCTTTTGGAGCCAACTATTATTCCTCGGTACATCCTCGTACTATATACTAATGGAACTTCATTATGCCACCTATGACCCTAAGATATCGCACACGCATACCCATTCACCGTAAGTCAAACAGAAAACGAACCCAACATATGAACCATTACTACTTACTCTCATTCACGCCAATGTAATTTCCGCTCGAATTTACCACTCATTCTATCACATGTACACGCCTCAATATCCTCTGTTCATAACACTAAATCATACAACAATCCTATCATGCATACTAATCTCTAAAGGGTCAAAGATATACCTGTAATTATTGCTTCACATTCCCCTTGTCGTTCTAATCATGATCCTGCCCTGCACGGCGCATAACAAAAGAAGGCGATGAACCAGCCACTGATCCTGAAGGCTGAATCTCTACATCCGTGCTATCTCTGGTCGGACAGTTCCTCGCATAATGGCCCTGTTGGCCGCATGCATAGCAATTACCCAAACTAGCACGACACTCCCCATAATGGGTGTTACCACATCGGCTACACCGAGGTAGAGGTGGCTTCTCGACTAACACCCTTACTCTCCGAAAACTGAACCTCGAGCCCCGCCCCGCCCCGAATCTCGAACATCCAAGATCGCGTGGAGTACTCGTCCGGGCCGAGAGCATAACTAGCTCGGCCGAGGCGGTCCGCCAAAATCGCCCCGAGATCCTGCTGTCTCGGCCTCTTGGCCGCTCGAGTCAAGTCGGCCCTCCCTTTCTCTGTCCTCTATCCCCTGCGCATATGCATGTATCTTGGCGATATCCATACCTGGCTGAAGAGCTACTCCCAAGCACGCAGTAATCATATGACGGTCTAGCCCCATCACATAGCGATGAACTCTGTCTGCCATGTTGGCTACAATAGTGTGCGCATATCCGCCGAGAGTCAAACTCCAGTCATTTCTCGATGGTCCTCCCATTCTCGCTCAAGGTCAAGAATATATCCACGCGGCTCTCCTCAACTCGTGAGGCAAGAAGTGATCCGAAGGCCTCTGCGAACTCCTCTCAACCCGCCGGAAGAGCACCTCTCTCTAGACAATTCCAATGACTCAAACCAGCTCAACGCAATATCGCAGAACCTGAAAGCTAACACAACGGACTCGCCTCCGAGGCCCTAAGCACTGCGTAGTCCGCCGCACTGCCGAATAAACTCCCGAGGATCCTCCTCACCTTCAACCATAGAACTCGGGTGGATTACAACTCGAAAGTCCCGAATCCTTAAACCGCTACCCAGGGTTAGCCACGCCGCGGTGCGCTCGCCACGATGCTAGTCAACAACCTGACCGCTTCCATAATCCCTATACTCGCCTGGCCGCGAATCGGGGGCTCGCACCAAAACCTTCGAGCTACCGCCGCTCGGCCTTTCTAATACCGGCGTGAATGAACTCGCCGACCCGCCATCGCCTCGGCATAGTTTGTGCCCGAGTCACGTAACTCTGCGCACCACCAGCGCCTCCTGCCGATGCCTTGCCCTTCGGGCTCGCCGCTCCGGAGGCATAACTGGTACATAAGAATAGGTCAGAGAGGACTCAACCTACTGTCGCGCCCTTTTTCGGCCGCGGGATTTTTTTTTTCTAAACTCCTGCTAAACATGCAAATGTTAGAAAATAAATAATAAAATGCTAATAAAGTTTGAAAGGCTTAAAAATGCTAAAGGGGTGCTAACATATTAGAAGTGCTAAAGTTTAAAGGGTGCTAAAATGCTAAAGGGTTGCTAGAATGCTAAGGGTTCGCGGAGTCGCCACCTAATTAATTTGGGTGAATTAGGACACCTAAATGTTTAACTAGTTTAAAGTAAAACATTAACTCCATTTTATGGTCTGCTAAACTTAGAGAGATTCTGGGCAAGGGTTCTTTATTATCCTAAAGGGAAGGGGTTAGGCACCCTAAAAGATCCGCTAACTTGCGGTTGTCCGTTCAAACCTAGGGTAATTATTATGTTTAAAAATGCTTGTTTTAGGAAAATATAAAGGATGCTTTGAAATATTTTGTAGAAGGAAGCATGCTGTAAATAAATTTTGTAGGATTAATGCTATAAATATATATTAAAAAAAATATAAAGTGTGCGTTTGCGAAGTCGGTTTATGGGCTATAGATATGCATTTATCTGCGAAATCAAAGAAGTGATGCATTAGTTTTAGCTGTGCAATTTAATGACTAGGCAAAGATTAGATATAAATGACAAGCCTAAGATAAATAATTAAAAGTGCATTTCCAATTTTAAAACTACCCACCCCAGTTCATGTATTCAAGGATTAATTGTTCTAAACAGCCTATTAATTACAAATTAAATAATTAGGCAACAATTTAAACAAATAAGATAAAGGTGGATATGATCGCGGCTTCCAAGATGCGTGGCGACATCGTCTTATCCTATTTTGTCTTAGGAATTTCTGAAGCGGGAATGCAAATGCGGGTGCGGGTTGCCATTTGAAATGACTTGCGATGAGTCTCGCCGTGAGACTCTTTATTTTGCTCCGGTGCGTGCCATGTAAAAACAAGAAAGATAAGGATTAGTACGAACCCAAATAATAATTGATAGAAATAATTAAGACGAGCACATATGTTCAATGTATACGCATGTCACAGTGACTCAAGCAAATTATGGAAAACTTGTCCAAACTAAGTAGTGCAGAGGAAGAGGGACGACATATAGTGGGGCTAGTTGAGGTGCAGGGAACTATTCGGCACCAAAGTGTCATGCCCACATTCTAGACATGCTACCGCTTGAGCAAACAGAGCACGTGAGCGGATATGTTGAATCGGTGACAAATATTATCGGTGACTTGATTACATTATTGGACTAACACATAGTGTGCAGATATACATGCATACGAGGATGAGTACAAATCGCATTAAACATATGATTATTAGACCAAAGGGGCAGGCACAGTAAGCAAGATATAATTAAAATATTTCTGTCATTTGTTGCCGATGTCTTAAACCTATAATGTGTAATAAAGAAAAGATCATATTTCCGATTCTTGCAAAGAGAAAATGGGCATGCTACCTAGCATTATCAATTATAAGTCTCATGGTCATACAAAAAGCGTAACCGAGTGTCAAACCTCTAAGACTTCATTCCATTAATAAAACATGAGTAAACAAACATTTATGGCTTCCTGGATGTTCCAATATCTTAGTTGATCTAGATGTAAACAACCACATTTTACGAAGGTAAACAAGCGGGGGGTTATTAGGCTTAATGACATTCGTAAATCCAATGGTTCTATATGGATCAATTCCTTGAACTAGCATAACAAATCGTTTATTAAATATGTCAGCTCGTAATTCTTTATTCTCTACCCAAATATGTGTTTTAGGTGATTAGACTTGCTAATGAGCAATGGTACATGAACACATAGACAAATACAAATGGTCATTTATTAGATACTCCTGACACGACTTAATACAACACCTAAGGAGAAACTGAACTAGATGCAAGTGAGTGTATTTAAGCACGGTGTAGCTGTCATGACTTGAATTTTAAACCTACAAACCAGGCAAGATAATCACAACACGCGAGTGGATATGGCTCTATAAGGAATACACACAAATCATGTACTTCAAACAACATTTGTCACCCTTAACAGCAGGCACATGTCATGAGCCAGTCTCTGATTGTCCACACTATTTTGAATTTCCACGGAAACCACATTAGTCTCACTGTTTAGGTCAAAATGTTAGCCTATTCGATCCATTTTCGGTCGAGACTAGTATTGAATCACTGTACCGAAAATGAAACCTTTAAGACATGTTTCTTAAGATATAACCACACTCAAAGTTCAATCACATAACAAATGCTAGTAAAATGCATTAACAATCACGATGAGAGCATTAATAACGCTTAATATCAACTAAATAGATTCAGCAATCAAATTAATACACCTAAGTCGCCGCACGAAACACAGATTTCACACATACTATCACACGCAATCTTAAGACTAGAAGGGTAATAAATTTACCTTCTCCGCAAATAACCGAGGCACAGACGTCGTCGGTCCACACGACGGGTTTTGGGTTTAAGATGCGAAAAAGGGCAAGGTCTGTTTGCTGATTCTTGGCTAGAATTGAAAGAAGGGATTTGAACTTCCTATTCGCCGATGCTAATGGTGCAGGTCGAACCCTAACTCCCGACGCTCTGCTGTTCTCGATTCTTCTCCTGATTGAGTTCTGTGTTCGACTCACTGCTCTCTCGTGCTGTGCTCTGCCGTCTGTACCTTTCGTATTGTGCTATCCACTCCCCCTCGAATCCCCCGACTCAGTCCTGAATCGATGCCCTCGAATGTCTATTGCATGTGCGTTCTCCCCTCCCTCTAGGTTCTAATGTTGGTCCCTAAATAAAGGTTGATTCTATGCTATTTCTAGGTGTGATTTGGTACTGATTCGATCGCGATTTAGGGATTTGGGGTGATGAATATGGTAAGGAATGAGCTGCAAAGTGCGTGGGTAAAGGAAAGCTTGATTACGCCGGATTCTCAGGCGAGAATCTCGGCTGGGTGATGGGCGAGGTGCTGGCGGCGGTTTGAAATTTTTTAGGGTTCTTCGTTTATGAAGGTGAAGTGAGGTTTTGTTCTGGGCTGTTTGCGGGAGAAGAGGGAGGAAGGTCAAGGAAAAGGTTAAATGTCTTGGGCTGGGCGGTGATAAGGGAAAAATAATGGCTCAAGTATGCACTGGTCATGCGATAAGGGCGTGGGCTTTGGGCTGAGCGGAAGGATAAAGAAATAAGTGGGCTTCGGGTGTTGGGCCGCTGGTAATTTAAATTAGGTATTAGTTTAGGTAGTAAGTAGTTAATTAAGAGTTAATTAATTAATTAGCTAGTTAATTCTAGGTAAGTGTATTATTAATTAATTAACAAATGTGATTAAATTAATTAGGTGCTTTATTATAATTATCTAGGTGCTACATTAGTCTAATTATTTAGGTGCTAAATTAGTCTAATTATTTAGGTGTTAAATGCGGGCGCGTTATTTAATTAATGCTTAATACTTTAGAATGCGACGCTACTATTTAAAATCTTATTGTTATGCATTATTGCGAAGTTAAATTAAAATTGCATTGCGTTTATATTAAATTACTTAAATGCTGAATGCAAGTACGATATATAAGAATCGTTTAAAGCTTTATAAATGCGGTGCTATTAAATGCATATATCAGATTAAAATTGATTTTAAATTACAAATGATTACTAATAAATGCGGCTATGCTACCTGACACGACGTTATCGCTAAATTATTTATTTTATGCATTTATTAATTATTTAAGAATTACGACAAAGCTTAAAGTTAATTAATGCGGGCGCGAGACTCTAAGTGCTTAAAACTCTACGTAAGACGCGATGCCATTATTAAATTATTTATTTATGCATGTATTTATGTTTTATTCGCTGCATTTTATTATAAAAATCATAAAAAATTATTTTACAAAATTAGTGTAATTTTATAGTTAATGGCTGGACGAGGTCAAAATCAGTGTCAACAGATGTCCCTCTTTGTATGGAGATGATGGAAGAATCTTCGGACAAAGACGTTGACTCATAGCCAATTTTGTCTCGATCTTCAGAATTGCAAAAATGCTGGGCAGGTAGACAAGGCTGACGCAAAAATCAAAATCTGTCCCAGTGTCGAGTTATGACGACACTGGGTCGAAACACCAGGGCGGGCTAAGGCGGACTCAAAGCTGTCCCAGTGTCGAGTTATGACGACACTGGGTCACCATGGTCAAAACACTAAGGCGGGCTAAGGCGGACTCAAAGCTGTCCCAGTGTCGAGTTATGACGACACTGGGTCACCATGGTCAAAACACCAAGGCGGGCTAACGCGGACTTAAAGCTGTCCCAGTGTCGAGTTATGATGACACTGGGTTATGGTGCAAAAAGTAAAAGAAAATAACTGGCTTGAACCTGGGGTGTACTGCTGTGACTTGTGGTGCTGGGTTCTACGGTGATGTGGAGCGAGTGGACCGACGCTTGAGGCCGCTTCTGCCAATCGTTGGGAAGGTTGGCCCCCCAACATTGCCGGTCATTGAAGAGAAAATCCACGTTGTGCTCCTGCTGCTGCATGCTAAGACTTGAACAAACGGTTAGTGCATAACTGCTAAGGCAAAAATAATTTTAGAAAACAATGTAACTGTGAATAGAAAAGGTTATCCTGCAAAACGCGATGCCTGTTGTGTTGATGCGATGTTGCGAATGCTGTGATTTTCGTCCTTGCACAGACGTGTTGTGATTGTGAACGCGGGTATGTTGTCCTTGCTGCAATTGTCCCTGTATACTAAAGCTCAAGCAAGAGTTAGTGCATAACTGCTAAGACAGAATAATAAAGCATGCGTAAGAAATGCAATTTCGGGAGTATAGAAATCGTCCCCGCGTGATATCACGATGATGAGTCGCTGGACTTGTTGTCGATAAGCGCCGTTGTGCGACGTGTTCCGCCGGCGTCGCTGCGTGGACTTGCCGATTACGTCGTTGTCCGACGTGTCGCCGCCGGGCGTCGCTGCATGGACTTGCCGATTACGTCGTTGTTCGACGGGCGTGTTCTTCTTTGGCGTCGTTGCTAGACTTCTTTGGCCGATAACGCCGTTGCATGGACGCGTGTTCCGCCGGGCGTCGTTGCGTAGACTTCTTTGGCCGATAACGTCGTTGTGTTCCGCTGCCTCGTAGACTAAAGCTCAAGACGGAGTTAATGCATAACTGCTAAGACGTAATAATAATAAAGCGAAACGAGAAAAATGCAGCTGGTAACAGAGAAAATCGCCCCTGCGTAGATGTGATATGTTGATGATGGCGTCGTTTTCGGACCTGGCGTCGTTTTCGGACCTGGCGTCGTTTTAAGACCTGGCGTCGCTTTCGGACTTGTCGTCGCTTTCGGACTTAGCGTCGCTTTTGGACGTGGCGTCGCGGACGCGAGTCGCTTTCGACCGAGTCGCCGACTCGACGCCGTTTTTGACGTGGTGTCGCTTTCGGACTTAGAGTCGTTTTGGACGTGGCGTCGCTTTCGGACGAGTCGTTGGACTTCGAGTCATTTTCGACTCGACGCCGTTTTGGGCGTGGTGTCGCTTTCGACTTAGAGTCGTTTGACGTGGCGTCGTTTTGGACGCGAGTCGCTTTCGGACCGAGTCATTTTCGACTCGACGCCGTTTTGGGCGTGGTGTCGCTTTCGGACGCGGAGTCGCTTTCGACCGAGTCGCTTTCGACTCGCCGCCGTTTTTGGGCGTGGTGTCGTTTTGGACCGAGTCGTTTTCGGACTCGACGTCGTTTTTGGACGTGGTGTCGTTTTCGGACTGGGAGTCGTTTTCGGACGTGTTGTTGATGCTCCTGTATAATAAATGCTCCTGCAAGCTGAGCTTGAGAAAAATTAGTGTATAACTGGTAAAACAAAATGATAAATATATGAGAAATGCAATTATGTGAATAAGGATGTCTTCCCTGTGAATGCTGAGATGTTGTCCTTGGGCGGACATGCTAGATGCTGCCACTGACGAATTGCCATGATGCCTTTGTTGTGATGCATTCGTGAACCATGTGGATTGTCATGATGTCTTTGTTGTGCGTTTGACCGCATTTGCCGCAATTTGACTCAGGCCCGAGCCGACGCGCTATAATTTGTCATGGACTTTTGAATTCTGACTGTTGATTGTCGGTGCCTCTATCTCTCGAGCGTATGGAATCATATTTGTCGGTGTCCTTTCGTGGCGAATTCCTTAAAGATTGTCCCGCTGATCGATTTAAACCGAAGTCGGATATATGTCGCCGCTGGACATACGCCGATAACGCCGTTGCTCGACGTGTTCACGCTTCCTATAGATAGACGCTCCCGCAGTTGAGAAAACATTAGTGTATACCTGTTTAAATGAAATGATAAACACATACGAGAAGTGCAATTTTATGGATAGAGATGTTGTCCCTGCTACGCCAGATGAATACTGAGATGTCATCCTTGCATGGACATGCTAAATGCTGCAACTGACGAATTGCCATGATGCCTCTGTTGTGTGCGATGCGCGGGTTGCAAGTTTGACTTTATGCCCGAGTTGACGCGCTAGGTTTTGTTGCGGAACTTTGAACTTTGACTGCTGATTGTTGATGCTCCTTTCTGCTGCTGCTGCTTTTGCTGCGGACTTTGGATTGTTGTCATCCTCTGCCTTTGTTGCTTTTGCTGCTTACGCTATCTGAAGAAACCTTTCACGTATTTTCTATTTCGGCTATTGCACTTTCTCGCTCTGTTAATATGAAGAACTGCGCCAAAGAAAACTTGTGAGTTTTGGCGGGTCGATTTCAGATCGACTTCGCCGCCTTGTCCCTTGATATCCGCGTGCCTGGCCTGTTTGGACTTGCAATCCCTGTCTGGTTTCCTACCTTGTCCCAGTTTTGAATATGCAAGGGCGTTTGACCTAAAGTGGGTCTCAATAAAGTTGCTTGCATTTATTGATGTTTCTGGGCCTTCTAATTTCGGCCTGTATGGAGTCGCCGACGGATTTATGTTGCTTTTTTTTTCTCTCTCGAGACCTCGCTTGCCTATAGGAACCAAGACAGTTCCACTGCTCCGCTTCGGATGTCCTTGAATCAGTCATGTTGCTGGACCGTACCTTTGATCTTGTGAAATATTGATGCTCTGCCATTGCTTAGTCAAATACGAACCGACCCCTTGGGGAGGATGATAAACTTTCTAAAAAAATGCAACAAACGGTGTTAGCATAAAGCACATAATTTGCAGGTATATAGCAGGTATATCGCACATAGCACATTCAAACGTTTCCTAACATGCAGGGGGGGCCTCTTTACGCCAGGGGTAAGCCTAAACGTCACTTATGCGAGATTATGACGGATTTGTCCAAGTCGTCCAACTATAATGCCTTTGTTGGAAATGGCGACCAAATGACGGTGCACTTTTCCCAATTTCAGCATGTCATGATTGGGCTTGGATTTGTTAGTCATTGTCATGCTACACATAATATGCTGGTTGATCGTTGGGTTGAGAAACCCGTCGACAAGTTTGGTGTCTTCCTAATTGTGGTGTCGATGCCAAGGACCAACCCACCTAAGGTAAATGCATGCATGCCCTGAAATAAAGGGTGGTATAACTCTATCTTAAGTTTCTAAGATTTGGCTTTTTCTAGACGCAAGGTTCCCGAATGACAACTCGAGTGAAGCTACGCTGATCGACGAACCGATCTAACTCGCAGCGCCAACTCTCCTAAAATTTGGATATTTTTGAAAGAAATTTGCGGCGCGAGCACACCAAAGCGTGAGTGTGTGATTGTGTGAATTTTCCGAATGGAAGAAATATTTAATGCCGATTTAAGAAAGCGATAAAGTAGCAATCAAAAATAAATAAAACAAAATACAACACACAAAAAATTAAATGCAAAATAATTGCCAAATAATAACCCTAGGTCTGTTGTGGTTAAGAACCTAAAATCCCAATGAGTCGCCATTTCGTCGCATACTTTTTTGCAGCATTTTTTTTTCTAAACTCCTGCTAAACATGCAAATGTTAGAAAATAAATAATAAAATGCTAATAAAGTTTGAAAGGCTTAAAAATGCTAAAGGGGTGCTAACATATTAGAAGTGCTAAAGTTTAAAGGGTGCTAAAATGCTAAAGGGTTGCTAGAATGCTAAGGGTTCGCGGAGTCGCCACCTAATTAATTTGGGTGAATTAGGACACCTAAATGTTTAACTAGTTTAAAGTAAAACATTAACTCCATTTTATGGTCTGCTAAACTTAGAGAGATTCTGGGCAAGGGTTCTTTATTATCCTAAAGGGAAGGGGTTAGGCACCCTAAAAGATCCGCTAACTTGCGGTTGTCCGTTCAAACCTAGGGTAATTATTATGTTTAAAAATGCTTGTTTTAGGAAAATATAAAGGATGCTTTGAAATATTTTGTAGAAGAAGCATCTTTGTAAATAAATTTTGTAGGATTAATGCTATAAATATATATTAAAAAAATATAAAGTGTGCGTTATAAGTCGGTTTATGGGCTATAGATATGCATTTATCTGCGAAATCAAAGAAGTGATGCATTAGTTTTAGTCATGGCAATTTAATGACTAGGCAAAGATTAGATATAAATGACAAGCCTAAGATAAATAATTAAAAGTGCATTTCCAATTTTAAAACTACCCACTTGATTCATGTATTCAAGGATTAATTGTTCTAAACGAAATTTATTAATTACAAATTAAATAATTAGGCAACAATTTAAACAAATAAGATAAAGTGGATATGATCGCGCTTCCAAGATGTGTGGCGACATCGTCTTATCCTATTTTGTCTTAGGAATTTCAAGCGGAATGCAAATGCGCGGGTTGCCATTTGAAATGACTTGCGATGAGTCTCGCCGTGAGACTCTTTATTTTGCTCCGGTGCGTGCCATGTAAAAACAAGAAAGATAAGGATTAGTACGAACCCAAATAATAATTGATAGAAATAATTAAGACGAGCACATATGTTCAATGTATACGCATGTCACAGTGACTCAAGCAAATTATGGAAAACTTGTCCAAATTTCTAAGTAGTACAGAGGGAAGAGGGACGACATATAGTGGGGCTAGTTGAGGTACAGGGGAACTATTCAGACCAAAGTGTCATGCCCACATTCTAGACATGCTACTGTTGAGCAAACAGAGCACATGAGCGGATATGTTGAATCAGTGACAAATATTATCGGTGACTTCAGATTACATTATTGGACTAACACATAGTGTGCAGATATACATGCATACGAGGATGAGTACAAATCGCATTAAACATATGATTATTAGACCAAAGGGGCAGGCACAGTAAGCAAGATATAATTAAAATATTTCTGTCATTTGTTGCCGATGTCTTAAACCTATAATGTGTAACAGCAAAAGATCATATTTCCAGATTCTTGCAAAGAGAAAATGGGCATGCTACCTAGCATTATCAATTATAAGTCTGCGGTCATACAAAAACTGTTAACCGAGTGTCAAACCTCTAAGACTTCATTCCATTAATAAAACATGAGTAAACAAACATTTATGGCTTCCTGGATGTTCCAATATCTTAGTTGATCTAGATGTAAACAACCACATTTTACGAAGGTAAACAAGCGGGGGGTTATTAGGCTTAGCTGACATTCAGAAATCCAATGGTTCTATATGGATCAATTCCTTGAACTAGCATACTGAAATCGTTTATTAAATATGTCAACAGTTCAGAATTCTTTATTCTCTACCCAAATATGTGTTTTAGGTGATTAGACTTGCTAATGAGCAATGGTACATGAACACATAGACAAATACAAATGGTCATTTATTAGATACTCCTGACACGACTTAATACAACACCTAAGGAGAAACTGAACTAGATGCAAGTGAGTGTATTTAAGCACGGTGTAGATGTCATGACTTGAATTTTAAACCTACAAACCAGGCAAGATAATCACAACATGCGAGTGGATATGGCTCTATAAGGAATACACACAAATCATGTACTTCAAACAACATTTGTCACCCCTTAACAGTGTGCACAGGTCATGAGCTTTGGGCCCTCGGATTGTCCACACTATTTTGAATTTCCACGGAAACCACATTAGTCTCACTGTTTAGGTCAAAATGTTAGCCTATTCGATCCATTTTCGGTCGAGACTAGTATTGAATCACTGTACCGAAAATGAAACCTTTAAGACATGTTTCTTAAGATATAACCACACTCAAAGTTCAATCACATAACAAATGCTAGTAAAATGCATTAACAATCACAGTCGAGAGCATTAATAACAGTTAATATCAACTAAATAGATTCAGCAATCAAATTAATACACCTAAGTCGTCGCACGAAACACAGATTTCACACATACTATCACACGCAATCTTAAGACTAGAAGGGTAATAAATTTACCTTCTCCGGGCAGCGAACCGAGGCAGCGTATCAAGTCGTCGGTCCACACGACGGGTTTTGGGTTTAAGATGCGAAAAAGGGCAAGGTCTGTTTGCTGATTCTTGGCTAGAATTGAAAGAAGGGATTTGAACTTCCTATTCAAGCGGTGCTAATGGTCTGGGTGCTGAACCCTAACTCCCGACGCTCTGCTGTTCTCGATTCTTCTCCTGATTGAGTTCTGTGTTCGACTCACTGCTCTCTCGTGCTGTGCTCTGCCGTCTGTGCCTTTCGTATTGTGCTATCCACTCCCCCTCGAATCCCCCGACTCAGTCCTGAATCGATGCCCTCGAATGTCTATTGCATGTGCGTTCTCCCCTCCCTCTAGGTTCTAATGTTGGTCCCTAAATAAAGGTTGATTCTATGCTATTTCTAGGTGTGATTTGGTACTGATTCGATCGCGATTTAGGGATTTGGGGTGATGAATATGGTAAGGAATGAGCTGTCTGGGGTGCGTGGGTAAAGGAAAGCTTGATTACGCCGGATTCTCAGGCGAGAATCTCTACCGTGATGGGCGAGTCTTTGGCGGTTTGAAATTTTTTAGGGTTCTTCGTTTATGAAGGTGAAGTGAGGTTTTGTTCTGGGCTGTTTGCGGGAGAAGAGGGAGGAAGGTCAAGGAAAAGGTTAAATGTCTTGGGCTGGGCGGTGATAAGGGAAAAATAATGGCTCAAGTATAGGGCTGTGCTGGGCTGTGCGATAAGGGCGTGGGCTTTGGGCTGAGCGGAAGGATAAAGAAATAAGTGGGCTTCGGGTGTTGGGCCGCTGGTAATTTAAATTAGGTATTAGTTTAGGTAGTAAGTAGTTAATTAAGAGTTAATTAATTAATTAGCTAGTTAATTCTAGGTAAGTGTATTATTAATTAATTAACAAATGTGATTAAATTAATTAGGTGCTTTATTATAATTATCTAGGTGCTACATTAGTCTAATTATTTAGGTGCTAAATTAGTCTAATTATTTAGGTGCTAAATGCAGGCGCGTTATTTAATTAATGCTTAATACTTTAGAATGCGACGCTACTATTTAAAATCTTATTGTTATGCATTATTGCGAAGTTAAATTAAAATTGCATTGCGTTTATATTAAATTACTTAAATGTTGAATGCAAGTACGATATATAAGAATCGTTTAAAGCTTTATAAATGCGGTGCTATTAAATGCATATATCAGATTAAAATTGATTTTAAATTACAAATGATTACTAATAAATGCGGCTATGCTACCTGACACGACGTTATCGCTAAATTATTTATTTTATGCATTTATTAATTATTTAAGAATTACGACAAAGCTTAAAGTTAATTAATGCGGGCGCGAGACTCTAAGTGCTTAAAACTCTACGTAAGACGCGATGCCATTATTAAATTATTTATTTATGCATGTATTTATGTTTTATTCGCTGCATTTTATTATAAAAATCATAAAAAATTATTTTACAAAATTAGTGTAATTTTATAGTTAATGGCTGGACGGGAGGGTCAAAATTGGGTGTCAACACCTACTATGACAGCTCTACTGCACGATCTCAAAGAGAGAAGAATGGAAACCAACCCTAAATGTCCTGCAGCCCCCTGATTATAGATGTGGTGCACAACACACCGATAATCAATACTCTACTAGACACGGTATGTAGACACTTTCCGAGGACTAACTGCTCTGATACCACTTTTGTCATGACCGCCGGCCATGATCGGTACTACCGGTACCTGCCGTATATGTCGAGAATAGCAAATGAACATACATAACACATTACTTAGAAAAAGTGGTAACATTCTCGCCACCGATAAGTGTCGCTTTCTATAAAACATACTTAAACAAAAGTATAGTAATACAACCGGTTCTTATAGCCCAAAACACCAACGTGACTACGGACCTCTAGGAATAACAATCGTATGGACGGGCCCCGCCATACCCTGAATGTACAAAAGTCTATAACCTCGTGGAATCATACCAAAAGACAAGTCTCAGGAGAGATGGAGCTTCCCAAGAAATGAGCGGTGATCCTAAGAGTGCGGACGGAAGTTACGTATCTCGACTGCAGATGAACGCAGCGGAAGGAGGTCAAGACAACAGTACCAAGTATGTGAAATCAAAAAATCAGTAATGAATTCATAATAGCATATATATAAAGCAGAGACATGTATGATAGCCAAACTACAAGATACAACATATACGCAGTGTCAAGTCGTGGACTCACGCCTCTAAGTCATCACTCAAATATAACCATAGGTCTCATGCCCATAATATCAATCGTGCGTGGAATTCCTTCCTCACCGCCAGCCTATGATATAACAACACTAAGGAGTACATATGAATACTAGATCCCACCAGATCATAAGAACCGTGACGAGGCAAGCACGAAGGCATAGCTACCAGATCCACCTGCATCCTCAATCGATCGGCAAGTACGAAGCGCTACCGATCCACGCACCAACAATACTATAATCGAAATCACGGTCGACCGAGGCAAGTGCGATAGCCTCTACCAGATCCACCTGCCACATCACGATCGGCAAGTACGCAGCTAACCACCGGATCCACCTCGATCACACCACTTCGCCCTAACCCCGACCGGCAAGTACGAAGCCAACTACCAGATCCACCGCATCACGTCTCGACCGGCAGTACGAGGGCTAACTACTAGATCCACCTGCATCGAGACCTCGTGGAGAGCTAATCCATGGAATAATATCACAACAGTGAAACGAACCTCATCATGGCCGCATACCCGTGGAATCCTCCATCACCGATGCACGCCCAAATAGACTCATAATTACATGCTTTTAATTCGAATTGCAATACCATGCCTTTATATAAACCAAGACAGTTACCATGCCTTTTTTTCACATAAACCAAGAGAATTCTTATTTAAGCAAGTCAAAGTACTATGTACGTACATTCTTTTCGAAAGCCTCCTTTTTATGTAAAATCCAAGATACTAACACTCGTAGTATCGAGGCGTGTCTATTTTTCAAAGTAAGTTACTACACCTTTAGAAAAATCATTTCATAGCTTGAAACCAAGTAACTTCAATCTTCCCACAATCTAGACAACTTATGCTCATTAATCAAAATAGACAACTTTCATAACCTTCCATAAAGTTATTATAACCAACTTCCCATAAAGCCGTTATACTAACTTTATGCTTTAGAAATTTACGACATCCTTATCCATTCATAAGGCCGTTATAACTAACATCCCATAAAGTCGTTATAACTCCTTATGAACCATTTCGTTCTTTTACTAGCCAAGAGGCTTATACTTCAAACAAATTCATACAATTTTCAAAATACTTCAAGCCTCTTATCCTTTAGAAAACAAGTTTCTTACCTCCAAAAATTTAAGTCTCTTATCTTTTAGAATAATTCAATATTCAATACTTTCACACCAAAAGTACTCTATACTTCATTAGGTCAAGAAAATCCTTGTCTATCTTATTTAGGATAAACCATTCCTTAAGAACAAGCGGGTTAACTTCTTAACCCAACCAACTTAGACATTTTTCTTAAAACAGGTCAAGTATAACAAAAGGATTTACTTCATTCAAAACATGTACGTCTACCGTACTATATAATTATAACTACTCATGCTCAAAGGATAAGAAAGTTTCCACATACCTCTTCGGTCAATCCTCTTGCTAAGCTCAAACTACCGCAAGTAATATGCCAACCTATAATAACCATAATACGTTTATTAACCTCTAATTTCAATGTAGGAATAATCTAAGTTCAAAGCCCCTAAATTCTATGGAAAATTGGGCAGCATTTCCTTTGTTTCTACATACTTTGCCACCTTTTTAAGGTCCGAATTCAACATCCAAACGCCACTTCTTAGGCCCAACAATCCAAACAATCTCAAGGGGATTACACACCTAAACTTGGGTGTGTAAAATTCTGCCCCAAAAGGTAAAACAATTAACTTAACAAGTCTAAGGTAGTTTTTAGGCTACAACATGCTCACATAATTTTCTTAACCAATTCTTTCACATCCAAACCATATTTCTTACATGCAATGACTCTAAGAGCATTATTCACTACCACAAGTTCTTTCTTCTTAACATGCAACACTAGAAACTAATTCTAAAGGAAGAAATGTTACCTTAAAGTTTTAGTCAAACTTATTCCAAATATTTTGCTATCTTCCTTGCCAAGAACACCACCAACAAGCTAGCCACAAGCTCCCTTCTTGTTCTTAACTTTTCAGATTTTTCCTAAGGCTAGAATTTCTCTTGGGATTTTAGAGAGAAGGAGCTTGAACTTTTAAGAGAGAAGGGAGAGCTTTTGTCTAAGAGAGAGATGAAGTATGACCAAGTCTTGAAGACTTGGTCAATATAGTGCATGCAAAATCAGATGGGGGGGGACACTTGTCACCGTCCCAAGGTCTTTTAAAGAAAAATCGACTTTTCCTAAGTTTTTCCGCGAGAATCCCGCCGGCGCGGCCTTCGCTTCGGCGCCAAGGCCGCAACTCTGCGGACCTCAGATCTTCCGGCGCTGCTTCGGCGCGGCTGAAACTTCAGCGACCCCTCGATACATTCGGCGCGCGCCGCGCCTCTGTCCAAAACACATTTTTGTCCGATCACGACCGAACTTGTAATTCTCATAACTTTCTACTCCGACGTCCTATCGACGAACGGTTGGTTGCGTTGGAATCTAGACTCAACGAACTACGCCCTGGGCCTTTGAAACACTTAGGAATTCTCAATGTACCGGGTCATAACCCGCCTCAAAGTCTACTAAAACCCGTCCGGAACAATCCGTCAACCTATCCTTTGGAAATTTTAAGTCTTACATGCTTTCGTACGCTCTCATGCGTAGGGTCAGAACTACGGGGTATAACATTCATAAAGCTGTCAAACTTCGTATACCACTGTCTTGGAGCCTGTTTAAGTCCTTAGAGGCTCTTTTGAAGTTTGCACATCAGATTCTCTTTCCCTTTGACTTCAAATCCCTCCGGCTGTTTCATGTAGATATCCCCATCTAAATTACCGTGAAGAAAGACAGTTTTCACGTCTATTTGTTGAAGATGCAAATCTTCCTTTGCTACCAGCCCAAGAACTATTCTGATAGTCACCAACTTGACTACGGGAGAGAATATATTCGTGTAGTCGATGCCTTTTTTATGTTGAAATTCCTTCACAGCCAGCCTTAATTTATAGTGCTTGCTTTTACCGGGTTCTTTTTTATCCGATAAACCTATTTATTCTGCAATGTGTTCTTCTCCTTTGGATCATCGGCTAACTTCGATGTATGGTTTATCGACAATGAGTCCATCTCATATTTCATTGTCATCTCCCACTTAGTCGATTCATCAACTTACATTGCTTCTTCGTAATATTTCGGCTCCCCTCTGCCAGTGAGCAAAATGTAGTTGAGGGATAGAGATAACCTATGAACCCGCTTTCTAATCCTGGATGATCTGCGTAGTTTTGTGACATTCACTGATTTGTTTCAGAATCAAAATTTTCATTAACCCCGCCATCACTAGCTTGTTCCTCTGCCTCGGCTATACTTGGCTGCGGCTCGGGTGTTGGGAAGTCTCTCAAATTAATTCTCTCTAATTCCTTGTTCTGACATTCTGAACTCTCTCACAACTTGTCTTTGTATAACACTTGTTCATTAAAAATGACTTTGTTGCTTCAGATGATTTTCCAATTTTGGTCATCCTAGAGTCGATAACCGAACTCAGTGTCACCATAACCGATAAAGTAACACTTCTTAGATTTCGGATCAAGTTTACTTCTAGCCGTAGCATCAATATGAACATAGGATAAGCAATCAAATACTTTCAAAAAAGAAAGATTTATCCTTTTACCACTCCAAGCCTCTTCAAGAATTCTGAAATCCAACGGAACAGACGGTCCACTGTTAATCAAGAAGGTTGCGATATTAATTGCGTCTGCCCAGAATGTATTGGGCAGTCCAGCGTGTATTCTCATACTCCGTGCACGCTCGTTCAATATTTGATTTATCCTTTCCGCTATTCCATTATGTTGAGGTGTTCCAGGAATAGTCTTTATCATCTTGATCCCATTATAGCACAATATCATTTAAAGTCACCATCAGTGTATTCTCCTCTATTGTCGAACCTCAGCTCTTCAATTTGAGGTTTGTCTCATTCTCGACCATGGATTTCCACCTTTTGAAGACACTAAATACGTCGAATTTATTTTTCATAAAATAGACTCATAGCTTTGTGGTTGAATCATCAATGGAGGTCACGTAGTAATGTGAACCTCCGAGTGAGGGAACAATGGCAGGTCCCCACACGTCAGTGTGAACCAATTCAATCTTCTCGATCTTCAATTCCCTGTCTGTATTTAAAAAACTTACTCATTTCTGTTTTCCAAGAATGCAACTTTCACACATATGATGGTCCACAGATTTCAGCTCCGGAATCATATCGTTAGTCACCAGAAGTTTCACCCCTTTCTGTCTCATATGCCCCAGTCTGTAATGTCACAGCTCTGTCTTCTTGACATTATCAACAACATTAACTATATCACGGTAACTTGCGGTCATGTAGAGGGTACCCATTTTCTTACTGCGAGAAACCACTATGGGACCGTTCGTTACCTTCCAGGAACCATTACCAAAGGTAACATCATGTCCCTCATCATCAAGTTGACCCACTGAGATCAGATTACGCATTAGCTTCGGCACGTGTCTAACCTTTTTTATTTTCCACATGTTTCTATTTGACATCTTCAAACTAATGTCTCGAGTATCGATAATTTCCAAAAGCGTATCATTCTACTAAATAGACGTACCCGTACTTCCCCACAATATAATTCTCCATTATATCACGATCTGCAGCGATGTGAAAAGATTCTCCCGAGTCAAGCACCCAAGAGTCAATCGGACCGTTAGCCGATAACATCAGCCGATTGGCAATGTCTTTGGTGAATAACGTCAGCGCATCACCAATGTCCTCAGTGGTAGCATTGGCTCCACCCCCTTGTTGTCATCTTTTTCTGTGCCCTGCAGTTCTTCTTAATGTGACCCAATTTTTCGCAGTTTCAACACTCAAGTGTTCGCCCGGGTTTGGATTAACTCTTGTCATTCCGTGACTTCGACTTGCCCTTATTTCAGTTGTTGTTTCTGTCATAAGTTCTGCATCTGTTCTCAACATTCAGAGCAGAACTAGTCGATGCTTCACCAGAATCTATCTTGCGAACCTCATCGGCTAGGATACGATCCCTCACACCGTTGAATTTTAGTTTGTCACTGCCAATCGAATTACTAACAGCTGCTCTCATTGGCTCTCAACTGTTCGGCAGAGACGCTAATAGAATTAGGGCTTGCACTTCATTATCAAACTCGATTGCAACCGATGACAGTTGATTGACAATCGTGTTGAATTCGTTTACGTGCATTTCAATAGGAGCACCTTCTTCCATCTTTAGATGAAAGAGTTTCTTCATGAGAAATATTTATTATTAGTCGAAGGTTTCTCATACATATCGGATAGAATGTTTATCATGTCAGTCGTGGTCTTCTCCTTCGCCATTTGTGAGCAACGTTCTTCGACAACGTCAATTGGATTACTCTCAGAACTTGTCTGTCAAGGAGATTCCAATCGGCATCATTCATCTTCTTTAGCTTCGGGCTTAGAGGTTGATAAAGCTTCATGCCGTACAAATAATCTTCAATTTGCATCCTCCAAAATGCGTAATATATACCATCGAATTTCCCGATGTCGTGTGCCGAACCATCTTCGCCTCCCATTGTTTTCTGAATCGCAACACAACCTTGCGACTCTAATACCAGTTGTTAGGATTTACGCGTCTCAATCCCTACTTAAGCCGAAAACAATTAATAAGCGAAGAACAAAATAACACACAAATTTATAGTGGTTCACCCTCAATGCGAGAGCTACGTCCACTTGCCACTGCAGATTTTACTATAATGGAGTTTTGAGTTTACAATCTCTCTTTCTCCCTTGTACGGCTACACTTTCTTACGACTCGCCTTTTCTTAAGAAAGAAATTATTTTGGCCGCTATACTCAACTCACTCTTTTTAGAAGAAGATACAAGGAAACGCCGCCCTAATCTATATATAGAGAGAAAATTAGGGCGAACCTAATACAAGCTTTATTTTTAAAAAAAATAACTCCATCTGTTTAAATATGTTTGGATTGATTCGAAGTACGAGAGTCAAATTAACTAATGTTTTGTGTGAATTTGGTCATGAAATTTTTAATTTTTTTGATTTTTTTTTTACATATTTAAAAACTATATAAAAATATTATAGGTCACAATTGTTAATAATTCAAAATATTTAGATGACATTTGAAAGAATTATGATCAAAGAAAATATGTTTTGACTATCTAAATAGTAACTCAAGTAGAACTAGCAGATACAAGTGATCCAGAATTTTGATTAAGATACAAATATACGTGGTTTTTTTGTTAGAACCTTAATAATCTTAGCTAGTCGGCTAAAATACTTTCACCCTTCTAGCTATAATAGATTGTAGTTGTCGATCGTTTATATTTGTTAGATCCGGAAGCTATGAATAAGTAAGTAAACGTAAGAAAAATAAAAATTCGAAAGCTGAATAGTAAAACAATTTTTTTATGTTGTCTTCAATGTTGTGACAACACTTGAGCCAACACTAGATAAAAACAGTAATAAACCTTAAAGAGTAAATGCAGCGGAAAAGTAAAAGACACAAGGTTTATATTTTTAAGGGTATGTGTTAATATAGCCCTTGATGGTCAGTGACTGAAGTAATGTGTATATTGTATACTATTACAATTGAATTTTTTTTCACAATTTGTAGAAATAAAATAAAAATAAATTACAAAAACGAAGTCGCAGATGACTTCATCCTAAAGACAAAATATCTATAAAGAAACATACAACATCTCCATAACAATTGCTTCAACAATAAGCTCAATCTAGAATCTGGGCAACAATAGTAATGTTGGACATGCTGTTGTTATACAACTTTAGGCAGTGGTGTTTGATCCAGTTTCTGGAGTGAATTTCTGAGAGCTCTCTTGGTGATTCTTTTCTTGTTAATCTAGATATCAATACTCTGAAGTTCCTCCTCTATTTATAGTGTGAAACTTCCTTGACATTCTCACTGGTTGGTTGCGGAAGTTGAGAGAAAGTAGGCAGCAGTTTGGATCGATTCCTCCTCCATGAAAACCTCAACAATATTGACTTGGTCTTCACGTCGCTTTCCTTTCAAGCTTGACTCCTTCTTTTCTCACGTTTTAAACATAGTTTCCTGGTTAGCTTGTCTAGGTCATTTTTACCTCACAGTAACAATCACTGTTTTGGCCGGAAGAATAGGCAAAATCGTTTATAGAGATATTGTCACAACACTGCAGGCAACATCCTTATGTTTATAAGTGATATTGTCCTGATCAATTACTTGTGTTGTCACAACACTCATCCAACATCAACAATATTCACAAAAATTTATAAGAAATAGTTATTTTTTGTTGTGGTGTGTTGGATTGTTGTTAATGCAAATGTCCTTTTTAGGCTATCATTTAAATTTTATCTATATTCTTAAAAGTTGTGCGGATATTATCCTTGAAAAATTATCTCTTACTAATAACGTCATTCTTATACAAAATATTAGAGTATCATCTATGTAATATTTATCATAAACTATGAAAATAGTATCAACATTTTCTTTTGAAATAAACATCACCAAATTTGTCCTCCTAATTTTTCAATTCGCTGATTGGAAAAAAAATTGGGTTGATGTCTGATGAAAAGACTACTAAGGTTAAAAATGATTAGGCAAATGTCACGACGCTGAAATTAATCGATTCATAATATGCTCTGATGAAGTCATCTTTTTCTTTGGACTGCACAGCAGCCAGCCTTCGTGCAACAACTCGCATTGACAGCATAATTTTTTTAAAATATAGAAGAAAAAGCAAAAACTCCAGTAGTGGACTCTATAATTTGCATGCTAGGTAAAAGTCCCTTTATGAAACATAGTTTTAATTTGGGTCATCTTTTGTGGATTTCCCCATGCACAATAGCAAAATTTGGGGCAAAACACTTCCAAGTTGGCAATTAACTGTTAAACAGTGTCCAAAAGAGTCATCAGCGTCGCGACCTTTAGGACACAGCGTTGCTACCCTTGCCTGTGAACAGTGTTTCGGGTTTTGTGTATATTTGATATATATTAGAATTAGTCTTGTACCTTAATTACTATTGTAATATTATCATAATTGTATAGTTAGTCTCCTTATAAAATAGGGTTTTAGATGTAAAGTAGAAATAAATTCTCCTATTGTAACTTGTATATATATGCCTTTCATCAATAAGAATAAGAGATTAATGGTATCAAGAGTCTAGGTTCTCTTTACCTTATTTCAGCTCCTAAACTCTTCTCTCTTTTTCTCAGATTTTTTACCCTAACAGTTGCGGCGCCTACCTCTCGGTTTTTCCCAAAGCCGCAGTCGTTCTCCTTCAAAAAGTCCGCTCTCTCTCTTCTCCGAATCTTGTTGTTCTATTCTCTATGGCTGATAAGAACACTTTTCATCATGCCCTCACCGTTTCTAACATCAAGAGCGTTCTTCCTATTGTTCTTGATCTAGAGAACGTCCATTATGAGACGTGGGCAGAATTATTCAAGATTCATGCTATGTCACATGAAGTTCTTCACCACATTATCCTTCCCACTATTTCTACGGGGAGGGGGGTGATACGACGTCTACATATACAACGGTTGTGCCCACTAAAGCAGCAGATCCCGACTTATGGGGTATGCTTGATGCCAAGATTCTCCAGTGATTTATGCCACTATCTCTTTGGATCTTTTACAGATGATTATGGAACCCAACTCCACAGCTATGGTGGCGTGGAATCGATTGTGTGACATCTTCCAAGATAACAATCATTCTCGCATTGTTATCCTTGAGCAGGAATTTTCTCAGGTTTCTATGATGAATTTTCCAAACGTTTCTTATTATTGCAAACGCCTCAAGGACTTGGCAGACCAACTTCGCAACGTGGATTCTCCTGTTTCTAATAGTCGTCTAGTTCTTCAGATGGTTGTCAGTCTATTCGAGGCCTGTACAGGGGTTGCGTCGGTTATTCGTCAAAGTAACCCCCTACCGGAGTTCTATCAAGCCCGCTCCATACTCACTTTGAAAGAAGCGGATTTGGCTAAAAGGGCATCGATCGGAGCAAATCTCATCGCCATGATGACTGCTTCCAATTTTCCCCCTTCCAATCCAACCAATGTGACCCAAAATCACAACAACGGGGGTGGTATGAAGGGCCAAAATCAGAAGAATAATGACAAGAATCGCAGTGGTAACAACGGGGGCAACCGTCAGCAACATCGCAGTTGCAGGGCCCAGAGAGCCCCCGACGGGCGATGGTCCCGCCTCGCAAAGACCGCGACACTTCGATCACCTGCAAGCGCCGCGACCAGCCTTCTTCCCAGTCAAACTGTGGTTCGGACCGTATGGACAGCCCCAACAGTCTAGTATACTTGGGCCTCGCCCCCATCAGGCCCACCACGCAATGGGCCCCACTCAGATCAACATTGAAGTAGCGATGCACACGCTTTGCTTGACTCAACCAGACCCTAATTAGTACATGGACACCGGCGCCACTGCCCATATGACATCCGACCAAGGTAATCTCTCATCTTATTCCAATTTGAGCACTAATCGTGGTATAACTGTTGGTAATGACAATTCTATTCCAATTAAGGGTTATGGTAATAAAACTTTATCCCCTCCTCATCCACCATTTGTCCTGAAAAATACCCTTCATATCCCAAAATTAATTAAAAATTTGTGTCTGTCCGTAAATTCACCACTGATAATTGAGTTTCTATTTTTGATCCGTTTGGATTTTCTGTGAAGGATTTCAAGACGGAGAGTCATCTCATGAGGTGTGACAGTAGGGAGGATCTTTATCCAATCACACCGAGTTTCAGCATCTCGCGTCAAGCTATGTCATCCACTTTTGCAGCTTTTGCTCCTTCCTTGTGGCATGCTCGTCTAGGTCATCCAGGATCGTCAATTATATCTATTTTAGATAAGAATAAATTTATTTCTTGTAAGGGTACGCGTAGTACTCCAAATTGTCAATCTTGTTCGTTAGGGAAAATTATTAAGTTACCATTAGTAGCTTCGAATTCTCATACTTTAATGTCATTTGACATTATTCATAGCGATTTATGGACATCTCCGGTTCTCAGTTTTATGAGTCTTCAATATTATGTGTTATTCTTGGATGATTACTCTAAATTTTTATGGACATTTTCAATTACGAAAAAATCACAAGTTTTTTTCATCTTCGTAAAATTTAGAGCTTTCATAAGAACTCAATTCGAACGAGAAATAAAGAACATCCAATGTGATAATGGTAAAGAGTATGACAATGGGGAGTTTAGGGAGTTTTGTGCTCAAAATGGATAAATTTTCGTTTTTCTTGTCCTATATGTCTTCACAAAATGGGAAAGCTTAACGAAAAATTCGTATCATTAATAACATTATTCAGACTTTATTGGTTCATTCTTCCGTTTCTCCATTATTTTGGCATCATGCGCTACTAATGACTACCGATCTACTTAATATTATTCCCTCTAAAGGTTTGACATATTCCTACCCTCTTCAAGTTTTATACAATAAGACGCATACGTATTCTCATCTTAGGGTCTTTGGATACTTACGTTATCCACTGTTTCCATCCACCACAATCAACAAACTTCAGGCACGCTCTACCCTGTGTGTATTTTTGGGTTATCCATCAAATCACCGTGGTTATAAATGCTTTGATTTGTCCTCTAAACGAATCATCATTAGTCGTCATATTCTTTTTGATGAATCTCAATTTCCATTTTCTAAAGTAGATAAACTCGTGTCTAGTTCTTATGATTTTTTGGATGATGATATCTCCCCCATGTTCTCCGTCATGTTTTAGATTTTTCACAAAATACATCGTCAGCGCCGCGGCCCTTAGGGGAGGCGCCACGGTGCCTGCCATCCAGTGAACAGTCATTTTTTAACCCGTCATTAGAGCCGCGACCCTTAGGGGAAGCGCCGAGTCGCCAAAACTTCAGAGAGCTCTGCAGTTCTTCCAGCGCCGCGACCCTTTCTCCCTGCGTCGTGGCGCCTCCAACGGTAATTTTTGACACTTCACAAACTTCCCAAAATTCACCCCCTCTAGCCCAGAGTCAAGGTCGAATCACTCGCAGTCAACAGAGTATTTTTAAACTAAAAGACATTTTAATTAGAATTTTAATGTTCTTAAATCATCCTTACCCCGTAATCTTGTGTCTGCCCTAAATGACCATAATTGAAAAATTGTCATGACCGATGAATATAATGCTCTTATTGATAATAAGACGTGAGAGTTGGTGCCTCGTCCATCTGGTGTTAATATTATTCGGTCTATGTGGATTTTTGCTCATAAAGAGAATTCTGATGGTTCGTTTGCAATGCATAAGGCTCGTCTTGTAGGTGATGGTAAGACTCAGCAGGTTGGTGTGGATTGTGGTGAGACTTTTAGCCCAGTGGTCAAACCGATGATTATTCGTACTGTGCTCAGTTTGGCTCTTTCGAAATCATGGTCCATTCATCAGGTAGATATGAAGAATGATTTCCTACATAATGATCTTCATGAGACAATGTATATAGATAAGCCTTTGGGGTTTAGGGATACTAGATATCCTAATCATGTCTGTCTATTGAGAAAGTCCTTCTATGGGCTTAAGCAGTCTCCACGGGCTTGGTATAAGAGGTTTGCTGATTATGTTTCGACTATGAGTTTCTTTCACAGCAGGTCTGATAATTCATTATTCATATATCATCGAGGATCTTCAACGACTTATATACTATTATATGTTGATGACATTATCTTGACTATCTCTTCTGAGGCTTGCGCAAGTCTATTATGATAATGCTCAGTTCTGAGTTTGCCATGAAGGAATTTGGCCCATTGAGTTACTTTTTGGAGATTGTTATAACTCGTCATACAGGTGGATTGTTCTTATCACAGAGGAAGTATGTAGCAGAGATCATTGAGAGAGATGAAATGTCATCCTATAAGTCCACTTCTACTCCAGTTGATACTAAACCCAAGTTGGGTGCTGCAGCTGGCTCTCCCTATGAGGATCTGACCCGCTATCGTAGTCTTGCAGGCGCCCTTCAATATCTGATGTTCACGCGACCTGATATTACATATGCAGTACATCAGATGTGTTTGTTTATGCATGATCCTAGAGTTGAACATACGAATGCGCTCAAACGCATTCTTAGGTACATTCAGGGAACACTTGAGTATGATTTGCATTTGTATCCTTCGTCGACGTCTACACTAGTCTCCTATACAGATGCTGATTGGTATGGTTGTCCTGACACCAGATGGTCTGCCAAGCGTCAATCCACGCTTTCAATCCATGGTATGCCAAGCGTCAATCCACGCTTTCAAGTGCAGAGGCCGAGTATAGAGGAGTAGCCAATGTGGTTTCTGAATCATGTTGGTTACTAAATCACTGTGAGAGCTTCATTGTCCTATTGAAAAGGCTACCTTGATTTATTGTGATAATATAAGTGTCATCTATCTTTCTGGAAATCCAGTTCAGCACCAACGTACTAAACACATAGAGATGGATATTCACTTTGTTCGAGAGAAGGTAGCTAAAGGCCAAGTACGCGTCTGCTATGTCCCTTCCAGATATCAGATTGCAGACATCTTTACAAATGGGCTTCCCTCAGTCATTTTTGAAGATTTTAGAGAGCCTCAACAGACGCACCGCCTCGCATGATCGTGGGTGTGTGTTAAGCGATGTCCAAAGCGATCACGCGCTCGCTGCGTGAGCGGTGTTACGTGTTTTGTGTATATTTGGTATATATTAGAATTAGTCTTGTACCTTAATTACTATTGTAATATTACCATAATTGTATAGTTAGTCTCCTTATAGAATATGGTTTTAGATGTAAAGTAGGAATATGATTCTCCTATTATAACTTGTATATATATGCCTTTCATCAATAAGAATAATCAAGGGATTAATTATTTCATTAACAATATGACCGTTATTTTATATTTTATTTTTAAATTTAACATAAATAAGAAAAAAAAATCCCAAGTATATATATTAATTGTGTAAAATCAGCATAGTATAATCGATTATTACTTTATTTTTCAAGCTAGCATATTAGATCCTTTGATGTATGAACCGAGATTTTTAAAACTTTTTTGCTGATCAAGATTAATTTTATAAGATGCGGAAGCGAGATTGAGATGATTCGGACATGTGCAGAGGAGAGACACAAATGCTCAAGTGCGGAGGTGCGAGAGGTTGGCTATGGATGGATTTATAAGAGGTTAGAGGTAGGCCGAAGAAGTATTGAAGATAGGTGATTAGACAGGATATAGCGCAGGTGCAACTTACTAAGGACATGACCTTAGATAGGGGATTGTGAAGTATACAGATTAGGGTAGAAGGGTAGTAGGCAGTTGAGGGTAGTCCTACTTACGCTTACATACTGGTAGTTGTAGTGTTATTATTGTAGCCCTGCTTAGTCTATCATACTAGTAGACACAATATTGTTTTATAGTCCATGTCCTTTGATTTCAGCTGTTGTATGTTATTTTGTGTACTGTGTTTATCTTATTTACATGCGTTAGTTACCGCTTTTTTTCAGAATTATTTATCATGACTTATTTGCTTTTACTACTCTCATTGTCATACGACTTTAAATTTCTTGTCAAGGTCTGATTGTTTCTCTTGCTTTGCTTGTGCTTATGCTTTGTCATGAGCCAATAGTCTTTCAGAAACAACATCTCTACTTATCAAGGTAGAGGTAAGGTCTGCGTACACTCTACCCTTCTCAGATCCCACATTGTGGGACTTCACTGGGTATGTCATTGTTGTTGTAAGATTGATTTTATAATTATGTCCATTATTTCAAATATAATTTGAAATAGAAAATTTGAGTTTGAAAAACTTATTTAAAGAGTAGTTAAGTGAAATAATAATTTTCACTTACAAATTTCATCCAAATATAGTCCAAACAAGCCTTTAGTATGAAGAATGAATCTTTGGTCAATCTTAACTCGATACCCCAAAAACTATGTACGCTACCAATACACAAAATATAAATGAACTCTAAAAAGTACATGGAAAAGAAACAAGTTGAACTTAAATCATGCATAATTGCATCAGTCATGTAAGAATTTCGAGTTTTGGAAATTGAAAAAAAAAATAGAATGAAGACTTTTTCACTTAATAAATCTTACACTATGTGAATCTGAATACCTAATAATCAGGGTCGTCTCAAACATTTTGAGAGCTCTGTTCTAATTCGTAAAAGTTGGTCCTTAATTAGGCTAAAACATGCGAATTATGAGTCTTTACAGTAAATTCTGGCTAATACTACTTAATAAAAAATGAAAAAAGAAGCCCTAAATTTTTTCATTTTTCAAGGACCCTGTACGGTGGCACACCTCGCACGGATCCAAAGACGACCCTGCTAATAATCTTAAAATAGGTATGGAACATCAAGAGGGGAAAAGGATACCATTCATGTGTAGTGTGGAGAGGGTGGTGGTGGACCGGTGGTGGTGGGGAGCCTACTAAAATAAGAGAGAGAAAAGACAAAAGCAAAGATATCATAATGTTTAGACAAAATAGGCTTGTTGGTTAAGCCAATTATATAGGGTCTCTCCTCTAATAATAATGCCAAAGAGTTTGCTTGTGATATGCTCCACCTTCTAATACATTTTCCTTAAATACAAAATTTGTCCTCCTTTTCACCAACTACTAATGTTGTTTTTTAGCATGCTTGGGAAAACAATATATAAAAAGAAAGAATGCATATGTCCATTTGATAAATACTTACTCGTTCTAAGATATTTCTAATAGATTAATAATTTAATTTTAACAGTTGAAAATTAAATTAGAGTAAATATCTTGCATTTATCGTATATACAAACACCCTATGCGAATAACTTTTTATCTATTTATTTCACTAGTAGAAATAGATATTTTTTTCACTGACATTCAGTAAAAAAAATTATGCTATAAAGCATGATTTTCCCATCTCCTTTCCATCGAACCATCTCACTGAAAAAATGCATAGTGAGAAACATATCCTATTGAAACGCTAAAAAAATTCTTAATTTTTGCGTATGAAAACACTATCATTTATATTTTTTTTAGAAAAAATTACTGAGAAAATAGATTTTTTTTATAGTGTGTACACACCTTATTAAATGTCTTCTGATATGATATTGAGATGGTTGTTGTTCTGAGAAGTGACAGATAACCTACATTTTCGTAGTTGGACTTAATCTAGACAGGCTAACATCATCAAATGTTTATCTGTTTAACACTTACCTTTTTAAGGTCATTTTCTAAATTGTATATCTGTTATTGTATGGCCTTTTTAGGCCATTTTCTAAATTGTATCGCTGTTAATCCAGTATACTAAATTTCACTTATAAAAGTAGTTGGATGAATTTGTTTTTGTGTAGACAATTTTTGCCCCCTCAAATAGCTGATCTTTAATTTGTGTTTTTGTTTTTCATTTAATAAAAATTTATGGGCCAAAATATTCTTATTCGTTGGTCTACAAAGTCAGAGATCATGAGTTCGATCTCCAATAGAGTATAAAAAAAATCGCAAGACAAGATTTTATAGAAACTATGCCTATTCGGGGAAAGATACATAGAAACTATGTCTTGTCCAACATAGTTATGTAGTACTAATTAGCAAGACAATGTTTCATAGAAATTATGTCTTGTCCAACAAAGTTACATAGAAATTATGCTATGTCCGACATAATTTCTTTCTACAGAACTATGTCAGATATGCCATAATTTTTATGTACTTTTATTTGAATAGACATAATTTATGTGAAACATTGTCTTGTGAAATTAGGTCATAGATCTGATTTTTTTATATCAGAAATTTTCGGTAACTTTTTTGTTACTTAAAGCGATGAAGGAAAAAAAAAAGTGATTTGAGGAAAAAAATTAAAGATCACCGCAAAGTAGGGCATTTGTGCGAATTTATCCCAATTTTATCTCATTGGATTAACGGGGATTGAATTTTAGATAGTTGGCTCAGAAAAAGACCACTTGTGCAAATGGGGTCATCCGTGGCACTTATGTCCTCATTTATGTGTTTGATCTTTAATTTTTGCTCCTAGTAATAAATAATTTTTTATAGGACATAAGTATATATTTTCACATCATAATATTTCATAAATTATGTCTGAGATTTTTATTCTTAAAAAAACTATATCCTCTTATATATAGGGCCGTCTCAAACATTATGGGAGCTCTGTTCTATTTCGTAAAAGTGAGTCCTTAATATAAGTAAATATATTGTTCTGCTAGAAAATATCTGGGCCTAATAGGTTTGATTTGAAATATGAATTTGGGCCTTCACATGCTCGCGCCACTGAAAGTCTGAAACTGAATCACTTTACTTTGATTGAGCTAAAACATGCGAATTATGAGTCTTTACAGTAAATTCTGGCTAATACTACTTAATAAAAAATAAGCCCCTAAAAATTTTCGTTTTTCAGAGACCTTGTGCGATAGCACGGCTCGCATAGACCCAAAAATGGCCCTGCTTATGTATACATTTGATTGCTAAAGGATAAAACTTAATGACCGGTTAAAGTTTGATAATATTTAATAGATCACAAGTTTAATCGGATAGAAAAAGTTCGCACGTGTTATTCAATTATTCACAAGTTTCATAATATTGATCTTACATGTGTACTTAATTTAACAAAATAAAATCAAATGTTTCTACTTCACATGGGAATACTTTTCATAGATGTGTTTTGTTATTTTCCTTTTGATAAAATACTTTTAAAACAATTTTCTTAAAATTATGATTCTTATTTTTTTTAAATACTTACAATATTTTTATATCATTTTAAAATATAAATTTATTCAAAAAAATTATACTCATATTTATACCAAAAAATAAGTGTTTCCATCCTAAAATCTTTGACACAAATTGGTACAAGGAAGTTTTGTCGTAATGAAGGTTGTGTATTTGAAATATCAAACCTTTTATTTTCTTAAAATTTTAAATATAAATTTTTAAAATTTTGAAATACATTAATTGTCATCGTCTTCATAAAGGTTTGATTTTGATTATTTGTGGGAGGTGAATTCGCTAATTTAGGCTTTTTAGTCGGATTTTCTAAGGCAGTAGACATAGTACCGGAAAGTACGGATTCGGGATTCATCCCTTAATCAAGCGCTACTTGAAAGTCAGGTGAGATTCCATTGATACAGAGCCAATTCCAATAGACTTCGATCAAGATCTTCTCGCCTCGCCCGTTTTGGCTCTCCCGGGTGGATCTAGAAAGATATGAAAGATTTCCGCTCCTTCGGGGGCCTCTGGCTCAGGATACAAAAAGGTAGGGATTCTGGGGCAAAGTGACCCTCAAGAAAAAAAGCAAAAAAATATACGCAATTTTGATTTTGCCAAATGCCAGTCAAAGAAAACTGACTAGCCTCCAGGGGAAGATGCGGTCAAGACCAATTAGTCGACTTTGATATCTCACCCCTGATCTGCGGGTTTTCCGCTCTAATTATTGCATGTGTTAAGCATATAGCTTGTACTTTCTCTATTCGTTCTGCTAAACACTTAACCTCTTATCAACAAGGTATGGTGAGGGGACCAAGGAAGAGAGTCAAGGGCAGCTCTTACCCTGCCAAGCCAATCTAGATTGACAAGTCGCTAACTTGCTATAGGGCCCAGTCACCTCCCTTCTTCCCAACCTCTGGGGTGTTAGCTCTTCGATAGAACCAAGCCTTCCATCTGACATTCGTTGGGCTTCTCTCTTCTGGAGATTCTTCGATTTACCAAACATATGCGGATCCAATCACGATCTTATATATAATAAGAACAAAAGGATAAAGTCGTCGGTATACTGTGATCGCTTCTCCAGCTCTCGCAAAAATTGTATGGGAGTCGCCCTCGGAGGGACTTCCCGAATGACCGTACCGAGGAATTCTTTTTTTTACTATATGAAATCCACACTTTGACACCTGAGATTCCGTAACATTTCTTGGGGAAATTGAAGTCAAGTGAAGTTAGAGAAGGGTCATCGTTCCCGGTTGTCCCATGTTTTCAGAAGCGGAGAATGCCCTGAGAGACGGTTTGAAATTTTAATTAGGGATCCGCACGTCTTCCATGATTCTTAGATCCAGAGGTAGCTTGAATCTATTCCACCGCAAACAACCGAATATACTACTGCAGGATCTGCGTTGGAGAGGAGTTCACGGATGTTTTTTTCTCATCCAGAAAAGTACCATGTGAAATCTTCGATCGATAACGCTCAGCCACCCACTCATCTCCGATGACGAAGTACCAGCTCATCTTCGATGCCGTTAAGCAAGAGTTGATAAAGTCACTCACCCAAAGAGGGAGACTCTGTTCAAAACGGTATGGTTCTAGTTTTAAGGAAAGAAGCTTCAAGCTGCTCTCTTTACTGTAAAGAAGGAGAGGAGCGGAAAGAAGAACAATCGACGATCTACTGCTCCCTCTTAATAGCAGATGCCCATGCTTTGGACATATATATAATCTTTCTTCTAAAAAAGGAATTTATATATATATATATATATATATATATATATATATATAAGAATTCCTTTTTTAGAAGAATTCCTATATAAATAAAAATCATCTTTTTATTATTTTACCTTATCGCTCTTCAATAAGTTAAACTCTATTTAAAACTAGGCTAAACTAATCTTATTGACAATTATAATATTAACCAATAATTCCTATTTTAAAATCTTCAACTTTATAATTTCACCCCCCCTCTCACCCTCTATGCAACACGACAATTCCATTATCAATAATAATCTACATACAGTCCACGGGCACAGTCCAATGACAAAGAAGGGGAGCTTAAGACGCTCTGAACATTGCAGCGTGAGATCGATTCCTAGTGGAAACATTCTACTCTCTTCTGAGGTTGATCCTTGTAGGTGCTATCAGTTGTCCGTTCTCAAGTCCTGGTTATTGGAGCACATCCCGTGATTTACTGATAGTAGTTTTGAGGAACCGATACTACTATCTCCAGGACTAGTCTGGCGCAAGCCGGGAACCTGGATATCAAAATAATAATAATAATAATAATAATAATAATAATAATAATCTACATACAATATCAGTTACAAATATATATATACTCTCTTAGTTTCAATTTATTTAAAGGTTGACCAATTTTACAAATAAAACAATTTAATTTTAAATATAGATTATTCGAATATTTTATAATAAAATATATATATTTGAAAATTGTGTAAAAAGGTATTATAAATCTGTATAATTAATAATTCACAATATATGAAAATAAAAAGTTAGTCCGGTGCACTAAGCTCCGCTATACGCAGAATCCGTGGAAGGGTCGGACCACAAGAATCTATTGTATGCGACCTTAACTCACAATATATGAAAATAATTGTAGAAAATCTTAGTCGAAGAAAAAATAATTAGACTTCTCAAACTAGTCAACCTTCAAACAAATTTGGACCGCGAAAGTACAGAGCATATTTGAATTGACTTATTTTAAGTATTTTTACGTCAGCTAAAATTGTTTTAAGTTTTATATTATAGCATATAATATTAGTACCATAAACATTTACAAATCCAAGGCGACGTTTGTTGTTCACCCGCTTAACTCGACTCAATGAATTCTTTCCTACACATAAACCCCCATCTTCAAATCTTCAATTCCCTCATGTTTTCTTGAATTTTTTTCTGTTCTACAACAACATCATACTCACTAAAATTATACACCGTGGGGTCTTGAGAGTATAGAGTGTACATAAAACTTACATTTATATAAAGAGAACTTGCAGAAGCCCTCTGGATCGGCCATTGTCATTGTTGTCTTCTCTGCAAAGAGCTCTTCTAACGTTGTTTTCACAATACCCAGAAGCAAAAAAAAAAACGATGAAATGCTTCTATTTTACAAAGGAAAATGAAGAAGGAGGAACAACGTTAAGTTGGAGGGAATCAAAAGTTTCATGGGTTCGTTCATTGAGTGTGGCGTCGAGCAGTGCTGTTGATAATACAAGGAAATCGAGGGATTTTACTGAGTCGATTGAGTTTTATGAGTATTTGACTCAGCGAAGAGGGAATGATGTGAGGGTATTTAGTTTTTATGAACTGAAAATGGGGACGAAGGGTTTTAGTAGAGGGTTGATGATAGGTGAAGGTGGATTTGGGTGTGTTTATAGAGGGTTTGTTGGTGATAATGACAAAATGGAAGTTGCTGTTAAACGATTGAATCGCCATGGATTCCAGGCATGCTTTTCTCCTTAATAATTTCACTGCTAACAAAGATTATTTATACTATCAGTTTCATTTAACTTGTGATTAGTCAGTTATGTTACCACCAAAGAGTATGGTGGAGTGGTCGGGTTCGAGCCCTGCCCTGGGTATGGAATCGCCTTTATCCTGGTGCGAATCTGGGTCAGTCGGGCTCCAAAGTGGGGTACTAGACACCGAGTGGGAAATAAAAAGAAATAGTTATTTCTATCATTTTTATAATATTGAAAGGATTTACACTATTAGTTTCATTAATTTAAGGGATAATTACCTTTTTGGCCGCCCTAAGAATAATAGGGGATAAATGTATATGTTTTGTATATTAAGTATAAAACATAATTTGAAGGGGATACTTGGAGTAACAATTTATGGTCACGAGTTCAAACCGTGGAATCCGACCCTTCTCCGGACCCCCGCATAGCGGGAGCTTAGTGCACCGGGCTTCCCCTTTAAATGTATATGTTTTGTATATTAAGTATAAATATACATATTCTATACATAATTTTAGTGTAGATGTTTTGTATATTTTGGCTAGCATCTGTAATTAATTTCAGCTGATGGGTCAAAAATGAAAGCAGCCCTTCATTTAACCTGGGATAATTAGTTTAGTTAGTCTCACTTTTATAGAGTTTAAGTTCTATGCAGAATCAAGTCAGCTATAAGGTAATTGTGGTCAATTTTTTTTTTATTATAATCGTTAATTGGTTACCTGGTAAAAATGGTCTAACATGGAATTACTGATTAAAATTCATTTCTTTACATTATCTATGCATACAACTTAAGTCCTTTTTTACCAATTTATCAATTAGTGGTTATCACAGAGATACAGATTAACTTGTGATTATTGTATGAGTTTTTTGTTTGTTGTAATTATATGTTTTGTTGATGTTGTTATTGCATATTAACTTGAACTATAACTATATGCTTATGAATGTGTTTTAGATTAAAATTTGAAATTTCAAGTGCTTATTTCCATGAAGGTTGTTGGACTGATTTATTTTGTAGCAATTTGATATTTGAGGAGAAAAAGATAATAAATTTATGTATATGCTTATAGTGTGAATCATTACAAGGGTTTTCTATTTTGTCATTTTGACACAAGGAATTTGCATATTGTATTTTTCATGTAATTTGTGAATATTTAAACTTTAAACATATGCAGTGTGATTTAGTCTTGACAATAAGCTCAAATTAATCATCAATATGGGAAAAGTGTTAATAAAATGATTACTATTGTTGGCAAAACTGGTGATAAAATGCAAGAACTAGGACCTCAAGATCATCCACTAGGATATGATCTCTTATTTAACTACTTTAATGAACATCCATGGCTTTTATCAGCAAGTGCCTGATAAAGAATGGACCTTTTTAAGACTTGTAATGTCACAAGATGCACCTTTCTTCAAACCATCAAAATGTCATAAGTACCCTTGGAAAAGATTTCTGTAGTAACTGGCCATTTAGATCAAAGGTAGCTTATGTGCTTCAGGGCTGTTCTAATTGTTTGAGCATTAAATCTTCTTTATGCAGTCAAACCTCTCTATAACTACATCCTTTATTGTACATTTCACTATAACAACCGTATTTTCTGTGGAATCGATCTTTCATGTTATGTTATATTATATGTTCTCTATAACAACATTTCGTTGTAGCAGCCAAAAAATATCGGGACAAACGATTTTGTTATAGAGAAGTTTGACATTATATTATTTCTTGGATTATTTTGTTTTCGGTTTTTCATATTATAACTTCTAGTTTGAGCTTTTTTTTATAACCGAGAAATCTCTGAGGGCCAGTGGCGTGGATTTCAAACTTCTAGTTCTGCCCTTTAACTTAATTTTTTCACCTATCATGTTCTAGCTTAGGTTCTCTGTTGTGTTTCATAAGTTAAAGGTGAGTTTTCCTACAAACATCTTATGTGTTTCATTTTTCTGTGGTCTAGTATTCAGGGGCATAAGGAGTGGATTAATGAAGTAAACTTTTTAGGTGTAGTGAAGCACCCAAATCTAGTGAAGTTAATCGGGTACTGTGCAGAGGACGATGAAAGAGGGATGCAACGGCTTTTAGTCTATGAACTGATGCGTAACAAAAGCTTGGAGGACCATCTGTTGGCACGATCATCAACTCCTCTCTCCTGGACTTTGAGATTAAAAATTGCCCAAGATGCTGCTCGTGGATTAGCCTATCTGCATGAAGAAATGGATTTTCAGGTTATTTAGATTTTTTTCCTGTTGAGAATCCATCACGTATTTTTGCAATTGATAGTTCATGTGTTTGATTTACTAAACTTTCTTGCAAGTCTACCTTATATATCATGTCTACAAATACTTTGAGTGAGGCATTAGTAGAGGTGTAATACATGGCTGTTGAAATGATCCCTTTAATATTTTTCTTTTTTCAAGGTAGAAATCCCCCGTTTCTCGTCTTTTATTCCATGGTGATGATTAAATCTAATGACTAAATCCTTCGAATCCTGTTGGACAGGTAACTGGATTACAAATAGTTGCCTGATTTACCTTATCAAATTGAAAAAGTAAAAAAGATTAGGAATGTGCTTAGCTAATTTGTTAAAGACGTAAGACATATGTAGATTAATTCTTTATTGTAAAATGCATTAGATGAATAGAAGTAAAATATGACGAAAGGAACTTGGAAAACTTGCTGTTAGTTGTGTGGTTTTTGAACAAGTTACCAAGAGAATAAAGAGCCTCATTCAGAACATTTGTCTTAAAACATAAGGAGCATTGCATGCTCATTCTTTTCGTCGCACGGTCTTGAAATCTGGAAGGCAATTGCTTTTGCACTTCTGCGTTTAATCAAAATTGTGCCTTCTAGAATTGAATCGATAACTTTAAATTTAAGTTTGTTGATTAGTGAACCCACTTAACATTTCTGTTTATGTCTGTAAAGCCTAAAAAAACACGACTTTTGCTGTCTTTGTTTTGGCTATCGATAGAGATAGCAGTATAGCTTTATATTGTCCACAGTACCTTAATATTATTCAGGATTGCAACTCTCTTGTCAGCACTTCCAATTTCAAACCTTTGACATTTCTGGTTCCAAACTTTTTCATTATGTTATTTAATCTTTGATGTCTTTGTTTCAGTTGATATTTCGAGATTTCAAGCCATCAAATATTCTTCTTGATGAAGACTTTAACGCAAAACTCTCAGACTTTGGACTAGCTCGGCAAGGTCCAGCTGCCGGACTAACCCATGTGTCAACATCAGTAAGTTTCTTTTTTCTTCCCAATTCTATTTTCTGATAGTCTCTCCCTATCTCTCAAGAGGATGGTGTTCCTTGGTGTCAGTTGGTCTCAATCTGGAACTATTTTTTTCTTACTCCGTCCCACAAAAGAATGACTTTTTTCTATATGCAGAAACAAGTTAAGCTTAAACTTCTCATTTTACTCTTAGGGCGTGTTTGGTATGAAGGAAAATAGTTCACGGAAAATGTTTCCCTACAATATGTTTTCTTGGGGAACAAGTGGGATTTTTACTTATTTTCTAGTGTTTGGTAAGTAAGCAAAAAAAATATTATCCCAAGAGCAATTGTATGTAATCTAGCAAATCACTATAGTGGTGGAATGTGATGGGGAGTGGGGGTCGACGGCGGCGGAGAATGGGATGGTCAAGGGGTAGGAGTTGGGTGGGTGGGAGCTTGGGGGAGACGATAATTGGAATGTCACTATGGAATTTTTTTTTCATACCGAAAATGTTCTCTAAAACATTTTAACCAACCAAACATAGAAAGATAGAAAAATGTTTTCCTCCATACCAAACACAACCTTAATGAACTGATTTATAGACACAATAATGTCTATGACATGTTTTAGACAAAAAAAATTCAAAAGACGGTGCTCAGTCAATAAATTGCGGCGGAGGGAGTATAAAACTTCGAGCAGAAAGATCATGATAATATAAGAAATGATTTTCATGTTTTTGATAATCTGTGGTAGGTATTGTCTCTTTGTGCATTGCCTGACATAGCAAGTCATCAGGTTGTAGGTACGGTAGGCTATGCAGCTCCCGAATATGTCCAGACAGGAAGGCTCACTGTCAAAAGTGATGTTTGGAGCTTCGGAGTTGTTCTCTATGAGCTCATCACAGGAAGGAGAGTGTTGGAACGGAATCTTCCTCGAGCTGAACAAAAACTATTGGAATGGGTGAGACCCTATGTTTCAGATACGAAGAAATTTCATTTTATTCTTGACCCTCGACTTGAAGGGCATGATTGTGTCAAGTCAGCTCAGCGACTTGCATCACTGGCGAACAAATGCCTCGCGAAAAACCCAAGATCTCGCCCTAAAATGAGTGAAATCGTTGATATGCTTGAGAATATCATAACTGATGCAGCAGCTCAAGCAGAAGATGTGAATGAAGAAGCTGCAAAAGAAGAAGTCGACACAAAGGAAGAAGGAAGAGAGGAAGTTGAATCAGGAAAACCGGAAAGCAATAACCAAAAGTGGGGTTTCGACTTCAAAGAAATGGTCAGCTTTAGGAACAAATCAATCGGTAAGTTAGATTGGAGGAATTGGACAGCAGGTTTAGTCAAAACATTGTAACAAACCTGTCCCTCGTGTTCTGCTGACTCGGGCTAATGGATCATTTTTGTTTTTTCTAGAATGGAGATGTCGGCAGCTTTGCTATATATTTTCCGCAAAGAGGTGTAAATTTAGTAGGAACATCTTCTCTTGTTAGTTTACCATTGTAATGTGTTTCCACTTGTAGTTTGTATAGGGAACAATCCCTTTCTCTCTTAAAGTTCCTCTACTCCTCCACAGAGGCAACTTTTAAGATCAGCAAATCCAGTCTCACCATGTCACTGCAATGGTTGAGGGCTAATTAGAGGGCAATCAATATGGTATATGATATTAGTTTTGCTAGATTGTGTTCAATGCTCAAATTAATGAAAGAGGTCTTTTCTCTTTTTCCTGCACTTTTGCTCAAGCTGGCATCCGCGACAATTCAAATTGTAGTTTCATGAGTTTAAATCACAATAACCATAATAGTTATTACTGTCTAGTCAGGTTTTCTTTACTTTTCAGTTAATTATGTGTAAAAAAGGAATTAGTTGAATATCTGGCTATTTCCTATCCAATCTTAGTTTGACTTTACATCTTGCTTTCTTCTTCTTTTTTGTCATCACGCAATGTTGATAGAAATGGCCATACCAGTCACTCTTGTACTACTGTGGTCATGGCACACCACAATGGTCCACCCTATACTCTTTTTTATTAAGCTAATATAATAAACAGTTTTCTCTCGGATCAATAAAAATATCTTAGTTTGATTTTCATAGACTTTGCACAGATTTTCACCGGTTGTCTTATAAGGAATAACAGTTTAGTAAATAACCCTTCTTTTAATTTTTTTTGCATCTTATTGACCTTTTAGATCACTTTCAAAAGATTCTTTTAAGCAAACTGAAAATCTTATAAGAAACGTTAGACAACAGTATACTATTTTTCTATACTGCAAATTTTAGATGAATGTCTAATATTTTATTTGTAAGTTTGAGAAATGTATAAATAAACATTAGACTCAAGTCTAATGAGGTCTGAAAGGATGATTTTTAAAAAATTATATTTGCGTAACTTTTAAAAATAAGGATAAAAATATAAAAAGTGACCTAAAAAGGGATATTTGTGTAAGTCAACTTAGATTGTATTACACCTATTTTTTATTTTTTTTGGTTATAACTAATGTTGGTCCAATTGAACTGCATACAACAACTAACTAAACACAATTACTTGATATTTTGGAGGTTTCAAAATTGTTGTTGATTTACCAAGAATATTCAATGAAAAGCAAAATATTCTTGTTTAACTTTGAATAAAGGATATGGGTGGACCAACTTCAGGCCCATAAAAGTGGACCACGTTATCTGATTACTGACGTAGTCCAAAAAATTGTGTGGATTCCTTCATACGGGCTGCTCTTTAATTTTTGCCCCTCAATTTGTTGGTCTTTAATTTTTACACTTAACTTCTCATTTAATAAAAATTTACGGGCCAAAGACCGCCTGTATCCGCCTATTTTGTCTCACCCTAAATGGAATGACTCTCTTAGTTATGTTGCGCCTCGATCCGAGTTTCCACGTCCAATTTTCTCCGCCCGCAACCCAATAAGTTAGCAAATTCAACACAATATTAGGGTCATTCCCTTCATTCTATGCTGACCCAGGTCCAGGCTGAATTTTTTAGAAGCCTATTCCCACCACACTCATGGTTCGATTGGCCTACCAGCGATAGTGGGAATTCTCCCGTTCCTTGATCAAAGACTTGGTTGGATGCGGGATCTATGAACTTTCTATTTATGATCGTCACGAATTGCATTATAATCAAATTGCTTTGGGTCGCTTACCAATGTCAGTAATTGATGATTACACAATTCAAATAATTTTGAATTTACCTCAAATAAAAAATGAATAAACCTCCGCAGGGGAACATATCACTCATTCTTTCATTGGGGACATGTGCACGAACGACAACTCCAAACGCCACACATTGACCTCCTACCTACAATTAGAAATCAACTTTCTATCTTCATCCATGGATCCTTTATCCATACTTATTCAATTGAAAGTATTGATCCAATTCAAAAATTATGTTTCGCAATTTCATAATTCAATTTTCAATGTCTAAGGGGCTCAAGTGATTCGCCGAAACGATGATACCTGTGGAGAAGTAGTAGTTGCTTCTCTCTTCAAGTTCAAGCGAGTTCTTGTTTTTCACTGCTGGGAAGAGTTTCTGATGCCCTATCGAGGCCCCGGAAGAGGCAGCTAGCCCCCCGGCGGTGTGGAAGATGGTACACAAACTCAATGTGTAGATGTTGTTGTGGTAGAATATGCCAAGGAGATGGAGACAGAAGTTGTTGGTATGGAGCTTGCAATTGTAGATGAGGCACCACAACGAATTGACAAAGGTAAGGCTCCAATGTCCCATATCGAGCAACTCACAAGTGGACACTAACGGATGAATCGATCCAAAGAAAGGCATAATTGGATTCTTATGTTTAATCCCGGAGCATACAATTGCCAACTGTAAACAATTATCCTTTATTCGCGGGTCTATTAAATTAGAGATTCTGGGTTCGAATCCCCGCAGAGGCAAAAAAAAAAAAAAATCGCAAGACAAAATTTTCATACAAATTATGCCTATTCTGTCTAAATTATATCGAGACTATGTCATTTGGGCATAGTTTCTATGTAACTAGTCGGACAAGACATAATCTTAATTTTTCAATGAAATTTTGCCTTCAGGCATAATTATATAGAAATATGTCTCTGAAGGCATAATCTCTATACAACTTTGGCCGAATATAAATATTTTATAATAAAATTTTGCCTTGCGAATTTTATTCTTTCTGGCTCTGCCGAAATTCGAATCTATAACCTTAAGGATATTTTCGATTATTTTTTAGATGAAGAGCAAAAATTAAAGATCACCTGTTAAGAGTCCCACGTTGGATATGAAAAGGGAACGAAATTCAATTCTAGAATGTTATGACTCTGGTATATCTGCAAAGTATAAGTTTATTTTAAAGCGAACTCAACTTCCAATCTTTTATTTGCTTATCACTATTATTGGTTTATTTTCTATATTGAAGCAAACTTTGACTCATTTACTTCTCTTTATTTGTAGTAAATTGTTATGACATTTCTGATCTGCAATGTTTGCTTTTTCTTCCTCTGTACTTACTGAAACAAATTTCGAGAAAGAGTTGTCTACCCAGGTTTTTATATTGTGAGAAGATGCAAACTTGATAGTCATCAGCTTCAGGGGCACAAAGCAATTGTTTGTGAATAATCTGAAGTTCACCAAGTTAGAAAATGATACAACTATTTCTACTTCCAATTCGTCTATTACACTCTCGATTTTAATAGTTTTTTATCGGGTGTCCTCAACTAATTGAGCATAAGGATCCGGGGGGCTTTCTTTGAGAACATGGGGTAATCTAATGTATGTAATTGCAGGCATGAGTTTTTGTATGTGTTTATGTCGGGTTCGTACACGCAGCGGAATTTGAAAAGTTATATTTCAAATCCGACGACGGTCGAACTGTAGTATGATAAGTAATTAAAATACAAAGCACATAATTAATGTAAAACTTCGACAGAAGACTTACATTCGAAGCATCAATCAGCCAAGCGGTTGAATCTGTTACTTTGTGTAGTCCGAGGGTGCACACGCAAACGTCCCTCGATTTGTAAGTTCTAGGAGAACTGTGATGTAATTTGCTAAGTCAGGAATGCTAGGGATTCTGACAGAACTTTAGAAGAGATTGACCCCTCTTAGGTTTTGTCTTAGTCTCTGGAATGGGAGGTAAGCCCTCTATTTATAATTGCAAAATAGAGGCTTAGGGTTTCCATGGGCTGGGCCCAGCAGAAAATCAGACTGGCAAAATTTGGACTGCCAGAATCCGTACACGCACCGCAGTCCCACTAAAGAGGCACCGCGGTTCTGCCCAGTGTTCTTGGCACCGCGGTCCCAAAACAGGGCACCGCGATCCTGTCCTATTTTTCAGTCTTTTCCCATTTTAATGTCCCGGTCATCAACCAAACATATAACTATAATTTCCTTCTAATTACATTCTTCAATCGACGAAACATTTGACTTAGTGTTACCCTTCAGGCCTTTACATATCGTCACTAATTACATTAGGATCTTCACGGAACTCCTAGACTGCGCCGGAAGACGAACCCAATATGTAAAGTTTAGCTACACAAAATATGTGAACTGAACCTATATGTGAGAAGATAAAATCCCTTCATTCATGACACACTCAATCAACATGATCCGCGTTGTCTATCCAAATGACTTGATTATTATAACTCATCTATATTAGTTGACAACAGGACCATGTCACAGACATGTCCAATGCATTAGCCAATTACTTAGTCAACCTAATACCATATGAGTACCTGAGTGTTCACTCAAATATAAATTCAAGGAATGAATCCTTTCTTGGCTCACATACCACCTTTAATCTACTTCGTAATACACCCAAAACAAGCCGCGTCTCAACCTATAAGACATTTGAGCTTATGACAGGATAAAAGTACATTACTCCGTAAACAAGATGATATTGACCTCAAGTCTAAGAACTTTTATGTCACGACCCGACCCCGGATCTGTGACCGGTGCCTTATCCCGGGCACCCTTGTGACACAACATCAGAGAAAACCAGCGGAATATAAACTCACAATAAACAACCATAATGATATAAAATAGTCTAGCCCAAAATGGCTACCCCAAAAGTACATAAAACCGAACAGTTACATCCTTAAACAAACCAAGTTATGACAAGACTACAGGCCTCTAAGAAGGAGTAACACTATGACGGACAGGCCCCGTCATGCCCTGAATGTACAAAACATCAACAACACCGGGAGAACCATACCAAAAGTCGAGCCTCCAAGAAATGGAGCTCACGACACTGAGTAAAAGATCCTAGGAATGAGGATCTACCACCGCTTCCCTTACTGCAGATGAACGCACCCGAGGAAGGGGTCGACACAATATGTACTAAGTATGTAAAATCGAAAATACCGTAATAATATCATAAGTCAAAAATAAGTTGAGTCATAGATAAAAATCAATTTTCAGACCGTGCCTTACTAATAATGAGAGTAACAAGTATAAATCTTATAGCATAAAAATAGGAGGCTCACGATCAAAACAGGTACCTCGCCTGTAGTATCATTAAGCAATCCTACTCCCGGGACTATTTCACCCGCACGGGTCCCGTGGACCCGCATGAGGTCATCCGCCTCGTCACGGGACTATTTCACCCGCACGGGACTATTTCACCCGCATGGATCCCGTGGACCCGCATGAGTACCATCGCCGCACTCGCACGGGACTATTTCACCCGCGTGGATCCCGTGGTCCGATCCGCATGAGTGCAAGCGCGACTCGCATCATGGGTAGCAAATCCATGACATAAATAATAACCCGGTTTACCAGTAATAATATAAATATATAACATAGCTCATCTGGCTATCATACATAACATAAGCACTACCGGCCTATCATATCACAACATAAGCACTACCGGCCTATCATATCACAACATAAGCACTACCGGCCTATCATAACATAAGCACTATCGGCTTATCATAACATAAGCAAGTTAAGAAATCCCCTAACTTCTTATTAACATTATTAATATATCCTCTCATTTTAGTATCCTAAGGCACTAACATGTCTTTTAATAGAAAATCCGGGAATTCAACCCAAGTACCATGTACTTCTAACTTTTTAAGAAATAACTTTTTTTACACAAAAATTCCAAGATACTAATCACCATAGTATCAAGTTACGATTTCCTTTCAAAACAAGTCACATGTCTTTTTAGAAATATAATAGGCTTCTAAATCAAGTGACTTCATTTCCTTTAAAACCTTAGGCAACCAATGCCTAAAAATCAATTCACCTTTCTTAGTTTCAAATCCTTTACCCGTACTTGTTTTAATTAGAGTAAACCTTTCTTTGTGAACCTTTCAAAAACTAATATAACCAACTTCCCATAAAGTCATTATATTAGCGCTATTCCTCATTAAATACATTTGCCCTAAATCGAGGACTTATACTTTTAAAATGAAACAAGTACCAATATACTTTAAAACAAATGAAGGATATCAAATCTTGTACGTCTACCGTACTACATAGGTACAACTACTCATGCTCAAGAGATAGGAAAGTTCCACATACCTCTTCGGTTAATCCACTTGTTAAGTCCGAAATACCGCACGTAATATGTCAACCTATAATGACCATAATACGTTTATTAACCCCTAATTTCAATGTAGAAATATTCCAAGTTCAAGTTACTAATTCCTAAGGAAATTTGGTGTTATACTCCGTAGTTCTGACCCTACGTATGAGAGCGTACGAAAGCACGTAAGACTTAAAATTTTCAAAGGATAGGTTGACGGATTATTCCGGACGGATTTTAGTCAACTTTGAGGCGGGTTATGACCCGATTCATTGAGTGTTCCTAAGTATTTTAAAGGCCTAGGGCGTAGTTCGTTGAGTCTAGATTCCAACGCAACCAACCGTTCATCGATAGGGCGTCGGAGTAGAAAGTTATGAGAATTACAAGTTCAGGCCAATGGGCGTAAATGCATTTCAGCAAAGCGCGAGGCGCGCGGATGCGAGGTCGCGCGCCTAAAGCATCGAGGGTCGCTGAAGCGTAGCCGCGCCGGATAGCAGGACGCGCGCCGAAGATCGAGAGCTGCGGAGGTTTGGCCGCGTGGCGAGGGCCGCGCGCAGGCGGATTTTTGGGCGGAAAAACTTAGAAAAGTCTGATTTCTCTTTTAAAAAGGCCATGGGAGGGTGACAAGTGTCCCCCCCCCCCATCTGATTTTGCTTGCATGGCTTATATTGACCAAGTCTACAAGACTTGGTCATCTCTCAAACATCTTCCTCTCTCTAAAAATCAGCTCCTCCTTCTCTCTAAAAAACCCAAGAAAAATCTGAAGGTTAAGAACAAGAAAAGGAAGCTTGTAGCTAGCTTGTTGGCATTGTTGTGGTGGTGTTCTTGTCAAGGAAGCTAGCAATATTTGGGATAAGGTTTGGCTAAAACTTTAAGGTAATGATTCTTCATTTAGATTTAGTTTATAGTGTTGCATGTTAAGAAGAAAGAACTTGTGGTAGTAAATAATGCTCTTAGAGTCATTGCATGCTAGAAATGTGGTTTGGATATGAAGAATGGGTTAAGAAGAGATTATGAGCATGTTGTAGCCTAAAAACTACCTTAGAATTGTTAAGTGAATTATTGTAAACTTATGGGACATAATTTTGGGTGTGTAATTCCCTTTGTATTGTTGGATTGATTGAGCCTTAAATGTGGTGTTTTGATGGTAATTTCGGCCTTGAGAAAGGTGGCAAAGTGAGTAGAAACAAAGGAAATGCTGCCCAATTTTCCCTAGAATTTAGTGGCTTTGAGTTAGATTATTCTACAGTGAAATTAGAGGTTAATGAACATATCATGGTTATTATAGGTTGAAATATTACTTGCGGTAGTTGGACTTAGCAAGTGGATTGACCAAAGAGGTATGTGAAGTTTTCCTATCTCTTGAGCATGAATAGATGAAACTATGTAGTACGGTAGACGTACAAGATTTGGTATTCTTACTTGTTTTAAGTATATAATGACTTGTTTCATTTTAAGAATGTATAATTCCCTTAGTTAGGGGAAAAGTATGATTTTACTAAAGTGTAGGGTTAATATAACAACTTTATGGGAAGTTGGTTTATTAGCTTCATAAAAGGATAATGAGAAGAGATTTACTCTAAATAAGATAAGTATATGGAGAGGCAAATTGATTTTAAGGTATCAATTGCCCAAAGGTTTTTATGTATAAAGAAGAGTCATTTTCAAAAGAGTTGAAGTATGTAGTACTTGGGTTAAACTCCCGGTGTTCTTTTATTAAAGATATGGTTAAGTGCCTTAAGTAAACTAAAATGAGAGGGTATATGAACAAGACTAATAAGAAGTTATAAGTTTTCTTAACTTATTTATGATTTTGATATGATGACAGTTTGAGTTAGGGTAAGAGTATATCTGAGGGGCAAGCCCCAAGATCGTTATACCACATTCTCCAGGGTAAGAGTATGTCTGAGGGGTAAGCCCCAAGATCGTCATACCACCTTCTCCAGCAAAAGAGTATATCCGGCGGGCAGATCCAAGATCGTTATACCATCCGCACGGTGCAAAGAGTATATCCGGCGGCAAGTCCCAAGATCGTTATACCATCCGCTCCAGCAAGAGTATATCCGGCGAGTACCAAGATCGTTATACCATCCGCCGTGGTAAGAGTATATCTGAGGGGAAAGTCCCCAAGATCGTTATACCACCTGTTCCGTGGATTTGCTACCCATGATGCGAGGAATACCTCATGCGAGTCCTTATGGGCTTATGCGGGTGAAATAGTCCCACGCCGGGCATGGTACGATGCGAGGAGTACCTCATGCGGGTCCACAGACCCACGCGGTGAAATAGTCCCGTGAGTAGGATGGTTTTATTGATACTACTGGCGAGGTACCGTCTTGATCATGAGCCTCCTATTTTACGCAGATCATATATATATATACTTGTCACTCATTGTTAGTAAGGCACAAGAAAAGGTATTTTATTGTCTTTCATGACTCAAATTTGCTTTTAGACTTATGATATCATATTACGATTTTTCCGACTTTACATACTTGGTACATATTGTGTCGACCCCCTTCCTGGGCCGCTCATGCCGCAGTGGTAAGCGTTGTGGATCCTCATTCTTAGGATCACTCTTCCGCCGAAGCTCCATTCTCCTAAGCTTATTATTTTGGTACGGATGTTCTCGATGCTATAGGTATTTGTACATTCAGTGGTATGGCCCCATTCCGCCACAATTGTTATCTTTAAGGTGCGTGGTCACGTATGTGTTTTGGGCTACAAGAACCAGTTGTATTATAAATACTTTGTTTAATTATGTTTATGGAAGGCAGCCTTATCGGTTGGCCAGAGATGTTTTACCCTTTTATAAAGTTATGTATGTTCCTCTGCTATTCTATGACATATACCGATGGTACCCCAAGAGGTACTAGTCGCGCCCTGGTCGTCGTGACAAAAGTGGTATCGAGCGATTAGTCCTCGGAAAGTGTCCACAGATCGTGTCTAGTAGAGTCTTGATTATCGGTGTCGCACCACATCTATAATCGTGAGGTCGCAGGATATTTAGGATTGGTTTCATTCTTTCACTCTAAGATCGCAATGTAGCCGAAGTTATAGGTTGAATCTCCCCGATGTTTTCCTTTATGTATCGATTATGCCTCCACGCAAGGCAACCGCGCCCGTGGCGGCAAGGCACCGAGGTGCCGCTAGTGGACGCGGAGAATCACGAGGGCACATGCCCCCCTTACGAGATGATGTTTAGTGGCGGCGAGTTCCACGCCGTCGCCACCAAGCAGAGTTCGAGGCGCGGACGCGCCATCGAGATCGCGCAGACGAGCCTCCACTCCACATGTGGCCCGAGTACGAAGATTACGGGAATGACAGGTTATCGACCAAAGATAGTGGCGTGGCAAAGCGATGAGCGCATTTACCAACCCTAGAGCCGATAATTTACTTGATTCGGATTTCGGTTGTCACCCACCCGAAGTTCTATGGTTCGAGATTTGAGGAGGATCCGCAGGAGTTTATCCGGCGATTCTGACCATGCAGTCCTTAGGCATCGGAGACCGAGTCCGTTATATTAGCTTACCGTTACGCCGATATTGCATTGAACTGGTTTGAGTCACGGGTATTGTCGAGGGTGAGGATGCTCTTCCGGTGATTGGGAGGAGTTCACGAGGCGCCTTAGACCACTTCTTGCCTCCCGAGGTGAGGAGAGCCCGCAGAGATAGGTTCTTGACCTTGAGACAGGGCGAGGACTATCGTGAGTACAACTGAGTTTGACTCCTTGGCGGATATGCGCACACCATCGTAGCGCATACGGCATACGTGGTTCATAGATACGTGATGGGCTAGACCGTCACATGACATCGCTGATTAGGAGTGGCTCTTCAGCCAGGGATGGATATTGCCAGGATACAGGCATACGCGCAGGGGATTGAGGACAGAGAGAGACAGGATCAGCTAGATTTGGGCCACCAAGAGGCTGTGACACAGGTTCTCGTGGCGATTTCGAGGCGGCAGCCGCAGCAGACTAGTCCACATTCCACCAAAGACAGAGTGCTCCTTCTCGATTTTCGGCAGAGGTCCGATCGCAGGTTATTCGAGCAGGTCGTGGCTCCGTGGACTTCGGTTTTCGCGAGGCATCAAAGACTAATCGAGACCACCTACCTCTCGGTGCGTTCGATGCGGTAGGTCTCACCCGGGCGAGTGCCGTATGGGTTCGAGAGCATGCTACGCCAGGGCGCAGGCCATCTCAAGAAGAATTGTCCGCCCCAGCGGCGGGAGCATTACGGTTCACCGACGGTGCATTCTCGGATCTTTATCTTCGATGGTTAGACACCCCGGAGGGCAGGGTACTTATGGGCCAGCAGGCCGCGGCAGAGGTCGTGGTAGGGGTTCCAGTTCTAACGGTCCTCAGAACCGCATATATGCTATGTCCAAATGACAGACCGTGAGGCGCCGCGGATGTCGCCACAGTGTACATTATTGGTTTCTTCGTGATGTATATGCTTTGATAGATCTAGTTCTACCTTGTCCTACATATCTCTCATATTGCAAGAGAATAGGGATAGAGCCCGAGTCCATAAGACCTTTTGAGGTGGCTACGCCAAAGAGTGATTCAGTGGTATGAGCGAGTGTATAAGACTTGTCCTATGACTATAGATACCGCCGACTTCAGCCGACTTGATAGAGTTGGATATGGCGCCTTTGATGTGATTATGGTATGGATTGGCTAGCATCTTGCTATGCCAACGTGGGTAGAGAGAGATTAGTTCGTTCGGTTCTCGAGCCTGCTATCGAGTGGAAGGAATCTTTGATCGCCGGTGGGTAAGTTTATTCCTTACCTCAAGGCTAAGAAGATGGTGCGGAAAGGGTACATCTATCATATGGTTCGGGTATTCGACACTGAGGCCGAGGTACCGACCTTGATCGCCCGGCCGTTAGAGAGTTTCGACGTATTCCTGGATGAGCTCGTATCCTCTCCGAGAGGAGATTGAGTTTTGCATTGACTTGGCGCCATATACTCGACCGATATCTATTCCGCCATACCGGATGGCACCTGCCGAGCTGAAGGAGTCGAAGGACCAGCTGAAAGATTTGATGGAGAAAGGCTTTATTAGGCCAAGTGTTTCTCCTTAGGGAGCACCATGTTATTTGTAAAGAAGAAGGATGGGACGCCATGCGTGTATTGATTACAAACGGTGAACAAGACAACTATCAAAACAGATATCCTCCCGTGATTGACGATTTGTTTGACCAGTTGCAGGTGCAAAGTGTTTTTCAAGATAGACTGCGTCCGGTTATCATCAAAGTGCGAGTTAGAGAGATAGATATCCCAAAGATCGCATTCGGGACCCTGATGGGCACTACATGAGTTCAGTGGTGATGTCTTTCGGGTTGACCAACGCCCCAAAGAAGATTCATGGATTTGATGAATAGGTGTTCGTGCCATTCTTGATATGTTCGTTATAGTTTTCATTGATGATATCTTGGTGTATTCGCGCACAGGCGGAGCATACATATCATTTGGCGACGGTATTGGAGTCCTCCGAGACCGCGATTGTATGCCAAGTTCTCGGCGCGAAGTTCGTGGCGTCGGTGGCTTTCTTAGGACATGTTATCGGGCCGATGGTATTCGGGTTGATACAAATAAGATTGAAGCCAAGACTTGGTCCGCACTCCACTACACCGACTGCGCAGCTTTTGGGCCTTGCAGTTATTATCTACGGTTCAGAGAAGTTTGCTTCTATTTCAAAGATTTTGACTAAGCCGACTCGTAAGGCGCTATGTTCCGGGACGGATACTTGTGAGGAAAGTTTCCGGTTGCTAAAGGAGAAGTCGACGACCGCCCAGCTCTTACTCTTCCGCAGGCTTAGATGGATATGTGGTTTATTGTGACGCCGTGTCGTTTGGAGTGCGTCTTGACGCAAAGACGGCAGAGTTATAGCTACGATCTCGATAGCTTAGGAAGCATGAGAAGAACTATCCCACACATGACATGGAGTTGGCGCAGTGATTCATGCCTTAAAGATCCGAGACATTATTTATATGGAGTTCATGTGGACATTTACATTGCACCACAAGAGTCTCCAAGACATCTTCACCAGAGGAGCTGAACTTGCGACAGAGACGGTGGTTGGAGCTGCTTAAGGATTACGATGTTGATATTCTATACCACCCAGGGAAGGCCAATGTGGTTGTAGATGCCCTTAGTCGCAGATCGATGGGTAGTCCATGCGATGTTCAGAAGCAGAGGATATGGTCCGAGAGTTACATCAGCTAGCGAGCCTTGGGGTTCGTTTGGTCGATTCTGATAGTAAGGGAATTCGAGTTCGAGAGGTTGCCGAGTCTTCTATCGTCGAGGAGGTAAAGAGGCGACAATATGAGGATCCGATTTTGGTACGGTACCGAGATGCCGCTGTTCAGAAGGAGAAGAGTCTGTTTGAGGTAGCACCTGATGGGGTGCTAAGATTTGAGGGCCGGTTGTGTTCCCGATGTGGACAGACTTCGCCAGATTCTCGTGAGGCACACGGTGCTCGTTATTCTATTCATCCGGGTCGACTAAGATTTACCATGACCTCGCATCGTGTATTGGTGGGATGACCTAAAGAGAGACGCCATGAGTTCGTGGCACGCGTCCAATTGTCGCCAGTTAAGATTGAGCACCGTAATCCTGGTCATTGCAGCCATTGATATTCCGACTGGAAGTGGAGGTGATAAATATGGATTTTACTACGGGGCTACCTACCACTCGTAGGGAAGCATGATTCCATTTGGGTGATTGTCGACAGTCGACGAAATCACCATTTTCTTCCGATCGTAACGACGTTTTGGATGAGGACTATGCGATTATATATTAGAGAGATTCGAGACCGCACGAGTCCCTGGTCGATTATATCGATAGAGGAGCCCGCTTCTCGCTAATTTCTGGAGGTCTTTTCGTAAGGATTAGGACACAGTGAGTCTCAAGACGGCTGCTTTCACCCTGTGATCGACGGACAGCCGAGCGCGCTATCCGCATACACTCGAGGATATGTTGCGGCTTGTGTTATTGATTTCGTGGGTAGCTGGAGGATCATTTACCTCAGGAGTTTGCTTATAACAATAGCTACCATTCCAAGATTCGATGGCGCATGAGGCCTTATATGAGGAAGTGCAGTCACCGATAGGCTGGTTCGAGTGGAGAAGTTGATTAGTCGGGCCGCACTTATTTCAGCAGATGGATAAGGTGAAGCTTATCCAGAGCGATTGTTGGCACCGAGTCGGCAAAAGTCGATGCAGATCATCGGCCGACACTTGGAATTCGAGATAGATGATTGGGTTTTTCTAGGTATCGCCACGGGCGGCGTGATGAGATTTGGGAAGAAGGAAGCTTAGCCCAAGGTACATTGGGCCGCACTGCATTGTCCGAAGGGTAGGCAAGGTTGCACATGAGTTAGATCTTCCGTCCGATTTGGAGCGTGACATCCGCTTTTCCATGTGTCCATGTTGCGAAATGTATTGAGATCCATCTAGAGTGCACCGTTCAGGATGTCCAAGTGACGAGGAGTTATCGTATGAGGAGAATCCCATAGCGATACTCGATCGTCGTTAGACGACTTCGACGAAAGACGTGGCTTCCGCTGGCGCATGGCGAACGAAAAACAGGAGGAAATGACATGGGAAGCAGAGGACGATATGATGAAGAAGTATCCTCACTTATTCCCTATACCTCCGTGTAACCTACTTTCCGCTTGTTAGTTTTGATTTAGTAATTTCGCTTAAGTATGTTGTGGCTCGTGAGCTTTTTATTTTGCAAAAGAGTAGTTGAGAGGTCTATGTCGATAATATGATTTGAGTAAGCCTAGAAGGAACATTCGGGACGAATGTTTCTAAGTGGGGAGAATGTTATACCGTAGTTACGACTTACGTATGAGAGCTTACGAAAGCACGTAAGACTTAAAATTTTCAAAGGATAGGTTGACGGATTATTCCGGACGGATTTTAGTCAACTTTGAGGCGGGTTATGACCCGATTAATTGAGAGTTCCTAAGTATTTTAAAGGCCTAGGTTCGTTGAGTCTAGATTCCAACGCAACCAACCGTTCATCGATAGGGCGTCGGAGTAGAAAGTTATGAGAATTACAAGTTCAACGCGCACGCGCGTAAATGCATTTGCAGCGCGACAGGTCGCGCGCACGATGCAGGTCGCGCGCCAAAGCACCGAGGGTCGCTGAAGTTGCAGCGGCCGGCGCCGGATAGCAGTGGCCGCGACAAAGTTCGCAGAGCTCATGAGGTTTCCAGTACGCGCGAGAGGGCCGCGCGCCGAGGCGGGATTTTTGGGCGAAAAACTTAGAAAAGTCGATTTCTTTTAAAAGTGGGGAGGGTGACAAGTGTCCCCCCCCCCAATCTGATTTTGCTTGCATGACTTATATTGACCAAGTCTTGTAGACTTGGTCATCTCTCAAACATCTTCCTCTCTCTAAAAATCAGCTCCTCCTTCTCTCTAAAAAACCCAAGAAAAATCTGAAGGTTAAGAACAAGAAAAGGAAGCGTGTAGCTAGCTTGTTGGAATTGTTGTAGTGGTGTTCTTGGCAAGGAAGCTAGCAATATTTGGGATAAGTTTTGGCTAAAACTTTAAGGTAATGATTCTTCCTTTAGATTTAGTTTATAGTGTTGCATGTTAAGAAGAAAGAACTTGTGGTAGTAAATAATGCTCTTAGAGTCATTGCATGCTAGAAATGTGGTTTGGATATGAAGAATGTGTTAAGAAGAGATTATGAGCATGTTGTAGCCTAAAAACTACCTTAGAATTGTTAAGTGAATTATTGTAAACTTATGGGACAGAATTTTGGGTGTGTAATCCCCTTTGTATTGTTGGATTGATTGAGCCTTAAATGTGGTGTTTTGATGGTAATTTCGGCCTTGAGAAAGGTGACAAAGTGAGTAGAAACAAAGAAATGCTTTTCCCTAGAATTTAGTGGCTTTGAGTTAGATTATTCTACGTTGAAATTAGAGGTTAATGAACATATCATGGTTATTATAGGTTGAAATATTACTCATGGTAGTTGGACTTAGCAAGTGGATTGACCAAAGAGGTATGTGAAGTTTTTATCTCTTGAGCATGAATAGATGAAACTATGTAGTACTGAGACGACAAGATTTGGTATTCTTACTTGTTTTAAGTATATAATGACTTGTTTCATTTTAAGAATGTATAATTCCCTTAGTTAGGGGAAAAATATGATTTTACTAAAGTGTAGGGTTAATATAACAACTTTATGGGAAGTTGGTTTATTAGCTTCATAAAAGGATAATGAGAAGAGATTTACTCTAAATAAGATAAGTATATGGAGAGGCAAATTGATTTTAAGGTATCAATTGCCCAAAGGTTTTTATGTATAAAGAAGAGCCATTTTCAAAAGAGTTGAAGTATGTAGTACTTGGGTTAAACTCCCGGTGTTCTTTTATTAAAGATATGGTTAAGTGCCTTAAGTAAACTAAAATGAGAGGTTATATGAACAAGACTAATAAGAAGTTATAAGTTTTCTTAACTTATTTATGATTTTGATATGATGACAGTTTGAGTTAGGGTAAGAGTATATCTGAGGGGCAAGCCCCAAGATCGTTATACCACCTTCTCCAGGGTAAGAGTATGTCTGAGGGGTAAGCCCCAAGATCGTCATACCACCTTCTCCAGTGTAAGAGTATATCTGAGGGGCAGATCCAAGATCGTTATACCATATGCATCAGTGTAAGAGTATATCTGAGGGGCAAGCCCCAAGATCGTTATACCATCTGCTCCAGTGTAAGAGTATATCCGGCGAGTCTGACCCCAAGATCGTTATACCGCTCGCTTCAGGTAAGAGTATATCCGGCGGAAAGTCCCCAAGATCGTTATACCACCTGCTCCGTGGATTTGCTACCCATGATGCGAGGAATACCTTACGCGAGTCCCATGGGCTTACGCGGGTGAAATAGTCCCACGCCGTGGTACACCGATGCGAGAGTACCTCACGCGGTCCACGGGACCCGTGCGGTGAAATAGTCCCGTGAGTAGGATGGTTTTATTGATACTCTGGCGAGGTACACCGTCTTGATCATGAGCCTCCTATTTTATGCAGTATCATATATATATATACTTGTCACTCTCATTGTTAGTAAGGCACAGTAAAAGGTATTTTATTGTCTTTCATGACTCCAGCTTGCTTTTAGACTTATGATATCATATTACAGTATTTTTCCAGCTTTACATACTTGGTACATATTGGTAATCGACTTCCTCTGGGCCGCTCATGCCGCAGGGTAAGCGTATCATGGATCCTCATTCTTAGGATCACTCTTCCGGCGTCAGAAGCTCCATTCCTCCGGAAGCTTATTATTTTGGTACGGATGTTCCCTGATGCTATAGGTATTTGTACATTCAGGGGTATGGCGGGGCCCTGTCCCGCCACAGTTGTTATCTTTAGAGGTCTGTGGTCACGTATGTGTTTTGGGCTACAAGAACCAGTTGTATTATAAATACTTTGTTTAAGTATGTTTATGGAAGGCAGCCTTATCGGCTGGCCAGTGATGTTTTACCCTTTTATAAAGTTATGTATGTTCCGCTGCTATTCTCTGACATATACCTGACAGGGTACCCCAGTAGGGTACTAGTCGCGGCCCCGGGGTCGGGTCGTGACATTTGGGCAGCATTTCCTTTGTTTCTACATACTTTGCCACCTTTTCCAAGGCCGAATTCAATATCCAAACACCACATTTAAGACCCAACAATCCAACATTTCAAAGGGGATTACACAACCAAACTTAGGTGTGTAAAATTCTGCCCCATAAGGTAAAACCATACACTTAACAATTCTAAAGTAGTTTGTAGGCTACAACATGCTCATAATATCTCCTTAACCAATATTTTCATATCCAAACCATTTTTCTTACATGCAATGATTCTAAGAGCATTATTTACTACTACAAATTCCTTAATATTCACATGCAACACCAATAAATAGCTACAAGAGAAGAAATGTTACCTTTGGAGCTTTAGCCAAAACTATTCCAACAATTTTGCTAGCCTCCTTTTCAAGAATACCACCACAATAACCTCCACAAGCTTGCAAATAACTTTCCTTCCTAACACCCTTTCAGATTTTCCTTAAGCTTGGAGTTTCTCTTGATTTTCTAGAGAGAAGGGAGAGCTTTTTAGCTTAGAGAGAGAGAGAGAGAGATGAAAGATGAAAGATGACCAAGTCTTCAAGACTTGGTCAATATAAGGCATGCAACATTTCAGATGGGGGGGGGGGGACACTTGTCACCCACCCATGACCTCTTTTAAAACAAAACAGTGCAGAAATTTCCACTAACTCTCGCAGATCCCGCCTCGGCGCACAAGCCTGAAACTCCCGCCGCTTTCTTTCTTTTTCGCCGCGCCGCTTCCTGCGCCGCGGCGCTGAAACTTCAGCGACCCCTCAGATCTTCCGGCGCCGCGGCCCTGTCTTCCGGCGCCGCGGCCCTACAATCACCCGCCTTGGCGCCGCGGCCCTGCCTCTGGCGCCGCGGCGCTGAGGCCCCTGACCGCGGTCCAGACCCGAACCACGGGGTATAACATTCTCCCCCCCTTAGAAACATTCGTCCCGAATGTTCCTTCTAGGCTTACTCGAATCACAAATCGACGTAGACGCTCTTAACTACTCTTTTGCAAATAAAGACGCTCCCCACGGCCACAACAATACTTAAGCACAATTGCTAAATCAAAACTAACAAGCAGGAAAGTGGGTTACCTGGAGGTGTAGGGAATAAGTGAGGATATTTCTTCATCATGTCCTCCTCCGCTTCCCACGTCATCTCTTCCCTGTTCTCGTTCCGCCATAAGACCTTGACGGAAGCCACATCCTTTGTCCGAAGTCGCCTAACCTGACGATCGAGTATCGCTATGGGACTCTCCTCATACGATAACTCCTCTGTCACCTGGACATCATGAATCGGGTGCACTCTAGATGGATCTCCAATACATATCCGCAACATAGACACATGGAAAACTGGATGTACCGCCTCCAAATCGGACGACAGATCTAACTCATAGGCAACCTTGCCTACCTTACGGATAATCTGATAAGGCCCAATGTACCTTGGGCTAAGTTTCCCCTTCTTCCCAAATCTCATCACACCCTTCATGGGTGATATCTTCAGGAAGACCCAATCATGAACCTCAAATTCCAAGTGTCGACATCGCTGATCTGCATACGACTTCTGCCGACTCTGGGCTGCCAATAACCGCTCCTGGATAAGCTTCACCTTATCCACTGCCTGCTGAACCAAGTCCGGCCCGACTAACTGAACTTCTCCTACCTCGAACCAGCCTATCGGTGACCTGCACTTCCTCCCGTATAAGGCCTCATAAGACGCCATCTGAATACTAGAATGGTAGCTGTTGTTATAAGCAAACTCCATAAGAGGTAAATGATCCTCCCAGCTACCCCTGAAATCAATAACACAAGCCCGCAACATATCCTCGTGTCCGGATAGCGCTCGCCTGTCCGTCGCTACCGAGGTGAAATGCAGATCGAGACTCACTGTGTCCCTAATCCTTCCGAAAAGACCTCCGAAGTTAGCCGAGAACCGGGCCTCTATCCGATATAATCGACACCGGGACTCGTGCGGTCTCACAATCTCTCTAATATATAATCCGCATAGTCCTCACCGAGAACGCCGTCCCGATCGGAAGAAAATGGGCTGATTTCACACCGCCGACAATCACCCAAATGGAATCATGCTTCCTCTGAGTGGTAGGTAGCCCTGTAATAAAATCCATATTTATCACCTCCCACTTCCAAGTCGGAATATCAATAGCCTGCAATAGCCCACCGGGCTTTTGGTGCTCAACCTTGACTCACGACAATTAGGACACTGTGCAACAAAACCTGCCACGTCCCTCTTCAGGCCATCCCACCAATACACATACCTGAGGTCATGGTACATCTTAGTCGACCCTGGGTGAATAGAATAACGAGCACTGTGTGCCTCCCCCAAAATCTGCTGACGAAGTCTCCGCTACATCGGAACACACAATCGGCCCTCAAACCTTAGCACCCCATCAGCGCTACTCAAATAGACTCTTCTCTCAAGAGCGGCATCTCGATACCGCACCATAATCGGATCCTCATCGCCGCCTCTTCACTCCTCGACGATGGAAGACTCGCAACCTCTCGAACCCGAACTCCATCACTATCGAATCAACCAAACGAACCCAAGGCTCGCCACCGACGAATCTCTGACCATATCCTTTTTCCCTACAGACATCGGATAGACTACCCATCGATCGCGACTAAGGGAATCTGCAACTACATCGCCTTCCCTGGGTGGTATAGAATATCAACATCATAATCCTTAAGCAGCTCCAACCACCGTCTTTGTCGCAAGTTCAACTCCCTCTGGCTGAAGATATACTGGAGGCTCTTGTGGTCTGTGTAAATATCCACATGAACCCCATACAAATAAGGTCTCCAGATCTTTAAGGCATGAATCATCACGCTAACTCCAAATCATGTGTGGATAATTTTTCTCGTGCTTCCTAAGCCGCCGAGATGCGTAGTTATAATCTCGCTGGCCGCATCAAAGACGCACTCCAAGCCCGACACCGACGATCGCAATAAACCACATATCCATCTAAGCCCTCTCGAAGAGTAAGGATCGGGCGGCCGCCAATTTCTCCTTTAGTAATCGGAAACTCTCTCACAAGCATCCGCCCACCGAAATATACCGCTTTCCGAGTCACCTAGTCAAAGGCGCCGACATGGAAGCAAACTTCCACAAACCTCCGATAATAACTCGCAAGGCCCAAAGCCGCGCACTCCGCTTGGTAGCTGGTCCGGGCCAAGTCTTGATTGCCTCAATCTTAGTCAGACAACCCGAATACCATCTACCGATAACATGCCCTAAGAAAGCCACGGCCAAGCCCAAAACTCGCATTTCGAGAACTTGGCATACAATCGCGGCCCCCGAGGACTCCTAATACCGCCTCAAATGATTCAGATGCTCCCGCTCGGCGCGAGTACACCAAGATATCATCAATGAACACTATAACGAACATATCCAAGAATGGCTCGAACACCCTATTCATCAAATCCATGAATACCGCTGAGCGTTGGTCAATCCGAAAGACATCACCGAACTCATAGTGCCCATACCGGTCCCGAATGCGCTTTGGGATATCCGCCTCTAACTCAGACTGATGGTAACGGATCGCAGTGTCTATCTTGGAAAAACATCTCACACTCGCAATCGGTCAAACAAGTCATCAATCATGGGAGGGGATATTCGTTTGATAGTTACCTTGTTCACCGCTCAGAATCAATACACATACGCAGCTGGCCCCATCCTTCTTCTTTACAAATAACACCGCGCTTCCTCGGGAGAAACACTTGGCCTCGATAAAGCCTTTCTCCAAAGAAATCTTTCAGCTGGTCCTTCAATTCCTTCAACTCGGCAGGTGCCATCCTGTATGGCGGAATAGATATCGGTCGAGTGTCTGGCGCCAAATCGATGCAAAACTAAATCTCCCTCTCAGGAGGGATACCCGGAAGCTCGTCTGGGAATACGTCTGGAAACTCTCTAGAAACCGGAATCGATCAAGGTCCAGATCTCACCTCGATTTCGAATACCCAACCAAATGGTAAATATACCCTTCCGTACCATCTTCCTAGCCTTGAGGTAAGAAATAAACCTACCCTTCTGACGCAAAGATTCCCTTCCACTCGATAACCGCCACCGGAAACCGAACCGAACTAACCTCTCTCTACAGTTCACATTGGCATAGCAAGACGCTAGCCAATCCATACCCATAATCACATCAAAGTCTGTCATATCCAACTCTATCAAGTCGGCTAGAGTCTGACGATTGTATATAGTCACTGGGCAAGCCTTATACACTCGCTCGGCCACCACTGAATCACCTACTGGGGTAGCTACCTCAAAAGGTTTTATGGACTCGAGTTCTATCCCTATTCTACCAGCAATATGAGGAGATATATAGGACAACGTGGAACCTGGGTCTATCAAAGCATAAACATCACAGCAAGAAACCAACAATGTACCTGTGACGACATCAGGTGACGCCTCCTGGTCCTGGCGGCTGGATATAGCATAAATGCGGTTCTGAGGACCGCTGGAACTGGAACCCCTGCCACGACCCCTGCCGCGGCCTGCTGGCCCGTGAACACCCTGCCCCGGCGCCAACCACCAAGATGAAGACCCAACAATCGAACTCGCTTACTGAACCATGGCATTCCTACCGCCTCTGGATGGACAATCTCTCTTCAAATGGCCCTGCTGGCCACAAGAGTAACAATCTCCTGGAGGAACACGACACCCCCCATAATGGCAATCACCACATCGACCACACCGAGGCATAGGTGGCCTTATCTGACCGAACTCGTCCTGCTGGAACCCGGCTCGAACCCCGTCCCGCTTCCCGAATACTCAGACGCCCCAAGATGGTGGAGAGCGCCTGATCGGCCGTGGTGTAAATCTGTCCGCTCTGGGTTGTCTACCCTAAAACTACCAGAGGACCTCGCTCCCCGCCTCTTCTCGTGATACTCGCCGATCCGCTTACCGCTCGCACCTGCGCGCATATGCTGCACGCGGCAATGTCCATGCCCGGCCAAGAGCTACTCCTGCAACTCTCGCCAAGTGATCATCGAGTCTGTGACATAGCGGCACTCGCCCTCCATGTTCGCTACCAAAGCGGCACATACCGAGCCAATGAGTCAAACTCCACGTTGTACTCCGGACCGCCCGCCCACTCGCCTCGTTGTCAAAAATCTATCGCCCGTGGCCTTCTCATCTCATGAGGCAAGAAATGGACAAATAACGCCCGAGAACTTCGCCCCAAACAGCTTGGAAGCGCATGCTCCCCGACAGCTTCCATGAATCATACTAGCCAATCTGCAGTGTCCCGCACCGATGCGAACCTAGTACCACCGACTCGGTCTCCAAGCCCCGATCACCCTACGATCCGTCAGAATCGCTTGATAAACTCCCGAGGATCATCCTCGTGCCTCGACCCATAAAACTCGTGGGCTGCAACTCAAAAGTCCTCAAGATTGCCAGCGACTCAGGTCTTTGAACTACGGTACAGCCGAATCGCCGCTCTCACTTATCTCACGTTCGCCACGATCTCGCCAAGAATCGCCATCTCTCAGTAGCCCATATCCTCTCGCCCAGGCCGCTGGATGGAGGCTCGTGTACCGCGGTCTCGATGACGCCGCTGCCGCTCGGACTCTTGGGGTTGGCGGCGTTGTAGAACTCGCCGTCCAAACACCTCATCCGTAAGGATCGGGCACGTGCTCGTAACCCTGCGTTCTACTAGTAGTTCCCTATACGCCTTGCCTCTTCGGGCCGCGGTTGCCTTGCGTGAGGCATAAGCGTCACAGAAAAATACGCCGGAGGAAATTCAACCTATAACACGGATCTATTGCACGATCTTAGAGTGAAAGAATGGAAACCAATCCTAAATATCCTGCACTCCTCGATTATAGATGTGGTGCACAACACACCGATAATCGTGACTCTACTAGATACGGCACAGACCTTTCCGATGATTAATCGCTCGATACCACTTTTGTCAAGACCAGCCCGATCCGTGGCCGTGCCTTATCCTGCACCCGTGACACAACATCGTGAGAAAACCAAATGGAATATAAACTCACAATAAACAACCATAATGATATAAAATAGTCTAGCCCAAAATGGCTACCCCAAAAGTACATAAACCGAACAGCTACATCCTTAAACAAACCAAGTTATGACAAGACTACGCACTTCTAAGAAGGAGTAACACTATGACGGACAGGCCCCGTCATGCCCCGAATGTACAAAACATCAACAACACCGGGAGAACCATACCAAAAGTCGAGCCTCCAAGAAATGAGCTCACGACACTGAGTAAAAGATCCTAGGAATGAGGATCTACCACCGCTTCCTTACTCGCAGATTGAAGGCAGCCAGGAAGGGTCGATACACAATATGTACTAAGTATGTAAAACTTTAAAATACCGTAATAATATCATAAGTCAAAAATAAGTTGGAGTCATAGATAAAAATCAATTTTCTTGCACTGTGCCTTACTAATAATGAGAGTAACAAGTATAAATCTTATAGCATAAAAATAGGAGGCTCACGATCAAAACAGGTACCTCGCCTGTAGTATCATTAAGCAATCCTACTCCTGGGACTATTTCACCCGCATGAGTCCTGTGGACCCGCATGAGGTCATCCGCCTCGTCATGGGACTATTTCACCCGCATGGGTCCTGTGGACCCGCATGAGTACCATCGCCGTACTCGCATGAGACTATTTCACCCGCATGGATCCTGTGGTCCGGATCCGCATGAGTGCAAGCGCCGCACTCGCATCATGGGTAGCGAATCCATGGCATAAATAATAACCCGGGGTTTACCCCGTAATAATATAAATATATAACATAGCTCATCCGGCTATCATACATAACATAAGCACTACCGACCTATCATATCACAACATAAGCACTACCGGCCTATCATATCACAACATAAGCACTACCGGCCTATCATAACATAAGCACTACCGGCTTATCATAACATAAGCAAGTTAAGAAATCCCCTAACTTCTTATTAACATTATTAATATATCCTCTCATTTTAGTATCCTAAGGCACTAACATGTCTTTTAATAGAAAATCCGGGAATTCAACCCAAGTACCATGTACTTCTAACTTTTTAAGAAATAACTCTTTTTACACAAAAATTCCATGATACTAATCACCATAGTATCAAGTTACGATTTCCTTTCAAAACAAGTCACATGTCTTTTTAGAAATATAATAGGCTTCTAAATCAAGTGACTTCATTTCCTTTAAAACCTTAGGCAACCAATGCCTAAAAATCAATTCACCTTTCTTAGTTTCAAATCCTTTACCCGTACTTGTTTTAATTAGAGTAAACCTTTCTTTGTGAACCTTTCAAAAACTAATATAACCAACTTCCCATAAAGTCATTATATTAGCGCTATTCCCTTGTCAAATACATTTGCCCTAAATCCAAAGGACTTATACTTTGAAACAAGTACCAATATACTTTAAAACAAATGAAGGATATCAAATCTTGTACGTCTACCGTACTACATAGGTACAACTACTCATGCTCAAGAGATAGGAAAGTTCCACATACCTCTTCGGTTAATCTACTTGCTAAGTCCGAAATACCGCACGTAATATGTCAACCTATAATGACCATAATACATTTATTAACCCCTAATTTCAATGTAGAAATATTCCAAGTTCAAGTTACTAATTCCTAAGGAAATTTGGGCAGCATTTCCTTTGTTTCTACATACTTTGCCACCTTTTCCAAGGCCGAATTCAATATCCAAACACCACATTTAAGACCCAACAATCCAACATTTCAAAGGGGATTACACAACCAAACTTAGGTGTGTAAAATTCTGCCCCATAAGGTAAAACCATACACTTAACAATTCTAAAGTAGTTTGTAGGCTACAACATGCTCATAATATCTCCTTAACCAATATTTTCATATCCAAACCATTTTTCTTACATGCAATGATTCTAAGAGCATTATTTACTACTACAAATTCCTTATTATTCACATGCAACACCAATAACTAGCTACAAGAGAAGAAATGTTACCTTTGGAGCTTTAGCCAAAACTATTCCAACAATTTTGCTAGCCTCCTTTTCAAGAATACCACCACAATAACCTCCACAAGCTTGCAAATAACTTTCCTTCCTAACACCCTTTCAGATTTTCCTTAAGCTTGGAGTTTCTCTTGATTTTCTAGAGAGAAAGGAGAGCTTTTTAGCTTAGAGAGAGAGAGAGAGAGATGAAAGATGAAATATGACCAAGTCTTCAAGACTTGGTCAATATAAGGCATGCAACATTTCTGATGGGGGTGGGGACACTTGTCACCCACCCATGACCTCTTTTAGAACAAAACAGTGCAGAAATTTCCACTAACTCTCGCAGATCCCGCCTCGGCGCCGCGACCTGCGATGCAGCCGGCGCTGAAATCCCCGCCGCTTCTCAGACTTTTCGGCGCCATGCTCGCTTCCTGGCGCTGAAACTTCAGCGACCTTCAGATCTTCCGCGCGACCCTAATCACCCGCGCTTGGCGCGCGCTCAGCTGCGCTGAGGCCCCCGATCATGTCCGCACGAACCACGGGGTATAACATTTTATCTCCCACATGCCGATGATATTATAGACATATAACAAATAATGCATCAGCAGGGTGTACCAATACTTCAACAAGTATCCATGTGTCTATCATGAGTTGTCATAACTCGTAGCAAGTGAGACATACTACATCCACTAAGGATATGATGCAGACCACATGTGGACGTATCACATATCATCGATATCCCAATTTTGATGATCATTAGTCGAGGTAATTTAAGAGTTACATTATAACATTAATTCTCACATCATTAATAAACACGTAACCTGTAGGGATGCATTTATAGAATTTTATAAACAATCAATTAATAATTCAACAAATGCAAATTGCCATAATATTAATCATCATTAATATAAATATGAATGTGTATAAAATACATTGTGTCCTAATACAGATTGTCTCTAAGACATACATATACTTTCAATCTACCACTTGGCCTAGAGCCAATCACCAACATATCAAATACTCATGTTCTCAAAATGACCATTATGCTTCACCAAGCTTAATGGTTTAGTAAACGGGTCTGCTGTATTATTGTCTGTGGGAATATAATCTATCTTGATATCTCTAGCTTCCACCATCTCTCTCAGGATGTGGTACTTTCTTGGTACATGTTATTTTCTGTTTATTGATCTTGGTTCCTTTGCTTGTGCAATCGCACCACTGTTGTCACAATAAATAGTTATTGGACAACTAACACTCGGAACAATCCTTAGTTCCTTCAGGAACTCAGAAATAGCGACAGCTTCTTTAGCAACTTCCGATCCAAAGAATGTACCGCCGCAGAGTCGAGTGCGCAGTAGCCTGTTTGGAACTCTTCCAGGTCACTGCTCCTCCGTTGAAAATGAACGTGTAACCAGACTGAGATTTGAAATTATCAACATCTATCTGGAAACTAGCATCGGTATACCCAGTGGCAACTAGCTCATCACCTCCACCATAGACTAAGAAGTAATCTTTAGTACGCCTGAGGTACTTGAGAATACTCTTGACTGCTTTCCAGTGTGGATTCTGCTAGAACTTGCAAGTCATACTAAGTGCAAAAGTCATATCTGGCCTAGTACAGGTCATGACATACATGATCGATTCTATAGACGAAGCATATGGGATCCTCTTCATGCGCTCAAGTTCAATAACATTAGAAGGGAAACCCTTCTTTGATAACTTGATGTCTTGACCCATTGGAAGACCGCCTTTCTTGGAATTCTCCATTGAAAAATGTCTAAGCATTTTGTCTATGTAGATTGATTGTGACAGCCCCAACAATCTATTAGGTCTATCTCTATAGATCCTAATTCCCAGGATGTAGCAGGCTTCACCTAAATCCTTCATCATGAATGTCTTGGACAACTAATCATTGACTGACTGCATGAGGGTCTTATTATCTCTCATTATCAATATGTCATCAACATATATTATAATGAAGACTTGATAGCATTGTCAAAGCAAATGTTCCAACTCCTAGAGGCTTGCTTAAGTCCATAAATGGACTTCTGTAGCCTGCACACATTATTTGGTCTGGACTCACATGAAAAACCCTCAGGTTGTTTCATATACACTTCCTTTATTAGATTACCATTGAGAAATGCAGTTTTGACGTCCATCTGCCAAATGCCATAATCATAGTGTGTAACTATTGCAAGAAAAATCCGAATAGACTTTATCTTAGCCACCGGTGAAAAGGTTTCATCATAATCCATACCAAGATGCTGAGTAAAACCTTTAGCCACTAGTCTAGCTTTATAAGTCTGAACCTTGCCAGATGCATCAATCTTCTTATTGAAGACCCATTTGCATCCTATGGGTTTAACCCCATTTGACAAATCAACCAAGTTCCACACTTGATTGATATACATAGATTCCATTTCGGATTTCATGGCTTCTCGCCATCTTTTCGAATCAATGTCTAGCATTGCTTCGTTATAGGTTCTAGGCTCGTCATCATCTGAAATATCTAACTCACTTTGTGTTTCCACAAACAGATTTAGTCTTTCCGGAGGACGATGAGATCTAGTAGACATACGGAGTTGATTGTCTTGCAGATTCGCCATGGTATTTCGATCGTGGTAGGTTCTCGCTTTGGTCGAACTACCAACATTAGAGCTTTCAGAAATATCATTTTCATGTCTTTACTAAATGGGAGGAAATGCAACTGGTGCACTTTCTCCCAAGGTCTGTGCTGGACGATCTTGCATTTCTGCATTACTCCTTGTAGCACTCCCACTGGCCGAAGGGGGTACCCTAAATACCCAATCTTTGCCAGAAGCTCCCACTGAATTCTTGCCTTCATCTTCGGGCAAAGATTCAACCTCTTTGTTACCTTGTTCTTGAATTTCTTCAAGTTCTATCTCTGTGCAATTCTCATCCTTGTGGACATATTCATCTTCAAGGAAAGTTGCGTTCCTAGAAACAAATATCTTATGTTCTCCAGGAAGATAGAAATAGTATCTCTTAGTTTCCTTCGGATACCCAACAAAGTAACATTTATCACTTTTAGATTCCAACTTATTAGTGATCAACTTCTTGACATATGCAGGACACCCCCAGGGCCTCATGTGTCTAAGTGATGGCTTCTTGCCACACCATACCTCATATGATGTCTTTTCGACTGATTTAGATGGAAATCTGTTTAGAAAATATATTGAGGTCAAAATAGCGTATCCCTAAAGGTATGTAGGAAGAACTGAAAAGCTCATCATGGAACGAATCATGTCAAGCAAGGTTCAGTTTCTCCTTTCGGCAACACCATTCATCTGTGGTGTTCCAGGAGATGTGCATTCAGAATGAACTCCATGAAGCTTTAAGTAGTCAAGAAATTCTTTACTTAAGTATTCACCCCACGATCAGATCGGAGAGTCTTGATACTCTTTGAGAGCTGTTTCTCAACTTCACATTTAAACTCCTTAAACTTCTCAAAAGCCTCGAATTTGTGTCTCATAAGATAAACATATCCAAACCTTGATAAGTCGTCTGTGAAAGTGATAAAGTAAGAGAAACCCTCTATAGCTTGAGTAGAAAATGGTCCACATACGTCCGTATGTACCAACTCAAGCACCTCCTTGGCTTACGGATCCCCTTTCCAGAAAGAGGTTTAATGGCCATCTTACCTTTCAAACAGGATTCACAGTTACTATAAGATTGTAAGTCAAATGGTTCGAGGTAATTTAATTTCCTCAACCGTTCTATCCTTGTTTGATTGATATGACCAAGTCTACAATGCCATAGGTAGGTAGAATTTCTTTCATTTAACTTAGCTCTTTTATTTTGTACTTTAATTTCAATGATGTACATACATTATCCACTAGAGGTAGAAGCATCTTGTGCTCTTCCTCCTAGTGCAGTGTAGTCCTTTCTTCCAATGCCCTTCCTATTACAGTTAGGCATACATCCATGGTCGGAATCACATTTTCTTCTTCACACCTCCCTCAGGCTTCATAGCTGAGGGCGCAGTGACTACCTTGCCCTTCTTCTTCTGCCATTCCTTACCTTTCGGTTTGGTCCGGCTAGAGGAGCTCATCATGAGCACAGCTTTGCCCTTGGAAATTGAAGATTCAAAGGTTTTTAACATGTCATGTAGTTCCGGCAGAGGGTGGAAGCGACGTTACTCCGCAGCCTTATGTCAATCGAAGTCAGCCTTTCTATCAGCCTTATCATCTTCAACACATGCTGAGACACTTGGCTCCCTTCACTTAGCTTACACTTGAAGAGTTCTATTAACACCTCAATTTCAAAGTTTGGAACTGAGAGTCATAGAGATTCTTCAAATGTTCGAGCATCTCGTTAGGGACCATGTTCTCATGTTGTCAAAGTAGTTCCACTGACATGGAAGACAACATGACGCATCGTGCTGAAGTGGCGTCATCTAGGTTCTTATGGTAGACTACCTTATCAAATGTGACATATTTTGCAGAATCATCAACGGGCACTGTGGAGAATACTTTGTCCAATACATATTTTATCTTTTCTTGCTTTTAGGACAATTCTTAAATTTCCTTAGCCAGTCTAGATAGTTCGGTCTGGTGAGTTTGTTCATTTCAACGATAGGTTCGACATTTTGAAGTTTTGAAGATATAGATAGACTCAGGAAAATGCAATCAACATTCATTCTCCTAATTTATACACATTCATTATAGACTAATTTAACACGACCGTTTGTTTAATTAGCTTATACTATTTTTTATACTTCTACGACCCCATGGTAGAATACGGGCCTAAATCAATATAAAGGTCATAATGAGCCAAGATCCAAACATACGCTATATCCGCGTTTGCTTTGGCTGATAACTTCAATAGCACACTTTGGTAGGTCCTCAACCAATTGTAAAGCAACTCTACAACTCTTGGTTTGATTAAATATCTTTCATTTTAATCTTACGTCTTTAGACTAGTCCGACACTTTGGCGCCAAGATTCATCTAAATAAGTCAACCCCATTACACGACTGCGTTTAAATGCCTAAGTAAATTTAGCCTTTGAAAGCAAACACTTTGGTGTAAATACCTAAAAATATTTATTATCTACTTTCATTTTAACAGATCTATGAAAGGACCTTGGTCCTCTTAGACTTAGAGCAAATGCTTTAGCATAAATACCTTTATCGCCGAAAAGGACTTAGCACCCTAACAATTATAATGAACGACGCGTTATAATTAGACTTGTATTTAATGTTTGGGGAACATTTTTAGTTTTCGGGGATTCATTCAAGATCAACAATCAAGTCATACATCATATGACATCATATCATGCAATTTCTAAACACAATTAGATGAGAGACCATCAAACCCAATAGACATGATAAAAATGGTTTAAATCACATATCAGGCGCTGTTTCACCTGCATAGCCATACAATCGTCATTTGAAATTAAACAATTACTGGGCGCCGCCTACCCAGACAATAATTGCGGATGCTATGCTAATAATTTAAATGCATCACATTTAATCACTTAACACATTTGTATATTATTCAATAATATACTATTAATGATAACTATGAGTCTATTTGTCTAAACTCTATAATCTATGTAAATGCCAAACAATCCCTAAACATTTTCTGATTTTAAAATTCTGATTTTCGGAAATTCTGTAAATTTTTAGAATTTACATTTTAGTCACTTAAAAATTTAAAATTCAATTCTGAACCCTTAAAAATTCACAAAAATGCAATTCTAAACTTCAGAAAATATTTTCAAACTTCTGGGACCTGTTTGTAATTTTCAAAACATAAAATCAACTTTCAGAATACTTTCTTTTAATTACAGATTTGCCCGAAAGGACCAAATCTGTTCGATTCAAAACTTTATTTTCGTAAACCAAACTTAAAACTTGATTCGAATCAAACTTTTAAGTCTCTGTTTCTGATTTTCGATTTTTTTTTTAAAATTCGTCGTTGGCACCGCGGTGCCTCTAAGGCAGTAAGCCACTGAAATCTGCAAATTAATTAGCATCCTGGTGCCTCATAATTTTCGTCACAGGCACCGCGGTCCTAACAGGTGGAACCGCGATGCCTTGTATGCAGATTATCCGAAATTAATTTTAAACTTCTGGATGAACAGCACCGCAGCTCCCATGAACAGGACCGCGGTGCCTCTAGCTTCATCTGGGCAGCACCACGGTGTTCAATTGGGGAATTCCGTCGCCGCCACAAAACCCTAGCAGGCACCACGGTGCTCCATCATAGAACCGAGGTGCATCTCCTCCAGAATCACAAAATTCGAAATTTCCGAACCCCTAAAATTAGTTTAGGGACAGATCTTTCAGATATATCATTTGTATTACCATCACCATTAAAACAACATGTTCATCGACCATCAAATCCAATTTTCTTCTCGTTCTTCGTTTTAATGCACCATGCTTTAAGCCGGATAACACATTTCAACTTAGAAGAGTTATATATTGGATTGACTTATTCGAATACATAATTGCATTAACAGATCTGGTCACAAGGACCATGTGTTCTAAAGGTTTAGGGGTTTAAAGCTTTTAAATACATAAAATATAGATCTAAACAAATCCTAACCCCATATTATCATTAATATCATTACAAATCATACAAAATAGCTCAGGCTCTGATACCACTGTATGTGTTTACGTCGAGTTCGTACACGCAGCGGAATTTGAAAATTTATATTTCAAACCCGATGACGGTCGATCTGTAGTATGATAAGTAATTAAAATACAAAGCACATAATTAATGTAAAACTTCGACAGAAGACTTATATTCGAAGCAGCAATCAGCCAATCGGTTGAATCTGTTACTTTGTGTAGTCCGAGGGTGCACACGCAAACGCCCCTTGATTTGTAAGTTCTAGGAGAACTGTGATGTAATTTGCTAAGTCAGGAATGCTAGAGATTCTGACTGAGCTTTAGAAGAGATTGACCTCTCTTAGGTTTTGTCTTGGTCTCTGGAATGGGAGGTAAACCCTCTATTTATACTTGCAAAATAGAGGCTTAGGGTTTCCGTGGGCTGGGCCCAAAGAAAATCGATCGCAAAATTCGATCGCCAGATCCAGGCACCGCGGTCCCACTAAAGAGGCACCGCGGTGGTGCCCAGTGTTTTTGGCACCACGATCCTAAAACAGGGCACCGCGGTCCCAAAATAGGGCACCGCGGTCCTGTCATATTTTTTCGTCTTTTCCCATTTTAATGTCCCGGTCATCAACCGAACATATAGGTATAATCTCCTTCTAATTACATCTTTCAATCGACGGAACATTTGACTTAGTGTTACCCTTCAGGCATTTACATATCGTCACTAATTACATTAGGATCTTCACGGAACTCTTAGACTGCGCCGGAAGACGAACCCAATATGTAAAGTTTAGCTACACAAAATATGTGAACTGAACCTATATGTGAGAAGATAAAATCCCTTCATTCATGACACACTCAATCAAGCTTAGGATATGTCCAGTGTCTATCCAAATGGCTTGATTATTATAACTCATCTATATTAGTTGACAACAGGACCATGTCACAGATATGTCCAATGCATTGACCAATGACTTAGTCAACCTAATACCATATGAGTACCTGAATGTTCACTCGAATATAAATTCAAGGAATGAATCCTTTCTTGGCTCACATACCACCTTTAATCTACTTCGTAATGCACCAAAAACAAGCCGCGTCTCAACCTATAAGACATTTGAGCTTAGGACATGATAAAAGTACATTACTCCGTAAACAAGATGATATTGACCTCAAGTCTAAGGACTTTTATCTCCATATGCCGATGACATTATAGACATATAACAAATAATGCATCAGCAGGGTGTACCATACTTCAACAAGTATCCATCATGAGTTGCCATAACTCGTAGTAAGTGAGACATACTACATCCACTAAGAATATGATGCAGACCACATGTCGACGTATCACATATCATCGATATCCCAATTTCGATGATCATTAGTCGAGGTAATTTAAGAGTTACGTTATAACATTAATTCTCACATCATTAATAAACACGTAACCTTTAGGGATGCATTTATATAATTTTATAAACAATCAACTAATAATTCAACAAACGCAAATTGCCATAATAATAATCATCATTAATATAAATATGAATGTGTATAAAGTACATTGTATCCTAATACAGATTGTCTCTAGGACATACATATACTTTCAATTTTATCAGAAACCAGAGGAGGTGGTGGTGACTATATTCACCAAGGGCATACCAGCCAAGAATGTTGTTGTTGACTTTGGTGAACAAATAACATGTTTTACTATTTTATCTTGGTGAGATAATTTTATTCAAAAAATTGGATGACAGTTCTGATTTTTCTTTGATTGCTTTACAGCTTAGTGTTAGCATTGATGTGCCGGGCGAAGAAACTTATACTTTGCATCTTAGGTTGTTTGGCAAGGTGAGGATAAGCTTAAAATATGGCTGTGATGTTTCTGGACGGAGCTCCATTTAAAATTTCTGAATTTGTTTCCCGAATAATTGAAGATGCTTACTCTGTGATCTCGTGCTTGTCCTCTCATGAATTGCAGATAACACCTGCAAAATGCAGATATGAGGTGATGTCTACCAAAATTGAGATCCGACTTGCGAACCGTTACACTGGACATTGCTCGAGTATAATAGGAATATGCCTCTCGAAAGATCATAATGGAAATCTGAGATTAAGAGAGCATGTTGTAGTTCAGAGGCCTAATGTGTGACCATTTTAGATTGATAAGATAGTTGATTAATAATGTTTTAGTCTTTAATTAAATACTTTAATAACGCTTTGAATGATTATCCATTTTGGGAAGACTTTGTACAATAAATTCTAGCTATTCAATGTATATTTTTGGTGTTATTTAAATTTTAGTCTATTTCATCGGTGCACTCAGTTTGCAACATTGAAATGAAATTATAAAAAAAAACAAAATCCCGCCATATTAAAACAAATTATTAATTTAATAGATTTTTTTTAAAAAATCGAATCAATTTTCGGGCACGGAAACCGAGGATGGGAGGTCGGATTCCGAGCAGTTTGGACAGAAATTTTGGGAGAAAATATTAACCTAGACTTCTGACACCATAAAATAAATAATCCCTTGATTATTTTCATTAATTGAAAGACAATATATACAATTTACATATTTTCATAATAGGAGAATCATATTCTTATTCTACTTCTAAAACTTTATTCTATTTGGAGACTAACTATACAATTATGGTAAGTGTACAAGACTAATTAAGATACAAGACTTATACACATTATATACAAAATTTGCCCAACCGTCACTACAAGAAAAACAGGCTACGGTGACAGGTAAAAACTGTCATCTAACCTCTAAGATGACGGTTCATGTAAGTGTCATCTTTGCCACTGTCACAAACAGATGACGATTTTGTATCTGTCACATGACATGTGACGGTTTTTACCCATCACACAAATGTCACAAACAAATGACGGTTCAAACCCGTCACACAAATGTCACAAGCAGATGACGGTTCAAACCCGTCACATAAATTTAAATTTTATCCAAATCCCTACATCACGTCTTGCATTGCTATTATGGATACGAACACGTATCACCCAGCCCTTACTGTTTCTAACATCAAGAATAACATCTCTATTACTATTGAGATAGAAAAGGTCCAATACGCGACGTGGGCAGAATTGTTCAAAGTTCACGCACACTCGCATCAAGTTCTCCATCATATTATCCACGTGGCTCCAATAGATACGGGGGTGCCCAAACCCGAGGATGATCCTAAGTTATGGACAACCCTTGAGGCTACTGTTCTTCAGTGGATTTACTCCACTATTTCTATCGATATTTTGCAAACGATTATTGAACCAGACGCTACGACGATGGAGGAATTGATTAGAGTACGTTCTATATTCTAATATAATCAGAATTCTCGAGTTGTTACTCTTGAGCAGTAATTTTTCCACGTCAATATAGAAAATTTCCTGAACGTTTCGGCATATTGCAAAAGGTTGAAAGAATTGGCGGACCAACTCCGCAATGTTGGTGCGCCAGTTAGAGATAATCTTCTTGTTCTTAGATTATTGCTGGCCTATCTGAGGCCTATATTGGTGTTAGCGATATTTCGAATTCTCACGCAAGCGCACGCCTCGTTCACAAGTAGTATAGTCTAGTAAGACCGAATATCATCCTCAGAGACTGGTTATCAAGTACCGATTATCTAAGCTATAGTTTCTATTTGGTGAACGTTAATTGATTTGTATTTTTATCTAATAAATAAGGCTAAGTAATTGTAGAAAATAAACTAACTATGATAATACTTTGGTTTAAATTAGTTATGAAGGAATTAGGGCTTCCAAAATCCTCGACTATCCACTTTATTCAATCCTTAATGCAACTAAAATAATTCTTCTTCTTCGTTAAGATAGCGGTTAACTAGACTGTCTTATATTCCGGTTAGGACATATAATCACTCAACCCAGTGCAGAACCCTTCTATATTTCTATGATAGGATTTACCACATATGAGGATTAAGAACAGTAACTTATAATGCTACACAAGTATCGGGGTACTTTCGTCCGCGATTTTAACCTATGTCTAGTCAATTACAACATATCCAAATCTCTTCTCTCGGTTTTTGATTCGAAATCATATAGGTTATGATAACTAGTGATCAATTAATTATCAAACATTCATACCAAATATTGACTAAATCTTAATCAAGTGAAGAAGAAATCAAACTACTACATTAATTCATGAATAACAGTTGCAAGCGATTCATAAGGAAAGCCCCAATAGAGTGTTTAGCTCCTAGATATAGTCACGCTAAGAACTAACACAAAATCCATACATAAACTGAATTAAATACAAAGAAAAGAGAAAAGAAAATAACTTGAAAAGCCTCCAAAGTTGTCTTGCCTCCTTTTCTAGCCTCCAAAGTAGAATTGTGGAATATGTACAAGATGCCTCCAAGTAGAATCAATAATATGACCTAGGGTATAAAGTTTTATACTTATAAACTATATTACTTTGGACCCTTATACCCCTGTCCAATTCCGGCTCAGATCTGTAAAATTTTGCGTCGGCACCGCGGTGCCGGTAGTCCTATAGCCTACCTGAACTCACGGATCTTTTGGCACCGCGGTGCTACATAATGGCACCGCGGTGCCGAAAGTACTGCAGTCAACGCTTTCTGAGGCCAAGGACGGAATCACATTGTGATTTTTTTGGCGAGTTCGGTCAGGAGGGACAAAAGAGAGATGCTTTCTATCAGTCAAAAGCAGATATCAAATATGTTCCGAAACCTTGTCCTTTTCTCGTCCGGACTTCGTCTGATTTCTTCTATACTTTTCGGGACTTCTTAGGCTTCATTTCTTGGCCCTTTTAGTGTGAAATTTCATCTCAAATAAGCTCATTTCATCTTCTTTTTGACGTTTCTCCATTTATGACCGCTGTGACTCAAAAGAAAGAAAAACAACCACAATACTATACTAAACACAAATTAAATGAGTAAAATGCTAACTAAAAATGACTCAAAAAGTGTATACAAAATACACCTAACAAATACCCCCAAACTTAAACTTTACTCGCCCTCGAGTAAAACACAAGACAAAACAAAAATAAAACAAACGGAGACTCTATGAAATGGATCAAGTAGATATAGCAATGCTTCTTCAAAATCATGGATGAAAGATGAGATAATATGTTAGAACATATATTGCATGAAGAATCAGCAATCTAGAATTTCAAGTTAGATATTTCGCAAATTCACTTAGATCATAATCAATGAAACATAAAAACCTAACCTATGCATGTCAATTTCATTCCATCTTTTCCAAAATGCTATAGACCTGTTTACTTGCTATTCTCCACTAATCATAGACATACACATTAAAGATCATCAGGACTTTCAAGGGTTGTAATGTAGACTTAGGCATGGGTAGGTAAAAATAGACATTTAGACTCAATTATGTACCATAAACATTTTTCATTCAACTCCTTTTCCTTCTTTTTGATTTCCTTTTTAATCTCATACCTATTTTTCCCCTCTTTTATTTTGAGAGAATGAGATACATTATAAATAACAAGCACCCCCAAACTTAGGCTTTTGCATATTCTTCATTGGGGTGCGTCAAATTTTTCAATTCTCTTTTTGTTTCTTTTTTAACACTTTTCATCCACTAACTTTCAATTATCACTTATGGCACAAACAGAGAATCATAGGGTGTCAAACAAAGATCTTATTCTAGGCTCAAAGGGGCTGACTAGTGATACAATTCATGTCAGAGTAGGTAATGAATGGTCAGAAGGGCTATAAAAGAAATGCCTAAATCATTTTCCTAAACATGTACATCTTAACTATTTCGTCTCATATAACAAACAAACATACTTTCTAGACATTTTCAACTTTTCTTTCCACAACTGATACACATAAGCTAAGCACAAATATCTCAAAGAATTAGATGTCATGAATTTTTGACATATCTAACTTAAGCACACAGAATGTTGCTTTCAATTCCATTACATTATCTCACTTTATCCATTCAATGTCTTTAACAATTACAACATGCTTGATCTATAAAAAAAATATTGACTCACAAAACACATAAAACAAACAAAAAGACAATAAAAAAGACTCAAAAACAGACACACAAAACAAATTAAGATCCCCCCAAACTTAAACGACACATTGTCCCTCATGTATGAAGACTAAAAATATGGGACAACTTACTGACACAACACAACGATCATAACGGATATCTGGGATGAGATTCTGGAAATTGCACATCTTTTGGGCTCTTTGAAGTTTCAGCGCTTTTGATTCTTTCCCCCTTAGGGTCAATCCCTAGTCCACCTGCCATGAAAACATAATACAACACCCAAGACCGTGAGATTGTTCAAGATAAAATAAAACAAACTAAAACAAAAATTAAACTAACATAATTAAAAACATTGGGTTGCCTCCCAACAAGCGATGTCTTTAACGTCTTTTAGCCGGACGCAATTAACCTTTACTAGTGCCCATTGGATCCTTCTGCGAACTGCTTGCAATACGAACAATCATTGTTGCAGGTCTCACTTTTCCTACAACACTTTTTTCAAATAAGGGCATCATATCTAAGATTATCCCCTAATTACACAAGGCATGATTGTCTTCTAGGCTCTCTATAATGTAGGAATCAGTGAAACTCCCTACATCTCTCAACTTTTGGAGGTGCCCTTGAGGGTATGGACTTTCTGGTTGGGTGCTGCGCGATTTATGCACACACTAACGCAAGTGCACGTATCGTGACAAGTAATATAGTCTAGGTAAGACCGAATATTGTCCTCAGGGACTGGTTTTCAAGTACTGATTATCTATGCTTTAGTTTCTATTTGGTTAACGTTAATTGATTGGGATTCTAAACTAATAATGCAGGAAATAAACTAATTATGAAAATACTTTAATTTAAATCAGTTATGATGGAGAATTAGGGCTTCCAAGATCATCAACTATCCACTCTATTCAATCCTTAATACAATTAGACTAACTTCTTCTTCTACGTTAAGATATCAGGTTAACTAGACCGTTTTATACTCCTGTTAAGGTAATATAAACACTCAACCCCAATGGAGAACCCTTCTACCTTTCAGTGACAAGATTGACTACAAAGGAGGATTAAGATCAATAACCTATTAAGCTACACAAGTATCGGGATACTTTCGTCCACGATTTAAACTTATGTTTATTCAACTATATCATATTCACAATCTCCCCTTTCGTCTTTCGATTAAAAATCATATAAGTTATGATAATTAGTGATCAATTAATTACCAAGAAATCAAAACAACTATTGAATAAATCTTAAATAAGTGAATAAGAAACCAAACTAATATATTAATTCATGAATAGAGTTTCAAGTGAATCACAAGGAAATCCCTAACAAAGTAATTAGCTCCTAGCCATAGTCACGCTAAGAACTAATATAATCTCCATACATGAACTGAAATAACAAAGCAAAAGAAAGAAAAGAAAAATACTCAAGAACAAGTCTCCAAGCCTTCTAGCATCCAAGGATTGTGTTGTGGAATATTTACAAGATGGAATGGTGGATGGAGAATGGAATGGGTGATGGTATATAGGATGGTGGATGTAGAATTATTCTAATGATGTAGAGACTATTTATAGACCAAGAATCCTTTAGGTAAATGGTTAGGGATTATGTAGGTAGGAAAGGTTATGGAATCCTTTTAGGTAAAGGTTTTAGAAAACGTTATGGAAAAGGGTTAAGGAATATATAGGTAGGAAAAGTTATCCCTTTTGGACCCTGAAAACGTGTCAAAATCGGTCCAAAACTCAGAAATCCCGCGTCGGCGCCCAAACTTCTGCGACTTTCTGAACTTCCAGCGGCGCTCGAGGCGTTTTCGTGGATTTTCGCCGTCGCCCGATTTTCATCCAAGCCGTCGATCTTGTCTATATTTCCCGGGACTTCTTAGACTTCATTTATTGGCCCCTTTTAGTGTGCAATTCCATCTCATTTATGCTCATTTCGTCTCCTTTTTGTCATTTCTTCATTTCTGACCGATGTGACACAAAAGAAAGGAAAACGACCCTAATACTATACTAAACATAAATGAAATGAGTAAAATACTAACTAAAAATGACTCAAAAGGTGTATATAAAATACACCGATCATTGGGGCTCAACAATGGTAGTTGGTGGTGTCTCTTCTACAATAGGTATAGGAAAAAGAAATTGTAAGGAGTCCAAAAAGGTGAAAAATTGGATCTTAGTAACCTCTTCTTTCTCTACACCAACTATCTCTCTCAATTCATTATCATTCTCAACAGCTTGTTGTGGTTCAGGTTCCTCACTCTGCTTATCACTCCCCACAATTATGTTGCTAGGCAGATTTTCTTGCGGTACATTGCTCACCATATCCATCAGCTGCCCTATTTGTGTCTCCAAATTTTTGACGAACACCTTTGTCTCAGCCATAAACTGAGTCTGGCACTTGGTGAGCTTGAGTATGGCTGCCTACAACTCATTTTGATCTTCACGTGGAACAACTCATTTTGATCTTCATGTGGAACCTGTGGGTTAGGCTGTTGTTGATGATTCCACTCCCCCTGATAGTAGTAGTAGTATATTTTTTTAACTTTACCTACAAAATAAGAAAAACAACAAAAAGTGATAAAAAGATGATCGCAGAGCATGTTAGAAACTTGTTCCTGGAGCAACCAAATTAGAAATAAAATAACATAACCGAATATATACAAACCAAATTAGAATTAAGATTAGATAATTCGATATTGAAAGTACGTCAGTCCCCGGCAATGACGCCAAAAATTTGTTAGCGATATTTCGAATGCTCACGCAAGAACACGCATCGTTCACAAGTAATATAGTCTGGTAAGACCGAATATCGTCCTCAGAGACTGGTTATCAAGTACCGATTATCTAAGCTATGGTTTCTATTTGGTGAAAGTTAATTGATTTGTATTTTTATCTAATAACTAAGGCTAAGTAATTACAGAAAATAAACTAACTATGATAATACTTTGGTTTAAATCAGTTATAAAGGAATTAGGGCTTCCAAAATCCTCGACTATCCACTTTATTCAATCCTTAATGCAACTAAAATGATTCTTCTTCTTCGTTAAGATAGCGGTTAACTAGACTGTCTTATATTTCGGTTAGGAGATATAATCACTCAACCCCAGTGCAGAACTCTTCTATATTTCTATGATAGGGTTTACCACATATGAGGATTAAGAACATTAACCTATAATGCTACACAAGTATCGGGGTACTTTCGTCCGCGATTTTAACCTATGTCTAGTCAATTACAACATATCCAAATCTCTCCTCTCGATTTTTGATTCGAAATCATATAGGTTATGATAACTAGTGATCAATTAATTATCAAACATTCATACCAAATATTGACTAAATCTTAATCAAGTGAAGAAGAAATCAAACTACTACATTAATTCATGAATAACAGTTGCAAACGATTCATAAGGAAAGCCCTAATAGAGTGTTTAGCTCCTAGCCATAGTCACTGATGCGCGGTAAGATGCACACACTTTAAACGCAAGTGCACGTTATCGTGACAAGTAGTATAGTCTTGATAAGACCGAATATCGTCCTCTAGGATTAGGGTTCAAGTACCAACTATCTATTTTCTAGTATCTATTTGGCGAATTGATAAATGATTGGTTGTTTAGAACTAAGAATTACGAAAGCTATTAAAATAAAAGATTTACTTCAGATGTGATGAGAATAGGGCTTCCATGTATCCTTACTATCCGCTTATGCTACTTACTAATGCATTAACTTATGGTATTCTTCTTTAGGAGAAAGCAGGTTTACGAAATCGTTTTATACACCCGTTAGGGTTATATAAACACTCAACCCCAGTATCGCACCTTACCTACCTTTCGGTGATAAGGATAACTTTATAGGAGGATTAAGAACAAAAACCTAGTTGACCGTCACGCACAATGCGCAAAATTAGGGTTGTTAAGCCTCTCATCAACGCTACATAAATAATTGAGGTATTTTCATCCCCAATTCAAGAATGTCTACCCAACTTACAGCATATTCACAATCCCCCCTTTTCAGAATCTGATTAGAAATCATATAGTGATAATTAGTTGTCAATTAATTACCAAGAATTCAACTCAATTATTGGATAGATCTCACAATAAGAAAAATAACCATAAGCATGCATTAATTCATAACAAAAGTTTCTAGCAATTCAACATGGAAAGTCCTATAAGAGAATTAGTTCCTAGCCATAGACATGACAAGAACTAATTCAAAGTTCATCATACAAAACTGAAATAAAGAACAAGAAAGGGAAAAGAAATTACTAAACTAATGGTATCCAATCTCCAAGCAAAAGTCTTGTGTTGTGCATGGGAACCTCAAAACGCCTAGGGTTCTCCTTTTATAGCCGCAAACCGCCTCCTCTTTCCTTCGCCTGCACTTTTTTCGCGCGCCTGCCGCGCCCTTCGCGTTGGCGCCGCGCCCGATATTCGCATGCTCGAGGCGCGCGCTGGAACTCTGTAGCTTTCGGATGTTTAGCGCCGCGCCTCGTGATTCGCTGCTCAAGGCGCCGCGACTGGTCTTCGCAGCTCTTCGAATAGTGGCGCCGCGCCGCTGATCGCAGGAGGCGCCGCTGGGTTCGATTTTTCCTCGCTTGCCACTTTCTCGCTTTCCAGCCGCATCTCCTCTTGCCCTCTTTTTGCTCCTTTTCCGCCATTTGGCCATTTTAACCACTTTGACTCAAAAGAAAGAAAACTATCCTAATACGACACTTATATGTGCAAAACGGGACAAAAGACTAACTAAAACTGACTCAAAAGGTGTATATAAAATACACCGATCAAATACCCCCAAACTTAACCTTTGCTCGCCCTCGAGCAAAGATAGAAAGAAATAAAATAAAAGACTCAAAGAACGAGAAAAATAAAAGACTCACTGCCATTGATCACTTTTGCTGCATTAGTGTTAACTAGAAAACATGAAGGTTAGCAAAATAATATGCAGGAACATATAGCATGAAATTTCAGCACATTAAGCTAGATATTTCGCAAACTCATACTTATCATGCTTTAATGGAAGTCACTATACTAAATTATGCATGTAAGTTCAAGAATTCCTATGGCATGCTTACTTGCTATTCTCCACTAATTCTGGATATGCATAAAAGAGATCTTCAGGACTTTAAGGGTTGTAATGTAGGCTTAGGTATAGGTAGGTAAAAGTAGGCAATTTAGGCTCATTTCGTGTACCATAAGCTCTTGCTTTTCAAGATTTCCTTTTATTTTTGTTCTTTTCTTCATTTTGATTCTATCTTTCCCCTCTTTTGTTTTGGGAGAGTGAAGTATATAATAATGACAAGCACCCCCAAACTTAGGCTTTTGCCTATTTCTTATTACTTTTGTATTGGGGTGCAACAGACTTATTCACTCTTTTTGTCTCTTTTTTAACACAATGTATTCCACTATTTCATATTTTCACTTATGGCACAATTTGTGGGAATATAGGGTGTCAAAGAAGAAGTTTCAATTTTTGGCTCAATGGGGCTGACTAGGGATATTTTTAAAGTACGGGATAGAAAAAGAATGGTAAGAATTGACTATCAAAGAAATGCATGAGTCATCTCCCTAACATGCATATCCTAACTATTTCGCCTCAAATAGCAAGCAATCATAACACATAAGTATTTATCATTTAGCATGCATAACTCAAGCAAGAAACTCCAAATAAACAGATTCTGTGAGTTTTTGGCATATCTAACTTAGGTGTTTAGATAGTTGCTTCAATTCCGTTACATTATTCCACCTTACTTCACTAGGTGTTTCTAGCAACTACAGCATACATGATCTTTGACAGATAATTATGACTCAAAAAGAAATTTTTTTTGGTGACTCAAAATAAACATAAAAACAATCAAAAAGACTTAATTGAAACATAACAAGACACAAATAAAACACCCCCAAACTTAAATCATACATTCTCCCCAATGTGTGTAGACTCAAAGACAGTAAAAGAAATAAGACACTTACAAACTTTGGCTAAAATGGTGGTGGTGGCGGTGGATAATGCATCGACCATTGGTTGAACAAGGAACTCAACTCGTTGATTTGTTGCCTTGTTTCTTGCTGTCCTTGTACTATCGGTCCAAGGTCCGCATCATCCTCATCCGATTTTGATACAATTGCTCCATTGTGGGCGTTGGAGGTTCTCGCTTCCCGTGGTTGGCCGTGGCTAGGTCTCGCCTCATATTGAGCTCCCTATTTCGTGCTCATCTTCGCCCATGGCGGCCTCTGCTGCCGCTGGTTGTACTCCGCCCGCTCTGGGGGCTTGGGTGCGGGAAAGAGGCACTATCCCATAGGACACGGCAATTGGTTTCTTTCATGAGTGTCCGGGTAGGATTGGGACCGCACTCATGTGACATATCTTGGTGATAATCGAGCCATGTCCCAATCCGCGTTATTACCAACTCGCTGATTTCCTCAATGCTCGTGACTATTTCTTTCCCACATCAATCGCCAACCCTCATAATTCCATATATTAGTTTAATCCTATCCTCCGCACTCGTGAAGTGCGTGGATGGAATCATGCGGGCGCTGACGAAATATAGCCAACCTTTGGCTACTTTGTTGAATTGGCACCTGTTCAGTGCTCTTGACCCATTTCTTTCAATATCAAAAACAGCCCTGGTAGCTCATCGTGGTTTGCAACGCATTCCGTCGATGTGGTCAATGCTTCTAGACCATGTCCTAAAGTGATTCCAATCACTTCTTTCTTCAACATCAACTGTTTTCAATTGTGCATTTACATTCTCTGCTGTCACAGACATATAGTGTCCCCTTACAAATCATCCCCTTTCCACCTTCTCCGGAAAGTTGGCATAAAATTCACGCACCATTGTTGTGTTGACTGGTGCTATCTTCTCCGGATTCACAAATCTCCTCCACTCCCTTAACTCAATCATCGCCCGAATGGGCTCGTAAACATCTTCTTCCCCATATGACTCCCTCTGGTAGTCCATTCCCCTTTCTGGTATTAAGGGTCCTGCATCGCTTTTTGTATCTTTGGTAGGCTTGGTAGCTCACAAACCTATTTTCATCGTATTGTGGGGTTGGGGTGGATGTGGAGCCTCTTCTCTTCCTGGTGGCCATGGTTTAAAATAGTTTCTAGATCTTTCAACTTAGTGGCACAAAAGATTCCTACACAATCTACAACTAGCAGCGAACACAACACCCCCAAACTTCAACTTTTCTATCCAATACCCACACTCATTTTTCTACTCTTTTCTCCAAACTCCACAATCAACTTTTCAGTACCCAAACTACTTCAACTACAATACTCCTTCAAACTACTACCTCCTGTGACTTCAGTAAAGGACTTAAGAACAGAAAATGATTACCTTTTTATGAGAAGATTCAAGCTTGTTCTTGTTTCAATTGGTGGTTTGAGGCTATGGAATGGAGCTTTGTTGGTTGAGATGGCTAAGGGTTTTTGGGAATTTAAGAGTTTAGGTTGTGGTTGGGTTGATTTGTGGAGGATTCAGGCAAATTTCCGAATTTCGTGGTTTTGGAGAGGAAGGTTAGGTTTTGAATTTGGAATTGGGAAAATCTGATTTTGGCGTTTTAAGTTTCGATTTCGCCAGCCGCGCGCCTAAACTCCTCGCGCCTTCGACTTTCTGCGCGACCACATTACGGAAAGGCGCCAAATTTGGCAAATTTTTCCGAATTTTTTAGCCGCGCGCTTAAACTTCTGGTCTGCTCGCTTCTTTTCGCGCCGCGCCTCGCTTCTGGCGCCGCGCGCTTAGCCGCTCGAAATTCTTGCTTTTCTTCACTTATTTCCTGCACTGCCAATCACAAAGACAAACACAAGACCCCAAGACCGTGAGATCGTTTCTTAGACAAAATAAAATAAACTAAAGATAGAAATTAAAATAACATAATTGAAAACGTTGGGTTGCCTCCCAAGTAGCGCTGTTTTTAACGTCTTTTAGCCGGACGCAAGTTCCTTAGCCTTAATAACCCTAGGGTGGATTAAGCCCCCAACCAATCCATTTCCTCCCCATTTGGCGCTTTTCTTCTTTTCTTCGCATTATCGCAAGAGGAGTTCAGAAAATTACCTCCTTTAATGACATTTCAAAGAAACCATGCTCGCTTGGGCTCATCGCTCTTTGATTGACTTGTATCGGCTCGCATGGGGGTTTGATGGTGCTGATTGCAAAGCACCCACTCATTGTGGTGGCTCAATGACGTGTTTAAAAACTTTAAACACCATTTCTTCAGACTCCACCCTTAGTGTTAATTCTCCTTTTTCAACATCAATCAAAGCTCTCCCCGTTGCTAAGAATGGCCTCCCCAATATGATAGGAATTTCCGCGTCTTCTTCCATATCAAGAATGAGGAAATCTGCAGGAAAGAAGAATTTTCCTACTTTCACAATCACGTCTTCAATCTTGCCTCGTGGATGAACCACTGTCCTGTCGGCCAGCTGTAGGCTTACTGTGGTTGGTTTGGCCTCACACAACTCTAATCTTTTAAAACCGATAAGGCATCGATTTATACTTGCCCCTAAATCACACAAGGCTCGTTGCAGAAGTCACCTTGCCCATCTGTGCGTAGTGTAAAGCTTCCAGATCCTTTAGCTTTGGTGGCAACTTTTTCGCAAGATAGCACTACACTCTTCTCATAGTGCTACTATTTCATATTCTCGACCTTTTCTTCTTCCCCAAAATCTCCTTCATGAACTTGAAATAGAGGGCATCCGCTCTAATGCTTCTATGAAAGGTATGTTGATACGCAGCTTTTGAATGTCTCCAAAATTTGGAGAATTGTTTATCAACCGCCTTCTCTCGTAGTCTCCGGGGAAAAGGGATCTTCTCTCGTATACTCCTTCTCCGGAGTTTTCTACTACGTGGCCGGGCTCAATCACCTTCTTTTCTAACTCGCCTTCTTCTCAACTATCGTCGCGCGATCGCCGCTCCAACCGCTTGCCGCTTCAATTGCACTTCCCGCATCGCTTCCTCGATTTACCTTCGTGTTACTTCGCAATGCCTCGTGGTCCGATGTTTGCTCGCTTACCGACCCACTTCGAGTTTCCAAGTTCTGAATGAGGATCTAGCTTCGCATGAATTGGGTCCGCATCGCGTTGCCACACCGCCACTGCCTCGCTTTTCTTCTCGAACCGGCAGTATCAATCGTTGACGCCGCTGGGCTTGAATGAAGCGGTCGCTGATTCGTTCTCGCTGTTCTCGTACTAGCCTCGTATTGGTTCTCACGCTCGATATTGGTTCTGCGTCTATCAGATCGATTCTCGCCGCCTCGTACTAATTCACGCCTCGTCTCCTTTCCATGAGAAATTTGGGTGATTCCTCCATCCCGGATTATAAGTGTTAGAGTAGGGTTGTTCGTTGCCTCGATAATTACCTATGGCCCGACACTCGCCGCTTCCATGGGTATATTGTTGGGATCATTGAAGAACACCTATCAAATGTATGGCCACCACATATCTCACAACTTTTATGCATCTGCATCGCATTCATCGACATCGTATGTTCCGCAATCGCTTTCGCTAGAAGGGCCACTGGGCATTCAAGGCAAAGAATAGCATATATTTCGTGGACTCACGTTTCTTCTTCCATTTGTCGACCTCTCTTCCGTGACATGGTTGTTAGTGGCCATATCTTCTAATAGCTCACGAGCGCCGTGGGTCGTTTTCCTCATGAATGCTCCACTCTTTGCAGATCTATGATGGTCCAGTTGTCTTCGCCAAATTGTAGAAGATGTGACCAAGTTCCACAACTCAACGAATGGTGTGGGCATTTTCTCTGTAGATCTTTGAACCTTTCCCAAGCTTCATAAGGACTCTCCATCCGCTTGGTAAAAGTTGTTCAACTCCTCTCGCTTTCTCGCTGGGGAAAGAACTTGGCTAGGAATTTACGCGCCTCTTGCCATGTAAAAATCGAATCGTACAGGAATTCAACCATACTTTTGCTCTATCCCTAAGTGAGAAGGGAAAGAGCCTCAATGTGACGCATCATCGAACGCCGTTATATTCAACGCTGCACATAGCTCCAAGAAATTAGCTATGCATATGTGGATCCTCCGACGACGCCCTCCGAATCGCATCGGTCGTACTCATGCTCGTAATCGCGGTTTTATCTCGGTTGTTAGCTCCTATCGCAGGAGCCTAATGCATGCGTGCTCCATTTACTCGGCAAAGACATAGTCTCCCAAACTTCGCTCGGGCCGGACTTGGACTCTCTCTCCACGCCTATCGCACTTGCCTAGGTATTCCCGGATGGGGTTGATTTTCTCCTAACCCTTCTCCCATCCCGCTGTTGTTCTCAACGCCGCTCATCTCTAACAAGGTTGCAATCCGATTCTTTCGCTCGCTTGCGTGGTTTTCTCAATTTCGGATTGAAGGGAACAAGAGTGTCCGCTCCTCTTCTCCTTCGCATAAACCGACTTCAAATAGATCAAAAGCATAACAAATCACGGCACTCGAATTTTCAAAAGAAAACGTAAAAATTAAAAATTAAAATAAAAGCCAAATTAGAAATTAAAAATAGACAAATTTGATATTGAACTATGCCTAATCCCTAAACGCGCCAAAAACTTGATGCGCGTAAGAAGATGCACACACTTTAAACGCAAGTGCACGTTATCGTGACAAGTAGTATAGTCTTGATAAGACCGAATATCGCCTTCTCAGATTAGGGTTCAAGTACCAACTATCTATTTTCTAGTATCTATTTGGCGAATTGATAAATGATTGGTTGTTTAGAACTAAGAATTACGAAAAGCTATTAAAATAAAAGATTTACTTGGATGATGAGAATAGGGCTTCCATGTATCCTTACTATCCGCTTATGCTACTTACTAATGCATTAACTTATGATATTCTTCTTTGGAGAAAGCAGTTTATTTAAATCGCTTTATACTCCCGTTAGGTTATATAAACACTCAACCTCAGATCGCACCTTACCTACCTTTCGGTGATAAGGATAACTTTATAGGAGGATTAAGAACAAAACCTAGTTGACCGTCACGCACAATGCGCAAAATTAGGTTGTTAAGCCTCTCATCAACGCTTACATATATAATTGAGGTATTTTCATCCCCAATCCAAGAATGTCTACCCAACTTACAGCATATTCACAATCCCCCCTTTTCAGAATCTGATTAGAAATCATATAGTGATAATTAGTTGTCAATTAATTACCAAGAATTCAACTCAATTATTGGATAGATCTCACAATAATAAAAATAACCATAAGCATGCATTAATTCATAACAAAAGTTTCTAGCAATTCAACATGGAAACCCTATAAGAGAATTAGTTCCTAGCCATTGACATGACAAGAACTAATTCAAAGTTCATCATACAAAATGAAATAAAGAACAAGAAAGGGAAAAGAAATTACTAAACTAATGGTATCCAATCTCCAAGCAAAGTCTTGTGTTGTGCAAGAAGGGAACCTCAAAACCGCTAGGTTCTCCTTTATAGCCGCAAAACCGCCTCCTCTTTCCTTCAGCTCGCCTGCAATTTCGTCAAAAGACCTAATTTTTCCGCGTCGCCTCGCGCTCGCAGACAAATACGCGCGCTGGAAGTTTTGCAATCCGTCGGTGTTTTGGCGCCGCCCTCGATATTCGCTGCTCGGAGCCGCGGCGCTGGAACTCTGTAGCTTCTGATGTTTAGCGCGCGCCCAGCACTGCCGTCGGCAGCGCGCTGGTCTTCGCAGCCTTCTGCGAATAGTGGCGCCGCGCCTCGCTGATCGCAGGAGGCCGCGTGCTGGTCCGGATTTTTCCTCGCTTGCCACTTTCTCTGCTTTCCACTCGCATCTCCTCTTTTGCCCTCTTTTTGCTCCTTTTCCGCCATTTGGCCATTTTAACCACTTTGACTCAAAAGAAAGAAAAACTATCCTAATACGACACTTATATGTGCAAAACGGGACAAAAGACTAACTAAAACTGACTCAAAAGGTGTATATAAAATACACCGATCAGTCACGCTAAGAACTAACACAAAATCCATACATAAACTGAATTAAAAACAAAGAAAAGAGAAAAGAAAATAACTTGAAAAGCCTCCAAAGTTGTCTTGCCTCCTTTTCTAGCCTCCAAAGTAGAATTGTGGAATATGTACAAGATGCCTCCAAGTAGAATCAATAATATGACCTAGGGTATAGGGTTTTATACTTATAAACTATATTGCTTTGGACCCTTATACCCTTGTCCAATTCCTGCTCGGATCAGCTTGTGGCATGCTTATCTAGGTCATCCGGAGTCGTCTATTTTGTCTTTCTTAGAGAAAAATAATTTTATTTCATGTAAGGGTACGCGTAGTGCTCCGAATTGTCAACTTGTTCTTTAGGAAAAATTGTTAGATTGTCATTTGTAGACTCTAATTCTCATACTCTAATGTCATTTGATATTATTCATAGCGATTTATGGACATCTCATGTTCTCAGTTCTTTGGGTCACCGTTATTATGTTCTTTTCTTGGATGATTATTCTAAATATTTATGGACTTTTTCACTAACAAAAAAATCTCAAGTGTTTTCCACTTTATTACAATTTAGAGCTTTCATTAGAATCTAATTCGAACGGAAAATAAACATATTCAATGTGATAAAGACAAATAATATGATACTGGAGTGTTTCGGAAATTTGTGCTAATAATGGGATCAATTTTCATTTTTCTTGTCCTCATACGTCGTCACAAAATGAGAAAATCGAACGAAAAATTCGTACCATTAACAACATTGTTCAAACTTTATTGATTCATGCGTCCGTATCTCCTACATTTTGGCATCATTCTCTACAAATGGCTACATACATTCTTAACATTCTTCCAATCAAAAGTTTGACGTTTTCGTTCCCACTTCAAATTTTATATAATAAGACTCATTCGTTTTCACATCTTAGGGACTATGGGTGCTTATGTTATCCGTTGTTTCCGTCCACCACAATTAACAAACTTCAGGCCCGTTCTACCCCGTGTGTGTTTTTGAGTTATCCGTCTAATCTCGTGGTTACAAATATTTTGATTTATCATATAATAAAATCATCATTAGTCGCCAAGTTATTTTTGATGAGTTCCAATTTCTGTTTATAAAATTGAGTAGTCCCGTACCTAGTTCATATAATTTTTTGGATGATGGTGTCTCCCCATTTATTATCCACCATTTATCAGACCCATCCCGCACTTCGAATCCACCAAAGAGCCCATCGTCCCGGTTCTCCAGCCTGCATCACCATCGTCGATGGTCCGTAAACTGGCCGCCAAGTTTCTAGCCCGCCGTAGCCGCCCATTCTCGATTTAGCTCGCCCAGTGTCTGCCCTTCCTCGCTCCGCCCAGCTAGCTGGCTCACCGTCGCTGGGCCGGGTCCGTCCCGTGTCCCGTAATGTCCCAAAATCCATTCAATTCTCCTCGGAGTCATAGATCGGCCACTCATAGTCAATGGGATATTTTTAAATCGAAAATACATTTTAATTTAAATTCTAATGTTCCACCGTAATCCTATTTCTGCTTTAAATGATCTGAATTGGAAAATTGATATGACCGACTAATATAATACTCTTATTGATAATAAGACGTGGGAGTTGGTACCCCATCCATTTGGTGTTAATATTATTCCGTCTATGTGAATTTTTGCTCATAAGGATAATTCTGACGGTTCTTTTGCGAGGCATAAGGCTCGTCTTGTAGGTGATGGTATGACTCAACATGTGGGGGTGGATTGTGGTGAGACATTTAGTCCGGTGATCAAGCCGGCTACTATTTGCACTGTGCTCAGCTTGACTGTTTTGAAAGCATAACCCATCCATCAGTTAAATGTGAAAATGCTTTCTTATATGGTGAACTCAAGGAGACAGTCTATATGCATCAGCCCTTGGGGGTTAGGGATCCCAAATATCCTCATCATGTCTGTTTGTTGAAGAAGTCCTTATATGGGCTTAAGCAGTCTCTGTGGGCTTGGTATAAGAGGGTTTCAGACTATGTTTCGACTATTGAATTCTCTCACAGCAGGTATGATAATTCATTGTTCATATATCGTCATGGTTCTTCATTGGCTTATATACTCTTATATGTGGATGATATTATCTTGACTGCCTCTTCGGATGCATTACGCCAGTCTATCATGATAATGCTCAATTCTGTGTTTGCTATGAAAGACTTGGGGGCCTTGAGTTATTTTTTGGGGATTGTTGTCACTCGTCATACATGTGGGTTGTTCTTATCCCAGAGGAAGTATGCAACTGAGATCATTGAGAGGGTTGGGATATCATCCTGGAAGTCCACTTCCACTCCAATTGATACTAAGCCCAAGTTGGGTGCTGCGGTTGGCCTCAGTATGAGGATCTGACCCGCTATCGCAGTCTTGAATGGGCACTTCAGTATCTTACTTTCAAGAGACCAGATATTACGTATGCCGTACAACAGATGTGTTTATTTATGCATGATCACAAGGTTGAGCACATGAATGCACTCAAACACATTATTAGGTACATCCAGGGTACACTTGACTATGACTTACATTTATATTCTTCATCGACGTCTACACTTGTCTCGTATACATATGTTGATTGGGGAGGATGTCCAGATACCAGACGGTCTACGTCTGGCTATTGTATGTTTCTTGGTAATAACTTGGTCTCTTGGTCTGTAAAGCGTCAGTCGACTTTATCATATTCCAGTGCAGAGGTCGAGTATTGGGGTAACCAATGTGGTCTCTGAATCATGTTGTTTACGTAATCTTCTTTTAGAACTTCATTGTCATATTGAGAAAGCTACCTTGATTTATTGTGATAATATTAGTGTCATCTACCTTTTTGAGAATCCTGCTCAAAGACCAAGCACTAAACATATCGACGGACATTCACTTTGTTCGCGGTGGTAGCTCGTGACAAGACGCTGTCACATGTTCCTTCCAGGTGTCAAATTGCAGACATCTTTACAAAGGGTCTTCTCTCGGTCCTTTTTGAAGATTTTAGAGACAGTCTCAGCGTACGAAACCCGCCCGCTAAGACCGCGGGTGTGTGTTAAATATACATCCTATATACACAATATACACGTGTATATCAGATGAATAGTGTTCGGGTTTACTGTAGCAGGCCCACGATTGAGCAGATTTTGTATATAACGTGTATTAGTCTTGTACCTTAATTAGTCTTGTACATTTACCATAATTGTATAGTGAGTCTCCAAAGGAGTAGAATAAGAATAGAATTCACCTATTATGGAAATATGTAAATTGTATCTATTGTCTTTCAATTAATGAAAATAATTAAGAGATTATTTCTTTTAATAAATAGTTATAAGATGAAATTTATGTCATTTAAATTTACATTTTTATTATTAATACTCTTTGAATCCTTTATTAATAATCTAAATGTTAGCATTAGTATGTGAATTAATCCAAATGCATGATGTTCATATATGCGTTTACTTTCACATAAGAAAAAAAAAAGAGAAGAGAAAGTGTAGTATTTAAATTGAGGTATTTGTAGTCTTCAATAGCAATTACTACTAGGGGAAAATGGAAAAGAATAATAAATTTTGTCTTAAACTTCTAAAATAATAAATAATTTGAGACAAATATTTTTAGAAAGTATGACAATTAATTTAAAACGGGGTGAGTATATAAATCAAACTTCAACATTAGTGTAAAAGATTTATACACTGTAATGGCTCACAACTTAAATCTTTTTATTTGTCTTATTTTGTTTAGACTTGTGCTTTGTTTTGAGCCGATGGTCTCTCGAAAATAACCGTTCTATCTATCAAGATAAAGATAAGGTTTGCGTACACTCTACCTTCTTCAGACTCACATTATGAAATTTCACTGAATATGTTATTGTTGGATGTCCATCCCTCTATATCTTTCCCAGTCCTACTAGTAGTCCTGCCCCATACTAAGAAAAAGTATAAAATAAACAAGTACGTTTCCATGTGATGGTACAAAAGTTACAAGCTTAATGGAAATACAACGATAGGGTGTCCCTTCAGCACCTTTCGTCATAAGGCGTGGTCTAACTTTAAAAAATATTTTATTGTGTTTAGGTCTCTATTAAATAAAATTCGTGAATTTTATAAATTCTCTTTAAATAATTTTGAATAAACTATGATCCTCTTTAAATCGTTTAATAATATATCAATTGCTACGGCAAGGAATGACGTCATAACTCCTATATAAGTAGATCAATTTTATGATCAATTTCAAATATTATTTAAGTTATATAATCATTTTATAGAAGATCATAAAATATACGGTAAGAGATCCGTAAATAAAACTTGAGATAATTCAAATGGTAACTGATTATAGGTGATCATTTTCTCTTATTAACAGTCGAGCTCATCTTTTTAACATCACCATGAAATTGAAATGTGAGATATCATATGGCTTTTGTGTGGTTCAAACAAAATGCAGATTAAGATTAAACTTACGCCTTCTTGGTATGCAGAAGGTGATTCAGTGAGACACCAGTATTTTCACATGTGCATCAACTGAAAAACTATTAACTTTTATATCTCCACAATGATCTTCCCCGTGGCATGTCCATCAAGGCTCTTGGCCCAAGCATCTTGAGCCTTACTTAGAGGATGCTTAGAGTCAAACATGGTCTTTAACTTCCCTTCCTTCACCAACCTAACAAGCAAGTTTAATTCCTTATCTTCTTTAGGAATCAAAATCAATGGTAGCAACTGCTTTTTGGAGAATGTTAGTTTCTTCAATACATAGGTGCACATTGAACTAGGCCCAGGAGTCAGATCAACGACTTTACCATTCTCACTTAAATTAGGCTCAAATGTTGACCAAGGAATGCCTCTAGCACAGTGAATCACTGCATCATATTTTTTTCCTGATGGACTCTTAAGAGAAGATCCTTCTGGCGTCTTGTAGTCAAGAACCTCATCTGCTCCTAAGCTCTTCACAAATTCAATGTTACGAGCTCCACATGTTCCTGTAACGTGAGTATTACCCAACTTTGCCAATTGAACAACATAATGTCCAACACCACCTGAGGCAGCAGTGACAAGAATGTTCATATGCGGTCCACTTCCATCTAATTTAATTCCAGCAACATCAACAAGAGCTTTATGTGCTGTAAGAGCACAAATTGGAAGTCCTGCACCTTCAGCAGCTGATACCTCATCTGGCCTTACAACAGTCAAGCTCTCCTTTGCAACTGCATACTCCGCCAATCCACCTCCTATCTGTTATTAAGCACACGGATATCATCACAGTTATTATATTACAGTTTTATATTTTGAGCACTGACGTTGTAGATAATCTTTTCACTGTCAAATTAAGTTGACCTACAACAACAAATAACTATTCATATCAAGACTAATATGGTAGCGTAACTACTCTTTACACTGAAGTATACTGAAAACAAGCCAAAACGGATGGGACTTGGACTTACAAGTGGATTAAGAAGAGCCACAACTTTGTCACCAGCCTTAAATTTTACAACACTTGATCCAACCTCTACAACCTCTCCTGCTACATCAGTACCTGCACCTCAAAAAGATATATTAAAAGTGCATAGTTTTAATAAGACAATAAACGATCAGCAAGAAAGGATTAGCTAATTATTGACTGAAACAAAAAAAATACACTTAATATTATGGTGTAATAATGCCCGCTTCGGGCTACACACTATTTTTTCCAAAAGATCTCACGCCAATTAAGAGTATCCAACACACTTATAAGTAAAGTACTTTTCTTTTCATCTACCAATGTGGAACCTTTTTCACACACACCCAATGCTAATGTAATAAATTATTGAACTTACAAGGTATAACGGGAAATTTGCGAGGAACAAAAGGACGAGCCACGCCTTTCTGAAATCTCAAGTCTACTGGATTTAAGCTTGTAGCCTCCAACTTTAGCAAGACCTCATCCTTGTTCGGAGTAGGTACTGGAACTTCAACATACTGCAACAAGCAATATTAAATTTTGGCTACATAAAACAACCTTATTCTATGTGATGACATATTGATAGAATCATGTCAGTTATAAGATACAGAAGAGGGTCAGATTTGCCCTTGTACTTTCACAAATAAATTGTATTTGCCCTTAGTTATACTTTTTTGATATATATACTCGTCATCCAACTTAAGGGTTATATTTGCCCCTGTACTCTGTTTTTCAGACTATATTTACCCTCCATACGTTAAATATGGCCCGAAAATAGAGTACACGGACAAATATATCAAAAAAGTACAACGAAAGATAAATATAACTTATGTAAAAGTACAGAAGCCCATCTGACCCTTTTCTGAATAAGATAATTACAGGTAAAACTTATCCCTAAAGGAATGAAGAGAGTACTTTCAAGCCAGCAGCTCCGCCTCCATAAGAGTCGTACTGAACTGCGCGCATTAGCTTCCCTGCCATACCAGCTATTGTTTTCACCTATTTCATTTCATCCTCCTATTGATTCAACGTCTGTATTTAAACTTAGATTGGAGACGAATTTTCTACGTTTGAATAGTTGAAATATGGTGCTAGTCAGCATTCGGCAAAAAAAGCCATTTTTTTACCATTTATGTACCAAACTATCACTATTTTCTATTTATGTCCCAGAATATCACTCTTTGGTCTTTTCTTTCTTTTCTTTTTAATAATGATTCTTTTATTTTTTTTATTTGTTCAACATATTTTATAAAGAATGTTTTGGTTTAAATTAATTTTCATGTTTTATATTAGATAGTCAACTAAAATTTTAATTAAATAATTAGCTACTTTAAATTCTTTTCTTTAAATAACTCATGTTTTGTATTAAATAACCAATCCAAATTTTAATAAGATAATCGACTACTTAATTTAATGGTCTAACTGAACAAATTTTTTTTGACACAGATATAATTATTAAAGAACAAAGTGGGAACTAAACCATTATAAATTTATTTAAGTGTGCAATTAACTATCTAATTGTTGTAATCGAAAATATTTATTTAAGTGTGCAATTTGTTTCCACTTTGTTCTTTAATAATTATATCTTAAACTGAATAAATAAATAAATTTTGTGTCTAAATTTTTTTGTTCAATTAGACCATTAAATTAAGTAGTTGATTATCTTATTAAAATTTGAATTGGTTATTTAATACAAAACATGACTTATTTAAAGAAAAGAATTTAAAGTAGCTAATTATTTAATTAAAATTTTAGTTGACTATCTAATACATGAAAATTAATTTAAACAAAAACATTCTTTATAAAATATGTTGAACAAATAAAAAAAAAGCAAAAAAGTCATTATTAAAAATAAAAATAAAACTCAAAAAGTGATATTTTGGTACATAAATAGAAAGTAACGATAGTTTGGTACATAAATGGTAAAAAAATGAAGTTTTTTTCCATATTAACTACTTGTCAAGGTGAATAGTCGTCCTAATTGTATTGTCGTGGCGTAACCATTGACATTTGTCACTTGTACTATATTCTTGTGGTTCAAAACTGTTGTTGATAACCAAGTTGTGGTTCTGTGAATAAGGATATGGGTGGACCAACTTCAGGCCTATAAGTTGCTATCACAGTTAAACTTAGATTGGGGACGAATTTTCTACGTTTGAATAATTGAAATGTGGTGCTAGTCAGCATTTCCTCCTTTCATACTTGTGTCAAGGTGAATAGTCCTTCTAATTGTATTGTCCTGGCGTAACTATTGGAAATTTAACTACGTGGGATTGAGTTCTGTAGGGTTTTATCGGGTTCGTACACACAGTAAAATTTGAAAATTTATGTTTCAAACCCGACAGGCGCCGCAGCCCTGATCCAATTTTGCCTCGTTTCTATTTTAATTAAATCTGAAATACCATCTCAATTTAATTAAATAATCATTATTTATTGTAATGTCTCGATTATAAACCAAATATTTATATTCTCTCTTATTACATCCTTGAATCGATGGAATAATTAACTTAGTGTTACCCTACAGACCTTCACATATCGACACTAATAACATTAGGTTTACACGAAACTCCTAGAAGGCGCCGGAAGACGACCTCAATATGTGAAGTATAGTTACACGAAACCTGTTAACTGAACCTTTATGTGGGAAGATAAAATCCTTCCATTCACGACACACTCGATCAAGCTTAGGATCTGTCAAGTGTCTATCCCAATGGCTTGATCGTTATATCTCATCTATATTAGCTGACAACAAGAACATATCATAGATATGTCTACTTCATTGACCAATGACTTAGTCAGCCTAATACCGAGTGTTCTCTCGAAGATACATTCGAGGAATGAATCCTAATCTTGGCTCAACTACCACATTTAATCTACGTCGCAATATACCCAATACAAGACGTGTCTCAACCTATAAGACATTTGAGCTTAGGACAGGATAAAAATACATTACTCTATAAATAAGGCGCGTATCGACCTCAAGTCTAAGGACTTCTATCTCCCACATGCTGATGACACTTTAGACATATATAACAAACAGTACATCAGCAGGGTATACCAATACTTCCAAAAGTATCCATGTGTCCATCACGAGTTTCCATAACTCATAGCAGGTGAGACATACTACATCCCCTAAGGATATAATGCAGACCACATGTCGACGTATCACATATCATCGATATCTCATTTTCGATGATCATTAGCCGAGACAATTTTAAGAGTTACGTTATAATATTAATCTCTCACGTTATTAATAACCACATAACCTCTAGGGATGCATTTATAGAATATTATAAACAATCAACTAATAATTCAATAATTGCAAATGCCATAATATTAATCTTCATTAATATAAATATGAATGTGTATAAAGTACATTTGTCCTAATACAGATTGTCTCTAAGACATAAATATACTTTCAATCTCCCACTTGGTCTAGAGCCAATCACCAATATTTCTAATAATCATGTTCTCAAAATGACCATTATGCTTAACTAAGCTTACTGATTTAGTAAATAGGTCTGCTAGATTATTGTCTGTGGAACATAATCTAATCTAATATCTTTAGTCTCCACCATCTCTCTGAGTATATGGTACTTCTTTGGTACATGCTTATTTCTGTTTGTTGATCTTGGTTTCTTTGCTTGTGCAATTGCACCAGTGTTGTCACAATAAATGGTTATTGGACAACTAGCACTCGGAACAACCCCTAGTTCCTTCAGGAACTCAGAAATTGCAACAACCTCTTTACTAGCTTCCGATCCAGCAATGTACTCAACTTCAGTTGTCGAATCAGCAGTTGTAGCTTGTTTGAAACTCTTACAGCTCACTGCTCCACCATTGAAAATGAACGTGTAACCAGACTGAGATTTGAAGTCATCAATATCTGTCTGGAAGCTAGCATCAGTGTATCCAGTAGCAACTAGTTTTTCGTCTCCACCATAAATCAAGAAGTAATCTTTAGTACATCTGAGATACTTAAGAATAGCTTTGACTGCCTTCCAGTGTTCATCACCAGGATTCGGCTGGAACTTTCAAGTCATACTAAGTGCAAAGGCCACATCTGGCCTAATACAAGTGATGACATACATGATTGATCCTATAGCCGAAATATATGGGATCTTCTTCATGCGTTCAAGTTCTACAACACTAGAAGTGTAATCCTTCTTAGATAACGTGATGCCTTGACCCATTGGAAGACCGCTCTTCTTGGAATTTTTCATAGAAAAATATCTAAGCACTTTGTCTATGTAGACCGACCGTGACAACCCCAATAATCTATTAGGTCTATCTCTATAGATCCTATTTCTCAGAATGTAACAGGCTTCACCTAAGTCCTTCATTATGAAGGTATTGGACAACCACTCATTGACTGACTGCATGAGATTCTTATTGCTCCCATTATCAATATGTCATCAACATATATAACAATGAAGACAATACCCTCATCCTTGCGTTTGCTATAAACACAAGGATCTTTTTTTCTTCTGAAAAAATCAAATGACTTGATAGCATTGTCAAAGAAAATGGTCCAACTCCTCGAGGCTTGCTTAAGTCCATAAATGGACTTCTGTAGCTTGCACTTTGGACTCGGATGAAAAACCCTCGGGTTGTTTCATATACACTTCTTCAATTAGATTACCATTGAGGAAAACAGTTTTGACGTCCATCTGCAAAATGTCATAATCATAATATGCAGCTATCGCAAGCCAAATACGAATGGACTAAATCTTAGCAACATGTGAAAAGGTTTCATCATAATCGACATCAGGCCGCTGATTATAACCTTTAGCCACCAATCTAGCTTTATAAGTCTGTACCTTGCCAATGCATCAATCTTCTTCTTGAAAACTCATTTGCATCCTATGAGTTTAACCCCATTTGACAATTCAACCAAGTTCCACACTTGATTTATGTACATGAATTCCATTTTGGATTTCATGGCTTCTTGTTATCTCTTCGAATCAATGTCCACCATTGCTTCGATGTAGGTTGTAGGTTCATCATCATCGAAAATATCTATCTCATTATGTGTTTCCACAAGTAGATTTAGTCTTTCTGGAGGACGATGAGTTCTTATAGACCTACAGAGTTGATCGTTTTGCAGTTCAGTTCTAGGTATGTTCTGATTGTGAGAAGGTTCTTGTGTGTTGGTTGATCCACCAACTCGAGAGCTTTCAGGAATATCATTTTTATGTCTCTCCTGAATGGGAGGAGGTGCATTCACTGCACTTGCTCCCAAGGTCTGTGTAGGAGGATCTTGCATTTCTGCATCATTCCTCGCAACACTCCCCTGACCGAATGGCATACTGTAAGTACTCAATCTTCGCCAATAGCTCCCACTGAGCTCTTGCATTGGTGACACGGCAAGGGTTCAACCTCTATTTTATCTTGTAGTTCTTGAATTTATTCAAGTTCTATCTCTGTGCAACTCTCTTCTTTGTAGACATATTCTTCTTCAAGGAAAGTCACATTCCTGGAAACAATGACCTTATGTTCTCCAGGAAGATATAAGTAGTATCCCTTAGTTTCCTTTGGATACCCCACGAAGTAACATTTCTCACTCTTGGATTCCAACTTGTCAGTGAGCATCTTCGTGACATATGCAGGGCACCCCCAGGGCCTCATATGTCTAAGAGTTAGCTTCTTGCCACACCATATCTCATATGGCGTCTTTTCAACTGATTTGGAAGGAACCATATTTAGAACATATATCGAGGTTTGTATAGCATATCCCCAAAGGTATGTTGGTAAAGTTGAAAAACTCGTCATGGATCGAACCATATCAAGTAGGGTTCGGTTTCTCCTCTCGGCAACACCATTCATTTGTGGTATTCCAGGAGGTGTCGATTCTGAATGAACTCCATGCATCTTCAAGTAATCTAGAAATTCTTTACTCAAGTATTCACCCCCTCGATCAGATAGAAGAGTCTTGATACTCTTTGCGAGTTGTTTCTCCACTTCACAGTTGTACACTTTGAACTTTTCGAAAGCCTCGGATTTGTGTTTCATAATATACATATATCCATACATTGTCAAGTCGTCTGTAAAAGTGATGAATAAAGGGAAATCTCCTCTATCTTGAGTCGAAAATGGTCCACATACGTCAGTATGTACCAACTCAAGCATCTCCTTGGCTCGTACCCTCTTTCCAGAAAGAGACTTATTAGTCATCTTACATTTCAAACAAGATTCACAGTTACCATAAGATTCTAAGTCAAATGGTTCGAGGTAGTCAAATTTCCTTAACCTTTCTATCATTGTTTGATTGATATGACCAAGTCTACAATACCACAGGTAGATAGAAATTCTTTTACTTATTTTAGTTCGTTTGTTTTGTATATTGAAAATTTCTCGACTACAGTTTAGTGTATACAATCCATTCACAAGAGGCGCAATTCCAAATATAACATCATTAAAAGACAATATCATACTGCCATTAAATATGCTTTAGGAAAAATCCTACATGTCTAAAACTGGGATGGTGATGCGCGAAAAGATGCACACACTTTAACGCAAGTGCACGTGATCGTGACAAGTAATATAGTCCTGGTAAGACCGAATATCGTCCACAAGGATTAGGGTTCAAGTATCAACTGTCTATCTTTTGGTATCTATTTGGCAATTGATATTTGGATTTGTTGTTTATAACTAAGGATTATAAAGACTAATTTAACTAATGAGTTTACTTCAGTTGTGATGGGAATAGGGCTTCCATGTCTCTTCAACTATCCGCTTATGTTATTTATTAATGCAATGAATTATGGACTTCTTCTCTCGGAGAAAGAAGGTTTACGAAATCGTTTTATATTCCCGTTAAGGATATATAAACACTCAACCTCAAAGATTGCACCTTACCTTTCGGTGATAAGGATAACTCTATAGGAGGATTAAGAACAAAACCTAGTTAACCGTCACGCACTACGCAAAATTAGGGTTTTAAGCCTCTCATTAACGCTTACATAAATAATTGAGGTATTTTCATCCCCAATCCAAGAATGTCTACCCAACTTACAAAGATATTCACAATCTCTCCTTTCAAGTAAATTAGAAATCATATAAGGATAATTAGTTGTCAATTAATTACCAAGCATTCAACGCAATTATTGGATAGATCTCTCAAAGAAGAATAACAACCATAAACATGCATTAATTCATAACATAAGTTTCTAGAGAATTAACATGGAAAGCCTATAAGAGAATTAGTTCCTAGCCATAAATATGACAAGAACTAATTCAAAGTTCATCATGCAAAACGAAATAAAGAAAAGAAAAAGGAAAGAAATTACTAAGTTTAGGTCTCCAATCTCCAAGCAAGAAAATCTTACATTTGTGCGAAGGGAACCCTTAAAATCTGCCTAGGGTTCTCCTTTTATAGTGAAAACCGCCTCTATTTTCCTGCAGCGACCTAAAAACGTCAAAACCCTGATTTTTCCCGCGTCGGCGCCGCGACCATGCATTCGGCCGCGAACGAATCTCGCCGGGTGTTTTGGCGCGCGACCACCTTCTGGCATGCGGCGCCGCGGCTGCAACTTCGTGGCTTCTCGAATATTGGCGCGCCTGCGTCTGATGACATGGCGCGCTGAAGTCTTCGACCTCTCGATATTGGCGCGCGCCCGCTTCGTCTGCGGAGGCGCGGCGCTGGTCTGGGTTTCAGCCTCGTTCGCCAATTTCTCTGTTTTTAGCTCTGGAACCTCCTCTTTTGCCCTCTTTTTGCTCCTTTTCCGCCATTTGGCCATTTTAACCACTTTGACTCAAAAGAAAGGAAAATTATCCTAATACGACACTTATTTGTACAAAAATGGACAAAATACTAACTAAATATGACTCAAAAAGTGTATATAAAATACACCGATCAAATACCCCCAAACTTAACCTTTGCTCACCCTCGAGCAAAGATAGAAAGAAAGAAATAAAAGACTCAAGGAACGAAAAATAAAAGACTCACTGACATTGATCACTTTTGCTGCATTAGTGTTAACTAGAAAAACATGAAGGTTAGCAAAATAATATGCAGGAACATATAGCATGAAATTTCAGCACACTAAACATATTGAGCTAGATATTTCGCAAACTCATATTTATCATGCTTTAATGGAAGTCAATATACTAAATCATGCATATAAATTCAAAAATCCTATGGCATGCTTACTTGCTATTCTCCACTAATCCTGGATATGCATAAAAGAGATCTTCAGGACTTTAAGGGTTGTAATGTAGGCTTAGGTAGGGGTTGGCAAAAATAGGCATTTAGGCTCATTTTTTGTGTACCATAAGCTCGTTAGCTTTTCAGTATTTCCCTTTTCTTTTTGTTCTTTCCTTCGCTTCGATTCTATCTTTTCCCTCTTTTGTTTTGGGAGAGTGAAATGTATAATAATGACAGGCACCCCCAAACTTAGGCTTTTGCCTATTTCTTATTACTTTTTTTTATTGGGGTGCAACAAGCTCATTCACTCTTTTTATCTCTTTTTTAACACAATTTATTCCACTACTTCACATTTTTACTTATGACACAATTTGTGGGAATATAGGGTGTCAAAGAAGAAGTTTCAATTTTTAGGCTCAATGGGGCTGACTAGGGATACTTTTAAAGTCCGGGATAGAAAAGAATGGTAAGAATTGGCTATCAAAGAAATGCCTGAGTCATCTCCCTAACATGCATGTCCTAACTATTTCGCCTCAAATAGCAAGCAATCATAACACATAAGTTTTCATCATTTAACATGCATAATTTAGGCAAGAAACTTCAAATAGACAGATTTTTTTTGAGTTTTTGGCATATCTGGCCTAGGTGTCTAGATAGTTGCTTCAATTCCATTACATTATTTCACCTTACTTCACTAGGTGTTTCTAGCAACTACAACATACATGATCTTTGACAGGCAATTATGACTCAAAAAAGAAAAATTTTGTGACTCAAAAATACATAAAAACAATCAAAAGACTTAAATGAAACATAACATGACACAAATAAAACAAGACACAAATAAAACACCCCCAAACTTAAATCACACATTGTCCCCAATGTGTGTAGACTCAAAGACAATAAAAGTAAATAAGACACTTACAGACTTTGGCTAAAATGGTGGTGGTGGCGGTGGATAATGCATCGACCATTGGTTGAACATGGAACTCATCTCGTCAAACTGCTGGTGCAACTGTTGTTGCTCCTGCCTCAATTCTTGTTGCCCTTGTCGCAACTCATTTTGTCCCTGTCTCAACTCATTTTGTCCTTGCATCATTGTGTCGAAATGTTGCATCATCATTCTCTGGTTCTGGAGCACTTGCTCCATCATAGGCACTGGAGGTTCTGGTTCTGTGGTTGGCTGGTGGCTTGGTCCTGCTGCATATTGAGCCCCTATTTCAGGCTCATCTTCGTTCATTGCGGCCTCTGCTGCTGCTGCTGCTGGTTGTACTCTTCGTCTGGCTGCTGGGGGGCTTGGGTCTGGGAAAGAGTGCACTATCTCATACGTCACAGGCAGTTGGTTTCTCTCGTGAGTGTCAGTGGGTAGGGTTGGGACCCCATTCATGTGGCACAATTTCGTGATAAGTGAGCCATGTCCCAATCCACCTGTTGTGACCAATCTGCTGATCTCTTCAATGCTATGCACTATCTCTTTCCCCACATCAATCGTCATCCCCCTCATAATTCCATATATCAGCTTAATCCTATCTTCTGGCACTCTGGTGAAGTGCGTGGATGGAATCACGCGCATCGACGAAATATAGCCAACCTCGTCGCTTTGTTGAATCGGCACCGCTCGGTGCTCTTGATCCATTTCTTCCAATATCAAATGCAGCCCAGGGTAGCTTCTTTATGTGCGACGGCATTCCAGTTGATGTTGTTGGTGCTCCTAGACCATGTTCTAAAATGGTTCCAATCACTACTTTCTTCAACATCAACCGTCTTTAGATCCGTATTTATCGCGTCTGCCGATACAGGCATATATCTCCCCCTCATAAAGCATCCCCTTTCCACCCTCTCCGGAAAGTTAGCATAGAATTCCCGCACCATTGTTGTGTTTATTGGTGCTATCTTCTCCGGATTTACAAATCTCCTCCATCCCCTCAACTCAATCATTGCCCGAATGGGCTCATAAACATCCCCTTCCCCAAACGACTCCCTCTGATAGTCCATTCCCCTTGCAGGGATTAAGGGTCTGGTATCAAGCTTTTTGTATCTCTGGAAAGCTTGGTAGCTCACAAACCTAGTATCATCGTAATATGAGGCTGGATGTGGAGGCTCTTCTCTTTCTGGTGGACATGGTAAACAATAGTTTCTGCAGCTTACAGCTTAATTGCACAAATGTTCTCTAACACAATCAACAATCTAGCAGCTAAAACACAAAACACCCCCAAACTTCAATTCTACTACTCAATACCCACACCCTCCTTTTCTACTCTTTCTCCAAACTTCACAATCAATTTTTCAGCACCCAAACTACTTCATACTACAATACTCCCTCAAAATACTACCTCTTGTGACTTCAGTGAAGATCTCAAGAACAGAAAAAAAAAAGATTACCTTTTTATGAGAAGATTCAAGCTGTTATTGTTTCTAATGGTGGTTTGAGGTTATGGAATGGAGCTTTGTTGTTTGAGATAGCTAAGGGTTTTTAGGAATTTAAGAGTTTTGGTTGTGGTTGGGTTGGATTTGTGGGCAAATTTTTGGATTTTCGTGTGTTTTTGGAGGAGGGGGTTAGGTTTTGGTTTTTGAATTTTTCGGGCAAATCTGATTTCTGGGCGTTTTTAAGTTTCTGGATTTCGCAGTGCGGCACGCTTTTAGCGCGGCTAATCTTCTGCATTCCCGGGATTTTACGCGCGACCATTTCGGGCGCGCGACCCTGCTCACTGGCGTATGGCTAACCCGTTTTCCTAGAAATCCTGTCTTTTCTTGATTTTTCGCCGCTTGCTTTATTGGCTGCACATGCCAATCACAAAGACAAACACTACCTCTGTGAGACCGTTCTTAATAAAAACTACTGTATTAAAAGAAAATAAACTGAAATACCTTGGGTTGCCTCCCAAGTAGAGCTATCTTTAACGTCTTTTAGCCGGACGTAAGTTTCTTAGTTTAATAACCGTGGGGTGGATCAAGCCCCCAACTAATCCATTTCCTCCACATTTTGCGTTTTCTTTTTCTTCTTAGCATTATCAGTAAGGGGGAGTTCAGGAACACATACCTGCGTCAGTGGGGGTTTGGCAAACCATGCCTGCTTTCTTGGGCTCATCTCCCTTTGGTTGACTTGTAATGACTCGCAGGGGGGCTTGATGGTGCTGATTGCAAAACACCTGCTTATGGTTGGTGGCTCGATGACATGTTTAAAAACTTTAAACACCATTTCTTCCTTCTACACCCTTAATGTTAGCTCTCTCCTTTCTACATCAATCAAAGATCTCCCTGTTGCTAGGAATGGTCTCCTCAATATGATATGGATTTCCGTATCTTCTTCCATGTCTAGAATGAGGAAGTCTGCAGGAAAGAAGAATTTTCCTACTTTGACAATCACGTCCTCAATTTTTCCTCTTGGATGAACCACCGCCCATCGGCTGATTGCGGACTCACAGTGGTTGGTTTGGCCTCTCCCAACTCCAATCGCTTAAATACTGATAAGGGCATCAAATTTATACTTGCCCCTAAATCACACAAAGCTCTGTTGCAAGTCACCCTGCCCACTGTGCAAGGTAGTGTAAAGCTTCCTGGATCCTTTAATTTTGGTGGCAGCTTCTTCTGCAAGATAGCACTACATTCTTCTGTTAGTACTACTATCTCATATTCCGCTAGTTTTTTCTTCTTCTTCCCCAATATTTCCTTCATGAACTTGAAATAGGAGGGCATCTGCTCTAATGCTTCTATAAAGGGGATGTTGATATGCAGCTTCCTGAATACCTCCAAGAATTTGGAAAATTGTTTATCAACCGCCTTCCGCTGTAATCTCTGGGGGAAAGGGATCTTTTCTGTATACTCCTTCTCTGGAGTTTTCTCTATCACTGGGCTAGGTTCAACCACCTTCTCTCTTTCTATCTCTGCCCTTTTCTCAACTACTGGCTGAAGAGACTGCTGCTCCAACTGTCTTCCACTTCTCAGCTGCACTGCCTGACACTGCTCCCTCGGATTTACCTCTGTATTGCTTGGCAATGTACCATGTGGCCTGCTGTTTGCCTGCTTTGCTAGCTGACCCACTTGTGTTTCCAAGTTCCTGAACGAGGATCTAGCTTCATCATGGCGAGTGCAGGCGTTGGCAAGTCTTTATCTGGCCGATTCGTCGCTTTTCTTCTTTGAACCGGTGCATCGCTGAGGATCTTTGGGCTTGAGTAAAGGCTGCGATTACGTTCTGCTGGTTACTGCATCGCCCTATATTGACTCTGCTGCCCCTGGTCTCCTCTCCATGAGAAATTTGGGTGATTCCTCCACCCTGGATTATAAGTGTTGGAGTATGGATTGTTTTGTGGCCTTTGATAATTACCCACGGCCTGACACTGCCGCTTCCATTGGTATATTATCGGGATCGGTGAAGGACACCTATCGAATGTATGTGGGCACCACATATTTCCAGCTTTTAGGCATCCGGACCGCATTCATCGACAATCTTGTATGTTGTTGCAACTGTTTTGCCAAAAGGGCCACTTGGGCATTCAAGACAGCAATAACATCTATCTCGTGGACTCCCACTGTTCTCCTCCCACTTGTCGACCTCTCTTCTGTGACATGGTTGTTGGTGGCCATATCTTCTAGTAACTCGTGAGCGTCGTGGGCTGTTTTCCTCATGAATGCCCCATCTGCCGATCTATGATGGTTACGGTTGTATCTTTCGGCCGTTATAGAAGATGTGGACCAAGTTCCACAACTCAACGATGGTGTGGGCATTTTCTCTGCAAGTCTTTGAACCTTTCCCAAGCTTCATATAAGGACTCTCCATCCGCTTGGTAGAAGTTGTTCAACTCCCTCTCAATTTCTTTGCTTTGCATGGGGAAAGAACTTGGCTAGGAATTTCGTGCACCGTGCCATGTAAAAATCGAATCGGCAGAGAATTCAACCATACTTTTGCTCTATCCCCGAGTGAGAAGGAAATAGCCTCAACTGACGGCATCATCGAACGCCGTTATATCTGAAAGTTGCACATAGCTCCAAGAAATTAGCTATGTGCATATGTGGATCCTCCGATGGCAGCCCTCCAAATTGCACTGTGTGATGTACCATGCTCAGAATCGCCGGTTTTATCTCGAAGTTGTTTGCTCCTATGGCAGGGAGCCTAATACATGTCTGTGCTCCATTTACTCTAGGCAGCACATAGTCTCCCAAGCTTCTTTCTGCCTGGACTTGAACTCTTTCCTCGACATCCATAGGTACTTGCCGAGGTATAGCTGGATTGGGTTGATTTTCACCTAACCCTTCTCTCATCATGTTGTTGTTCTGTACGCCGTCCATCTCTATCAAGGTTGCAATGCGCTGATTCTTTCTGTTCTGTTTACAGGTTTTCTCAATCTCTGGATTGAAGGTAATAAGAGTGTCTGCCCCTCTTCTCCTTCGCATAAACTGATTTCCTGAAATAGATCAAAAACAGACAACAAATCACGGCACCCTGATTTTTGAAATAAATAAATAATAATAAATAAATAAAACGTGAAAATTAAAAATAAAAAACAAAAACAAAAACCAAATTAGAAATTAAAAATAGATAAATTTGATATTGAACTATGCCTAATCCCCGGCAACGGCGCCAAAAACTTGATGCTCGAAAAGATGCACACACTTTAACGCAAGTGCACGTGATCGTGACAAGTAATATAGTCCTGGTAAGACCGAATATCGTCCACAAGGATTAGTGTTCAAGTATCAACTGTCTATCTTTTGGTATCTATTTGGCAATTGATATTTGGATTTGTTGTTTATAACTAAGGATTATAAAGACTAATTTAACTAATGAGTTTACTTCAGTTGTGATGGGAATAGGGCTTCCATGTCTCTTCAACTATCCGCTTATGTTATTTATTAATGCAATGAATTATGGACTTCTTCTCTCGGAGAAAGAAGGTTTACGAAATCGTTTTATATTCCCGTTAAGGATATATAAACACTCAACCCCAGTATTGCACCTTACCTACCTTTCGGTGATAAGGATAACTCTATAGGAGGATTAAGAACAAAAACCTAGTTAACCGTCACGCACCATGCGCAAAATTAGGGGTTTTAAGCCTCTCATTAACGCTACATAAATAATTGAGGTATTTTCATCCCCAATCCAAGAATGTCTACCCAACTTACAAAGATATTCACAATCTCTCCTTTCGAAGTAAATTAGAAATCATATAAGGATAATTAGTTGTCAATTAATTACCAAGCATTCAACGCAATTATTGGATAGATCTCTCAAAGAAGAATAACAACCATAAACATGCATTAATTCATAACATAAGTTTCTAGAGAATTAACATGGAAAGCCCTATAAGAGAATTAGTTCCTAGCCATAAATATGACAAGAACTAATTCAAAGTTCATCATGCAAAATAAAGAAAAGAAAAAGGAAAGAAATTACTAAGTTTAGGTCTTCAATCTCAAGCAAGAAAATCTTACATTTGTGCGAAGAAGGAACCCTTAAAATCGCCTAGGGTTCTCCTTTTATAGGCACCGCCTCTCTATTTTCCTCGCAGTTCGACCTAAAAACGTCAAAACCCTGATTTTTCCCGCGTCGGCGCCGCGATCTGCGATCAGCCGCGGCCGAACTCGTGGTCTCCGGGTGATTTGGCGCCGCGCCTCGCTTCTGCTGTTTGAGGCGCGCTGGCCACTCTCGTGGCTTCTTCGAATATTGGCGCCAGACCTGCGTCTGATGACATGGCGCCGCGCGCCAGTCTGCAGCCTCTCGGATATTGGCGCCGCGTCGCTGCTCGCAGGAGCTGCTGCGCGCGCGCGCTGTGCCAATTTGCCAGTTTCGGCCTCGAACCTCCTCTTTTTGCTCCTTTTCCGCCATTTGACCATTTTAATCACTTTGACTCAAAAGAAAGGAAAACTATCCTAATACGACACTTATTTGTACAAAAAGGGACAAAAGACTAACTAAATATGACTCGAAAAGTGTATATAAAATACACCGATCAGATGGAAATGATGTTCCTCGTCAATGAGGGTACATAAAAATAATTTTTCAACACTAAACATTTTCCAGAAGGTAAATCTAATCTATAAGTTTCCACGCGCTCAACATCAACTCGTGCTCTATTTCCTATGCGCAGGTCCACCTCTCTCGGTCCGACCATCTTGCTGTCAGTTAGCCCTTGCACATTTGTACAAATGTGTGAGCCACAAGCGGTATCTAATACCCAGGAATGAGAATTGCTTATAGATAGATTTATTTCAATTACAAACATACCTTTTCCACTAGAGGCTGAGGCACCAGGTGCATTCCCTTCTCCTGAAGCAGTGCAATCTTTCTTCCAATGCCTCTTCCCATTGAAATTCATGCACACATCCTTGGCCGGGATAACTTTATTCTTCTTCTTCACCTTTCCCTTGGGCTTCATTGTTGAGGGCGCATCGATATATTTGCCCTTCTTCTTCTGTCATTCCTTACCTTTCGGTTTGAATTACTAGAGGAGCTTACCATGAGCACAACTTTGCCCTTGGAGATTGAAGATTCAAAAGTCTTTAGCATATTATGCAATTCCAGCAGATTCACTTTAGTTCCATTTATGTTGTAGTTAATGATGAAACTCTCAAACGAACGAGGAAGTGAATTTAGGATGAGCGTGGAAGAAATTTTACTCTGCAGATCAATACCAATTGAGGCCAACCTTTCAATTAACCCTATCATCTTTAGCACGTGTTGAGACACTTGGCCCCCTTCAATCAACTTACACTTGAAAAGTTCTATTAACAGCTTATATTCCTGTGTCTGAGACTGAGAGTCATAGAGGCTCTTCAAATGTCCTAGCATCTCGTTAGGATCCATGTTCTCATGTTGCCTTTGCAGTTCCACTGACATGGAAGACAACATTATGCATTGTGCAGATGTGGCATCATCAAGATGCTTTTGATAAACAATCTTGTCAAAATCAGCATACTCAATAAAGTCTTCAACATACACTATGGGGAAAATTTTGTCCAATACATATTTAATTTTCTCTTGCCTTAGGACAAACCTTTGATTCCTAAGCCAATCTAGATAATTCGGTCCGGTGAGTTTGTTCATTTTAATTAGCATCTTTAGTGATAGACTCAACATTCTGAAGATCTGAAGAATTACATAGACAAGAAAATACAATCAAAATTTATTTCCCTGTTATACACATTCATTTTAGACTAATCAAACATGACCTTTTGTTTAATTAGCTCCCACTATTTTAGCATACTTCTACGACCCCAAGGTAGAATACAGACCTAAAATTATTTTAAGGTCATAATGGACCAAGATCCAAACTTATGTTATATCCGCGTTTTCTTTGGCTGATAACTTCAATAACACATTTTGGTAGGTCCTAAATCAATTGCAAAGCTTATTTGCAACTCTTGGTTGATTAAATAATTCATTTTTAATCCTGCGTCCTTAGATTAGTCCGACACTTTGGCGCTAAGATTTGTCTAAGCAAGTCAATCCCATTACACGGCTGCGTTTATGTATCTAAGTAAACTTGGCCTTTGCAAGCAAACACTTGTGTGTAAATACCCACAAAATTTTCTCATCTACTTTTATATTTAACACATCTATGAAAGAGTCTGAGTCCTCGTAGACTTAGAGCAAATGCTTTGGCATAAATACTCGTATCGCCGAAAAGGATTTTGCACTCTAACAATTATAATGGACGACGCGTTTTAATTTTAGACTTGTATTCAAAGTTTGGGGAGCATTTTTTAATTTTCGAGGATTTCAACCAAGATCAACATACATGTCATATTTCATATGACATCCTATCATGCAATTTCTAAAACACATTTAAATGGAAAACTATCAACCCAATAGGCATGATATAAGATGATTTTAATCAACTACTGGGCGTTGCCTACCCAAACAGTTATAGCGGTCATTATGTAAATCAATTACTGGGCTCCGTCTATCCAGACATTTATAGCGGACACTATGCTAATAATTAAATGTTTGCATTTAAAACACTTAGCACATTCATATATTATTCAATAATATACAATTAATGATAATCATGGGTAATTTGTCTAAACTCTAAAATTTATATCTATGCCAAACAGTCCCTAAACATTTTCTGATTTAAAATTCAGATTTTCAGGAATTCTCTGCAAACTTTCAGAATTTATAGTTTAGTCCTTTAAGAATTTAAAAATTCAATTTGAACCCATTTAAATTCAGAAAATCCAATTTTAAACTTTCAGGTTTCAGGGACCTGTCTACAATTTCCAGAATTTAAAATATGATTTTCAGAAACTTTATTTAATTATAGAATTGTCCGAAAGGACCAAATCTGTCTATTTAAAAAGTTTTAATTTCAGATTCTGAAACCTTTTAAACTTCAGAATCAGAAATATTTAAAACTTTAGTTTCTGATTCTGAAAACAATTGTTTTTAGAAAATCACCGTCAGCGCCGCGACGCCTCGAAGGCAGTAAGTCAAAAAATTTAATTTAAGCTTTGGGATGAATGGCGTCGCGACGCCTCTGGAAACCCTAGGCAGCGCCACAACGCCTCTGGAAATCCTAGGCAGCGCCACAGCACCTCTGGAAACCCTAGGCAGCGCCACAACGCCTCTGGAAATCCTAGGCAGCGCCACAGCGCCTCTGTCCGAGAAACACAAATCTGCAATTCCGAAACCCTAAAACTCGTACAGGTTCAGATTCACAGATTCTACCTCGAACCCTTTCACCATTAAACAACACGTTCATCGACCATCATCCAATCCCTTCTCATATTTTATCTCAGTGCACCATGTTCGAAATGAACCGGTAACGCACATCAACTTAGAAGAGTTAGATGGGAATGACTTCCTCGATTACATCATTGTCCAATAGTTTAAGAGACAAGGATTATACGTTCTTGAGATTTAAGGTTTTAAAGCTTCTTAACGACATAAAATTAGATTCAAACAAATCCTAACTCATATTATCATTAACTATCGTTAGATAATCACACAAAATAGCACAGACTCTGATACCACTGTAGGGTTTTGTCGGGTTCATACACGCAGCAAAATTTGAAAATTTATGTTTCAAACTCGACAGACGGTCAAACTTCAAGATGACTATGTAATGATAAAGAAATAATCTCGTTGTTAACTGTAATGCATCGACAGAATACTTACAGTATAGCAATCTAGAATCTTCAAGTTTGTAAGTTGAGGGTGAGCACGCAACCGTTCATCGATTTGCAAGTCAAAACTCCAATGTAATTACTCTTTCGGAAAGCTAGGAAATCCAGCAGAGTTTTAGTAGAGAATAATTCTAGTGAATTAGGTGTGTTAAAATAATGATGGAACCCTCTATTTATAAATGTAAAAGCAGTTAGGATTTCCACGTGGACCAGGACCAGAAATCGAGACAGAGTGGGTCGTCTGGACCCACTGAACGAGTGGCGCCGCAACGCTGAGTGGGAGGCGCCGTAGCCCTGGGTCCCATGCACCGCGACCCTGGTCTAATTTTACCTCGTTTCTATTTTAATTAAATTTGAAATACCATCTCAATTTAATTAAATAATAATTATTTATTCTAATGTCTCGATTATAAACCGAACATTTATATTTACTCTTATTACATCCTTGAAACGAAGACGAACTCAATATGTGAAGTATAGTTACACGAAACCTGTTAACTGAACCTTTATATGGGAAGATAAAATCTTTCCATTCACGACACACTCAATCAAGTTTAGGATCTGTCAAGTGTCTATCCCAATGGCTTGATTATTATATCTCATCTATATTAGCTGACAACAAGATCATATCATAGATATGTCTACTGTATTGGCCAATGACTTAGTCAGCCTAATACCGAGTGTTCTCTCAAAGATACATTCGAGGAATGAATCCTAATCTTGGCTCGACTACCACATTTAATCTATGTCGCAATATACCCAATACAAGCTGTGTCTCAACCTATAAGACATTTGAGCTTAGAACATGATAAAAGTACATTACTCTGTAAACAAGGCGCGTATCGACCTCAAGTCTAAGGACTTCTATCTCCCACACGCAGATGACACTTTAGACATATATAACAAACAGTACATCAGCAGGGTATACCAATACTTCCAAAAGTATCCATGTGTCCATCACGAGTTTCCATAACTCATAGCAGGTGAGACATACAACATCTCCTAAGAATATGATGCATACCACATGTCGACGTATCACATATCACCGATATCTCATTTTTGATGATCATTAGTCGATACAATTTTAAGAGTTACATTATAATATTAATCTCTCACGTTATTAATAACCACATAACCTCTAGGGATACATTTATAGAATATTATAAATAATCAACTAATAATTCAATAATTGCAAATTCCATAATATTAATCTTCATTAATATAAATATGAATGTGTATAAAGTAGTTTTGTCCCAATACAGATTATCTCTAGGACATAAATATACATTCAATTACTCCCCGTGTTTAATGACTTAAACATGTGGGCTTCACATGTCGAAAACATCGTTTCTTCGCATATGTCTAATCTACTAAATGAGTAGATGATATTAGTGTCAAGTATTATCAAATTTCGTTAAGAAATGAAAGAAATATTAGTACACAAAGTAAGGTATTTGAGATATGAATAAATGGATTGTTTTGACCAAATAAACAAATCTCCCACATAGGTAGAAGATGGAAGGATTGAATACTATATAAACTCTAGTTTTGAATAAGGGTTTGGGACCCCAAGGGTTACCCATGTGTTAAGAAGAGGGAGGACCTAGGTGAACTTGGGTTCGTGGCTAAGCCCCACACGCGCTCGTGCTTATGCTCGGGTCAGAATTTTATTTTTGTGTAAGACCTCGTAATTTCAGGTAATGATTTGAGCACATATACGTAGGCGAGTGGACCCGAACCCCAGAGAATTTATGTTGTACCTGCAAATACTAATAAGGGAATTAGTATATAAAACGATGTGATCCCGAAATAATTTTGGATTTAATCAGTGCGACGACATGGATTAATAATAACAATTGTATATCCCCAGTGAGGATACAGACTAGTGTCATATTATAAGAATTATGACATTGAGTAAAAGAAGGTTTTATCAGTCGTCGGTATTTAAGTGAGTTGGGATCGGAAATTAATTGTGTGTATAATTAATTAGTAATGAGACTAATTAATTAAAGTGGGGACAGGCCAAGTGGAATTCCACGTGTAGCTTTGAAAGCGTATTATGGCAATGACTAAGCTTTAAAACCTTGACAGCTTCACAGTTTTCTCTTCTCCATATACAGAGTCATCCTTCTTCAAGCTCATTCTTCAATTTTTAAATCTTCTTCTTCAATCTTTAAAGTTCCTAAAGAAATCTTTCTATAAGACTATAACTATTACACTTCAATTAGAAATAAATTCCATCGGATGAGCTCTCTGAAACTCTCGACCAAATTGGGAATTTTGCTGTAAGATTTTGCTTAATCAAGGAAGGAGATATTCATGGCATTTGGGGATTCGATGTCAACAACAACCAGAACCCAGAAGCCGAATTGAGTCCTACGATATTAAGAGGTGTTGAAATTGACTCTTGGGTACAGTTTGCTGCTCGTCGAAATTCGATACCAACGCAAGATTTCTGACAACACTAGTTGCTACTTCTAAAAGTGGTAATTCTTCTTATTCTTTGGGTTATACAAATTACAGAACATGATTCTTGCCGTTAGTTCTAAAATAATTATCGAAAATGCTAAATTTGGGTTCGGTGTTGTCGAGACTGCATGTAATTGTAAGGATTTGGGGTTGCATGTGAAATTGCTGAACTGTTTTGGCTATGGTAGCATTAAGGAGAAGGATTAAACAAAATTGGGTGTTTTTCTACATTCGTAGGCTTCAATATGGAGGAAAATAGATTCTACGCGTACAAAGTGTTCGCTAGAATATCTTAACAAATCTGTTATTAGTTTATTAATTCATTTTTTTGATTCAAATCATTCTTAGGGTGTAGATAATCATTCTTAGAGCTTACAAGGATTCGTGGAAAGTAGAGTATTTTCGACGATAAGGTATGTGAAGGCACTTCGTTCCTTTCTTTTGACATAATTTTGTGTACCGAACGTAACCGTCATGTTACTTGATAACTTACTCCACTCTTAGTAGTTAAGAATATTCATATTATTGAAATCTATGCTCAAAGCATGTCTAAATTATTTCTAAATCTTTATCGAGGCATATGGGAGAGATGTTGATATTCATAAGAGTTTTAGTAAGCACTGGAGCTGATTTGACTTGGCTAATTTAAAGGAACTTATAAGTATTAAGTATTGAGACTGATTTAATAAATAAGTGGGTATGTTTTTAGTAGACGTGTTGAAATAAGTCATTGCATCGCTAAGTGAAAGATGTATCGACAAATAATTATATTAAAATGATTTTGGGCCCTTAAGATGTTCACACTATTAGAAACACAGTTATTTCAAGATTTTAGAATGTCATTTGTATAGAAACTAAGATATAATCAATTTGTTTTACATTTTCTAGTTCACAGTTGATTAGATAAGATTATTATAAATATAATTACTCACAACCCATATTACAATTACTCTTAGTAGTGGAAGAACACTAAGTAATAAATTTGTTTCCCAGCCTTCGTAGAAAATAAAGAATTAATTAGACAGTTCAGATCTGTTATTACCAATCAGATGTTTCCATAATGCTAGCCAAAGGACCAAGGATATTATTGTCGTCAAATAAATTCAGGGAATATTGTCATTCATGCATATTTATTTGCATTGCATTCATATAATACCCTAGACCTCAAAGGATCTATATGTTCTACTATATATATACGGGAAATGGGAAAAGTGGAAAGACGTTATATATGCACACCACCTGCAGCTGGTACAGACTATCACAAAAGAGCATTAAGAGGCCAAAATGATGTGATGTGATGCCCACAGAGGCAATTGAGATGGGTTGCATGATCCGCAACACTAACATATATATATATATATATATATATATATATGCATCGCATTTGCATCATGCATGCATTCATTAACCAACATATGGTGTGATGCCCCAGAGGCTGTTATGGTAAGAAAGATTGCCCGATGAGGCCGAGGTAAGTGCATACTGCATTGTGCATAACAGTTAGACATATTCATTGGGGCCCTCAGAGGCAATTACTATTGGTCAGCTGTTTCTGTTTCAGATTGTGACACATCTCTGTTATGTTATTCGTTATGCCTAATATACTTAGTACTTCAGTCGTACTGACGTTCCCTTTATCGGGGGGACGCTGCGTTTTATGCCCGCAAGTTCATATTAAGAGGGTGACAGATTGTGCTAGGAGATTGCTGGTTCAGCTGTGTGGGAGCACTCTACTTATTTCAGAGTTGTAGTTTGATTGTGGTACGTTATACTCTTAGAGGCTTATAGATAAGTGTCATGTGGTTAGTTGCCATACACGGTCTTATCGGCCTTGGTGTATATATATGGTTAAGTATGGGTTGTATGGTCAGTGATGTCCGGCGGGTCGGGTCCGGGTGTCCGTCATGGCCCTCCGATTTGGGTCGTGACAAACTTGGTATCAGAGCATGTCTATCATAGGGAGTCTACAAGTCGTGTCTTGTAAAGTCTTGGTTATGGGTGTGATGCGCGCCACACCTATAAATATGAGGCTGCAAGGCATTTAAGGATGGTTTCTACTCTTTCATTAGTTAGATCGTGCAGTAAAGCTGAGTAGTAAGAATTCGAGTTAACTCGTACCTATTACTGTTTTGATAAGTGTCGATTACCAAAAAGACTTCAGCTAGTTCACATTCGTATCCAGTAAATGGGTGACTCTACAAGACGAATGATACGCTAGAAGGGCAATATGATTTTGAGATTATGAGAAGTTATCTCACTCGTATACGGAGGGGGGATAATATAAGCTTGGAAAGTAGAATATTTGATAACCTTAGAATGTTAAATAATCATTGAGATCTTAGATATCCAAGTCCTTCTTGAATATGATAGTTGACGCTTGATCTTGGTTGAAGTATGTGATGGTGGTGAGTTGTGAATATCACCTAAATATCTCTTCTTAAAACCATTTTAAGTCTGCTCTGTTGATTCATGGGATTTGGTATTTGCTACATGGTTATATAGATTGGAGTAATCAAGAAATAAATGGACTGTGTATATGGAATGATAAGAGTGTTGTACTGTTTAATGTTATGAAGATATAGATGTGTTTCCATATGATCTAAAAGTGATGTGAAGTATATTAGTTGAGATTGGTATCTGATAGTTGAGTTGATTGTGTTAATTATGTGCCAACTTTGCTAACTGTTTGTTCTACCTCTGGATTTGCCTCAAATGTAGATGGTATGGTTCTTGCAATTTCCTATTTAAATGTGTTACCCCAATTTAAAGATTTGAATTCTGGAATAGAGTATATTGGCTTACTGTTTTCTTCTTCCTTCCTATATAGTATCAGTTTGTATATCTGTTGAGATTAAATGAGGAGCTGGGATCAAATATGATATAGAAGTCGCCCTCACATGGATTTAGGAGGTCATCTTATGTATATATATTATGTCAGTTACTTTGTGCCATTAGTATGCTTGCTTGTATTTGGTCAAAATCTTTATGTTGCCTGAACCTCATTCTCTGTTAAATATTCTGGTTTATCTCTGCTGTGTGGATCTGGAATTATTAAATTGGTTTGCTAAGGTTATTAGGGGGATATTGGATGCCTATGAATACTGCTTGAGTTGAGTTGTGAGTTGGTTAAATATGAAAGACACAAGACGTGATAGTATGAATGAAACTATTGTGTGTTACTTTTGAATTTTGTTCCTGTCACAACTGTTATGGCTTTATATTTAGCATGAACTCTACATCTGATTTAGCTGTGTGGTGACAAGCCTAGTATGATCTTGCTAAACTGTTGTTATTTGGTGCTTTCATTTACATATCATGTCTCAGATCTTTACCTTGCTATATGATTATTGAGACCAATAATGGAGGTGTCTGAGAGACCAATGTTGTTGCATTTTTTACTTCTGCACTCTGAATATAGTTTGTTGATGCTCCTATTTTCTGGAATAGTGACTGCATATTAATATTCTGTTAACTCCCTGTTGTTTTAAAAGAGGAATAAACACTGCATTAAAGATTAACATGGGCAGTGACTGGGTAATAAGCAGTTGTATTTACTGCATTTTGACTTAAATCAGTGTCATGTTAGTTGCACGATATTTCATTGCATTTGAGACCTTTCCAGCATCATGTTGCCTACCTTAAAAGACAAGTTAAACTCAACTAGACTGTTAATAAACCCATTATAATACATGTTACTAGCTAAATCATGTTTGCACCCCATTAAGTTATGGTCCAGTTGCATTTTAATATCAAGTCAAGATCATGTTTTCATGTGATAACATGTAGAAGGATATGATTCAATATTATGACTGTCCAAAGATGGTTATAGGTTTTGATTGAATTCTTTATGTGATCAAAGGTGTCTATTTTTTTTGATAGGGTGTATGCATGTTATTAAATTGATCAACTAGAACTTGTTCATTATGTCTTAGCTTTAGAGATGGTCTATGGCTGAATTAAGCTGCTTGTTAATTAATGTACATATGCCTATTGAAAGTGATCATAGCCTTTCTATGTTGTTATGTTTCATCTTCTATTTGATATCTTTGTAGAATATTCTTGACCATCTCATATTCATATTCCATCTCTATTGGTTTTACATAAAATCTCTGAATGTGTGTCTCTGATATGGGTGGAAATAAAGTATCCTATGTTTTAATTTAAAATCTAGTTCTAAAGATCTGTGTATTTTTTTTCTTCTCAAATTGAACTAATAGGAGTCTGTATCTATCCAGTAGACTTGGCTAAAATGTTAAACCATCTCTAAGCTTTTCCCTTTGCCCTGTGTGAATGTGTACAAATGTAGAAGTAGCTTTGCATGAGTTTATTTTTGGCTCATATTGCTGAGTATATGTGCATATATTTCTCCCGCCCTTCCTTAAGGTAAGAATTTGGATCATAGGATCATGTAGTGATACCTAGTTCTAACATATCTTTTACTGTCTCTCCATTGTACCTAGTTCTAGCATTTGGATCGTAGGACCATTGTTTGTGAACTAAGTTGCTGAAATCTCTAATTCTCATTCGATGTTTGGTCTTCATCACTCTCGCCTAATTTACTGTTTTGCTTCAAATACTTCTCAAATAGTCTTTGTTTCTACTTATGAATTTGTGAGTGTCATGTTGTTGTTTTTTATGGGAAATCTTAAGTATGTAAATGATATACCTCAAGGTATATATGAGGTGTGAATGTCTAGGTATATATCTGTGTAAATCAAGACTGTATACCTTTTTATATCTCCATGTATATTATATTTTGTTTGTTTATCATGCATATGCTGACTTCAAATAAATGTGTTATGCATCGGGTGGGGTCTATGCATGAATTTGATATTTGGGCTTAAGTTAGCTTCCGCGCTTGTTAAAAAAATATTGGACTTGTTTGATTCTTTTAAATTTTGAGTCTAATTTAGTGGGCTAGTTTCACTCTTACGAATTGGTTACTTTGCCAAAGTCCAACAAGAGTTAACAATTGTCTTTGGGCTGTGTTTTGTGATTTTATTTTAGGCCATGAATATTTGTTTTGAGTTGAGATGACTTGTTCATTGCTTAAGTTTAAGCGTATGCTAGAATTGAATGTGTTATCCCAACATTCGAAGACGAATGTTTCTAAGGGGGAGAGGATGTAATACCTCGTAATTTCGGGTAATGATTTGAGCACATATACGTAGGCGAGTGGACCCGAACCCCTGAGAATTTATGTTGTACCTGCAAATACTAATAAAGGAATTAGTATATAAAAGAATGTGATCCCGAAATAATTTTGGATTTAATCAGTGCGACGACATGGATTAATAGTAACAATTGTATATCCCCAGTGAGGATACAGACTAGTGTCATATTATAAGAATTATGACATTGAGTAAAAGAAGGTTTTATAAGTAGTCGGGATTTAAGTGAGTTGAGATCGAGAATTAATTGTGTGTATAATTAATTAGTTATGGGACTAATTAATTAAAGTGGGGACAAGCCAAGTGGAATTCCACGTGTAGCTTTGAAAGCGTATTATGGCAATGACTAAGCTTTAAAACCTTGGCAGCTTCACGATTTTCTCTTCTCATATACAGAGCCATCCTTCTTCAAGCTCATTATTCAATCTTTAAAGCTTCTTCTTCAATCTCTAAAGTTCCTAAAGAAATCTTTCTATAGGACTATAACTATTACACTTTAATTAGGAATAAATTCCATCGGGTGAGCTCTCTGAAACTCTCGACCAAATTGGGAATTTGATGTAAGATTTTGCTTAATCAAGGAAGGAGAGATTCATGGCATTTGGGGCTTCGATGTCAACAACAATCATAACCCAGAAGCCGAATTGAGTCCTGGGATATTGAAGAGGTGTTGAAATTGACTCTTGGGTACAATTTGCTGCTCGTCGAAGTTCGATACCAACGCAAGATTTCCGACAACTCTAGTTGCTACTTCTAACAGTGGTAATTCTTCCTATTCTTTGGGTTATACAAATTACAGAACATGATTCTTGCCATTAGTTTTAAAATGATTATCGAAAATGCTAAATTTGGGTTCGGTGTTGTCGGGACTGTCTGTAATTGTAAGGATTTGGGGTTGCATGTGAAATTGCTGAACTATTTTGGGTATGGTAGCAGTAAGGATAAGGATTAAACATAATTGGGTGTTTTGCTACATTCGTAGGCTTCGATATGAAAGAAAATAGATTCTACGCGTACAAAGTGTTCGCTAGAATATCTTAACAAATATGTTATTAGTATATTAATTCGTTTTTGTGGTTCAAATCATTTTTAGGGTGTAGATAATCATTCTTAGAGCTTATAAGGATTCGTGGAAAGTAGAGTATTTTCGACGACAAGGTATGTGAAGGCACTTCGTTCCTTTCTTTTGACATAATTCTGTGTACCGAACGTAACCGTCATGTTACTTGATAACTTACTTCACTCTTAGTAGTTAAGGATATTCATATTATTGAAATATATGCTCAAAGCATGTCTAAATTATTTCTAAATCTTTATCGAGGCATATGGGAGATATGTTGATATTCATAAGAGTTTTAGTAAGCATTAGAGTTGATTTGACTTGGCTAATTTAAAGGAACTGATAAGTAGTAAGTATTGAGACTGATTTAATAAATAAGTGGGTATGTTTTTAGTAGACGTGTTGAAATTAGTCATTGCAGCGCTAAGTGAAAGTGGTATCGACAAACAATTATATTAAAATGATTTTGGGCCCTTAAGATGTTCACACTAGTAGAAACACAGTCATTTCAAGATTTTAGTATGTCATTTGTATAGAAACTAAGATATAATCAATTTGTTTTACATTTTCTAGTTCACAGTTGATTAGATAAGATTATTATAAATATAATTACTCACGACCCATATTACAATTACTCTTGATAGTGGAAGAACGCTAAGTAATCAATTTGTTTCCTGGCCTTCGTAGAACATAAAGAATTAATAAGGCAATTCAGATCTGTTATCACCAATCAGATGTTTCCATAATGCTAGCCAAAGGAGCAAGGATATTATTGTCGTCAAATAAATTCAGGAAATATTGTCATTCATGCATATTCATTTGCATTGCATTCATATAATACCCTGGACTTCAAATGATCTATATTCTCTACTATATATATACATGGTGAAAAAGGGAAATGCGTTATATACACACTTCACCTGCAGCTGATACCGACTATCACAAAAGAGCCCTAAGAGGCCAAAATGATGTGATGTGATGTGATGCCCACAGAGGCGATTGGGACGGGTTGCACGATCCGCAACACTAACATATATATGTATATATAAGTATGTATTTGCTTAATGCATGCATTCATTAACCAACTTATGGTGTGATGCCCCTAGAGGTTGTTATGGTAAGAAAGATTGTACGATGAAGCCGAGGTATGTGCATATTGCATTTTAAATAACAGTTAGACATATTCATTGGGGCCCTCAGAGGCAATTACTGTTGGTCAACAGTTTCTGTTTCACATTGTGATACATCTCTGTTATGTTATTCGTTATGCCTAACATACCTAGTACATTAGTCGTACTGACGTTCCCTTTGCCGGGGGGACACTGTGTTTTATGCCCGCGGGTTCTTACTAAGAGGGTGACAGATTGTGCTAGGAGATTTCTGGTTCAGTTGTGTAGGAGCACTCTACTTATTTCAGAGTTGCAGTCTGATTGTGGTACGTTATACTCTTAGAGGCTTGTAGATAAGTGTCATGTGGTTAGTTGTCATACATGGCCTTATCGGCCTTGGTGTATATATATGGTTAAGTATGGGTTGTATGGTCAACGGTGTCTGGTGTGTCGGGTCCGGGTGTCTAGCGCGGCCCTCCGGTTTGTGTCGTGATATTTTGGTCCCTGAAATATTTCTTATTTATATTTTGAACCTGAATGTTTTTTATATAACCAAATGTTGAAACTAATCTGAAACATTGTAACTAATATGACTTCAACAGTCAGAAACGCCCTTCTCTTTCCTATAAATTAAACCTTTTTGTTCAGTTCTAAAAAAAACGAGTTTAAAAAGCCACCTATCGACTCAACTTTTGTTCTGTTTCAAACATTGCTTCTAGTTATGTTGTTGTTGTTCAAGGGAATTATGTTGTCCATGCTCATGCCAGTAAAGAGAACGTCCAAAAAAGTTTCTGGGTACCAATTTCAAGAGATGTCAACAAAAGATGTTCTATCTTACTACGTTGAACCTGTTACACTTTCTGATGGAAGATCCTCCCTCTGGTAGGGATGCAATAGACACTCAGTCTAACACAGCGACTGAAGTGGGCGAAGATATCCAGGTCACAAATGCCCTGAAGTTAACACTGGATCATGTGCAAAAACTGCATTCTGAATGATCTGTCAGATATACTATATACTGTGTATTGCACCGTGAAGACGACAAAAGAGTTGTGGGAAAAACTCAAGAAAAAGTACAGCGTATATGATGCGGGTACTAAGAAATTCATCGTTGGAAGTTTCTAATTTCAAATGGTGGATGGTAAATCAGTGATGTCCCAAATCCAAGAGTTTCAAATGATTCTTCATCATCTGGATTTGGAAGGAATGAAGCCAAATGAGCAGTTTCTGATTGCGTCTTTGATTGAGAAATTGTCTCCCTCGTGAAATGAGTTCATGAGTTATCTCAAACTAAAGATAAAATAAATGGGATTTTAAGACCTTATCATCAAACTGCAAATACATGAGGACAATAAAAGGGCTATATCTAGGCCTGGCCAGTGAGTCGGGACGACCCGATCCAACCCCGACCCCATTTAAAAAAAAATGGTACCGGGACTCGAATTTGGGACGGGACATGGCCTCGTCCCGCCAGGCCCATCCCGCCCCAGGCCCGCCAAGACCCGTCCCTCCTCGACCCCGACCCCGGTCCCGCCAGAAACTCCCCCTTTGCAAAAATAGTCGTTGCACCAACGACCAATTTACATTTTGGCTGTTATTTAACAACCATTTTTGGCCTCCCCCCTCCCCAAACCTCCCTACCCCTTTATTTTTATTTTTAACCCTGAGTTATTATATTTACATTTTAACCCAATTTTTCAATTATAAATACCTCATTTTCTCTTCATCTTTCTCATAAATCTTCCTACAATCTCTCTACAAGTCTACATTGTCTACTAATTATTCAATTTTATTTATTCATTTGGGAGTGAAGTTGGTAACTAAGTTGAGGATCATCCATCGAGCAAAGTTTTAATTTTCAACCTCTCGAATTCGATTACACGTCGACGTCGTTTGGTACATTCGTTCCTTCATTAAACTATTATTATTTCTTAATTTCATTATCTTTAATTATTTATTCACATCATTATAATGGAAGGATTTAAACGTATGATTACGGGTAAGGGTAAGGGTGTTTCTACTAGTAGGTGTAAAAAGGGTAAGGGTACTTCTTCTAGTTCTAGTCATCTTATTCCTACACAGGATCTTATTCCTAAACTGGATGATTTTGTTGATACTCAAGATTTTTCTGAAATACCATATGATTTAGACGAGGAGATATTTTCTGGAACTCAATAAGACTTTAATTTAGAAGATGATCTAGATGATGACACACCCACTAATGTAGATGACACACCCACTAATGCACCTTCAACTGAAATGTCTCTTATTCCCCCTAGTATGAGACGAGGTCCAGCAAAACGACCATTAAAATCAAATGTATGACAATTTTTTATTAGGGACGTAGCGAATCAAGTAGCTATATGTAAAATTTGTAAAGGGGTTTATAGTTTTAAAACAGGAAAAGGTCATGGTGGGACGGGGGGTTTAATGAGACACATAGTAGAAAAACACTCAGCTAGGTATGCCCAATACGATGCTCAAAAAAAGGGTGCACAAACTCCCTCCATCGGGACAAGGTTCACATACTGTCCCGGACCAAGTACAGGGTCAAATTAACCCTGTAACAAGGGGAATTATATGCCCTAAGTACGATAAACATAGAGATAGAGAAGCACTAGCAAAATTAGTTGTTGTGGAGGGTTTTTCATTTCCTGAATCTCCTGATTTTATTCATTACATTAGAGAAATGTATAATCATGCTTATAAAGGTTTTTCTAGATCAACTGTTAAGAGATATGTATTTAAATTTGCACATGAATATCAACAATATTTACGTTATTCATTATATCATTTTCCTGGCAAAATATCTATTACGTCTGATATAGGCCGTAGTACTAACGATCATGATTATTTAACGGTAACCCGTCATTGGATAGATTATAAATGGTCTATGCAAAAACGTATTTTAGCGTATAGATATATAGATAATAGGCACACTGGTAGTTTTATTGCAGAAAATATTTATTCTGTTTGTCATTATTATGGCATAACTGATAAAATTATGACTATTACATTAGATAACACTTCTTCTAATAATTATGCTATTACAATTTTAAAAAATGGTTTAACTCCATCTTTTCCAGATCATTTTCATATAAGATGTGCGTGCCATATATATAACTTAGTTGTAAAGAATGATCTATCACTTTTTATAAACATTCTGGATAATGTTGACACTGGGTTATCACCTATGGCATTCTTCATCGAGCACAATAGACATAACTTTCATGGAGTTCATATTTTGACTCAGGATGCATTTCGTCCATAAGGCGTGGTCTAACTTTGAGAAATATTTTATTGTGTTTAGGTCCATATTAAATGGAATTTGTGAATTTTATAAATTCTCTTTAAATAATTTTGAATAAACTATGATCCTCTTTAAATCGTTTAATAATATATCAATTGTTACGACAATGAATGACGTCATAACTCCTACAAAAGTAGATCAATTTTATGATCAATTACAAATGTTATTTAAGTTATATAATCATTTTTATAGTTTCGTCTCTTCAAGCCCGTCATTTCCATATCAACCACAATCGTCGATTCTACCTACATCGTCGACAATCTCAGATCGAAAAATCCCACTGTTTTCCGATCGTCGTTCTTGATTTTCGGCCATCTCCGGTCGATTCGAGGGTCAAGTGTGGTGCCAAAAGGTTCGTCTTCATCAGACCTACAATTTGCACCTAACAACACCCTTCGATTCAACCCCTACATCTACATCTCCCAAATCGAAATTTCCAAAAACCCTAGGCGCAACTTTCGATTTTCCGGCCATTTCGGTAACATCAAGCATCAAGAGAGGTCTCATTGTGTTCGTATAGCTGTTCTTTATATTCTATACCCACCATCGTCTCTCAATTCATCACCCAATTTCTTTTCGGAAACAGTAGCCATTCTCGGCCAACTGCAGCGGTGTAAACCCTAAACCCCTAATGGCTTCTCAACAGCCAATCCTCAACTCAGCAACACCCATAGTACCTCCATTATTCTCACAATCAACAGGGAATGCTACGGGATCTGCCACAGCCTGCTCTAAACTGAATTTTGATTTGCCTTCTCCGATTGCATCAAAACAGGTACAATACTTACACGGAGAACCTACATTCATTTTTGTGGAATCTGAAATTGATGTACTGATTGCTAGGCAAGATTTGAAATGGACAGTGATAGGAAAATTCAGTCATGGAATGCCTCATATCGAATTCTTAAGGACTGAAATCCCAAAACAACTAAAACTTAAGGCATATGTAAATGTTAGTTATCTCCATAGTAGGCATGTGTTGATTCGATGCTCCATTAAGGAGGATTATGATACTCTTATGTCTATCAAAAACTTTCAATTGTAGGAAAAAAATCAAAATAAACAAAGTGAGGCATTTCTTAACATGTCTAATTGACGGTAGTGCTTGTCTGGGTTTGTTCCAACTGTTTACTAATCATATTTTGGTTTAATGATGACTATTAAGATTATTTAGTAAGTTATTAAGCATGTTCATTCACATGTGTTCCTGTTGAAGTCTGTAATGTTTTATCTTGTTAGTTTCGGATTAATTTAATCAATTATGACTCCATCGAGTTCTGGTACTGATGACTAATTTGCCTATGAATTAGTTTAATGATCATTAGTCGTTGACTGTTTGTTTAGATAAATACCTGTGTTGGTTTAAGAACAGATCAAGTTCATATATGAACTATCTGTTTGACTTGAAATCTAGTCGAGGTCTATTTAGCCATGTGCAATCTGCTTATGTGATCTTATATTAGTTTAGTATGAAAGTTATAATGTGTTTTAGCTAAATCTAGGCTGTATAATCTATGAAGGATAACCATGTCCTTGTTTCACCAGTATGGTTACCGGTTGAGCCAATCATATGGTATTACATTTTCTTTAAACTTATACTTAGATGTAATCAATCAAGCAGTGGTCTTTTGTGTGTGTACTTTCTAGCAGGTCCACCTCACCAGCCGCCCCCTCCCCAGTGTTAGGCATATTTTATATACCCTTTTTAAGTCATTTTTAATTTGTGTTTTACTCATTTTTGTTGTGTTTAGTATAATATTAGGCTTGTTTTTCTTTCTTTTGAGTCACAGCGGTCCAAAATGGCAAAATGGCGAAAAGGAATGAAAAAGGGACATAAAAGGAGGAATCTGAGGCAGGAAATGATAGAAAATGAAGACCCGGACAAAATCCAGTGCAGCCAACAGGATCAGCACGAATCGCAGAAGATTGCGTCATGGCGCCGATCAGCAGCGCCGTGACGGAAAATCCACTTCTGAGTTTTAATTGGCTAAGGATAAATTGGTCCATAGGGCACGAAATTTGATAAATTCAAAAGCCCTAGGGATTATTCTTGGAGAGGTTGGTCATTCTACAACATAGCACAACACAAGGCAACAAGAGAGGCTACAATTGGATACTTAGTTTGCAGTAATTTCTTTTCTTTCGTTTTTAATTCAGTTTATGTATGGATTTTGTGTTAGTTCTTAGCGTGACTATGACTAGGAGCTAAACACTTTATTAGGGATTTCCTTATGAATCGCTTGAAACTTCTATTCATGAATTAATGCAGTAGTTTGATTTCTTCTTCACTTGATTAAGATTTAGTCAATAATTGGTATGAATGCTTGATAATTAATTGATCACTAATTATCATAATATATATGATTTCGAATCAAGAACCAAGAGGAGAGATTTTGATATGTTGTAATTGACTAGACATATGTTAAAATCGCGGACGACAGTACCCCGATACTTGTGTAGCATTATAAGTTACTGTTCTTAATCCTCCTATGTGGTAAATCCTATCATAGAAATATAAAAGGGTTTTGCACTGGAGTTGAGTGATTATATGTCTTAACTGGAATATAAGACAGTTTAGTTAACCGCTATCTTAACGTAGAAGAAAAAGTTATTCTAGTTGCATTAAGGATTGAATAGAGTGGATAGTCGAGGATTTTGGAAGCCCTAATTCATTCATAACTGATTACAACTTAAATAGTTTAATTAATTCTTGCAATTATGCCAGTAGTTAACAAAAAACCAAACTCAATTATCGATTGCCAAATAGATAACATAAAATAGATGAACGGTAATTAGAAACCAGTCTATGAGGACGATATTCAGTCTTATCAGACTATACTACTTGAGACGATACGTACACTTGTGTTACTGATAGAGATTTATCCACACGCTTAACGTAAGTGCACGTATCGTACAAGTAATATAGTCTGGGTAAGACCGAATATCGTCCTCAGGGATTAATGTTCAATTACCAAACATCTATCTATGGTATCTATTTGGTTATCGATATTGTTGTTGTGGTTTTTATCTAAGAACTACTGAATAATTGTAAAAACTAACTAGATTACTTTACTTAAATCAGATATGGTGGAAATAGGGTTTCCAATCTCCTCAACTATCCGCTCGCTTTATTCATTAATGCAACAATCAAGGTTCTTCTTCTATGTTGAGATAACAGGTTAACTAGATTGTTTTATATTCTGGTTAGGATATATAAACACTCAACCCCGATGCAGAACCCTTCTATCTTTCGATGATAGGATTTACCACAAAGGAGGATTAAGAACAATAACCTATTAAACTACACAAGTATCGGGATACTTTCTTTCACGATTTTAACCTATGTTTATTCAACTACAGCATATTCAGAATCTCCCCTTTCGGATTTTGATTCGAAATCATATATGTGATGATAACTAGTGAACAATTAGTTACCAAGCAATCAAAACAATTGTTGAATAAATCTCAACTATATAAAGAAGAAACCAAAAACATGCATTAAATCATAAAACGAGGTTCAAGTGATTCGAATGGAAAACCCTAAATAAAGTTTAGCTCATAGCCATAAACATGCCAAGAACTAAACGATTATCCAACATAAATTGAAAATAAATAAAGTAAAGAAAAAAAAAAGAATTACTCAAGAACAAGCCTCTATTCTTGAAGCCTCCAAGACTCTAAGTGTTGTGATGAGTTAGGGATTGTTGAACCCTTCAAAAAATCTGCCCTAAGGCGCTTTTATAGCCTCCAAAAACGTTTCCAACTTTTCCCTTTTGCCCTTGGCCCTTTCCTTCTCAGATCTGGCTTTATTTTCGCGTCGGCGCCACGACCCTGCAGTCCGGCGCCGTGGCGCTGAAACTCCTGCAACTCGTCAGATATTTGAGCACAGTGGCGCTGCCTTCGCTGATAGAATGGCACCACGGCGTCGCCTTGTCCTTCGTCCGGGATGCCAAATATTCGTCTTTTGGCTCTGGAACCTCTGTTTCTGCCATTTTTTTGCTTCTTTTCGCCAATGTGTCATTTTAAACCACTGTGACTCAAAAGAAAGAAAAACTATCCTAACAAGACACATATTTGTACAAAAATGGGCAAAAGACTAACTAAAAATGACTCAAAAGGTGTATATAAAATACACCGATCAAACACTCCCAAACTTAACATTTGCTCGCCCTCGAGTAAAGATCCAAAAATAGAAACAAAGACACGAAAAAAAAAGAAAAGAAAATAAAAGACTCAAATATATGATCAGCCTTCTGCACAATCGTCACTAGAAAAGCATGAAGGTTATTAGGATAATATGCAGGAACATGTATAGCATGGATTATTAGCATTCTAAATACCCAAGTCAGATATTTCGCAAATTCATTTCAATCATGCTACATGGAAGTAAGAATACTTAGCCTATGCATGTCAATATCAAAATTATATGACATGTTCACTTGATATTCTCCACTAATCATAGACACACAATATAGAGATCTTCAGGACTTTTCAGGATTGTAATGTAGGCTTAGGCAGGGGTAGGTAAAAATGGGCATTTAGGCTCAATTTACGTACCATAATCTCTATTTTCCTTCCTTTTGATTTTCTTTTTAACCTCTTACCTATCTTTCCCTTCTTTTGTTTTGGGAGAATGAGGTGCATTGTGAATAACATGCACCCCCAAACTTAGGTTTTTGCCTATTTTTCTATTTTCATTGGGGTGCATAAATTTGTTCACTTGCTTTTTGTCTCTTTTTCACACTTTTCATTCCAAACATCTTTTGATTTTTCACTTATGGCACAAACATGGAATTATAGGGTGTCAAAGAAAGATCTTGTTTTTGGCTCAAAGGGGCTGATTAGGGATACAATTTATTGTTAGGGATAGACAAGGAATGGTAAGAAAGGGCTAACAAAGAAATGCCTGGGTCATCTCCCTAACATGTATATCCTAACTATTTCGCCTCAAATAACAAGTAAGCAGACACATATGCTTTATCATTAACAATGCATAAATCAAGCACAGATACCCCAAATAATTGATTTCATGAATTCTTGGCATATCTAACCTAAGTGTTCATATTGTTTGCTTCTCATTCTATTACATTATCCCACTTTACTTCATTAGGCGTTTCAAGTAACTACAGCATGCATGATCATAAAAAAAATTTAGACTCATATAAAGCCTACAACTAACAACAAAAAGACTAAAAAACATACAAAAACAAAAATAAAATAAACTAAGAACCCCCCCAAAATTAAATCACACATTGTCCCTAATGTGTGCAAGACTCAAAATAAAAAGATGGGACAACTTACAGACTTGTGGTTTAAAATGGTGGCGGTGGCGGCGGATAATACATGGGCCAAAAATCTTCGATCGGCGTCGTGGTCGTGCATCTGGGCGCTGTGGCGCCATGTTTTCTGCGGCTCCCTCTCTGTTTTTAGTCCATGATTCTTGCCTGAAATTTCAAGATTTTGATTCTGTTCATGAGAAAAACTAGCAAACTTTCTAAAATGTTGTGTTGTCTCCCAATAAGCGTTGTCTTTAACATCTTGTAGTCGGACGCCGATTCCTTTTCATATTGGCTTGAGATAGGTCACAGAGCTCACATATTCCATGTCATTGATCAAGTATGGTTTCAACCTCTGTCTGTTTACCTTGAATGGGGCTCCTTCTCTTCCTCTTACTTCAACTGAACCATAGGGGAATGCTCTTTCAACAGTGTACATCCCTGACCAACGAGATTTGAGCTTGCCTGGGAAAAGCCTCAACCTTGAGTTGAATAAGAGCACTTGTTGCCCTGATTGGAAATCTTTAGGGATCAAACTCTTATCATGCCATGCCTTGGTTCTTTCCTTGTAGATCTTTGCATTCTCATAGGCATTGAGTGTGAATGCATCCAACTCACTCAGTTGTAACAACCTCTTCTGCCCTGCTGCCTTGGCATCCATGTTCAGCTTCCTCATTGCCCAATAAGCCATGTGTTCTAACTCTACTGACAGATGACATGATTTCCCAAAAACTAACCGATATGGTGACATTCCAATGGGTGTCTTGAATGCTGTTCTATACGCCCATAGTGCGTCATCAAACTTGAAAGATCAATTCTTCCTTGAGCCATCCACTTTCTTTTCCAATATGTTTTTCACTTCCTTGTTTGAAACTTCTGCCTGCCCATTTTCCTGAGGATGATAGGGCAATATGGTGTGGTGGTAGACTCCATAGCGGGAAAGTAGTGTATCAAGTTGCTTGTTGCAAAAGTGGCTTTCTTCATTACTGATGATGGCTCTGGGAGTACCAAACCTTGTGAATATGTTCTTTTGGAGGAACTTTTGGACAGTCTTACTGTCATTCTATTTAGTGGCTATTGCTTCTACCCATTTGGACACATAATCCATTGCAAGAAGAATGTACTGATTCTCAAAGGCCGAAGGGAATGGTCCCATGAAGTCAATCCCCTACACATCAAATAGTTCTACCTCCAAGATCACATTCCAAGGCATTTCATTTTGCCTTGATATGACCGTTCGTTGACAACGATCACATCCCTTCACAAAGGTGTGGGCATCCTTGAATAAGGATGGCCAATAGAACCCACTTTACAGTACTTTGGCAGTTGTTCTTGATGCCCCAAAATGCCCACCGCATTGTAAGGTGTGACAATGAGTGAGAATTTAGTATACATCGCCTGATGACTTGGTCGGCGCAGTGCTTGTATAGCATTGGCTCCTCCCAATAGTAATGTTTTACCTCTGAATAGAACTTCTTCACCTGCTGTCTTGTCAATCCTGTGGGTACTACCTTAGCTGCAAGAAAATTAACAAAATCAGCGTACCAAGGTAAATTAGAGACATCGCTTACCTGAAACAATTGCTCATCTGGGAAGTGATCATTTATCTGCACATCCTTGGTGTTCTGGCTCTCTTTGTTTTCAAGCCTTGATAGGTGGTCAGCAACCGAGTTCTCTGTCCCCTTCTTATCACGGATTTCCATGTCAAATTCTTGTAATAGCAGCACCCATCGGATAAGACGGGGTTTTGCATCCTTCTTTGTCATCAAGTATTTTTGGCAGAGTGGTCAGTGTATACTATCACCTTATTCCCAATTAAGTATGGCCTGAATTTCTCAAATGCATATACTATTGCTAGCAATTCTTTTTCTGTAGTGGCATAATTTAATTGTGCATCATTAAGATTTTTCTAGCATAGTAAATGGATCTAAATACCTTATCAATTCTCTCCCCAAGAACTGCTCCCCCTGCATAGTCACTTGCATCACACATTAGTTCAAATGGAAGCTCCCAGTTTGGTGCAATGACTATGGGTGCTGAGATTAGCCTCTCATTGAGTGTCTGAAATGCGGTCATGCATTGCGTATTGAATTCAAAATCAACTCCATTCATTAGCAAGGTGGAAAGGGGTTTCGAAACTTTTGAGAAGTCTTTGATGAATCTTCTATAGAAACCAGCATGCCCATGGAAACTTCTGACCCATTTTGCTGACACTGGAGGTGGTAGATTTTCAATTACTGAAATCTTTGCTCTGTCCACCTCAATACCTTGGTTGGATATTTTGTGGCCAAGGACAATCCCCTTTTTCACCATGAAATGACACTTCTCCAAATTTAGCACAAGGTTGGACTCTTCACACCGTTTCAATACTGCCTCCAAATGCTTCAAACACTCATCAAAAGAAGACCCAAAGACAGAAAAATCATCCATAAAAATTTCTATGGTCCTCTCCACCATGTCAGAGAAAATTGCCATCATGCACCGCTGAAAGGTAGCAGGTGCATTGCAAAGCCCAAATGACATCCTTCTAAAAGCAAACGAACTAAAGAGGCAGGTAAATGTTGTCTTCTCTTGATCTTCTAGTGCTATGGCAATCTGATGATACCATGAGTATCCATCTAAGAAGAAATAATAGTTGTGCCCTGCGAGTCTATCCAGCATCTGATTCAAAAAGGGTAATGGAAAGTGATCTTTTATGGTTGCCTTGTTCAACTTGCGGTAATCAATGCAAATCCTCCACCCAGTAACTGTTCTAGATGGAATGAGCTCATTCGTTTCGTTGGTCACCACTGACATACCACCCTTTTTGGGCACCACTTGCACAGGACTAACCCATGCACTGTCAGAGATATGATAGATTACCCCAGCATCAAGCCATTTCATGATCTCTTTTCTTACTACATCCTTCATGTTTGGATTCAGTCTCCTCTGTGCCTCAATGGAGGATCTGCTCTCATCTTCTAGACGGATCTTATGCATCACTGTTGAAGGACTTATACCTCTTTTGTCTGCCAATGTCCACCCAATGACACACTTGTGAGACCTCAGCACTCTCAGTAGCTTCTCAACCTCCACTGTGGATAGGTGACATGATACGATCACTGGTAAGGATTGGTTCTCACCTAGATATCGGTACTGCAAATGATCTGGTAGAGTCTTCAACTATAACTCTGGAGCTTTTTCTGTGGATGGTACTGATCTCTCTGCATCTGCCCTAGCTCTTCATATTTCTTCTTAAAACATTTCTCATAAGAATCCATCCAATTTGCATACTCCATCAATTTCGGGTCATTGCCACTATCCTCACCCCATTGTGTCAGCATTTCTTCGAGAGCATCAGCACTTCTGAACCCGTTTTCTGAAACTGCTTCTTCAATCATATCAATGGCATAACAGTTGTCACTCGCCTCTGGGAAGGTGGCTGCTCGAAATACATTGAAAATCACCTCATCTTCCTGAACACGAAGTCTCAACTCACCTTTCTGAACATCAATGAGTGCATGCCCTGTGGCAAGGAATGGCCTTCCAAGGATAATGGGGATCGGTTCATCCTCTTGCATGTATAAGGTGATGAAATCAGTGGGGAAGATAAACTTATCCACCTTAACCAACACATCCTCGATGACTCCTCTAGGGTGGACGATGGAGCGATCAGCTAGCTGTAAGGTGATGTTCGTAGGTCATGCTTCCCCCATTCCAAGTTTGCAAAACACCAGATAGGGCATCAGATTTATATCTGCTCCCAAATCACACAAGGCTTTCTGGCATTCAAACTTCCATATGGTACAAGAGATGGTGAAGCTCCCTGGATCATTCAACTTCTGAGGTAACTTCCTCTGTATGATGGCACTGCATTCCTCAGTTAACATCATTGTTTCATAGTCATCTAGCCTCTTCTTTTTACTGAGAATCTCCTTCATGAACTTTACGTAACTCGGCATCTGCTCTAGAGCCTCAGCAAATGGGATATTGATTTGCAGTTGTTTGAAGACTTCCAGAAATTTAGAGAACTGTTTGTCAAGGGACTTTGTCTTTAGCCTCTGAGGATACGGTATCTTGACCTGAGGATTGCCAACAGCTGCTGGTAATGTCCCTTGCTTCGGATGAGGGTCTCCAACAATCACATCATCACGTGATGCCTCGGCGCCACGGCCCTGCAATTCGGCGCCATGGCGCTGAGAAATCTGCGAGCCTTCTGAGTCTTTCTTCTCCGAACACTATGGCGGTGGTCTCTCTCCCACAAATTCTCCATTCCTTAGATCAACTGTCTGACAATGCTCTTTTGGATTCACCCCCATATTTTAAGGGTGATTCCTTTGTATTCTGTCACTCCGCATGCCCGTGAGTTGTCCTATTTGTGTCTCCAAATTCTTCAGGGACACTCTTATCTCATCCATGAACTGAGTTTGGTGCTTAGTTAGCCTGAGTATGGCCGCTCGCAACCCGTTTTGCTCTCCCTGTGGAGTATGAGGGTTACACTACTGTTGATAGTTATGTAGCCCTTGATAGTGATGGTCCATGTCGCTGGGTCCCTAATATGGATCAAAACCAACAAACAAATCACGGTGCACGGTTCCACAAATAAAAGAAAATAAAAACCAAATTAGAATTTAAGAGTAGATAATCTGATATTGAACTACGCCAATCCCCGACAACGACGTCAAAAATTTGATAGCGATTTATCCACACGCTTAACGCAAGTGCACGCATCGTACAAGTAATATAGTCTGGGTAAGACCGAATATCGTCCTCAGGGATTAGTGTTCAATTACCAAACATCTATCTATGATATCTATTTGGTTATCGATATTGTTGTTGTGGTTTTTATCTAAGAACTACTGAATAATTGTAAAAACTAACTAGATTACTTTACTTAAATCAGATATGGTGGAAATAGGGCTTTCAACCTCTTCAACTATCCGCTCGTTTTATTCATTAATGCAACAATCAAGGTTCTTCTTCTATGTTGAGATAACAGGTTAATTAGATTGTTTTATATTCTGGTTAGGATATATAAACACTCAACTCCGATGCAGAATCCTTCTATCTTTCGATGATAGGATTTACCACAAAGGAGGATTAAGAACAATAACTATTAAACTACACAAGTATCGGGGTACTTTCGTCCACGAGTTTAACCTATGTTTATTCAACTACAACATATTCAGAATCTCCCCTTTCGGATTTCGATTCGAAATCATATATGTGATGATAACTAGTGATCAATTAATTATCAAGCAATCAAAACAATTATTGAATAAATCTCAACTATATAAAGAAGAAACCAAAAACATGCATTAAATCATAAAACGAGGTTAAAGTGATTCGAATGGAAAGCCCTAAATAAAGTTTATCTCCTAGTCATAGACATGCCAAGAACTAAACGATTATCCAACATAAACTGAAAATAAATAAAGTAAAGAAAAAAAAGAATTACTCAAGAACAAACCTCTAATCTTAAAGCCTCCAAGACTCTAAGTGTTGTGATGAGTTAGGGATTGTGGAACCCTTCAAAAAATCTGCCCTAAGGCCCTTTTATAGCCTCCAAAAACGTTTCCAACTTTTCCTTTTTGCCCTTGGCCCTTTCCTTCTCGAATCTGGCTTTATTTCCGCGTCGGCGCCACGGCCCTGCAGTCCGGCACCGTGGCGCCGAAACTCCTGCAACTCGTCAGATCTTTGAGCGCTGTGGCGCTGCTTTCGCTGATAGAATGGCGCCACGGCGCCGCCCTGTCCTTCGTCCGGGGTGCCAACTTTTCGTCTCTTTTGGCTCTGGAACCTTTGTTTCTGCCATTTTTTTGCTTCTTTTCGCCAATGTGTCATTTTAAACCACTGTGACTCAAAAGAAAGAAAAACTATCCTAACATGACACACATTTGTACAAAAATGGGCAAAAGACTAACTAAAAATGACTCAAAAGGTGTATAAAAAATACACCGATCAGTTAAGCGCGTGGAAATCGCCTAACAAGTTTTTGGCGCCTTTTCCAGAGACTGACGTACATCTAATATCGAACCATTTATTTTTATTTCTAATTTGGCCTTATTTTTATTTTTATTTTTACTATTAGAACCATGTTGTCTTGATTTTGTTTGTTGATTTTGGTTTATTTCAGGAATCTAGTGTATGCGAAGAAGGAGAAGAGCATATAGACTTGTTCCCTTCAACCCTGAAATCAAAAAATTGTGCAAGAAAAACAGGCGTGAGAAAAGAATTGTTGATTTACTAGCCATGGAAAATCAGGAGAACAACAACGGGGTACCTGACGAGGGGTTGAATAATGAGGTACCGGCTGCCATGGGACAAGTCCCACCACCTGCAGAAATGAGCTTGGGAGATTATGTTTTGCCCACGGTTACTGGTGCACAGACATGCATCAGGCTCCCAGCAATAGGGGCGAACAACTTTGAGATCAAGTCAGTCATCCTGAGCATTGTCCATAACGCAGTATAGTTTGGAGGATTGTCATCTGAAGACCCCCATGTTACACCCCGTAACTCCAGGATATGTTTTAAGAGAATGTACGTAAGGAGCACAAGACTTGAAATTGGTACGAAAGGAAGAATTGTTTTTCCGACGGAAAAAAAAAACCTTCCGAACGTCGGAAAGGAAAAATGTTCGTTGAGGAGAATTGGATTCTCAAAATGCATTATTAGTAGAATATGGAACTTATTATCCTTATGGAAATTTATTTTTATGGATTTGGTCACGTGGGCCCAGAGGAATTTTACGTTTGTGGGGCCCACGAGGTTACTGAATTTTATGGACGAATGAGAAGGCGACACATGGCACCTCACATAGCCTTGGACGAAATTGTACAAGGGTAGAATGGTCATTTGACCAATGTAGAGATGACAAAGTCTTGCTAATTTAGAGCGATATTGTTGACTAAGTCGAGGCCACTGGCTTGATCTCTTCCCTCCAAACTTTACAAGTGTTATAATCTAGACCCTCCAATGTATTATTTAAGCACACTAGTAGCAAGACTTGTCTTCCAACACTTAGAAAAAAATTAGAGAAACTTGTGTACATTCATGGGAGCTCTCGGCCAAGCTCTAAAGGAAGAAGAAAATATTTTCGTTTGTGGTTCATTAGTCACAATACTTTAACCCAAGGTTCCTAAGGGTATTGTAAGGATATCTCAATAGAAAGATCCCGGAAAAATGGTGTTTTCGTATTAGTCGCAAGGCGAAAACCTAAGGAGTTGTTCAACTTTGAAGTGGGAACTTGAAGAGGAGTTCTTCATAAGCTTCTAAGGGTTGCAAAACGTCAAGAAAAGGATTTGGAGTTGCTAAGGATCGACTTAGGGTTTTGGATCATTTTGAACTTAAGGAGGTAATAATCTCCGTCTTGCCTTTATAATTTAAGATTTCATGTTGTAGTAGTTAGAAATGATCATGTGGATTATATTATGAAGAATGATATGGGTTATGGAATATTTGGATGGAATCCGAAAGTTGCATGATTTAGCGTTTATGTTTGTAATTCAATTTAGTTACTAGCTTAGTCGTGTTAATTACTAGGAGATTATAGTAGCTATAATCGTTTGCGACTTGATATCATGTTAGGCTAATAACTTGGATTGAAATGGAAATTGGATAAGAATTGATGTTGTAGTACTTCAAGTTAGCCGAATTGGCCTAGTAAGTTGTATAAATTTGATATCGTTTGTGGTGAGCCAATTGGGGCTGTTTGGTTATTTCATTTGTATTGGACTACCTTATAAATTGTGGTGAGCCAATTGGGGCTGTTTGGTTATTGTATTCGGCCTTGAAAAAGGTGGCAAAGTAAGTAAAAACAAAGGAAGTGCTGTCCGATTTTCCGTAGAATTTAGTGACTTAGCACTTAGAATATTCTACGTGTGAAGTAAGAAGGTTAATGGACGTATTGTAACCATTATAGGTTGAAGTACTAAGTTTAGCGTATCCTACTTGAAGGATGGATTAGCTATCAAGGTTGGAGTACTTTGGAGCATTTTGCTACTTGTCGACAATCGTCGCGAGGTATGTGAACCTCTTCCTTCCTTTGGCATGATTCTATGTATGGAATATACTTGTGGTATCATTTCACGTTTCCTTCTACTCTTAGAAGTTAAGAGGTAGTTGTGTGATTTACTCTATGAAGAACTTTTCCTATCTTTGAGCATGACTAGTTGCGTGTGTAGTCAGAGCGTCTGACACCTTGATATCCTTTACTAGTTTATTGAAAGGCCAAGTCGGGTGAGTTAGGAGATTAACTCGCTTCTTTGAAAGTATAAAGGATGTCTTAAGTTTTATTTAAAGTTAAGGGACTTGAAGAGTTTTAAAGTATGTGATACTTGTTCCGTTTTGAACGTATAAGTCCCTTGGATAGGAAATTGTATTTGGCTAAGGTATAAAGTGAATATAACGACTTTATGGGGAGTTGGTTATATTTGCTATATGGAAAGGTAAATCACTTGATTTTAGTGAAAAGGCAATTTGATTTTAAGGCATCAATTGCCTAAGGTTTTGTAATAAAAGGAGTCACTTGTTTTCTAAATTTTAAGAGACTAATTGTATTTTTGAAGGTTAAGAGAATTGATTTGAAAGTATATAATACTTGGTTTCAAAAAGTAGAAGTCTCTTGGTTATAAAAAGGAACGTGTTGGTCTAAACCATAAAGGGTTATAACGGCTTTATGGGAAGTTGGTTATAACGGCTTTATGGAAGATTAAGAGAATGGTTTTCTCTAGTGTTATAAACGAAGAATGACTCGCAATAAAGAAGGGCAAATTGTTTTAAAGGTACCAATTGCTTAAGGTTTTTAATAAAGAAGTCACTTGATTTAGAAGCCGGTAATTGTATTTCTAAAAAGGTATTGTGACTTGTCTTGAAAGGTAGATAGGACTTGATACTACGGTTGTTAGTATCGGGGAAGTTTTATTTGGAAAGGAGTCTTTTGAAAAGAATGTACGTACGTAGTACTTTGGCTTGTTAAATAAGAATTATTCTATTTTGTGCCTTGATTAGTACTTTGGCTTGATTAATTGAGAATTAGTCTAAGTATGCCTTGATAAGTACTTTGGCTTGTTAAATGAGAATTATTCTATTTGTGCCTTGATTAGTACTTTGGCTTGATTAATTGAGAATTAGTCTAAGTGTGCCTTGATAAGTACTTTGGCTTGTTAATTGAGAATTAGCCTATGTGTACTGGTGATAGCCTTTGAGTGCAAGTATTATGTTTCATTACGTTTTGCGACTCTCGGTTGGTCTTGTTGTAAGTACTTGGACATACCGAGCGATGATGTGGGATTCCACGTATGCTTCCGTTATTTGTAGTACTTGGGTTAAATTCGGATTTTATAGAAGACATGGTAGTGCTTGTTTTGTTTGACGATCGAGATAGGGTAAGAGTATAAGTGAGGGGTAAACCCCCAAGATGCTATACCACCTTCTCCAGGGTAAGAGTATAAGTGGGGGGTAAACCCCCAAGACATTCTACCCCCTGCTTGTTTAGTTGGATGGTCGGTTGAGATAGGTAAGAGTATAAATGAGGCAAGTCCCAAGACGTTGTACCACCTTCTCCAGGGTAAGAGTATAAGTGAGGGGTAAACCCCCAAGATGCTATACCACCTGCTTTACCACCTTCTCCAGGGTAAGAGTATAAATGAGGGGTAACCCCCAAGACGTTATACCACCTGCGTTGATTGATATTATGGGCGTGAGACCCGTGGTTATGTTTTACACTTATAGTCGCCGATGTGGGATTCCACGGCAGGAGATAAATGTATGTATTGTGTATGCGCCCGGCGGTGAGGTGGGATGCCACGGGCGCGTCACATGGTTATGTTTTACACTTATAGCTGTCGACAGTGATGGGGGATTCCACGGGCATGCTTTGATATTTGTGTGATTTGATCGCGTCCCAGATTGGGCCGGGTAGTATATGCGTCCCTCCATAAAGGGCCGGATTGTGTTATAAAAGATAAGTAAGTTATATGGTAATGAACTTAATGATTTTTCCTAATCATGTACGTAAGAATGTGGCTATAGTTTTTTATTGAGAATGGAAAAGATAATAAGGTGCGATTAAGTTCATAAGTGGTAATGACACGGCAGGATCTGGTATGTATTTTTATACTTGTCCTTGTCATTCTTTTGTACGATTATGATCTTCATCAGACGTTATTTGTTCCATATTTGTCATGCCCGCGAGTTTTAGGTACCAGTTGGCGATCCGCTCTTAGGATCTCGGTTGATTTTGAGAGAAGCTCCATTTGCTCGGAGGCTTATCTCCAATGCGGTTTGGTAGAAGATTCATGTATATTCGTGGTATGGCGGGGCCCGCCACGATGGTTATGTTAGAACTCTTAGAGGTAGTCACATATCAGGGTCGGTTTGTAAAAGAAATGGTTATATTTATATATGTTCGGAAGGTAGCATCGGCTAACTTTGTTGTTTTACTCCGATATGTTATTTATAAGTTTCGTATGTTCCGCTGATTTTCTCGATGTTTACGTGGTGCCTGGTAGGGCACGGTCGTGACAAAAGTGGTATCGAGCGATTAGTCCTCGGAAAGTGTCTGTGTCTAGTAGAGTCTTGATTATCGATGTGTTGTGCACCACATCTATAATCGAGGACATTTAGGATTGGTTTCCATTCTTCTCACTCCGAGATCGTGCGATGTGTTGTTAGGTCGTCCTCCCTAACGAGTTATGTTGATTGCAGCCACGAAAGCGTGATGACCAGCGAGGACTATGTGGATTGCGTATCCAGGTTGGAAATGATTGTAGTATAGTTTGTATTGTGATATACATCTATACGGAGTTATGTATGAAGTCGGCGTGTTGCCTAGAATGATTTTAGATTACCAAGAGTTGGTAAAGACTAACTAGATCTGGGAAGGTATGGGACATTTAGTGAATTCTCGCCAAGATCTTATGTTTTATTTTGAGATTTTGGGAAAGGATGAGCTGTCTGATAGGGTAGTGAACCCTTAAGAAGCCATGTTAAGGAACTTAACAGAATGTCATGTTAATAGATTAAGCTGCGTAGTAGGCTTAATAGAATTGTACGGATGAGGCCCGTATAAAGTAAGTGATGGTTGTTGTGATTGAGACAATTTTGGTATTATGAGAAGTTTTTGCACCCGTTTACTGGGGGACTGGTAAGGTAGGCTTGGAGCATGGAAAATTGCGAGCCTAAGAACATTGATAACTGCCGAGACTTTAGATATATAAGGCTTTCTCTGGCAATAAAACCTTAAGTCGGACGGATAAGAGTTAAGTTGAGGACACAGGTCTCCCATGGCCTGAAATAGAGTGGGATCAGTTGGTAGTAGTTCCACGTGGACGGGTCACGAGGCGCAAGGCTCAAGTTTAGTTAATTGTTTTACGGGTTCGTGGACGCGTTCCATCTAACCAGTCGTGGCGGAAATGACCTTATATTGTTTTATAGAGTGACTCAAAGATTAGAGGCGAGAATCGGTATGGAAGTTATGTATGTATACTAGTATGAGTTGGAAATACGGAAAGAGTACCAGAAGAAAGATAGCAACCAAGTGTAAAGGAATAGATCCCGAATCCATAAGAACCTTTCGAGGTAACTACAGTGAGTGTTTGGGGTGAGGGCGGGAATATGAGATTTTCGAATGATAGTAGAGAGGATTATGACAGATTTTGAGGTCATTATGAGTATGGACTAGTGGGCCGTGAGTGCCAAGGTTGACATCTTAGTATAAGTATTGTTATGTGGTGGGTGGCGTATGTAGTATGAAAGGAGTAAAGGAGACTATGTCGCTATCTAATTAGATTGGACTCCGAAAGTACATTCGAGACGAATGTTTCTAAGGGGGAAGAATGTTACACCGTAACTCCGTGATATGTTTTAAGAGAATGTCGTAAGGAGCACAAGACTTGAAATTGGTACGAAAGGAAGAATTGTTTGTCCGACGGAAAAAAAAAACCTTCCGAACGTCGGAAAGGAAAAATGTTCGTTGAGGAGAATTGGATTCTCAAAATGCATTATTAGTAGAATATGGAACTTATTATCCTTATGGAAATTTATTTTATGGATTTGGTCACGTGGGGCCCAGAATTTTACGTTTTGTGGGGCCCACGAGGTTACGGAATTTTATGGATGAATGAGAAGGCGACACGTGGCACCTCCCCCACATAGCCTTGGACGAAATTGTACAAGGGTAGAATGGTCATTTGACCAATGTAGAGATGACAAAGTCTTGCTAATTTAGAGCTTGATATTGTTGACTAAGTCCTTGATCTCTTCCTCCAAACTTTACAAGTGTTATAATCTAGACCTCCAATGTATTATTTAAGCACACTAGTAGCAAGACTTGTCTTCCAACACTTAGAAAAAATTAGAGAAACTTGTGTACATCTGGAGCTCTACCAAGCTACAAGGAAGAAGAAAATATTTTCGTTTGTGGTTCATTAGTCACAATACTTTAACCCAAGGTTCCTAAGGGTATTGTAAGGATATCTCAATAGAAAGATCGGAAAAATGGTGTTTCGTATTAGTCGCAAGGCGAAAACCTAAGGAGTTGTTCAACTTTGAAGTGGGAACTTGAAGAGAGTTCTTCTAAGGGTTGCAAATAGCGGATTGGAACGTCAAGAAAAGGATTTGGAGTTGCTAAGGATCGACTTAGGGTTTTGGATCATTTTGAACTTAAGGAGGTAATAATCTCCGTCTTGCCTTTATAATTTAAGATTTCATGTTGTAGTAGTTAGAAATGATCATGTGGATTATATTATGAAGAATGATATGGGTTATGGAATATTTGGATGGAATCCGAAAGTTGCATGATTTAGCCTTTAAGTTTGTAATTCAATTTAGTTACTAGCTTAGTCGTCGCATGTTAATTACTAGGAGATTATAGTAGCTATAATCGTTTGCGACTTGATATCATGTTAGGCTAATAACTTGGATTGAAATGGAAATTGGATAAGAATTGATGTTGTAGTACTTGCAGATTGGCCTAGTAAGTTGTATAAATTTGATATCGTTTGTGGTGAGCCAATTGGGGCTGTTTGGTTATTTCATTTGTATTGGACTACCTTATAAATTGTGGTGAGCCAATTGGGGCTGTTTGGTTATTGTATTTGGCCTTGAAAAAGGTGGCAAAGTAAGTAAAAACAAAGGAAGTGCTGTCCGATTTTCCGTAGAATTTAGTGACTTAGCACTTAGAATATTCTACGTGTGAAGTAAGAAGGTTAATGGACGTATTGTAACCATTATAGGTTGAAGTACTAAGTTTAGCGTATCCTACTTGAAGGATGGATTAGCTATCAAGGTTGGAGTACTTTGGAGCATTTTGCTACTGTCGATAATCGTCGAGGTATGTGAACCTCTTCCTTCCTTTGGCATGATTCTATGTATGGAATATACTTGTGGTATCATTTCACGCTTTCCTTCTACTCTTAGAAGTTAAGAGGTAGTTGTGTGATTTACTCTATGAAGAACTTTTCCTATCTTTGAGCATGACTAGTTGCGTGTGTGATGCGGTGAGCGTCTGACACCTTGATATCCTTTACTAGTTTATTGAAGGCCAAGTCGGGTGAGTTAGAGATTAACTCGCTTCTTTGAAAGTATAAAGGATGTCTTAAGTTTTATTTAAAGTTAAGGGACTTGAAGAGTTTTAAAGTATGTGATACTTGTTCCGCTTTTGAACGTATAAGTCCCTTGGATAGGAAATTGTATTTGGCTAAGGTATAAAGTGAATATAACGACTTTATGGGAGTTGGTTATATTTGCTATATGGAAAGGTAAATCACTTGATTTTAGTGAAAAGGCAATTTGATTTTAAGGCATCAATTGCCTAAGGTTTTGTAATAAAAGAGTCACTTGTTTTCTAAATTTTAAGAGACTAATTGTATTTTTGAAGGTTAAGAGAATTGATTTGAAAGTATATAATACTTGGTTTCAAAAAGTAGAAGTCTCTTGGTTATAAAAGGAACGTGTTGGTCTAAACCATAAAGGGTTATAACGGCTTTATGGGAAGTTGTTATAACGCTTTATGGAAGATTAAGAGAATGGTTTTCTCTAGTGTTATAAACGAAGAATGACTCATGATAAAGAAGGGCAAATTGTTTTAAAGGTACCAATTGCTTAAGGTTTTAATAAAGAAGTCACTTGATTTAGAAGTGGTAATTGTATTTCTAAAAGGTATTGTGACTTGTCTTGAAAGGTAGATAGGACTTGATACTACGGTTGTTAGTATCGGGAAGTTTTATTTGGAAAGGAGTCTTTGAAAAGAATGTGACGTAGTACTTTGGCTTGTTAAATAAGAATTATTCTATTTTGTGCCTTGATTAGTACTTTGGCTTGATTAATTGAGAATTAGTCTAAGTATGCCTTGATAAGTACTTTGGCTTGTTAAATGAGAATTATTCTATTTGTGCCTTGATTAGTACTTTGGCTTGATTAATTGAGAATTAGTCTAAGTGTGCCTTGATAAGTACTTTGGCTTGTTAATTGAGAATTAGCCTATATGCGGTGATAGCCTTTGAGTGCAAGTATTATGTTTCATTACGTTCCGCGACTCTGGTTGGAGGTTGTCTTGTTGTAAGTACTTGGACATACCGATGATGTGGGATTCCACGGGTAGTTATTTGTAGTACTTGGGTTAAATTCGGATTTTATAGAAGACATGGTAGTGTACATTTGTTTAACAATGAGATAGGTAAGAGTATAAGTGAGGTAAACCCCAAGATGCTATACCACCTTCTAGTAAGAGTATAAGTGAGGTAAACTCCCAAGACATTATACCCCCTGCTTGTTTTTTTTGATGGTCGGTTGAGATAGGGTAAGAGTATAAATGAGGGGCAAGTCCCAAGACGTTGTACCACCTTCTCCAGGGTAAGAGTATAAGTGAGGGGTAAACCCCCAAGATGCTATACCACCTGCTTTACCACCTTCTCCAGGGTAAGAGTATAAATGAGGGGTAACCCCCAAGACGTTATACCACCTGCGTTGATTGATATTATGGGCGTGAGACCCATGGTTATGTTTTACACTTATCGCTGTCGACAGTGATGTGGGATTCCACGGGCAGGAGATACATGTATGTAGTGTGTATGCGACGGTGAGGTGGGATGCCACGGCGCGTCACGTGGTTATGTTTTACACTTATATGATGGGGATTCCACGGGCATGCTTTGATATTTGTGTGATTTGATCGCGTCCCAGATTGGGCCGGGTAGTATATGCGTCCCTCCATAAAGGGTCGGATTGTGTTATAAAAGATAAGTAAGTTATATGGTAATGAACTTAATGATTTTTCCTAATCATGTACGTAAGAATGTGGCTATAGTTTTTTATTGAGAATGGAAAAGATAATAAGGTGCGATTAAGTTCATGTGGTAATGACACGGCAGATCCGGTATGTATTTTTATACTTGTCCTTGTCATTCTTTTGTACGATTATGATCAGATGCGTTATTTATTCCATATAGTTTTAGGTACCAGTTGGCGATCCTCGCTCTTAGGATCTCGGTTGATTGAGAGGAAGCTCCATTTGCTCCAGAGGCTTATCTCTGCGGTTTTCCCGAGGTAGAAGATTCATGTATATTGGTATGGCGGGTGGTTATGTTAGAACTCTTAGAGTGCGTAGTCACATATTGTGGGTCAGTTTGTAAAAGAAATGAGGCAACTGCTTCGGTTATATTTATATATGTTCAGGAAGGTAGCCCTATCGGCTAACCTGTTGTTTTACTTCCGATATGTTATTTATAAGTTTCTGTATGTTCCGCTGATTTTCTCTCGATGTTTGGTGCCGCGATCCCGGTCGGGTCGTGACACCCCACATGCACATTGCCAACTTTCTGGAGCTGTGTGCCACTTTCAAGTACAATGGTGTTACTGACGATGCCATTAAACTGAGGCTCTTCCCGTTCTCACTTAGGGACAGGGCCAAGAGTTGGTTGAACTCACTGCCTGCCAACTCCGTCACCATCTGGCAGGACCTAGACCAAAAGTTTCTTGCAAAGTTCTTTCCTTTTTCAAAAGTTGCAAAGTTAAGGGGAGAGTTAAACAATTATTACCATGTGGATGGTGAGTCACTCTATGATGTGTGGGAGCGATTTAAGGATCTGCAAAGGAAATTCCCACATCCTGGCATAGAGAAGTGGATGCTGGTTCACATTTTTTATAATGGAGTGAGTGGTACTACGCGTACCATCATTGATGTGGCAGCATGGGGTGCTTTCATGAGAAAAAATGTCAATGAGGAACATGAGTTACTGGAAGATATAGCTGCTAACAATCATCAAGGGGCAGACGACAGGTCAGTGACCAGCAGGAAGGCTATGTGCATACATGAACTAGATGTCATCACTGCCCTGAATGCACAGGTGGCCCTTTTGATGAAGCAACTGCAACAGAACACCATATCTGTGAATGCAGTCCAAATGTCGGTTAATTGTGAGATTTGTGGTGGGTCGCACTCCTTTAACAGATGCACAGCGGTAGATCCCAATAATGTGCCAATGGAGCAGGTGCATGCAGTTGGGAATTTTCAGCGGCCGTATAACTCCAATACATAAAACCCAGGGTGGAGAAATCACCCTAACTTTTCGTAGAGGAACGATCAACCCCAGCAGCAACCATATCAAGGTGGTTACCAGAACCAGTAGGTACAAAATCAGGCCACTTCATCTCAGCAGTTTAGACCACCTATACAACAGGAGAAGTCTGATGAACTGAGAGCTGCATTGCTTACACTAACCAATTCGCAGAATCAATTCATGTCTGAAACAAGGTACTCTCTCAGGAGCTTGGAAACACAGGTTGGGAAACTTGAAAAGCTGGTAACCAACAGGCCGCATGGCACTCTCCAAGCAATAAAGAGGTAAATCCTAGATAGCAATGTCAGGCAGTGTTGTTGAGGAGTGGAAAGCAATTGGAGCAGGGTGCTCCCCAACCCGCAGTGGTAAGTGAGAAGGAGTATGAGAAAGCAGTTGAGGTAGAGAATGAGGGGGTCACTGAGGATCGCCCTACAGTGGATAAAGCTCCATCAGCACCTTTGAGGGAATACGTTGGTAGAATCCCTTACCCTCATATGTTACAAAAGAAAGGCAATAGACAAGCAGTTCTCTAAGTTCTTGGAGGTATTTAAGAAAATTCACATAAATATCCCTTTAATTGAAGCACTAGAACAAATGCCAGCATAATTTAAATTCATGAAGGAGATACTTGAAAAAAGAGGAGGCTGACGGATTATGAGACAATATCTTTGACAGAGGAGCGCAGCGCCATTCTGCAAAAGAAACTGCCTCCTAAGCTGAAGGATCCAGGAAGCTTCACCTTGCCCTGCACTATTGGCAAGGTAACATGCAACAGGGCCCTGTGTGACTTAAGGGCTAGTATCAATCTCATGTCTCTGTCTGTATTTAAGAGATTGGGTTTAGGGGAAGCCAAACCAACCACAGTAAATTTACAGTTGGCCGATCGAACCGTGGTGCACCCCAGAAGCATAATTGAAGATGTGCTTGTCAAGGTGGGAAAGTTATTTTTCCCAGCAGACTTCCTCATCCTTGACATGGAAGAAGATGATGAAATAACCATCATTTTGGGAGACCATTTCTTGCAACCGGGAGAGCCCTAATTGATGTAGAAATGGGAGAACTGAGACTAAGGGTACAGGAAGAGGAGACGGTATTCAAGGTGTTCAAATCCACCATTGAATCCAAGCCATCAACAAGTGTTTAGCAAGACAAATTGACACAACAGCCAACAAGACAGCAAAGTTAGGGAGATCATTCCTACAGCGGTGAACCCGCAGGTCAGCAAGAATGCTGAAACAAAAATTGATGTCATGGAAGTCGTTGAACAGGTAAGTCTTACTGAGCCCCCTCTTGTGAAAAAGAAAAATAGAGTACGAAAGAGGAGGAGGATTTTGAAATGGATAGATTGTGGGGTTAAATTACCCTAATAGTTTTTGATAAGGAACTCGCGTCCGGCTACAAGACGTTAAAGACAGCGCTACTTGGAAGGCAATCCAAGGTTTAATTTATGCAATTTAGTTTTGTTTGAACAGTCTCACTTGTGGTATTTTTATGGTGTTGTGATGACAGGTGAAGGAATGGGACACGAAGCACAGAAAAATATGGAAGGAAGAAAATCGGTGTAGCGCCGCAGTGCCCAAAAGCAGGGCCGTGGCGCCGAAAGTACATACATGTGCAGGAGTTGCAGCGCCACGACACCAAAATACAGGGCCGCGACGCCGATTTATCAGAGGAGTGCAGGAGTTTGGGCGCCGCAGCGCCGGTCTGCAGGGCCGCGGCGCCGGGACGGGTTTTCAAAATATAAATTCCTCAATCCCCAATCTTCTCCCACAATCAAACATAAACCTTCCCCTCTCTAAAAATACCGAACATCCTCTCTCCCACACACAAGAATCTTCCACAAACTCCATTAAATTCTTCCAAATCAAACACAATATCCCCACCAAAACCTTCCAACCTTCTCCACAATCATTCAACTCATTTGGGCTAGGGCAATTTCGACAAGATTCGTCAAAAAGGCAACTAATTAGAACCTTACCCTTGGGTTGTTGCTAGCAACTTGGGATTGTGATTTGTGGGTAATTGGGTGTGAACTTTAGTGTGGGTTGCGGCGTGTTGGTGGGCTGTGTTATTTTATTGTGTGTGTTGTTGTGTAGTGTGTGGTTTGTGGTGTATTATGGTGTATTTTTGTTATGGTTTGGTGTTGCTTGGATATTGTTGCGGTATGGAGTGAAAAATTGTTGGAAAATCTCAAAGAAACAAAGGAAACGCTGCTAAAAATTTCCCAATAACTTTCAATAATGACTTCAAGGAAAATGACCGCCCGAACTACCTCATATTTATCAGTCCCAGATCATGATGTTACCCGATTCACCAACCGGAATGCGGAGGATCGGTACAACAGAATAAGTAGTAGGGCAGTGATACAGAAGCGATGGATGTATTATCAAGCCGAACCACTCGATGAGGATGATGTTTATGAGCCCATTAGAGCTGTGATTGAAGCTAATGAGTGGGAGAGGTTTGTCGATAATGAAGTTATTCCATAACAGAATGTCAGCTTGGTGAGAGAATTATACGCAAACTACCCAGAACAAAGCAATGGGAGATGCTTTGTAAGAGGGTGTCATGTCCTAGTTAGTGCTGAAGCAGTGAATGTTATGTTTGGGACAGCTGATATTGGAGACCAGGGCAACTATCCGACCCATTTCAGAACCTCGTCTAGGAATGCAAACCACATACACTGGGAGACAGTTGCGGAGGCCCTATGTTATCCAGGCGCACAGTTTCTTTATTCCTGCATCGTGGGCAGAGGACTTGCCAGGTGCCAGTTCAATAGAGTAGCCAAGGCATGGCTATATTTCGTAAGTGCACGCTTGATTCCATCGACCCATTTCACTAACGTACCGACAGACAGAATCAAGCTCATCTTTGGCATCATGAGGGGCCTGACTATTGACATTAGAATGGAGATAGCGCAGAGTATTTGGGACATCAGTAGATTGACTACCACTGGCGGGTTGGGACATGGTTCTTTCATCACTGCACTATGTGCTAGGCACAGAGTCCCAACATTCGCCACGGACATTCTTGAAAAGACTCTGCCTCCCATTACATACAGTCTAGTCTATGCATACCCAGACCCTGTTGATGCGCGATTTATACACACGCTAAACGCAAGTACACGTATCGTGACAAGTAATATAGTCTAGAAGACCGAGTTATCGTCCTCAGGGATTAGTGTCCAATTACCAACCTCTATTCTGTAGTATCTATTTGGTGACCGATAATTTGATGATTTGTTTATAGTTATGATTATAAATGTTAACTAAATTATTTTACTTTACTGCAGATATGGTGGAAATAGGGCTTCCAAATCTCCTCGACTATCCGCTCGCTTTACTCGTTAATGCAAATAGTTAAAGTTCTTCTTCTATGTTGAGATAGCAGGTTAACTAAGCCGATATATACTTCTATTAAGGTAATATAAACACTCAACCCCAATGTAGAACCCTTCTATCTTTCGATGACAAGATTGACTACAAAGGAGGATTAAGAGCAATAACCTATCAAGCTACACAAGTATCGGAGTACTTTTGTCCATGATTTAAACCTATGTTTATTCAACTATAGCATATTCACAATCTCGCCTTTCGGATTTCGATTAGAAATCATATAAGTTATGATAATTAGTGATCAATTAATTACCAAGCAATCAAAACAATTATTGAATAAATCTCAACAATAATAAGAAGAAACCAAAATCTTGCATTAATTCATAAAACGAGGTTCAAGCGATTCGATATGGAAAACCCTAAATTAAGTTAGTTCCTAACCATAGACATGTCAAGAACTAAAATATTATCCAACAAATACTAGAAAGAAATAAAATAAAGAATAAAGAAATTACACAAAACTAGTCTCCAATCTTGATCTCCAAGGTTGTGATGAATTGACAAGGGTTTTGAACCCTTAATCTGACCTAAAAACTCATTTTATAGCCTCCAAGTCGTTCTCCCAGTTTATAGGCAGGGGTAGGTAAAAATAGATTTTTAGGCTCAATCTTACGTACCATAAGCTCTTTTTGCTTTCGATTCTTCCCTTTTCTTTTGATTTTTCTTTTTAACCTCATACCTATCTTTCCCTTCTTTTATTTGAGAGAATGCGGTGTCTGATGAATAGTAGACACCCCAAAACTTAGGCTTTTGCCTTTTTTTTTCCGGGGTGCATCAAAATTGTTCACTCTCTTTTTGTTTCTTGTCAACACTTTGTATTCCAAACATATCAATTTCTCCACTTATGACACAAATATGGAATTATAGGATGTCAAAGAAAAGATCTTATTTTTGGCTCAAAGGGGCTGACTAGGGATTCAATTGTAATGTCAGGGATAGGCAAAGAATGGTAAGAAAGGGCTAACAAAGAAATGCCTGAATCATCTCCCTAACATACATATCCTAACTATTTCGCCTCAAATAGCAAGCAAGCAGACACATAGGTTTAATCACTAACAATGCATAAATCAAGCAAGATACCCCAAATAGTTTGATTTCATGAATTTTTGGCGTATCTAACCTAAGTGTTCAGATGGATGCTTCTAATTCTATTACATTATTCAGCTTACTTCACTAGGCGTTTTAAGTAACTACAACATGCATGATCATAAAAAAAATTAGACTCAAATAAACATAAAAAATAACACAAAAAGACAAAAAAACATATTAAAAATACTAAGAACTCCCCCCAAACTTAAATCACACATTGTCCCTAATGTGTGCAAGACTCAAGAATAAAAGAAAATGGGACAACTTACAGACTTGGTTTAAAATGGTGGCGGTGGCGGCGGATAATGCATGGCAGATAACGTCAGACATCCCGTCAGAATGGAAGAGGGAAATCGCTTCTAGGGCTCTTTATTTTTTAGATTTTTCGTTGCGGCGCCACGGCCCTGAGATCGGCGCCGTGGCGCCCAAACATCTGCGACTCTCTGAACTTCTGGCGCCGTGGCGCTCTGATTTGGCGCCATGGAGCCCAAACTTCAGAGACCTTCTGAACTTTCGGCATCGTGGCGCTCTGATTCGGTGTCGTGGCGCCCAACTTCATGCGGATTTCTGCATTCTCAGCGCCATGGCCCTCTGCTGGACGCCATGGCGCCGAGCCGATTTCCTTCCTCTCTTACATTTTTCGTCCTCCACTTTTTAGCCCTGTACCTGTCATCACAACATGCAAACAATACCTTTCGTGAGACTGTTCTAATTAAAACTACATTGCATAAATTTAAAAACCTTGGGTTGCCTCCCAAGTAGCGCTGTCTTGAACGTCTTTTAGCCGGACGCAGGTTCCTTATCAAGAGGCATGGGGTAACTTAACCCCACAACCTACCCATTTCATAATCATTTTCCTCTTTCGCCTTCTATTTTTCTTTTTCTCCTTTTCTCAAGAGAAGGTGTAGCGTTGCTCACCTGTACTGGCGGACTGATTTCCTTTGCTTTGGCCTGTTCTGGCTCAACTGATGTGCTAACACTGCTGACTGCAAAACATTTTCTTATGACTGGGGGTTCACCGGTGCGTTTAAACACCTTGAATACCATCTCTTCATCCTCCACTCTGAGTTTCAGCTCGCCCTTTTCCACATCAATCAGGGCTCTCCCAGTTGTCAAAAATGGTCTTCCCAAGATGATAGGGATTTCATCATCTTCCTCCATATCAAGGATGAGGAAGTCTTCAGTAAAGAAGAATTTTCCCACCTTAACCAATACGTCTTCAATTATTCCTCTCGGATGCACCACTGTCCTATCTGCCAACTGCAAGTTCAATGTGGTAGGTTTGGCTTCACCCAAACCCAACCTCTTGAAAACGGACAAGGGCATGAGATTTATGCTGGCCCCCAAATCATACAGGGCCCTGTTACATGTCACCCTACCGATTGTGCAAGGTAATGTGAAGTTCCCTGGATCCTTAAGCTTAGGAGGCAGTTTCTTCTGCAAGATGGCACTGCATTTCTCTGTCAATGCCACTGTCTCATACTCAGCTAACTTTCTCTTCTTCCCAAGAATTTCCTTCATGAATTTGAAATAAGTAGGCATTTGCTCCAACGCCTCAATGAAGGGGATGTTAATGTGCAACTTTCTAAATACCTCCAAGAACTTGGAGAATTGCTTATCAACTGCTTTCCTTTGCAACCTTTGAGGGTAAGGAATCTTCTCTGTGTATTCCCTTACTGGAACTGTTGGAGACTTCTCTAAAATAAGGCGGTCCTCAGTAACCCCCTCTTTTTTGTATCTACTATCTGCTCAACTCTTTGTTCTACCACAGGCTGAGGTGTAGGCTGTTCTAGCTGCTTCCCACTTTTCAACTGCACCGCCTGACACTGCTCTCTCAGATTCATCTCAGTATTACTAGGAAGAGTTCCCTGTGGCCTGTTGTTTGCCATTTTTGCTAGCTGTCCCACCTGCATCTCCAAGTTCCTGATAGAGGACCCTGTCTCTGCCATGAACTGGGTTTGTGAATTCGTAAGTGTCAACAAGTGCCGCCGCAATTCGCCCGCTTTTCTTATGAGCGGTGTACCGAATCGCTGGGAAGGTGAGGCCTGGTTAAATGGTTGTTGATTCTGGTATTGGCCTCAGAACTGATTCTGTTGCCCTTGATCTCCCCTTTATGAAAAGTTAGGGTGATTCCTCCACCCTGGATTGTAGGTATTTGAATAGGGGTTGTTCTGGGGCCTTTGGTAATTCCCCACTGCCTGACACTTTGCTTGCTTAATAGGGATGTTGTTGGGGTCTGCTGATGGGCACCTATCAAAAGTATGAGGACCCCCCACATATCTCACAATTCAGTGGCATCTGAACTGCATTCACTGACATTGTGTTCTGTTGCAGTTGCTTGGTCAAGAGAGCAACCTGTGCATTTAACGCTGTAATGACATCGATCTCATGAACTCCTATCGCTCTCCTTCCACTTACCCTTCTATCATCTGTCACATGGTTATTGGTGGCCATGTCTTCTAGCAAATCATGGGCCTCATGTGATGTCTTCTTCCTGAAGGTTCCACCTGCAGCTGCGTCAATGATGGTTCTTGTGGTCCCACTTTGCCCATTGTAGAAAATATGGACCAAATTCCACAGCTCAATGCTATGATGTGGACACTTTCTCTACAGATCTTTAAATCTCTCTCAAGCCTCATAGAGTGACTCTCCATCAGCCTGGTAAAAATTGTTCAACTCTCGCCTCAGCTTAGCGGCTTTGGACGGTGGAAATAACTTTGCCAAGAACTTCTGTGCCAACTCCTGCCATGTGAATATTGAATCTGTAGGCAGGGAATTCAATCAAACTTTTGCTCTAAACCTGAGTGAAAAAGGAAAGAGCCTCAATCGGATGGCGGCGTCAGTAACACCATTATACTTGAAAGTTTCACACAGCTCCAAGAAATTTGCTATGTGCATATGAGGGTCTTCAGATGGAAACCCCCCAAATTGAACTGTATTCTGCACCATACTCAGGATCATAGGCTTGATTTCGAAATTATTTGCTCCTATCAGCTGGAGCTCGATGCAAGTCTCAGGCTCCATTCACCCTGGCGACATAATCTCCCAAGCTTCTCTCAGCTAGGACCTGGACCCTTTCTTCCACATCCATTGGTAACCTCTGGGGCACCCTATGGTTAGGTTGATGATCACCTAACCCTTCGTTCATCTCGTTGTTATTCTGCAATCCTCTTATTGCTATTAAGGCCAAAATTCGTTTTTTTCTCTGGTTCTGCTTGCAAGTCTTTTCAATCTCCGGGTTGAAGGGAACAAGTGTATCTGCTCCTCTTCTCCTTCGCATAAACTAGATGCCTGCAATAGATCAAAATCAACAAACGGATCACGGCATACGGTTCCAAAATAAAATAAAATAAAAATAAAAACCAAATTAGAAATTAAGAATAGAAATATTGATATTGAACTACGCCAATCCCCGGCAACGGCGCCAAAAACTTGATGTGCGATTTATACACACGCTAAGCGCAAGTGCACGTATCGTGACAAATAATATAGTCTAGAAACCGAGTTATCATCATCAGGTATTAGTGTCCAATTACCAACCTCTATTATATAGTATCTATTTGGTGACCGATAATTTGATGATTTGTTTATAGCTATGATTATAGATGCTAACTAAATTATTTTACTTTACTTCAGATATGGTGGAAATAAGGCTTCCAAATCTCCTCGACTATCCGCTCGCTTTACTCGTTAATGCAAATAGTTAAAGTTCTTCTTATATGTTGAGATAGCAGGTTAACTAAGCCGTTTTATACTCCTGTTAAGGTAATATAAACACTCAACCCCAATGTAGAACCCTTCTATCTTTCGATGACAAGATTGACTACAAATGAGGATTAAGAGCAATAACCTATCAAGCTACACAAGTATCGGGGTACTTTCGTCCACGATTTAAACCTATGTTTATTCAACTATAGCATATTCACAATCTCTCCTTTCGGATTTTGATTAGAAATCATATAAGTTATGATAATTAGTGATCAATTAATTACCAAGCAATCAAAACAATTATTGAATAAATCTCAACAATAATAAGAAGAAACCAAAATTTTGCATTAATTTATAAAACGAGGTTCAAGCGATTCGATATGGAAACCCCTAAATTAAGTTAGTTCCTAGCCATAGACATGTCAAGAACTAAAATATTATCCAACATATACTAGAAAGAAATAAAATAAAGAACAAGAAATTACTCAAATATAAGTCTCCAATATTGATCTCAAGTTGTGATGAATGGTAAGGTGTCTTCCCCTCAAATCTGACCTAAAAGGGTCTATTTATATCATAAAAAACGTGCAAAACCTTTTCTTCTTTGGCTTTGGCCCAATCCTATTCGGATTTGTCAATTTTCTCGCGTCGGCGCCGCGGCCTTGCAATCCAGCAAATACCAAACTTCGCGCTGGTCTTCTTCTTGGGCGCCGTGGCTCGCATCGCTGATGGTGCAGCGCGCTGCCCTCGCTTTCTCGCTCGGGTTGCCAACTTTTTAGGTTTTTGAGCTCTGGAACCTCTGTTTCTGCCCTCTTTTCGCTCATTCTCACCAATGTGTCACTTTAAACCATTGTGACTCAAAAGAAAGAAAATTTATCCTAACACGACACATATTTGTACAAAAATGGGCAAAAGACTAACTAAAAATAACTTAAAAGATGTATATAAAATACACCGATCACCTGTGAACCCAGGGGATAAAAGATGAGCTCGAGAAGAGGGTGGAGCAGGCGCAGCTGCAATGGAGCAAGAGGAGCCAAAGCCTGAGGCAGCCATACATTATGAGCCAGGGCAAAGTAGCCACCAACCTCCTTTAGCCTTGGAACCTCCAATGCCAATGATGGAGCAGATGCTCTTGAACCAACAAAGGATGCTAAAAAAATCAAGAGCAAATGATGCTAAAAAAATCAAGAGCAAATGATGCAAGACCATCAACACCTGATCCAGCGTGTTGATAATTTGAGTTCATGTTCACTCAATGGTCAATGCAGTATCCGCCGCCACCACCACCATTTTGAGTCGATGTATGTCTGTAAGTCGTCCCTCTTTAATTTTTGAGTCTTTTACACATTTGAGACAATGTGTAGTTTAAGTTTGGGGGGGGGGGTTATTTTAATTTTGTGTCTATTTTTGAGTCTTTTGTTTGTTTTTGTGTTTTATGTGAGTCAATTTTTTTTATCTATAATCATGCTTGCTGTAGTTGCTTGAAACGCCTAGTGAATTAAGTAGGATAATATAATGGAATGATATGCAAAAATCTGTGTGCTTAAGTTAAATATGCCAAAGATTCATAAAAATCTGATTAGTTGGAATATTTTGTGTTTAGCATGTCTATGTCAATTGCGAAAAATGTCCTGCGTGCTTGGTATTTGAGGCAAAATAATTAGGATGTACATGTTAGGGGGAGGATTCAAGAATTCTTTGATAACCCTTTTTACCAGTCATTTTCCACCTTGCACTTAAATGTATCCCTAGTCAGCCCCATTGAGCCTAAAATAAAAAGCTATTTCTTTGACACCCCATATTCCCTTATGTGCCATAAGCAATAATTGATGATAGGGATGAAAAAAAAGAGTGAAAAATAAATACAAAAAGAGAGCGAAGATTATGCACCCCAATTAAAATATGGAAAAACTTAAGTTTGGGGGTGTCAATGTGAATGTGTGTTATGATCTCAACAAAAAAGAAAGAAAGGGGATTAATGGGTATGAACTAAAAAGAATACCGCAAAGAAGGAGAAACGAGTTTAATGGAAAGCGTTTATGGTACGTAATTGAGCATAAATACATCTTACCTACCCTTGCCTAAGCCTACATTATAACCCTGAAAAGTCCTGATGATCCCTAGTATGTATGTCGATGATTAGTGGAGAATAACAAGTGAACAGACTATATTACTTTGAGAAAAATGAAATGAAACTGACATGCATATGTTAGGTATTCATGCTTCCAGTGATTGTGACTGAAATGAATCTGCGAAATATCTAACTTGAAATTCTAGATTGTTAAATGCATGCTACATCTATTCCTGCATATTATCCTAACTAACGTTCATGAGTTTCTAAGTGACATTGTGCAGCTTCTTGACATGAGTCTTTGAGTCTTTTGATTTTTATTTCTTTGTTTTGTTTTGTTCTTTGCTTGAGGGCGAGCAAAGTTCAAGTTTGGCGGTTTGTTAGGCATATTTTATATACCCTTTTGAGTCATTTTTTAATTAGTATTTTACTCGTTTTTGTTGTGTTTAGTATAGTATTAGGCTTATTTTTCTTTCTTTTGAGTCACAGCGGTCCACAATGGCAAAATGGAAAAATGGAATGAAAATGGGGCATAAAAGGAGGAATCCGAGGCAGGAAAGGACAAAAAATGAAGACCCGGACAAAAGCTAGGCAGCGCCGTGGCGCCGATCAGGCATGCGCGCTGAACTACGAATACCCATTAAGATTGGGCGCGCTGCACGGAAAAATCTAGTTCCGAGTTTTAATTGACAAAGGAAAAATTGGTCCATAGGGCATGAAATTTGATAGATACAAAATCCCTAGGGATTATTCTTGGAGAGAGGTTGGTTATTCTATAACATAGCATAACACAAGGCAACAAGGGAGGCTACAATTGGAGACTTAGTTCGCAGTAATTTCTTTTCTTTCGTTTTTAATTCAGTTTATGTATGAATTTTGTGTTAGTTCTTAGCGTGACTATGGTTAGGAGCTAAACACTTTATTATGGCTTTCCTTATGAATCACTTGAAACTTCTATTCATGAATTAATGCAGTAGTTTGATTTCTTCTTCATTTGATTAAGATTTAGTCAAAAATTGGTATGAATGCTTGATAATTAATTGATCACTAATTATCATAATATATATGATTTCGAATCAAGAACCGAGAGGAGAGATTTGGATATGCTGTAATTGACTGGATATAGGTTAAAATCGCGGACGACAGTACCCCGATACTTGTTAGCATTATAGGTTAATGTTTTTAATCCTCATATGTGGTAAATCCTATAATAGAAATATAGAAGGGTTTTACACCGGGGTTGAGTGATTATATGTCCTAACCGGAATATAAGACAGTTTAGTTAACCTCTATCTTAACGTAGAAGAAGAAGTTATTCTAGTTGCATTAAGCATTGAATAGAGTGGATAGTCGAGGATTTTGGAAGCCCTAATTCATTCATAATTGATTACAACTTAAATAGTTTAATTAATTCTTGCAATTATGCTAGTAGTTAACCAAAAACCAAACTCAATTATCGATTGCCAAATAGATAACATAAAATAGATGAACGGTAATTAGAAACCAGTCTCTGAGGACGATATTCGGTCTTATCAGACTATACTACTTGAGACGATACGTACACTTGCGTTAAGCGCGTGGAAATCGCCTGACACCCAGCCAGTCCCCCCTCCCCAGCCAGCTCCGGACGTATTGACATATAAAATATAGGTTGTAAATTAGTGAAACTTTAAATGGTCATAACTTTGCGCTGGGACGTCCGTTTGACCTAATTGTTTTTTGATTTCGCGTATTTTTTCGAGACGGAGCCATCTCAAACTTACGGGAATCCGTTTGGTTTAGAGGATTTTTCCAAAAACGTCATTCTTGGCAATCAACTTCACTTTTCCCCCAAATCGTTACGTTTTCCCCTTTTCAAAGCTAAATATCTCGTGATATACAATAGATTTCAACATTAAAATTTCGTGGTAATGTGTCCGAGAATGTCAATTTCAGTATTGGAAATTCAATTTTTTTTTAAAAAAAATCCGGACCCGAAATCGGACCGATAATTTATGTTTCACATCCCTAAGCCCCATCTTGAACTCATTAATTCCTATGTGTATTCATATCAGATTTCACAAGCTATCTTTGTGTCATAATTTGTCTGATGCATCCTTTAAACAGTCCCTGTACCAATATTTTATACCTGTTTGATTTAGTTTGTGCCATACTGAGTTATTATTGATTTGCATCCCATCATTTAACTCATGATCTTTAGTAAGCATATAGGGGGTAGATTTTGGTACTGATCTTGATAACCGAAACCAAGAGATACTAAATCCCTACTTGTTACAACTGTGCTGAGTCGAGTGTTATCGCTCTGTCCTTAAGACATTATTGCCCCGTATATATCCTTTTACGTTTATGGGAAACTGTCTCCCAAGATAAAACAACATCAAACAAATGAGCAAAGAAAACTCAAGTGTTTCTAAAAGAAGAACCTTGAGTGTTTGAAAGTATGCTAGAGAGGAAGAAGTTCAGAAAAATCTGAACAATATAAGATGAAAGTATATTTATGTCCTAGAGACAATCTGTATTAGGACAAATGTATTTTATGCACATTCATATTTATATTAATGAGAGATTAATATTATGGCATTTGTAGTTATTGAATTATTTGTTGATTGTCTATAATATTTTATAATTGCATCTCTAGAGGCTACATTGTTATTAATAATGTGAAAGATTAATATTATAACGTAACTCTTAAATTGCGCCGACTAATGATCATCGAGAATGGGATATCGATGATATGTGATACGTCAACATATGGTCTGCATCATATCCTTAGGGATGTAGTATTCTTCACCTGCTACGAGTTATGGCAACTCGTGATGGACACATGGATACTTGTAGAAGTATTGGTATACTGTCAAGCCGATTTCCACGTGCTCACGCAAGTGTACGTATCATCACAAGTAATATAGTCTTGTAAGACCGAATATCGTCCACAGAGACTGATTTTTAATTACCGAACATCTATTCTAGATTATCTATTTGGCAAACGATAAGTTGATTTGGTTGTTATCTAACACTAGTAGAGTAATTGCAAGAATTGAACTAAATTATTGAGGTTTAATCAGTTATGAAGGAATTAGGAATTCCAATATCCTCAACTATCCACTCTTTTCAATCCTTAATGCAACTAAAATGACTTCTTCTTCTACGTTAAGATAGCGGTTAACTAGACAGTCATATATTCCGGTTAGGATATATAATCGCTCAACCCCAGTGCAGAAACCTTCTATATTTCTATGATAGATTTTACCACATAGAAGGATTAAGAACAATAATCTATAATGCTACACAAGTATCAAGGTACTTTCGTCCGCGATTTTAACCTATGTCTATTCAATTACAACATATTAAAATCTCTCCTCTCGGTTATTGATTCGAAATCATATAGATTATGATAATTAGTGATCAATTAACTATCAAATATTTATACCAATATTGAATAAATCTTAATCAAGTGAAGAAGAAATCAAACTAATGCATTAATTCATGAAAGAGATTTTCAAGCGATTCAATAGGAAAACCTTAATAAAGTGTTTAGCTCCTAGACATAGACATGCTAAGAACTAATACAGATCCAAACATGAACTGAATGAAAATAAAGGAAAGAAAAGTACTTAGAACTAATGTCTCTAATTGTAGCCGCCAAGCGTTGTGTTGCGTTCTGAGAGATGATATGTGATAGATCCTCCCTACCCTAAAATATGTCCCAAGGGTTTATATATGTTGTCAAAAACGTGTGCCTTGGACCTTTTTTCTCCTTGCCAATTCTATTTTGGATTGAAATTCTCGCATCGGCACCGCGGTCCTGCAGAATGGCACCGTGGTGCCGAAAGTACTGCGGCTTCTCAGTAATTGTGGCACAGCGATCCCGCGGTCTTTCGTCCTGATCTGTCAACTTTCGTCATTTTTGCTTCGGGAGCTCCTTTTCTGCCCACTTTTAGCTTCTTTTTGTCATTTTGCCATTTAAAACCGCTGCGACTCAAAAGAAAGAAAAACAATTCTAACACTATACTAAACACAAACGAAATGAGTAAAATACTAACTAAAAATGACTCAAAAAGTGTATACAAAATATGCTTAACAAATACCCCCAAACTTAACATTTGCTCGCCCTCGAGCAAAGATCAAAACAAAATCAAAGAAACAGAAAGAAAACTGACTCAAAAGACTCTAATCAAGCAGCTGCACAAGGTTACTTAGAAAAGCATGAATGTCAGTTAGGATAATATGTTGGAGCATGCATAGCATGAATTTAGCAATCTAGAATTTCAAGTCAGATATTTCTCAAATTCATTTCAATCATAATCAATGGAAGCATGAACCTACCCTATTCATGTCAATTTCGTTCCATTTTTTCCAAAGACCTATGGGCTTGTTTACTTGTTATTCTCCACTAATCATAGACATACAATTTAGAGATCTTCAGGACTTTTCAGGGTTGTAATGTAGGCTTAGGCACGGGTAGGTAAGAGTAGGCATTTCGGCTCAATTTACGTACCATAAGCGTTTTTCTCATTCAATCATTTTGTCCTTCTTTATTGTATTCTTTTCAATTCATACCTATCATTCCCCTCTTCTCTTTTTGAGAGCATGAAACAATACACATAGACACCCACAAACTTAAGCTTTTACATCTTTCTCATTGGGGTGCATCAATTTTTCACACTCTTTTCGTATTTATTTTTCACACTTCTTCGTCCCAATTTTTCAATTACTGCTTATGGCACACAAGGGAATCATAGGGTATCAAAGAAATAACTTATTTTAGGCTCAACGGGGATGACTAGGGATACAATTTATTGCAAGGTAGGTAATGAATGGTAAGAAGGGCTAACAAAGAAATATCTGAATCATCTCCCTAAACATGTACATCTTAACTATTTCGCCTCAAATAACAAGCAAGCGGACTTCATAGACATTTTTTAATCATTCTTTCCACAATTGACAACACATAAGCTAAGCACAAATATCTCAAATAATTAGATTTTCATGAATTTTTGGCATATTTAACTTAAGCACACATATTTTAGCTTCAAATTCCACTATATTATCCCATGTAATTCACTAGGCATTTCAAACAGCTACAACATGCATGATCATAAAATAAAACAAATTGACTCATTTAGACACAAAAACTCAATAAAAAGACTAAAAAACAGACACACAAAAATAAAATAAGAAATAACCCTCCCCCATACTTAAACGACACATTGTCCCACATGTGTAACGACTCAAAAATTAAAAAGGGACGACTTACAGATAATAGCGACTCAAGATGGTGGCGATGGCGGCGGATGTTGCATTGACCATTGGGTGAACATGGAACTTAAACTATCAACACGCTGGGTCAGGTGTTGATGGTCTTGCATCATTTGTTGTTGATTCTGCATCATGTTCTCTTGGTTTTGCAGCATCCTTTGTTGATTTAGGAGTTGCTGATCCATCATTGGCATTGGAGGCTCCAAAGTCAAGAGATGATGGTGGATGTTTTCGCCTGCTTCATCGTGTGCAGCTGCCTCATGCTCTTCTTCATCCATGGCTGTTGCGTCTGCTGCTACTGGGTCCCTTCTCCTTGCTGCTGGTCTTGGAGTGGGGTCAAGGAAAGAGTGCACTAAACTGTAGGTCACAAGAGGCTGACTCTTCTCGAGAATATCCGTGGCGAATGTTGGGACTCCATGCCTAGCACATAAGGCATAAATAAGTGACCCATGTTCCAGTCCGCCCGTAGTAGCCAGCCTGCTAATCTCTCCTATGCTTTGCACTATTTCTCTCCCAACATCAATTGTCTTGCCCGACATGATGTCATAGATGAGCTTGATTCTTTCTGTAGGCACATTGATAAAATAAGTTGACGGAATCAAGCGAGCACTTATGAAATATATCCATCCTCTAACTGTTCTGTTAAATTGGCATCGGGCAAGTCTCCTGGACCCGTTACGAGAAATGTTGAACTCGGCGCCTGGGTAGAATAAAACTGTTGCAACTATGTCCCACATGATGTGGTTGACGTCTCGCGACCACCTTGTGAAATAGTGCGGGTTATAACCTTGGTCCTCAACATCATTGGTCCTCAGTAGCGCATTCACTGTTTCAGAACTTACGGGCACAAATCGCCCTCTAACAAAGCATCTCCCATCCTCTTTCTCGGGGTAATTAACATAGAATTCCCTCACAAGGCTAGTGTTCTGAAGTGGAATCCTTTCTGGATTGGTGAATCTTTTCCAACCATTCGCCTCGATCATGGCTCTAATGGGCTCATAGTAATCATCATCATCAAATGGCATGGTCTGGTAGTCCATGCCTCTCTAGTATTAATGCTCTAGTGCTTATTTTGTTATATCGATCTTCCGTCTGTTTGTTGGTAAATCGAGTAACATAATATTCTGGATCTGATGGAGATTAGGAAGCTCTGGCGGTTTGTTTTCTAGAGGCCATTGTGCGAGTTGTTGGAAAATTTTCAGCAGCGTTTCCTTTGTTTCTTTGAGGGTTTCCAACAACTATCACTCCACACAGCAATAATAACCAAGCAAAATCATACCACAGCAGCAATACACCACGAATCAACACTACACAGCAACACTTAACCCCAAAATCACAAACTCCCACAGTAATATCCCACAACACAGCACAAATAGCACATACCCAAGCAATAATCACCCTCACAGCACCAACAACACGCAGTCCGTACCACACCCAAGTCTACAAGATATTCTCTCCACTAACCTTTAAATCTCAAGAACAGTGATGAAGGTTACCTTTTTGAGTGGTTGTTCTTCACCGCTTCCTTGACCCAAGTGAAAGAATGATGTTGTAGAGCGATGCTAGGAGTTTTGAGTGGGGATTGGAAGGATTTGGGAGAATTTGTGGTAGATTTTTGGTGTTTGGGAATGTATTTTTGGAGCTTGGTAGAGAGGAGAAGGGTTTGTGTGAAAGTGGGAAGAATTGGGAATTTTAGGGCTTTTTATTTCTGAAATCGCACTTTGGCCTGCAGAATGGCACCGTGGTGCCGACCCGATTCCGTGTTTTCCACCATTTTCTTCGTGCTTAGTCTCCGATTCTCTGTTCAAGTTAAACTAATTGTATAATTTAAACCTTGGGTTGCCTCCCAAGCAGCGCTGTCTTTAATGTCTTTTAGCCGGACGCATGTCCTTTATTCAATCACTGGGGTAAATTAACCCTACATATCCATTTAAAGACCATTTTCCTTTTTCTCACTCTATTCTTCTTTTTCGCAGGATTGGTTTCAGTAAGGTTTACCTTTTTGTTAGCTTCCATCTCATCCACCTTTGTTTCAGCAATCCACATAACTTGTGGGTTCACAACTGTCGCAATGATTCCTCTACCTTTGGTTTGTGGTTGATGAGCTGATGTGTCAGTTGTGCTTACTGCAAAACACTTGTTGCTGGCCTGGGATTCAATGGTATATTTGAAAACTTTGAATACCATCTCTTCTTCTTGAACCCTGAGTCTCAACTCTCCCTTCTCCACATCAATTAGGGTTCTACCCGTTGCAAGGAATTGTCTCCCCAAAATTATGGGCATGTCCTCATCTTCCTCCATGTCAAGAATGAGGAAGTCCGCTGGTCCACATCTTCTAGCGACAGTTGGTCCACATCTTTTGAAGTCTTTGAGGGTAAGGTATTTTGTCAGTGTATTCCCTCAAAGGTGCTGGTGGACCTTTCTCTACTGTAGGGCGGTCCTCAGTGACCCCCTCATTTCCTACATCAACTGTCTTCTCACACTCTTTCTCATTCACCACTGCTGGTTGGGGAGCAACCTGCTCCAACTTCTTTCCACTTCTCAACAAACCGATCGGCATCGCTTCTGGATTAACCTCTGTGTTGCTTGGGAGAGTACCCTGCGGTCTGTTATTTACCATCTTCGCCAGTTGCCCCACCTGCGTTTCCAAGTTCCTGAGAGAGGACCTTGTTTCGGGCATGAACTGATTCTGCGACCGTGAGTATAAGCAATGCCGCTCTCGCCATCAGCCTGTTGGGTTGGTGGTCTAAACTGCTGGGAAGATGTAGCCTGATTATGTGTCTGATGGTTCTGGTAATTACCCTGATATAGTGGTTGTTGGGCTTGGTCATTCCTCCACGATAAGTTGGGGTGATTTCTCCACCCCGGATTGTATGTGTTGGAGTTATAAGGGCGCTGAAATTTCCCCACTGCTTGAACCTTCTCCATGGGTATATTATTAGGATCCACCGTTGTGCATCTGTCAAAAGAGTGTGGGCCTCCACAAATCTCACAATTCACCGCAAGATCCGGATGCATTTACGCATAATGTTCTCACGCAATGCTTTTGTCAAAAGGGTCACCTGCGCATTCAATGCAGTGATAGCATCTATCTCATGTATGCCCATAGTCTTCCTGCTACTCACTGATCTGTCATCTTCCCCTTGGTGATTATTCGCAACCATGTCTTCTAGCAACTTATGTGCCTCATTGGCACTCTTTCTCATGAACGCTCCCCCTGCTGCAGCATCAATGATGGTATGAGTAGTACCACTCAACCCATTATAAAAAATGTGGACCAACATCCACTTCTCTATGCCATGATGTGGGCATTTTCTCTGCAAATCCTTGAATCGCTCCCATGCATCATACAACGACTCTCCATCTACCTGATAGTAATTGTTCAACTCTCCCCTTAACTTTGCTGCCTTTGAATGAGGGAAGAACTTTGCAAGAAACTTTTGGGATAAATCCTGTCAGGTGGTGACAGAGTTGGCAATCAATGAGTTCAACCAGCTCTTGGCTCTGTCCCTAAGTGAGAACGGGAAGAGCCTCAATCTAATGGCGTCGTCAGTAACGCCATTGTACTTTAAGGTAGCACACAGCTCCAGAAAATTGGCAATGTGGATGTGGGGGTCTTCAGACGGTAATCCCCCAAACTGTATTGTGTTCTGGACCATGCTCAGGATGGTTGGCTTGATCTCAAAGTTGTTTGCCTTCATTGGGAGCCCGATGCATGTCTGCACTCAGAATCGTGGCGTAACGTAGTCCCCCAAACTTCTCTCTGCTGGGACCTGTATTGACTCTCCTACATTCTCAAGAACCTCATTATCCGCCCCATTCTGATTCATTTGGTTTTCCATAGTCACTGAATCAGATATCTTCTTGTATCGCCTATTCTGCTTGCAAGTTTTCTCAATTTAAGGATTAAAAGAAACAAGTGTATCTGCTCCTCTTCTTCCTCACATAAACTACGTCCTGAAATTGATCAAAATCAACAAACAAATCAAGGCAACAAGGTTCTAAAAATAAAAATAAAAAATAAAAACCAAAGTAGAATTAAGAATAAATGGTTCGATGTTAGAAGTACGTCAGTCCCCGGCAACGGCGCCAAAAACTTGTAAGGCCGATTTCCACGTGCTCACGCAAGTGTATGTATCGTCACAAGTAATATAGTATTGTAAGACCGAATATCATCCTCAGAGACTGGTTTCTAATTACCGAACATCTATTCTAGGTTATCTATTTGGCAAACGATAAGTTGATTTGGTTGTTATCTAACACTAGTAGAGTAATTGCAAGAATTGAACTAAATTATTGAGGTTTAATCAGTTATGAAGGAATTAGGGCTTCCAATATCCTCAAATATCCACTCTTTTCAATCTTTAATGCAACTAGAATAACTTCTTCTTCTACGTTAAGATAACGGTTAACTAGACTGTCTTATATTTCGGTTAGGATATATAATCGCTCAACCCTAGTGCAGAAACCTTCTATATTTCTATGATAGGTTTTACCACATAGGAGGATTAAGAACAATAACCTATAATGTTACATAAGTATCGAGGTACTTTCGTCCGCGATTTTAACCTATGTCTATTCAATTACAGCATATCCAAATCTCTCCTCTCGGTTCTTGATTCGAAATCATATAGATTATGATAATTAGTGATCAATTAACTATCAAACATTCATACCAATATTGAATAAATCTTAATCAAGTGAAGAAGAAATCAAACTAATGCATCAATTCATGAAATAGAGTTTCAAGCGATTCAATAGGAAAGCCCTAATAAAGTGTTTAGCTCCTAGCCATAGACATGCTATGAACTAATACAAATTCAAACATGAATTGAACGAAAATAAAGGAAAGAAAAGTACTTAGAACTAATGTCTCCAATTGTAGCCGTCAAGCGTTGTGTTGCGTTCTGAGAAATGATATGTGATAGATCCTCCCTACCCTAAAATCTGTCCCAATGGTTTATATATGTTGTCAAAAACGTGTGCCTTAGACCCTTTTGCTCCTTGCCAATTCTATTTCGGATTGGAAATTCCCGCATCGGCACCGCAGTTCTGCAGAATGGTATTGTGGTGCCGAAAGTACTGCGGCTTCTCAGTAATTGTGGCACCACGTTCCTGCAGTCCGGCATCGCGGTCCCGCGATCTTTGGTCCTGATCTACCAACTCCGTTCTTTTTGCTTCGGGAGCTCCTTTTCTGCCCACTTTTAGCTTTTTTTTGCCATTATGCCATTTAGAACCGCTGCGACTCAAAAGAAAGAAAAACAACCCTAACACTATACTAAACACAAACGAAATGAGTAAAATACTAACTAAAAATGACTCGAAAAGTGTAAACAAAATATGTCTAACATATACCCTGTTGATGTACTGTTTGTTATATATGTCTAAAGTGTCATCAGCGTGTGGGAGATATAAGTCCTTAGACTTGAGGTCGATACACACCTTGTTTATAGAGTAATATACTTTGATCTTGTCCTAAGTTCAAATTCCTTATAGGTTGAGACACGGCTTGTATTGGGTATACTGCGACGTAGATTAAAGGTGGTAGTTGAGCCAAGTTTAGGATTCATTCATCGAATGTATCTTCGAGAGAACACTCAGATTCTCATATGGTATTAGGTTGACTAAGTCGTTGGCCAACACAGTAGACATATCTATGATATGGTCTTATTTTCAGTTAGGGGTGAGCGGGTCTGGGTACCCTACCATTTTTGAACTACCTGGACCCTACCCTATAAAAGACCGGTTCCTAAATTTACTACCCGGAACCTACCCGTAGCAATCATTACCCGGAACCTACCCAGACCCTGCGGTTCCGGGTAGGTTCCCGGGTACCCGTGCTCACATGATCAATGTAATAAATAAATTGTGGAGTGCAGAATACCAAATTGTTGATAAACTGTCCAGATTATAGAATCTTACATGGGGTGAAAGGGTAATTTATCAAAAAGGAGAGAGGGTGATAACCTTTCTCGTTCTCTCACGAAGAATAGGTATTCTCATACAACAAATAGTAAATAGTCAACACAGAGAGAACATTGAGCATATTTCTCACTCATTATTTTTAGAAATACTGATAATGAAGTGAAAGGAGGAACGATCATAAACAGGTGCCAAGTTAAATTCACATGGAAAAGTAACTCATAAAGTTATAAAATAGTGTCACGATGAAATAGGTATGAAGCAATCAAGGGATGAGCACTCACGTGCTCCACTTTCCCAGTGGATAGTTGGTTAAATGCCCCAAAGATAAAAAATAAATAAGTTAAATGGGGTGGGTTCATAGGGTACGGGTATCGGTCCGGGTCCGGGTACCCGGTCTCTACATTTTGGAACCGGAACCGGACACTATTTTATCGGTTCCTAATTTTACTACCCGAAACCTACCCGTTATTCTAATATATCTACCCGGAACCTATCTGTTAGTGTCGGTTCCGATCGGGTATCTGGGTACCTTGTACCGGTGCTCACCCCTATTGTTAGCTAATATAGATGAGATATAATGATCAAACCATTAGGATAGACACTTGACAGATCCTAAGCTTGATCGAGTGTGTCGTGAATGAAATAATTTTATTTACCCATATAGAGGTTCAGTTCACAGGTTACGTGTAACTATACTTCACATATTGAGTTCGTCTTCCGGCGCCAGCTAGGAGTTCCGTGTAGACCCTAATGATATTAGTGTCGATATGTGATAACATGTAGGGTAACACTAAGTCAATTGTTTCGTCAATCAAGGATGTAATCAGAGAGAATATATATGTTCAATTTATAATCGAGACATTAGAATAAATAATGATTATTTAATTAAATCGAGATGATGTTTCAGATTTAATTAAAATAGAAACGAGGAAGATTTGGACCAGGGCCGCGGCTCGTGGGACCCAGGGCCCCTGCGCCACATCGCCTCTCACTCAACACCACGTGTCTAGTGGGTCCGAAGTGACCCACTCTGTCTCGGTTTTTGTACCTGGCCCACTTGGAATCCCTAGTTGATTTTTTCAGCTATAAATAGAGGGTTCAATCATTATTCTAATACACCAAATTCACAAGAATTATTCTCTTCTAAAACTCTGCTGGATTTCCTAGCTTTCCAAATAAGTACATTACATCGGAGTCTTAGACTTGCAATCGAGGAACAATTGCGTGCTCACCCTCGGATTACACACTTGAAGTTTGAAGATTTCAGATTCCAGATTTGCTAAACTGTAAGTATTCGTTCGAAGTATTACAGTTATCTATGTGTTTTACATTATATAATCATCCATCAGTTTGACCGTCGGGTTTGAAATATAAATTTTCAAATTTCGTTGCGTATACGAACCCGACAAAACCCTACAGTGGTATCAGAGCCTGGGCTATTTTGTGTGATTATATTATGTTTATTAATGATAATATGGGTTAGAATTTGTTTAACTCTAATTTTATGTCGTTAAGAAGCTTTAAAACCTTAAATCTCAAGAACGCATAATCATTGTCTCTTAAACTATTGAACAATGATGTAATCGAGGAAGTCATTCCGATCTAACTCTTCTATGTTGATGTGTGTTACCGGTTCGTTTCGAACATGGTGCACTGAGACGAAGAACGGGAAGGGATTGAATGATGGTCGATGAACGTGTTGTTTAATGGTGAAGGGGTACGAGGTTGAATCTGCAAATCTGATCCTGAACCAGTTTTAGGGTTTCAGAATTGCAGAATTTTGTGTTTCTGGGGCAGAGGCGCCACAACTCCACAATGGAGTGTCGCGGCTCCTGCTAGGGTTTGACGGCGGCGCCGCAACTCCACTGCCTAGGGTTTATCACAAGCCTCGCGGCTCCGTTCAGGAGAATGGTGGCGTTGTTCATCCCGAAAGCTTGAAATTAATTTTTTGGATTACTACTTCCGAGGCGTCGCGGCGCCACCCATTAGGGCAGCGGCGCTGAAGGTGATTTAAAAAAATCGAAATCAGAAACTAAAGTTTTAAATATTCAGATTCAGATTCTAAAGTTTAAAATATTCAAAATCTGAAATTAAAACTTTTTAATTAGACAAATTTTGTCCTTTCGGGTAATTCTGTAATTAAATAAAATTTCTAAAAACTGAATTTTTAAAATCTAATAATTGTAAACAGGTCCCTGAAACCTGAAAATATTTTTTGAAAATTAAAATTGGATTTTCTGAATTTAATAGGGTTCAAATTGAATTTTTAAATTCTTGAGGGACTAAACTGTAAATTCTTAAAGTTTACAGAATTTCCTGAAAATCAGAATTTTAAATCAGAAAATGTTCATGGACTGTTTGATATAGACATATATTTTAGAGTTTAGACCCATGATTATCATTGATTGTATATTATTGAGTAATATACAAATGTGCTAAGTGTTTAAATGCAAGCATTTAATTATTAGCATAGTATCTGTTATTATTGTCTGGATAGGCGGCGCCAGTAATTGATTTACATAAATGACATCTATAACTGTCTGGGTAGGCGGCGCCCAGTAGTTGATAAAAATCATCTTATATCATGCCTATTGGGTTAATGGTTATCTAGAGGTGTTTAGAAATTGCATGATAGGATGTCGTATGAAATATGACATGTATGTTGATTTTGAAATCCCCGAAAACTGAAAATGTTCCCCAAACATTGAATACAAGTCTAAAATTAAAACGCGTCGTCCATTATAATTGTTAGAGTGCAAAATCTTTTTCGGCGATACGAGTATTTATGCCAAAGCATTTGCTCTTAGTCTACGAGGACTCAGACTCTTTCATAGATGTGTTAAATGTAAAAGTAGATAAAAAACTTTTGTGGGTATTTATACCAAAGTGTTTGCTCGCAAAGGCCAAATTTACTTAAATACATAAACGCAGTCGTGTAATGAGGTTGACTTACTTAGACAAATCTTGACGCCAAAGTGTCGGACTAATCTAAGGACGCAGGATTAAAATTGAATTATTTAATCAACCAAGAGTTGCAAATAAGCTTTGCAATTGGTTTAAGACCTACCAAAACGTGTTATTGAAGTTATCAGCCAAAGCAAACGCGAATATAGCATAGGTTTGGATCTTGGCCCATTATGACCTTAAAATGATTTTAGGTCCGTATTCTACCTTGGGGTCGTACAAGTATGCTAAAATAGTGGGAGCTAATTAAACAAAAGGTCATGTTTGATTAGTCTAAAATGAATGTGTATAATAGGGAAATAAATTTTGATTGTAGTTTCCAGTCTATCTAAATTCTTCAAAACTTCAAAATGTCGAGCTATCATTGAAATGAACAAACTCACCGGACCAAATTATCTAGACCGGCCTAAGAAATCTAAGAATTGTCCTAAGGCAAGAAAAGATAGAATATGTATTGGACAAATTATTCCCCACAGTCCTTGCTGAGGATTCTGCAGAATATGGCACATTTGATAAGGTAGCCTACCATAAGAACCTAGATGACGCCACTCCAATCTTCCATGTCAGTGGAACTACAGAGACAGCATGAGAACATGGTCTCAAACGAAATGCTCGAACACTTGAAGAGACTCTATGACTCTCAGTCCCAAACTATGGAATATGAGTTGTTGATAGAAACTCTTCAAGTGTAAGCTAAGTGAAGGGAGCCAAGTGTCTCAGCATGTGTTGAAGATGATAGGGCTGATAGAAAGGATGACCTCGAATGGTGTAAGGCTGCAGAATAACGTTGCTTCCACCCTCATCCTGAACTCTCTCCCTCGTTCGTTCGAGAATTTTATTGTATAATACAATATGAACGAAACAAAGGCAACTCCCGGAACTGCATGACATGCTAAATACCTTTGAATCTTCAACTTCCAAGAGCAAAGTTGTGCTCATGATGAGCTCCTCTAGCCGGCCCAAGCCGAAAGGTAAGGAATGGAAGAAGAAGAAGAAGAAGAAGGGAAAGACACATGATGTGCCCTCAACTATGAAGCCTAAGGGAGGTGTGAAGAATAAAAGGTGATTCCGGTCAAGGATGTCTACCTCAACTGTAATAGGAAGGGGCATTGGAAGAAAGGACTACACTGCACTAGGAGGAAAAGCAACAGATGCTTCTACCTCTAGTGAATAAGGTATGTACGTCATTGAAATAAAGAGAAATTTTCAATGTACAAAACAAACGAGCTAAAATAAGTAAAAGAAATTCTACCTACATGTGGCATTGTAGACTTGGTCATATCAATCAAACAAGGATAGAACGGTTGAGGAAACTTAATCACCTCGAACCATTTGACTTAGAATCTTATGGTACCTATGAATCCTGTTTGAAGGGTAAGATGAGTAATAAGCCTCTTTATGGAAAGGGGATACGAGCCAAGGAGGTGCTTGAGTTGGTACATAATGACGTATGTGGACTATTTTCGACTCAAGCTAGAGGAGTTTTCCCTTACTTCATCACTTTTACATACGACTTGACAAGGTATGGATATGCGTATCTTATGAAACACAAGTCCGATGCCTTCGAAAAATTCAGAGAGTACAAGTGTAAAGTGGAGAAACAACTCGCAAAGAGTATCACGAATCTTCGATCTGATCGAGGAGGTGAGTACTTGAGTAGAGAATTTCTAGATTACTTGAAGCTACATGGAGTTCATTCCGAATGGATGCCTATTGAAACACCACAAATGAATGTGCTGTCGAGAGGATAAATCGAACCTTACTAGATATGGTTAGATCCATGATGAACTTTTCAACTTTACCAACATACTTTTGGGGATATGTTATACAAACCTCGATATATGTTCTGAACATGGTTTCTTCCAAATCAGTTGAAAAGACAACATATGAGATATGTTGTGGCAAGATGCCAACTCTTAGACACATGAGGCTCTGGGGTGTCCTGCATATGTCAAGAAGATGCTCACTGATAAGTGGAATCCAAGAGTAAGAAATGTTACTTTGTAGGGTATCCAAAGTAAACTAAGGGATATTATTTCTATCTACCTTGCGAACATAAGATCATTGTTTCTAGGAACGCAACTTTCCTTGAAGAAGAATATGACTACAAGGAAGAGAGTTGCATAGAGATAGAACTTGAAGAAATTCAATAACAACGTAATATAGAGGCTGAATCCTTGCCGAATAATCAGGGCAAGAATTCAATGGGAGCTTTTGACGAAGATTGGGTACTTAGGATACGCCCTTCGGTCAGTGGGAGTGTTGCGAGTAATGATGCAGAAATGCAAGACTCTCCTACACAGACCTTGGGAACAAGTGCAGGGATTGCACCTCCTCTCATTCAGGAAAGACATGAAAATGATATTCCTAAAAGCTCTCATGTTGGTGGATCAACCAACACACAAGAACCTTCTCACAGTCAGAACATACCTAGAACTGAACTGCAAGACAATCAACTCTACAACGAAGCAATGGTAGACATTGATTCGAATAGATGACAAGAAGCCATGAAATCCAAAATGAAATCTATGTATGTCAATCAAGTGTGGAACTTGGTTGATTTGCCAAATGGGGTTAAACCCATAGGATGCAAATGGGTCTTCAAGAAGAAGATTGATGCATTTGGCAAGATTCAGACTTATAAAGCTAGACTGGTGGCTAAAGGCTATAATCAGCGTCCTGGTGTGGATTATGATGAAATATTTTCACCAGTTGCTAAGATAAAGTCTATTCGGATTTTGCTTGCTATAACTGCACATTATGACTATGACATTTGGCAGATGTACGTCAAAACTACATTCCTCAATGGTAATCTAATTGAGAAAGTGTATATGAAACAAACCAAGGATTTTTCATCCGAGTCCAAACCAAATGATGTGTGCAAGCTGCAGAAGTCCATTTATGGGTTTAAGTAAGCCTCTAGGAGTTGGAATATTTGTTTTGACAAGGCTATCAAGTCATTTGATATCATCAAAAGCAAAGAAGATCCTTGTGTTTATAGTAAACCCATGGATGAGGGTATGGTCTTCATTGTTATATATGTTGATGACATATTGATAATGAGTGACAATAAGACTCTCATGCAGTCAGTTAAGGAGTGGTTGTCCAATACCTTCATGATGAAGGACTTAGGTGAAGCCTGCTACATTATGAGAATTAGGATCTATAGAGATAGACCTAATAGATTGTTGGGGTTGTCACAGTTGGTCTACATAGACAAAGTGCTTAGACATTTTTTTCTATGGAGAATTCCAAGAAAGGCGGTCTTCCAATGGGTTAAGGCATCAAGTTATCTAAGAAGGACTGCCCTTCTAGTGTTGTAGAACTTGAGCGCATGAAGAAGATCCCATATGCTTCGGCTATAGGATCAATCGTGTATGTCATGACTTGTACTAGGCCAGATGTGGCCTTTGCACTCAGTATGCCTTGCAAATTCCAGCAGAATCCTGGTGAGGAACACTGAAAGGCAGTCAAAAGAATTCTTAAGCATCTCAGACGTACTAAAGATTACCTTTTTGTCTATGGTGGAGATGAGAAGCTAGTTGTTACTGGATACATTGATGCTAGCTTCCAGTCAGATGTTGATGACTTTAAATCTCAGTCTGGTTACACGTTCATTTTCAATGGTGGAGCAGTGAGTTGGAAGAGTTCCAAACAAGCTACAACTGGTGATTCAATTACTGAAGCAGAGTACATTGCTGGATCGGAAGGTGGTAAAGAGGATGTCGCGATTTCTGAGTTCCTGAAGGAACTAGGGGTTGTTCCGAGTGCTAGTTGTCCAATAACCATTTATTGTGACAACACTGGTGCAATTGCACATGCAAAAGAACCAAGATCAACAAACAGAAACAAACATGTACCAAGGAAGTACCACATACTCAGAGAGATGGTGGAGACTGGAGATATTAGATTAGATTATGTTCCCACAGGCAATAATCTAGCAGACTCATTTACTAAACTATTAAGCTTAGTTAAGCATAATGGTCATTTTGAGAACATGGGTATTAGATATGTTGGTGACTGGCTCTAGGCAAAGTGGAAGATTGAAAGTATATTTATGTCCTAGAGACGATCTGTATTAGGACAAATGTATTTTATACACATTCATATTTATATTAATGGAGATTAATATTATGGCATTTGCAGTTATTGAATTATTTGTTGATTGTCTATGATATTCTATAATTGCATCCCTAGAGGTTACGTGGTTATTAATAATGTGAGAGATTAATAATATAACGTAACTCTTAAATTGTCTCGACTAATGATCATCGAGAATGGGATATCGATGATATGTAATACGTCGACATGTAGTCTGCATCATATCCTTAGGGATGTAGTATGTCTCACCTACTACGGTTATGGCAACTCGTGATGGACACATGGATACTTATAGAAGTATTGGTATACCCTGTTGATGTACTGTTTGTTATATATGTATAAAGTGTCATCAGCGTGTGGGAGATAGAAGTCCTTAGACTTGAGGTCGATACGCACCTTTTTTACAGAGTAATATACTTTGATCCTGTCCTAAGCTCAAATTTCTTATAGGTTGAGACGCGGCTTGTATTGGGTATATTGCGACGTAGATTAAAGGTGGTAGTTGAGTCAAGATTAGGATTCATTCCTCGAATGTATCTTCGAGAGAATACTCAGATTCTCATATGGTATTAGGTTGACTAAGGCGTTGGCCAACGCAGTAGACATATCTATGATATGGTCTTGTTGTCAGCTAATATAGATGAGATATAATGATCAAGCCATTTGGATAGACACTTGACAGATCCTAAGCTTGATCGAGTGTGTCGTAAATGAAAGGATTTTATCTACCCACTTAGAGGTTCAGTTCACAAGTTGCGTGTAACTATACATCACATATTGAGTTGTCTTCCGGCGCCGTCTAGGAGTTCTGTGTAGACCCTAATGATATTAATGTCGATGTGTGAAGGCATATAGGGTAACACTAAGTCAATTGTTTCGTCGATTCAGGGATGTAATCAGAGAGAATTTATATGTTCGGTTTATAATCGAGACATTAGAATCAATAACGATTATTTAATTAAATCGAGATGATGTTTCAGATTTAATTAAAATAGAAACGAAGAAGATTTGGACCAGGGTCGCGGCTCGTGGGACCCAGGGCCCCGGCGCTCCCACTCAACGTCGCGGCGCCACGTGTCCAGTGGGTCCGAAGTGACCCACTCTGTCTCGGTTTTTGAGTCTGGCCCACTTGGAAACCCTAGCTGATATTTTCAGCTATAAATAGAGGGTTCAATCATTATTTTAATACACTCAATTCACAAGAATTATTCTCTGCTGAAAGTCTACTGGATTTCCTAGCTTTCCAAATGAGTAATTACATCGGAGTCTTAGACTTACAATCGAGGAACAGTTGTGTGCTCACCCTCGAATCACACACTTAAAGTTTGAAGATTCCAGATTTGCTAAACTGTAAGTATTCGTTCGAAGTATTACAATTATCTAAGTGTTTTACATTATATAATCATCTATCAGTTTGACCGTCCGTCGGGTTTGAAACATAAATTTTTAAATTCCGCTGCGTGTACGAACCCGACAAAACCCTACATAAGAGTGAATTGTGTTCTTCCAATTGAGCCAAAGGCCCCAATATATAGGTGTGCAATATGACCTTTCAATTGCCCCATAATGACATTCAATTGTCATGTAATGGATGTCCTTTAATCCCCAAGCAATTCAGCAAAATAACGGTCCAAGTAATGGCCATTATTGGGTGGATTCAATGCCATTGAAACCACCTCAACAGCCAAACCTTTGGGATTCCGTCGAACCAACACTGTCAGGGAAGAGCAGCGGCTCTGCCACACTGGAGTCGCGGTTTTGGACAGCCAGAAAGTCGAGTACCGCCATCCATGAGCCGCGGCGCTGCTAGGGGGAGCCGCGGCGCTTCGGCGCCATGGCCCATTCGGGCGCCTCCACGACCCTTTCCCGACTCGTTCCGTCTTACACTTCGCACAATTCTTCCTTCATTTACCAACGTGGAACACTTGTTATTTTTTCAATAATCGTCCATCATTCTATGTCTCAAACGTTTCACTTACGTACCAATATCTCTTTCACTAATGAAATTTTCGATACTTGACACTACATGTGTGAAAACGACGTTTCCGACGTGCGAGACCTCAATTGTTCGAGTCATAAATAATGGATTAAACTTAATTCCACATTAATAAATTTACAACAGTAATTATATATGCAGTATGATATTCTATATACACATTATAATTTTCCGACAAAGGGTGTTTCACCATGTGGCTCCGCCACTGTATTAGCATTCCTTTACAGTGTTAACAAAAATTCGTTGTTCAGGATTTAATATATATCTACAAGAAGTATTTTTTTTACCTATATATGTAGTATGATTTTCTATACACACATTATAATTTTCCGACAAAGGGTGTTTCACTACATGGCTCCGCCACTGTATTAGCATTCCTTTACAGTGTTAAAAAACATCTTCTGGTTTGTGAGCAATCCTCCAGTTACATTCAGGATCTATAAAAAGTATTGATTCAATACATTAGAGCCAAAACAACTGTACATTCAGTCAGCTAATTCTGCAAATGTGCAGATTCAAAACAAACAAACAAAAAAAGGCATCTTTAAATCATTTGTTTAATTATTTAGCATAAAGGGGAGAAGCAGACGGTCTCGGATAAGCAACTGAAGCATTTTTACCACTAGCAACATCGCCAGCACTCCGTCTACGTGGTCTAGGCCGGTTGTGACCACCGTGGCTGTGAGTATTTCCTGCCTCTTTATATTCCTGATAAAGCTGCTCCAGTTCTTTAACAATGTCACTCATGCTTTGTCTAAACCGAGGATCTTTGGATAGGCATCGCAAGGCAAGATTAGCTACTTTACTCGCCACGTCCATTGAGTACTGGCCTTCAAGACGGGTATCCAAAACGCGGAAGACCTTGCGTTTGTTTCCCAAGTAAGGTTTCGCCCAATCCACAAGGTTGTGTTCTCCGGATGGTCTATTCTTGTCGATCGCCCTACGACCAGACAACATTTCGAGGAGGACAACTCCGAAACTATACACATCACTCTTGCTAGTTAAATGACCTGTGTCAAACAGATAAATCAAAGGGAGATAAGTTAATTAGGATAATGGTTGAACGCAACATGGAAAGTAAATCAACGACTACGAGGTTGCTCATCTCATTCAAACATCAAGAAATCATAGTTCATTCAGCACCCGGAAGAGCACTGAGGAGCGCAGTGCAAATGTGTCATACATGAATAAGGTTCTTGAGAATAAGAATGTGGTTTAAAAGTATAAAGAGAAAACTGCATGTTAAATGGATCTTGTCTAAGTATATCAAACCAATAACGATTCATACAAGTTAAATCTTCTAATAGATAATTAGGCCAAGGAAAGAACTTAAATTTGGCTTTTTCGTTATGCTACTAATACTTGCTCTGCTATTCTGCCCAAGCCTGACTGAGGAAGAGTTACGGGGCGTAAAACAAAAAAAATGTTGATAGGGCATACTATGTGTAATGATTCCTAATACTTTATTAAATAGTATTATAATAAAGGAATATACCAATACAAGATCTCCTAAATCTTGAGATGGAATTTCTTATACATTCTCCTCTTTGATTACTTGTTCTATTCTAAATCACTAAGAAAAATAAAGCAAAGATGCCCTGATCAGTATCTAACATCCTAAATTTCGATACTCTGTGGAAGGCCCGGGGGGCATGGTGGGAACAGGATAGGAAACTAACACACGAGACGGGAAAAAGAAACCATACCAGTGGCCATGTACTCTGGAGCTGCATATCCATAGGTCCCCATAACCCTTGTAGAGACATGGCTGTTATCACCCGTTGGCCCATCCTTGGCTAATCCAAAGTCCGAGAGTTTGGCAGTGTAGTTCTACAATGTTATAAGAGAAACAGCACAAAATAAGCAAGGTTTGCTGGTTCCGTAATATGCAATTGCACAAAAAATAATTAACAGTGGACATACTGAATCAAGCAAAATATTCGAGGTTTTGAAGTCTCGATATATCACTTTTGTCTCAGCACTGTGGAGAAAAGCAAGCCCCTTTGCAGCTCCTAGAGCAACCTTCAACCGCAGTTTCCAAGATAGAGGCTGGAAATAAGAACCTCCTGTTACAGAAGAAACGTACAACTTTTACTCCAAAGGTGTTGATGATCATAGATTAGAGTTGAAATTACGAATGGCAGGGACAAAGAACTCACTCCTAAACAAATGGTTTTCCAAGCTGCCCCGAGGCATGAATTCATAAACCAAAAGGCGGTGTTCGTCCTCCAAGCAATAGCCGATCAATTTTACAAGATGAGGGTGAGAAAACTGTCCCAAATAGTTTACTTCTGCCTAAAAACATAGAAGCATAATACAAATTAGAATGCGGACAACCTTTACAACCTTGTGACACTCAAAATAAGAAAATTATTAGCACTTTAACGGCGGCAGTTCATGGGATAATCAGTGCACTTAAGCTGGGCTTTTTTCATTTTTGGTCCGTCGGCCAAAATCATTTACAGGCGATAGCCAAAATAAGATTATGTATATCATATGCATGTTTATGTATACAATATGTACATTTATACTTAATAAGCAAAACATATACATTCGCGGGCTATTATTTTGTTGAGCGGTCCAAAATTGGAAATTACCCTAAGTTTAAACCGAGTCGAACAACTCCATATAGAACATAAGGTACTCACCAGCCATTCCCTGTGACCTTGAAAACCTTCTTGATTTAGTCTTTTCACCGCGATGATCACGCCAGTCCCAGGCTTGGTAGCTGCAAACGTGTTCTCATCAATCCACCCTTTGAAAACCGAGCCAAATCCACCTTCTCCCAGGACGCTATCGGGACGAAAGTTCCTAGTGGCAGTTTTGAGATCAGAAAAACTGAAGCTCTTCAAATTGGGAGACTGCAATATCTCTCCTTCGCTCCTGGTAGGCGGTGGGACCCTGGAGATTGGATTGCTATCATATGATCTTGAATTTAGCCCTGTAACATATTAGATAACTTGATTAACAATAATTAACCTCATTAGACCCCAAAAAGCTACTTAAACCAGATATAGCAACAAGCTATGTTGATCAGGATAACTATTATTACCAAATAGAGGGTAAAGATTAGCAAAAACTCCAACTAGTCACTTTGCTGAATTATTTACTTTTTTTCCGTAATACCTGTATGAAATGGGCTTTCAGCTTTAATTCTAGCACTCAAACATATCCCCATTAGACAGAAAAAATCACCCCTTTAGCTCTCTTTGCTTCTGTAGATCACACAACCACTTGTAATATATATAGCAGATCCAAGTTGCACAAAGCTGAAATATATGAAGATAAAAAGTATTAAGTATTAAATCAAACTTGCTTTTCAAGAACCAAGATTATTAATCAAAATTTAAAGTAAAAAATGAATCTTTTCAAGAAAAGAAGCAAGCAACCCCCAACTCTTCTTCTTTTGTTTTTTTCAAGAAAAATCAACAGGGTTGGAAAGATAAGAGGTATGATATACTTGCTTGTATGTGTATTTGCAGAGGCAAAAAGCACAAATTTATGTTCTTTAGCACCTGTTAAAGACTAATCTTTTGGATCCCAAAAAGAAAAGAAAAACTCCCACCAAATGACACTTGTTTTTTCAAAAACCAAGAATATTAATTAGTAAATCAAAATTTCATCCCCACCTCTTGTTATGTTCAAGAAAAGTCAGCAGGCTTGGAAGGATAAGAAAGATGATGGCTGCTAATTTGCAGAGGAAAAACAAAGTGCTAAATCCTGTGTTAGCACTGGGTTTATAGAAATGTGACTTAGGAGAGAGGGAGAGGAAGGTAGGTAGAAGGGGATATTTTTAAGCTCTCTCTATCTCTCTCTTTGGACTGATGGTCTTTAATTCACACACACTATACACCTACAAAGGGGTTTGCTTTGAATTTGTGGCCGGGATGTTGGTGCATTTGTATACCGCAAACTATACACTACTCTTTTCAAATGTGACGATGTGAGATTTTACGGGGTATGTTTTGGTAAATTTGTACTCTAGGTACGCAATGTTTGTAAATCATATTTGAACTCTATCATTAGTTAAACATCTTAACTTATAAAATAATTATTTAGACATCTCAATTTATTTTTAGTGTATTAATTATACACTCTCAACTTATAAAATATTCATTTAGGGACTCGTTTGGTACGTCGCACTAAACTGTATAATGTTGCATAAAATGTATTATATTGTAATGGACTGTATTGTATTAATATATAACGGATGGTATTAGAATATTAATATATAATGAATTGTATTTTTTATTTTTTTTATTTTTAGTACAGTCCAGGAATGACTCATCTACTAGATGGTCTAAAAAATGGCAGTTAGAGTGTACTATTTCTAAAATAGTACAGTCCAATCCGGTTGAAAACGCCCACCAAACGCTGTATTATTTTTTGTCCAGTGTAATAAAGCGTACCAAACGTGTCCTAAATTGTAAACGACTCTAAAATTTATGTACAAATTAGGATAATATTTCTCTTAAATTTAGTAAGTTGTAAATATACTTGACGAGATCATCAACCGCTATAATAAAATGGGATATAATTTTTTTTTACGCTTAACTAAAGATTTTAGGTTTGAATCCTACAAATAAAAAAATTATAGTATAAAGTATTTTTCCTTTTAATGAATTTTACTGTATAAAAATCAAGATCAATCAAACATCAAAGCAGATACTGAATTACTTAACGATAATATACATTAATCAAGCTAGTGAATTGCTCATACATAAGTCATACCCAATGATTTTGTTTTTTGAAAGAAAAAAGGAAATTGTTGCTCCACTTCATAAATATGAACACAAGAAAAATAGTCAAAGTCTCGTAGAAGTTCACGGCAAACCACATGGAGAAGCCTCACTTTTTATGGATGCCATGCCACCCATTCATCACTTTTTTTGGGGTGGTTCACCACATGCTAACATCCGTACTACATACCAAACGACAAGTACTACCATTCATAATTAAAGCAAAATTGCACTTTTAAATCCACCGACTAATGGATAGGAATTAATATTACCCCAAATTGTTATTTTAAAAGAAACTATCCAAGAATGTGGTGTAACAATCTATATTTGGTAGGGAGTGTTTTTCCTCAATGGGTTCTATGTAATGTAAATTTGAATATAATCGAGCTTCAATACGAATGTCGTTGAATGCAAATGGGAAAAATAAATAAAAAAGAATGCTTAGCAACTTAGCAAAGAATTTCAACTCAAAAGGAAGCAATAATCTCCCGTTTTCTTAGATTGTAATCTGTTAAAGTATATTGGGTCATTCGGTAGTGCAGCCCAGCAGTCCAGTCGTGGGACCCTTTTCCCTTTCCCTTTCCTTTGTATATTTGGTGAATATTAGACTTAGGTTTGTACCTTAATTAGTAGTATAATATTATCATAATTATAAAGTTAGTATTCTTATAGAATATGGATTCCTAGGTAGAATAGGAAGAGGGTCTTCCTTGTAATTTGTATATATATGTCTTTCATTAATAAGAATAATCAAGGGATTATTTCATTCATGGTATCAAGAGTCCAGGTTCTCTTTACCTTACTTCTGCTCTTCAAAATTTCCTCTCTTCGAAATTTTGCCCTAAATTCTCGAGTTTTTTGTGTTCTTCCTCTTTCACAAAAACCGAGTATCTTCTCTTCCAAAATCCTTTCTCACAAATTCTCTTCTCTGAATCTTATTGTTTTATTCTCTATGGCTGATAAGAACACTTTTCAACATGCCCTCACAGTTTCTAATATCAAGAGCATTCTTCCTATCGTTCTTGACCTAGAAAACGTTCAATATGGGACGTGGGCGAAATTATTTAAGATTCATGCTTTGGCACATAAAGTCCTCCACCACATTATTCCTCCAACTCTCCAGCGAGGTGACGCGGCCTACTTCTACGACTTGCCACTCAAAGAAGCAGATCCGCACTACGGGTCATGCCACGCTAAGGTTCTTTAGTGGATTTATGTCACTATCTCCTTGGATCTTTTACAGACGATTATGAAACTCAACTCCACAGCTATGGCAGCGCGGGATCGATTGCGAGACATATTCCAAGATAAGAGTCATTCTCGTATTGTTATCCTTAACCAAGATTTTTCTCAGGTTTCTATGCCGAATTTTCCAAACGTTTCTTCGTATTGCAAACGCCTCAAGGACTTGGCAGACCAAATCAGCAACGTGGGTTCTCCTGTTTCTAATAGTCGTCAAGTTCTTCGACGGATGGCCGCAGTCGCCGAGGTACATAAGCGGTGTTGCTTCAGTTATTCGACAGAGTAATCCCCTGTCAAGATTTTATCAAGCTCGTTATATGCTTACTTTGGAAGAAGCCGGATTGACTAAGAAAGTGGCGATTGGGGCCAACTTTGTCGTCATGATGACAGCTTCCAGTTTTACTCCTTCAAATCCAGCCAACGTGACCCAAAATCACAACAACGGGGGTGGTAAGAAAGGCCAAAATCAAAAAAATAATGGCAAAAAATGGTAACAACGGGGCAAGAAGAATAAATAGCCGGAGCCGAGCTGGGGCCCCCGAGGCGATGGCGATGGTCCCAAAGACCTTACGCCGTGGCTCACCTTACGCATCGCGCACAATCTTACAAAGACCGCGTCCAACGTCTTTCCAGTCGAATCCGTGTTTCGACATCGTATGGGAAATTTCAAGAATCCAAAGATACTGGGCCTCGCCATCGTGCCCACCATGCATTGGGGCCCACCTGCACGACATTGAAACAAAGGATGATACGCTGCTTGGCTTAACCGACTTAATTGTACGTGGACATCGCGTCACTACTCACGACATCCGATCGCGTACTTCTCGTCTTATTCCAATTTGAGCACTAATCGTGGTATAACTGTTGGTAATGACAATTATATTCCAATTAAGGGTTATGGTCATAAAACTCTATCCCCTCCTCTGAAACATACCCTTCATGTCCCAAAATTGATTAAAAATTTGGTGTATGTCCGTAAATTCACCACTGATAATTGGGTTTCTATTAATTTTGATCCATTTGAGTTTTCTGTGGAGGATTTCAAAATGGGGAGTCATCTCATGAGGTGTGACAGTAGGGGAGATCTTTATCCAATCACACTGAGTCTCAGCATCTCGCGTCAACCTATGTCATCCACTTTTGCAGCTCTTGCTACTACCTTGTGGCATACTCGTCTAGATCATCTGGGTCGTCTATTTTATTTTCTTTAGATAGACATAAGTTTATTTCTTGTAAGGGTACGCGTAGTACTCCACTTTGTCAATCATGTGCTTTGGGAAAAATTATTAAATTACCATTTGTAGCTTCGAATTCTAATACTTCAATGTCATTTGAAATTATTCATAGTGATTTATGGACACCTCCGGTTCTCAGTTCTATGGGTCATCGTTATTATGTTTTATTCTTAGATGACTATTCTAAATATTTATGGACGTTTCCAATTGCGAAAAAATCTCAAGTTTTTTCCATTTTCATAAAATTTAGAGCTTTCATAAGAACACAATTCGAACGGAAAATAAAAAACATTCAATGTGATAACGGCAAAGAGTATGACAATGGGGAATTTGGGGAGTTTTGTGCTCAAAATGGGATAAATTTTCGTTTTTATTGTTCTCATACGTCTTCACAAAATAGGAAAACTGAGTGAAAACTTCATATCATTAATAATATTGTCCGCACTTTATTGGTTCATTCTTTTGTTCCTCCATTATTTTGACATCATGCACTACAAATGGCTACCGATCTCCTAAATATTCTTCCCTCTAAAGGTTTGACATATTCATCCCCTCTCAAAGTGTTATACAATAAGACTCCGTCATATTCTCATCTTAGGATTTTCGGATGCTTATGTTATCCACTGTTTCCATCCACTATGATCAATAAACTTCAGACACGTTCTACTTCTTGTGTGTTTTTGGGTTTTCCGTCAAATCACCGTGGTTATAAATGTTTTGATTTGTCTAAAAGAATCATCATTAGTCGTCATGTTCTCTTTGATGAATCTCAATTTCCCTTTTCTAAAGTAGAAACACCCGTGCCTAGTACTTATAATTTTTTAGATGAGGATGTCTCCCACTATGTTCTCCGTCATTTTTCCGATTTGTCCGAAAAAACGTCGTCAGCGCCGCGGCCCTGCACAGATAGCGTCGAGGCGCCTCCGACGGTACTTCCAAAAATTCCTAAAAATTCCCAAAATTCACCCAATTCAGCCCAGAATCATGGTCTAGTCACTCGCAGACAACAGGGTATTTTTAAACCAAAGAGACATTTTAACTTGAATTCTAATGTTCTTAAATCTTTCTTACCCCGTAATCATATTTCTGCCAGAAATGACCCTAATTGAAAAATTATCATGACCGAGGAATATAATGCTCTTATTGATAATAAGATGTGGGAGTTGGTACCCCGTCCTTCTGGTGTTAATATTATTCGGTCTATGTGGATTTTTGTTCATAAGGAAAATTTTGATGGTTCATTTGCAAGGCATAAGGCTAGACTTGTAGGTGATGGTAAGACTCAGCAGGTTGGTGTGAATTGTGGTGAGACATTTAGCCTGGTGGTCAAGCCGGCTACCATTCGCATAGTGCTCAGCTTGGCTATTTCAAAATCATGGCTCATTTATCAGCTAGATGTGAAGAATGCTTTCCTACATGGTGATCTTCAGGAGACAGTGTATATGCATCAGCCTTTGGGGTTTAGGGATACTAGATATCCTAATCATGTTTGTCTATTGAAGAAGTCTTTATATGGACTTAAGAAGTCCCCACGGGCTTGGTATAAGAGGTTTGCTGATTTTGTTTCGACTATGGGTTTTTCTCACAGCAGATCTGATAATTCATTGTTCATATATCGTCGGGTTCTTCCATGACTTATATATTGTTATATGTGGATGATATTATCTTGAATGCCTCTTCTGATGCTTTGAGAAAGTCTATTATGACAATGCTCAGTTCTGAGTTTGTCATGCAAGACTTGGGCCCCTTGAGCAATTTTTTGGGAATTGCAGTCACTCGTCATGCAGGTGGATTGTTCTTAACACAGAGGAAGTATGCAGCAGAGATCATTGAGAGAGTTGGGATGTCATCCTGTCAGTCCATTCTACTCCAGTTGATACTAAACCCAAGTTGAGTTCTGCAGCTGGCTCTCCGTATGAAGATTCGACCCGCTATCGTAGTCTTGCAGGCACCCTTCAGTATTTTACGTTTACGCGACCAGGCATTACATATGCAATCCAGCAGGTGTATTTGTTTATGCATGATCCCAGAGTTGAACATATGAATGCGCTCAAATGCATCCTTAGGTACATTCAGGGAACACTTGATTATGGTTTGCATTTGTACCCTTTGTCGATTTCTACATTTGTCTCATATACAGATGATGATTGGGGTGGTTGTCCTGATACCAGACGGTCTACGTCTAGCTATTGTATGTTTTTGGGTAATAACTTGGTCTCATGGTCTGTCAAGCGTCAATCTACGTTTTCACGTTCAAGTGCAGAGGTCGAGTATCGAGGGGTAGCCAATGTGGTTTCTGAGTCATGTTGGTTACGAAATTTACTTTTAGAGCTTCATTGTCCTATTGAGAAGGCTACCTTGGTATATTGTGAATATAAGTGTCATCTACCTTTCTGGTAATCCAGTTCAGAACCAGCGTACTAAACACATAGAGATGGATATTCACTTTGTTCGAGAGAAGGTAGCCAGGTACGCGACGAAGATTTGGGGTGTGTTAAAGTATATTGGGTCATTCGGGATGCGGACCGCGACCGGTCGTGAAAAGTCATCTGGACCCTTTTCCCTTTCCTTTGTATATTTGGTTTGTACCTTAATTAGTAGTGTAATATTACCATAATTGTAAAGTTAGTATTCTTATAGAATAGAAATTTCTAGGTAGAATAGGAAGAGGATTTTCCTTGTAACTTGTATATATATGCCTTTCATTAATAAGTATATCTGGTTTGTACCTTAATTAGTAGTGTAATATTACCATAATTGTAAAGTTAGTATTCTTATAGAATAAGAATTTTTAGGTGGAATAGGAAGAGGATTTTCCTTGTAACTTGTATATATATGTCTTTCATTAATAAGAATAATCAAGGAATTATTTCTTTCATAATCATATATGGAAACCAACTAATTAACATATGATTCACACCCAACCAACATTTTCCGATTTTCACATATTTGGCTACTTATGCTATCCAATAAATAACTTTTGAGCTTTAAGTTTTATACATTGAGGAGGGGTTGGTTCGGTAGCTGGTTATAGTTATGAAGATATTAGAAATTCAGAAATTTGTTATGCATAGATTAGTTATATTAGGTTTATTTATGTAGAAATTAATTATGTAGGGTTTAGTTATGCAGGATTTAGTTATTTTATCTTTTGGTCTGCATAAAATAATATATAAATTGACTTATACCTATTGTATTTATGTGAGATTGTAAAATGAAAACCAAACACTATATTTGATGTGCTGAATTTTCAACGAAGCAACTAAAAAGCTATCAAACATGGTATTAGCTATGCTAATTTGAATGCATGAAATAACTCTCATTCTAACCTGCAACCAAACGACCTATGAAGATGAGTTTAGTACGAATGAAAATGTTTTTTCTGAAAAATAAGTAATTTTTATTTATTTTATGATGTTTGGTAAGTAGAGAATATTATCTCTAGAATATTTATATATAATTTATACAAATACTATGGGGATGGAATGGGGGCAGAAGCGAGGTGGCGCGTTAAGGGTGGAGAAAACAATTAGTAAGAAATGTCATTTATGATTTTTTTTTTTTATTCCTAAAAAAAACTTTTTTCCTAGATAAAATATCTTTCATCAATAAAACATAGTAATAAAAATATAAAAAATGTCTGGAAATATTCTCCTCTGCACTAAACACACCCGGAGTATAAAACTATTAACACATTATATCACAAGACAATATTTAATTAAGAGGGGTTGACGACATCCACTAAAATCAACTTCTTTCCATTTAATTAATGTTGGTTCAAATTATGTATTTATATTAGAATGTTTATTTAATATAATTAGTTAATTTAAAATTTAATAATTAAAAAAAAAATTAGAATCTCAAACCTCTAAATATCAATTATGAATATGTCTTTAAATTTCATGTACGGCTATTGCATATTTTACCTACTTATAATTGCTTAAAAATATAAGTTTCATGAGTTACTTTAATATCATAAATATTGATAAGCTTACTATTATATATATTATATAGTGAGTAAAATTTAAGAACCATACGTGATATTAATCCGAATATTTTCTCATGTGATTTTAACTTGTACATATGAAGATCTAACACCTCCGCGTGTTTTAAATGTAAGCATTATTATATGAATTATAAGTGGTCAAGTAGAAAAGAGTTAAATATGCGCATGGCGCATGGCTTTATTCGGGGTGATAAATTGTCTCGTAGATTTGTTCGATTCGATGATGTGAGAGTTTCATTCCTCCTTTGTGGGGGATGACTCCTTGTGGACATCAGACACTGTGATTTACACCTAGTGGGACGGTGAGTCACCATGATTTACCTCCTACATCAATCTCTGTCGGGCCGGGGGTGGGGGCCCTGTGGGCGAGAGATTTCGCCTTTTACCCTCAAGAAAAGAGTTAAATATAAATTTAACTAAGTATTGTATTCCTGTCAATAACAGCAACGTAAAGATAATAATAGAAAATATTGTTAATTCAGAAAAACTTCACATCAAATTTGGTTAAAGAGTGAAATACCACTGAAAACTTCATTACTCCTAATAAAATATAGGGCCATTCTAATAAGTAAATACTTTTTGGTTCAGATATACGTGAGCGTTAGGATATGATCCATTTTAATTAAGATTTTAAATGATGTTAATAAATAATCATTAAAATAAATATAATATTATAATGGATTCTGAAATTTCGCAAGCAACAGTACGTACGACTAGGAATGTCAGTGGAGGAGAGGGTAAATGCGGGTACCGTCCCTCACCCGCTCCAGTTGAGGCGGGTATATGGGATGATTTGATGGGTGATGGGGCGGGTATGAGTATCAAAAGTGCTACCCGTCATGGATAGTTGGGCGGGGTGAATTTTATATAAGACCCGCCCCACCTCGCTACCCGCCCCGCTACCGCCCCGTACATGTTTGTGTTGGATTCTTTAATTATGCTGATTTTCTAGTATTCTTAACTAGACAAGGATTTGAAATTCCTTATTCTTGTCAAGACTCTCTTATTCTTGTCAAGTCATCAACCTATTATTATTATTATTATTATTATTATTATTATTATTATTATTATTATTATTATTATTATTATTATTATTATTCATTTCAAATAAATTGTACGGTACCCTTCAAATTTTTTAATATTTTTGTGTGAAAATGTATGGTAGAATGCAACAACTCTATCAGTGCATATGTGACAACTTTGGTAATGACATTGGAGTTTCTCTTTTCATTTTTTTACAATTGTGATTATTTGAAAGGACTAGAAAATTTTTGTTTCTTCTATATAAATTTCACGCTTTATTTTAACCTTTTAATATTCCTAATATTTTGGTAAAGTTTCAGACTTTGATATTTGATACACTATAGCGAAAAAAATTCATTTTTTCCATTTTCTTGACCTCATTTTTTATTATATAATTTTTTTTACTACCGGTGATGAGTATCCGTCGGGGTAAGTGGGGCGGGGGCGGGTGGAGAATTTACTACCCGTGATGGGTGGTGGGGCGGTGATGAAGGTGGGTTTTAGGTGACGAGTACGGATATGAGGTACCCTTCCTCCGTCCCGCCCCGCCCCATTGACATCCCTACATACGACAGATTGAGGAGGCAATAGTCAAAGGGTGGGCACTATTTGTCAGCTTTTCAACGAGATTGTCGCCCAACCAATCACCATATTCCATTTGTTATTATTATAAATAAAGTAATTACTCGCTATATTCCAATTTATATGACATAATTATTTTTATATGTTTCAAAGAAAATATCACATTTATATATTTAAAAATAATTTAATTTTATGATATGATTACAACCATATATTTATATAAGATTTGTTTTGAATCACAAATTTTAAAAAAATTATTTTCTTTTTTAAATTATGTATCATGTCAAATGATGTCACATAAATTGAGACGGAAAGAGTAATACATTAATAATCTTTCATTACTGTTTCCTTTTTCTCTTATAGACGAAAGAAACACAGCAGATTGGATTTCAGCCATACCAATAAATAGTTAAATACTAATGATAGTAACAACCCTAAAACATATCCTAACTTTAAAACTTAAAAGTATGCTTTGTATAGTTTGTATGGCCGGTGACGTACGATGAGTTTTTCTAGTAGTATTAGTATTTACACCTATTATCACGATTCACGAACTCATTAAATATGGATAAGGGAATGACTTGTGAGTAGTGTTTGTTTTTCTAATTTTGAATTGATATTTATTTTATATTATTTTCAAGCAATATATATTTTGTGAAATTATTTTTGTTGTATATGGTGAAATCCGACATGACACATAGCAAGGTTGGAATGTGAAGTTCGAGGTGGACGATTGAGTTCTGGGTCGGATATAAGTGGCATCAGAGTGAGGCGGAAGTTGAAGCGAGTCCGGGTGCGACCGAGTCAATTGACACCGGATGAAGTACCAAAGGCACCCAACGTATACCCGTTCTAGATATGGCGCTAGCCGTTACTCCTTTATCACTAAGAATAATTTATTAGCTTTAATTGCATTTAATGTGAGAAGGAATCTAGGTCATTAACGTTTTATTTCATAGCTATAAAAGGAGTACAACATTCAAATTGGAAGGGCATCCAATTCTCATTATTAGTACTTGTACGATCAATCTTTTAAGAAATATACTCATTAGCTATCATTTTTGGCTCATAACTGAACCAATTTAGCTAAGGCCCAGACCAATCTTGCTGAGAAGATTCATGCAAGTTTACAACATTTCATGCTAATTTTCTTACTTGTTTCTTTCATTTGTTTACTTATTATTAACCAATTATCATCTTATATTGCAAGTCAATCCACATACTCGTAAAATCACTTACAAATTCAACTGTACATTTTTTGGGTAAACAGTTTGACATCTACGGTGGGGCTAAGGATAATTGTGGCGATTTGTTCAAAATGTCTAACGAAATTCAAGTTGGCGGTAACAACAACAATAACAACCTCAATGTCAATAACGATATTAACAACAACAACAATGCCCCGATCATTGACTCAATAACCGGCGAGCCTCTGATTTTGCCACCAGTATTTTCACCCTAGGGATCTAGGAGAACTGGTGAAAGAACACCAAATGGTGATGATGAAGCGAACAATGGAGTGCGGATAGCCGGAGCAAATTTGGCTCAAATTTTTACCATGTTGGAGAAACAGCAGGAGGCGATCACTCAGTTACAAAAAAAGAGCAGCGGAGCAAGCGCAGGATGAAACTCATCCTGTCCGCGAGGAAGATCAAGTCCGATGTGAAGATATAGTCAAAGGAAATGGTAATGTTCGGGGGCAAATGAGTCCTCAGAAGTTTTAAAATTGCTTCAGGATTTGAATAAGCTCATGGAGACTGATGAAAAGAAGTTTGAGATTTTCAATTCTCAAATAAATCATATCCCGAGGGCACCTCCAATCCTGAAGGGGCCAGACTCAAAGAAATACATTCAGTTGTCATTTCCACCAAGTGCGGCTCCAAAATTAATACAGAAAAATTTAAAATGCCAGATCTCCCAAAATATGATGGCACTACGAATTCACGGGAGCACGTGATATCATACACTTGCAAGGTGAAAGGCAATGACATGCAATCGGATGAGATAGAATTAGTGTTGCTCAAAAAGTCAGCGAAACACTGACCAATGGGGCAATGACCTGATATTTTTTATTACCCGAACATTCTACTACTTCATTTGAAATGCTTGCAGATATTTTTATAAAGATGCACGCCGGAGCAAGAAAGGTCCAAACAAGAAAGTAGACATATTCAAAATAGCTCAGAAGGATACAGAGATGTCGCGTGAGTTCGTGATAAGATTTCAAAAGGTACGGATGCTCCTTCCTGCGGTATCGGATGAATGGATAGCCGAAGCTTTCACTAAAGGGCTAAACCCAAGGTTCCAGTGCCTCTTTAAAGTTAAGGGAAATCTTGTTGGAATTTCCAGCAGTCACTTGGGATGATGTACATAACAGGTATGAGTCAAAGATCCGGGAAGAAGATAATCAGTTCGAACTTTCATTGGGATTAACGAGGCTGGCCGAAAACAAAGGTAAGTCAAAATGGGTCGCTGATTCGGAGCTAATGTCTCTAAATGATAGGTACCAACCCTACGGACAACCCGAGAGATCAAACTTCAGATCGGATCGAGGCTGTAATAATGTTAACTTCTCATCGGACGTAGGATGTAGAGATAGACGCAATGATCGAGGGACTACCAGTAGGGGCTTGCAATTTAAAAATGACATCGGTGGTGCGTCTTCTAATAGTGTAAAAAAGCAAGGCTCTCCGAATATAATTTCAACATTGATGCAGCCGGATTTGTGTCAGTTATTGGACACATCAAAGAGACAAGATGGCCAAGGTCACTCCAAACGAATCCAGCTCAAAGAGATCCAAATTTGCTATGTGATTATCACGGAACACATGGTTACTAAATGGAGGATTGTCGATATTTGAGGGATCAAGTGGCTGGTTGCTAAAGAATGACCATATGTGTGAATTTTTTAGCGATCGAGCAAAGGGTAACTTCAGAAATAGAGAACCAAATAAACAAGTGGATCCAATTGAACCCCAACATACCATAAATATGATTATCGGATGGATAGATGTTCCGAAAGGGTCCATCATAACTGTAAAAAAAACAAAAGTGTTAATAACTCGAGAAAAAGGTCCATGAATTTCTTGTCGGAGGAAGCAATTTCCTTCAGCGACGAAGACGCGAAGGGCATCATTCAACCCCACAATGATGCGCTGGTAATCTCTATTTCTATTAATCATTTTTAAATTAAGCAGATTTTAATTGATCCAAGTAGCTCGGTCAATATCATTTGGTGTAAGATGGTAGAACGAATGGGGTTGTTGGATCAAATTATTCTAAGGCTGGCCAGTGGGTCGGGCCCATCGAAATCGGAACCGGCGGGATCGGGATGGGTCGGGCGGAGAGAGGGAGTCGGTGGGGCGGGGGGGCGGGGACCGACTAGCGGGAGGATACCGTGTCGTCCCTGCCCCGATGGCGGCAAGGGTCGGAACGGGTCGGGCGGTTTTTTTCCTTCATTTTTCCACTAAATTAAAAATACTAAATTACTAACAAAGTAACATTAACATATAGTCATATAGTGATAGTCATAGACTCATATACTCATATTATACTATTATAGTATTATTGTATTATAGTATTATAGTATTATACTCATACATATAATATATTTATAAAGTATAAACTAAATAATTAAACAAAGACAAGAAGAGTGTAAAAAAAACATCCCAAGACTGTTTTTGTGTCTCTTATATTATTAATTATTTCATTGAAATATACAAGATTGAATTACAACATTGTAGTATCTTGTTGTTGAAAAAATGCAAAGACATAGAAAAATTAAAAATTGCAATGAAATAAATTACGATTTGAAAATACTTTTCTAGTTTTTATAATTTCGTGGTTCTTGGTTGGAATTGGTATATCTTGGTCAAATTGTTCCACGTCGCTACTCATGCCTTGGATAAGATGTCGTTGTAGTTTTCGTCTTCTTACCCGTTAATCTCTCGATCAGCGCCTCCTTCGCTCCGCTCATATCCAATCTCTGAATAGTACCGCCATCTCCAAGCTGTCTCCGACTAATGAGAGTTTGTGCTCTCCTATTTGAAATCTGCCTGCAGAAAAAGCGCTTTCAGAAGCGATTGATGACGCTTGAATGTTCAAAATATCTCGAGCCATCATTGAAAGTGTCGAAAATGTCTTCTCATTCTGCATCCAATATTTCAACAAGTCTTCCTTTCCGTCTTCATTTACAACTGCTTGGTAAGGTAAAGTACCCTGCAAAACAAAAACATCGAACTCGCTAATTTGGTTAGCAGTGCTACCACCACACATTCTATTTCTGAGGCTTTCAATACTAGCCGCAGAAACATCATGTCTTTTTTTAGGCTGTGTTGAAGTAGAAGAAGATGGTACGAAAGCCGGTTGGTTACTAGCATTTTCTTGCTGGTAATGCCGATATACTTTTTTGCATTCATCTTCTACGCTATTCAACACTTCTACTAGCGTTTGTTCAATAAGTGGCTCAACATTTAAATTTTGGGGAGTTGGAGGTGGTATCATCATCTAGAGTCTAGAGTGGCATCTAAATGTATCATCATCTTCATTAGTAGGTGTATCATCATCTAGAGTGGCATCTAAATCAAAGTCGTCTTCATTTTGAGAAAATACATGGTCGTCAAGATCATATGGTATTTCAGGAAACTGTTCAGGATCTATAAAATCATCTTGTCTATGAATAGCTGGAATACTAGAAGAAGTACATTTGCCCTTGTTACCCCTACTACTACTAGAAGAAGCCTTACCCTTACCCAAAATACTTCTTAATCCTTTCATTTTAATTATGGTAATAAATAGTTAAAGACTTAAAGATAATGAAATTAAATGTGCTAAATGAAATAAAGACAAAATAATAATTTAATGAGAGAACGAATGTACCAAACGCCGACGTAGAGTCGACGTGTAATCGAGAGGTTGAAAATTGAAACTTTGCTCGATAGATAATCATCAAGCTAGTTGCCAACTTCACTCCCAATTCTCAAATTAATAAATAGATTGAATATGTAGTAGACAATGTTGTATAGAGATTAGAGAATAGAGATTGATTGATTGAGAGATTAGAGAGTAGAAAGATTTGTGAAAATAATAAGAGGAGGAAATGAGGTATTTATAGTTGGAAAATTGGGTTAAAGTGTAAATATAATAACTTAGGGGTTAAAAATAAATATAAAGGGTAGGGGGTTGGGAGGGGAAGCCAAAATGGTCGTTGTCAAGCCAAATGTAAATGGTCGTTGACAACGACTATTTTCTCGCAGGCGAGGACGGGATCAAGTGGCGGGATCGGCGATCGTGGCGGTGGTGGTCGCGACCATACCGCCCCGCCGGTCCGGTTTTTTAGCCCTGGTCGGTTTGGTCGGTCGACTGCCTGACCGCCTGGTCGGTTTGGTCGGCCCGACCCACCGATCTACTCTATCTTCGTTTTATTGAATACAAGAAAGGGTCAAAATGGTCACATGTTGAACAGGCTATGGAGATCTTTTAATATAGCTGTGCGATTGCGGTCGTTGAGTCCGTTGGCAGGTATGGACTTATGTCTTTCGTTATACTTGCCTGCGCCTTTCAACTGATTCTATTGCCTCCGTCTATCAGTTGATTCTATTGTCTGATTAGTGAAACTTTTTCGTTTAACGTATTAGAAATGATTCAAAAATGCTCTTTTTAGACCCACTGGATCAAATTAATCTACCTCTTCCTTTTACTTGTTGGATAAAAAATATCTTCCTTTCACCTATTGGATCAAATTTGCCATATACGTTATTTTCAGATTTTAAAATTGCTTCTCCATTAACGACACAATGATATGACATTAAATTCAATACGTGATCAATAAATTTGAAAGAGAATAATCTCTTGATTATTTTTATTAATGAAGAAGTCTATATAAACAATACACAATATCTAAATTTGAAAAATCTTAATCCTACTATAATACTAATATCATAATTATACTTGTACAAGAATTCTACAAAACCTAAATATATACAATTTAGGTGCACACACGGTAAGTTTCTATCACCCCCACCCCCACCCCACCGCAGTCATAGCTGGCGGTTGTCGTATGCTGAGATTGTCCTTAAAATCTTCAAACAGAACCAAAAGAAGACCCTTAGTAAAGATGTCAGCAATTTGGTACCGTGAAAGGACATACAAGACATGTACTTGTCCACGACCTACCTATTCGCGAACAAATGAATATCCATCTCGATATGTTTAGTGCGCTGATGTTGTACCGGATTCCCAGAGAGATAGACAACACTAACATTATCACAGTAGACCAAGATAGCTTTCTGAATAAGAAATTGAAGCTCTAATAAAAGAT